>OZ034802.1:13228492-14449742 GCA_964028335.1 Altica lythri | reverse complement strand
TGTATTACAATTAAAATAATAAGAAAGTATAAAATTTATTACAAATACTACTAAAGCTTTAAATAATATGGTTAGAAGGATAACACAAATATTAATGTAATAAATATGATATATAAATCAAATTGAAAGTAGCTGATTTGGCAGAGTAAGGTAGCTGGTGGCTTGACGACCTTTAACAACATATTATGATAGCTGGTTCGAATCTGCCAATCGATTTTGTTATGATATTTGAAATTCTATTATTTCTTTTTTATTAAATTATTCAAACATAATAACTAATTATATAAAATATAATTTACACTTTTAATTAGATATGTAGGTATGTATAAGTATTTAAGAAAGATTTTATTATACATGCTTAAAATCTTTGCAACAAGAATCTTTTAATTTAGTATTTAATAACTGTACTGTAACTATTAATAACTGTTAAAATTAAAAATTAGTTTTAAGTATAATGTTAATAAGTTAATAAGAAATATAACTTTCGTTTTTTTTTTTAATTAATATTAGAAGGCGTAGACAAATTATAGTATACTAGTTGTACTCGCAACCACGTTCGCGTGGCGTGTGATTGTTGTATAAAAATTTCTTACCCCAGCCCATTTAAGGAATGGGAGAGAAATTTTTATACACCAGATGTTAAGTTGAAAAAAGACAAATACATCTGTGAAAACCGCATTTGAATCGGATTAGTAGTTTTCATGTGATGCGCGCACAAACATACAGACAGACAGACACAAAAAAATCTAACCACATTTTCGGGTTCTATTTCGATGTACCCGCGACGTCGTTCGCGTGGCGTGTTGATTTTTGTATAAAAATTTCTTTCCTTAACCCTTTAAAGGGGGGGGGGAGAAAGTTTTATACACCAGATGTTAAGTTGAAAGAAATACGTGTTTGAAAACCGCATTCGAATAGGATCAGTAGTTTTTATCTGATGCGCGCACAAACATATACATTCCTACAGTTTTATTATGTGTATAGATTACTCGAGTGGTAATGCGTTTTACACACTCATGGAATTATATACTCTTGTTATCTAATATACTATTTATTGAGTGATTTTACAAAAAATATGTTAGTAGTAGCTATGTCAAACACATTAAAGTAACCTAGAATAAATCGATATAAACTGCAGCTTAGCTAAGCTTATTATATTTTATATCCTACTACACTGACCCTGTACTAATTTGCACAGGTCTATATATTTGGAAAGTCTCTCTGAAGTCACTAAAAATTAGTATATTATGTGGACTTTTAATTTAGCGACTTCCGAGAGCTTCTGTATATTTTAAACATATTAGATAAGCAAAAGATATGTTAAACATTTTAATTTATGGTAAATATTTAATATATACTCTGGTAGTGTAATTTCAATAGGTAAAGATTATAATCGACCAACCATCGTTGGTTAGTTAACAAGAATTTTTGTATTTGTTCAAATATAAAACGTTTAACATTTTTGCAACAGATTCAGAATCATACGATACAAATAAAAAAAAAATCATTTTCTATTGACAAATCCGAGCAAACTATTTTTTAAACATGAAACGTAAAACAAGAAACTTGTTACAAGCAATATTTTTGATACGTATTGTACAAGCAATGGAGGAAGTGGTGAAAACGATGGGTCTAGAAATAAACGAGGAAAAACTAAATATATGACATGGACAGATAAAAATTTCTCAAAAGGCAATACACTAAATATAACAACAAGAAATGGGAAGAACTACAAATTTGAAGAAGTTGAGAAATTCACTTATTTAGGAACGATTTTTACAAGAGTGCCAAATGTTAAAGAAGAAATAACAGTAAGAATAAATAAGGGAAATAAATGTCTTCACAGCATGAATCATCTGTTTAAATCCAAACTTATATCAAGGAAGCTGAAAATACATAGTTACTGTGAAACATGGATACATAATAAAGAAAAAAAGGACATTAATTATAAAGAAAGTAAAATTCAAATGATTTGAATTAAATTTTAAAATGTAAAAAAAATATAATTTAAACATAAAAACATTATAGTTACAATTAAAGGAAGAAACATATAGTTAAAAAAAGGAACAATTCTATTGAAGAAAGTGTAAAGTAAATGACAGATTGCTGACCAGAAGAAAGTACAAGTAGCAGAAGTCAGAATGGGTAGATGACCAGAATATAAGCCAGAAAAACAAGAAGAAAGTAAAAAAGAAAATATTTTTTTTTGGTAATAAGTGTACAATCCATAACCCGAAAATTATTATTAATTGTCCCAATTTACTTTTTTAATTAGGTATTCTCGCTTATGGTTAACTGCTTGCAATTGATTTAATTTACGAGATTTCCTATCCTAGTATTAGATTTTTTCCGTAGTTTATTGATACTATAACGCAGATTCTTTAAAACTGAAGAGGTTACCTTCTCAATTTTAAAATCAAAATCGTTTTTTCTTTCTTTAATTATACACCTAGTGAGTTTTGTGAAAAATCTTCTCGATATAAAGGCTAGTTCAATTGAGGAGGGAAGCTGAAATTCAAACGTTCACTTCTTGACTGAATAATGCTTATCTTTTAGTTTTGCATATAGCCACCTATAGAACCTTCAGACACAAATCTAACCTCAACCAGAGTTTTACTGCAATACAACAAGTCATGTACGTACAATGAATTTTTGAAATTAGCAAGTCGGTTAACCGAAAACATTTTCGAGCAATAGCTTTTACAATTTTCGAAGATCCAGATCCCAACAGCAATGTCTCGCTGAAATGGTTTCCGTCTTTGGGAATGAAGCACAACACCAGTCAACTATTTCCTGCTGGTATTTTGAATGTCAACGTGGTCGCTCCAGTCTCAGCGACGAATACAAGCTAGGTCCACCCAAAACAGCAGTTACACAGCAAAAGATCGATCCGGTTCAGCTAATTAAGGATGACCACCATATAAGATACCGAGAGATATAGGCATTTTTGGGCATTTCAAAGATCTCGATCCAAAAGATCCTAAATCAAGAAGTGTGTGTTGGTTACCCGTTGCTCATAATTTGCTCACAGAAGAGCAAAAGACGGTTCGCGTCAATTGGTGTCAAAAAGATTGGAAGAGTTAAAGAAAGAAAGCTTAAAAAACGCGATAAATCTTTGATTTACTTCTATACGAATTGAAAAATGTACGCTAATTCTCTGTTTGACAATGATGAAAAACCAAGAAGATTTATCCGTTCTTGAAGTGTATCGAAGAAAAATATCGAAACTTTTGTGTCAAAATCTAATCATTTGGCAACAATTGCTTTAGAAGATGGAAGAACGGTTACTTACGTTTGGTATATAAACGTTTGTTTACCAGAAGTTATCTCGAAAATCCGACAAAGCAACACAACGGCGAATTATCCTACATCAGGACAATGCAAGTGCTCACACTGCCCAAAAGATAATAGAGATTTTGGAGAGTCAAAACATGGAACTGTTTGACCATCCACCATATAGTCCCAACGAGTTCTTCACATTCCCAAAGATCAAGAATTTATATTTCATGTATCACATTTCTTTATTATGTTTTACATTTCGTTTGTATGTTTCACATTTTTATATTTTGTTTTACGTTTATTTGATGTGTGACCTGCTTAAGGATATTTATCGCTCAGGATCTCATAAAAATATACATGTTAAACAAGTCGAAGATAACAAACCTTGACCGCGTGCTTTAGTGGCCAATCCCTATTAATTAATAATTTAATTGGTTAAATATTTTAGGTAGAAAGAGTATATGTGGATAATTTTGTCAACCTTATTATATACAACTGCAACTACCTAATAACAATTACTGTTACACATACACACATCTCAAGGCTACTCCACAAGGTTTTTAGTTACAGTTTTATTTATACCCACTACAACTAGGAAGAAATGTAGAAATTGATATAGTCTGATTACGTGTAACTATTATAAACCAGTACTGCAACGAACTGAAGCTTTATGACAATAAACCTAAATAGAATAACAATAAAGTATTATTACAGAAAACTGTAACATTGTCGTATTTAATAAAGCGTGTTATCAATAGATATCAAAGAAAGAATAATATTATTCTAACGCTTTACAAGCTTTGATATACATATATCGAACGTGATTTTAGTTGGATCTTCAGTTAGCGATTATGCTTTAAGCTCGTTGACGGATAACATATACCTTGTACTGACGAGGCCCAATAGGCCGAAACCGGTCTACAAGTTATGTTGTCCCTTCTAACTGCAAACCAGAATGGTTAGTTTATATTATCTATTAGATATGCCAATATCCGTCGGGGCATATAGCCCGGGAAGTAGTTGTTTCTTGTTTCTTCTTAGTTGAACGGTCATTGTCTTTGAAAATGTTTTTCAAAGCTGGTAAAACGTTAGAATAATATTATTCTTTTTTTGATATCTATTGTTAAAATAACCTTTATAATCCACCAAACAGAATATTTAGTTATTGGACAACCAGAAATGACATATCATTTAAAAGAAAAACTTTAAAATAAGATGTGAACTTTGCAGGTAAATCAATGTAGCTAGACAGTTTTGATTTAAACTATTCACTAGTTTGACAACCAAATAAAAATATCATGGTTAGAAAATTATAAGACTTCATAAAATACAGGATACTCAGAAGCAGATGAAAACAATGCACAAATGAACACTAAGGATCAATACAGTTCACACACATGCGCCAATGTATAGGTACCATATTCTTCAAACAAGTATATTTGCTAAAATCGAGTAATTAGCTTTTAGCCTTAGAAGTGATATCTGGTTTAAACTCTACGATACTTCTCTGGATTGTCTCTTAATTTTACCTATACCTCGATTTAAACGAGTAACTGCCATGGATTGGTCAAGGAAGACAAATTCGATAACTTACTTCTAGATACACATAAAGTTCGTTCTATCTATACAATACTTAGAATTATGATAGAAACGAATTTTTTAAAATATAATCAAATCTACAAATTTTATTAAATACCAGCAAAAAGTTTTTTTTAATGTAGAATATCATTTAATAAAAGAAACCAAAAATGTAAGGAGTTAAATGTGATCTTTTAAAGTAATACGTAGGTACTGGAAATAGTGAGAAATTGTGAGATTTTGTTCTAATTTAATTCGGATTTACGTATAATTCCAGGTATTTATATTTAGTTTATTAATAATTTTATTTTTGTTTCAAATTAAATTTTTAAACTCTTAGTCTGGTTCACATGTACTTTTTTTTGTGAAATTTTTCAGCCCTGTCCAAAAATTACAACCAAGATGTCATTCGATTCGTATTTTTACCTAGAAAGTTTAAGGAAAGGTTCGAAAACGCGCTGATAAAAATTTCAAAAGTTATAAACAATTAAGTGAAAAAAAATATGGTACTTTAGTTTTTTTTTAATATCTCGGAAAATTTTTAAAATTTTGGAAATTTGAAAAAAGATTTAAAAAGATTAATGAATTTGCGTAAAGAAAGTCCCGACTCCCGAAAATGTATCTCAATTATTTATAATTTTTACAGAGCCCTGAAAATACAGCCAAAAACGGGTAGTTTGGCTTCCCCGCGAATTCTGTCACTTCGACATAAAAACAAAAAAAAATATTTAAACATATTAAATGTGAATATTAAGGAATGAAAAAAATAATTTAATATTGGGATACATCGATCAATAAACAATAATCCGCAGTCAAAATATTTTTATCTCAATTTTAACGTTAATTATAAATTTGTTAATTATTAACTTTTTCTTAATTAAAAGTAAAAATAAAAACCTCTATAATTATTAAACTAAAACCCTGGAATTTTTTTCCTTTGGTGAAGTTATTCTTAATGGGCAAAAAATAGATTATTATTGAATTTATGAACTGTTCGCGCATGCTCATTATTAAAAATGTTTTTCAACTGAGAAAAAACCGTTCTCAAACAATTCAGTTTTCTGTTCCAACAAACTGCTGTTGGTATCGTTCAAGCAAGAATCGTTATTGAACGGTTTTCTCGATGCAAAGATAGAATCATTGGTATCGTCATGCGCAAGTGATTAACAGCCAGCCAATATTTGTTTTCGCCATATATGTTTTTGTATTGTAAGTTTTGTTAGGTCAATTTCATGGACAAATTATTAAAATCGCAGATCTTTAAATGCTTAAATCTCTGGACCATTTGTAGTTGATCTTGCAATCTGCTTTAATATTGCACTGTTTTTGTGAACATTGTTCTTGTGATTGTGAATGTGTTTTATGTACTTAAACTTTGTATTTTTATTATTTATTAGTACATATTATTTTTTTACTACTTATATTTCTTCATATTCATCTTTAGTTATTAATCGCTTTCAGTAAGGTGCATTTAGGAAAGGATTTGCCAATTGGTTTGCCCATTGCCCATTGCACAATATATGTATATTCTAATTAAATATAAATAAAGTATTACATATTGGAAATTAAATATTATAGGTTTATTTACCAATAATTGTACAATATTTTACAAATAATATGTGAAGTAAATAAACATTTTTAACACAGAAGCTCGCATGATACTTGCTTGTACGTGTTTACTAAAAACTAAGTGAAAAAATTAGGTTAAATAAAATATATAATATATTTAATACTATTTGAATCTAATTATTTTAATGAAGAGGGGTATTAGCAGAACTGTTGAGTCTTTTATATTGGGTTAAGCGTCATAATTCGGTTAATTTTAAGTTGGGAGGTATTACCTAGTGTCAAATTTGGGAACATATGTCTAATTCGGGAGTTTATTTCGAAAATAACGTTACGTGCAAAAACTTATTTAGTATTTATATTCAAAGCATACTAGCGGACCCGGCGAACTTCGCATCGCCTAACACTAATGTTTTTTCCATTTTATTTTTTTATTTTTACGATTAATTTTTTTGTATTTTTTATCATATTTTCTTGTTAGCTACCAGTTTTAACTATTATTTATAGTACTTTGTTTTTTATCGGTTAGGTATATTATATATTAACTGCAACACCTAACGGTGGCGCCATAGTTCTTAGGTAAGTAACTTTTGCTCTTTTAAATATATAACATCTCAAGTGCTCCACCTTAGGGTAGCGTCATAATGATTAATTTCGTAATGAACGCGTCCGATCGCTGCAAAATTCAAAGTGCCATAGGGAAAATCGCGGCCTCCGACGCGCTATTTATAGGCACGCTGCCGCCGGCCAGTACTACCGCAATTTTAAATCTGTAATATCTTCGAAAATATTCATTTAAATCTTGTGCTGTAAAGGACCATATAAATCTATATTAAATCAACAATGTATTTAAGCTATTTAATTGGATAAGGATTAATGCTGTTTTGGTTAAAATCGCTTCGAAAATTAGCCATTATTTGTCGTAAAAAGTAAATGACAAAAAAAAGTTACTGTGGGATATCCATAAGAGATAGACATATACCATCGCGGAGTATTCTGTAGACCTTTTTAATGTTTACTAATAATTAGTATATTATTTTGATAAATCTCGTAACGTTCAGCCTGCGTTTGCAATGCAAGCGGAAAAAAATTGATAATTAACGACATCACATTAGAAATTAACGACATCACAATAGAAACCTTAAAAATAACAGTATTTCTACATTATTTAATGGATGTTATTATACATATAAACTTTCCTCTTGCATCACTCTCTCTATTAAAAAAAACGCATCAAAATCCGTTGCGTAGTTTTAAAGATTTAAGCATACAAAGGGACATAGGGACATTTAGCATCTCATGTAAAGTAATTCTATTTGTTTGCTGAATCCATCGTTTAATTTCTGTTTTAAAGATCTTTTTTGTCCCATTTTCTGTTTAATGTTATTTGGTATTACGTTGCAAAGTATTTAAAATAGCATTTACTTTTGATGTGGTTTCGTGAGGATGATTAAAATGTTCTAGAGTAATTTAGTTGTTATTTAAATAAATTAATAGTTTTTGTACATAGAGGTGCCTGATATCAAATACTAAGGTTTATATAATTATATAGGATTTCTGTAGAATAAAGGCTATTTTTAGAAAGTTTTTTATATTTTCACCGTGTTCTTTGTCTCTCTGTCATTCCGCGGAATTTTGTAATCGAATTTAAACCTATTTCCCGACTACCTAGAGCTCTGAAATTTTCAGGATAGCTAAGATCTGGATGACAATGCATGTTTCAAGTGTGTTTAGGCATATACATTAATTTCGAAATTTATACTGAATTGATATGAAATATGATATAAATTGTGTATACATGTTATCATTTTGAAAGTTTTTAAATATGTCGTTCGTAGCCTAGTTTATTAAGCGTCAGATATAAATCAAGGTGACAGTTCTATTATGTTATCATAATGGGATCGACTACGCGAAAAATATTTTTTTTTTTTTGTTTTACATGTGATAACAGTAATTATTATTTTAACTGTTAATAAAATAACTAATTTAGAAAATTTTTAAAAATTTTAGACTATACTGTGGACTTTGCCGTAATCTATCTTGTAAAGCGCTATTTGCCAAGGGAGTAATAATTTAATAATAGTAATATGACTTATAAATCACCAAAAGAAACTTTCTACTATAAAAAGTTCTTTTATAAATTGTGATTATTTTCATAAATGATTTTCAGAATCCATTTTTGGGCAACTTCTAAAGATTTGAGATAACTATCTCTCACACCTCCCCACCCTGTTATACCATATGACAGATGAGATTAATGAACAGTTGAGAATTTTTAAGTTTCTAATTAAAAGAAAGTCTTTTAATCTTTTAAATTTTGCTATACAATATCCAATTTTATTAGTTAATTCTTTTATATGAAGATTCCATCTCAAGCACAATGCCAAGATATTTTATGTTTTCGGTTTTTGGAATTTGGACATTTGGTTCTATATTAAGATTCCCTAAATCTGAGTCATCAGAACTGTAGGAGTTCAATGTCATATATTTGGTTTTTTGTACATTTAGGGATAATTTATTTAATCTGAACCAATTATTGACATTACGGAAATCTCTTTCTACTTCAGATTTTAAGTTTTCCCAAGAATCATTAGAATAGCCTATGTTGTCCGCAAAAGCTGCAGCATGCCAGTAATATTTAGCTTAAGAAGACCGTTTACATATATAATAAATAACAGTTGACCGAGGATGGTTCCTTGCGAGACGCCACAGGTTATGTTTTAGTAGTTACTAAAAGTTTTATTTAATTTAATCATTTGATTCCTGTCCGATAAGCGATAAGTAACTCTACAGTAGTTTAAAAGCACTCCCTCTTATACCATATGAGGGTCAATTAAACCTTTTTTATATAAATAGTTTTTGTTATTTATTTATTTTAATATGCTTTTTGTAATCCATTTTTGTCTACCGTTTTTTTTTGTGACTTTGTTGGACAGTTTTTGTGTTTTTGTTTATATAATCTATATTTATACAAATAATAAAACTGTAGAAATTAAAATTCTGTACATTAACGATATTTAAAAAATAATTAGCGGGAGGTGTTACTACATCGATATATAGAACCCAAAAATGTGGTTAGTTTTTTGTTTGTCTATCTGTATGTTTGTACGCGCATCACATGAAAACTACTAATCCGATTCGATTGCGGTTTTCACAGATGTATTTGTCTTCGTTTAACTTAACATCTGGTGTATAAAAATTTCTCTCCCATTCCTTTAACGGGGTGGGGGAGAAATTTTTATACAACAATCACACGCCACGCGAACGACGGCGCGCGTACAACTAGTTGATAATATTTGTATAAAATTTGCTGTCGCTAGATGCTATTGTCTGCTGTATATACAGAGTGCCATTGTTAGGATCATGGAGACTAGACAAGGAGTACGAACTACATGTATGCAAATAGGGCTACTAAAATAAGAGGGCGCTGGTGTTCCATTTGTACCAAGATGACGACCAATGAGGACGTAATTTGAAATCAAATAAATAATTTTTAATCATTTCATTATTCATTTATTTACACAATGAAAAAAATAGTTCGATCATTCAGATATAAATAATAAAAACAAATTTAATAATTCACGATTATTTAATTGTCTATATTCATACCGGTACAAAAGGAACACTAGCGACGCTAGTGGTGAAAAAAGTAAACCTAATATGTACGATACCGTGGACAGATTTTGGCAATTCCCCCGGTCGAGTGCGTACTCCTTGTCTAGTCTCCATGGTTAGGATAGTAAGTCGTTTTTTAATTGGTTATATTTTGTGTCTCGACACCTTCAGGTATAAGAGGTTTTCGATTATGTATGTATGTATGTACATTTTGTGTATTTTTTAAAGATTTTTGTCACATTAGGTTTTAGGCATTGTTTCATTCTCATAGGAGTTTCTACTGCAATCGGAAAATGTTCTGTTATTTTGTATCTATATAAGTTTATAATATTTTATATTTCCGTGATTGTCTTCATTATGAATTTTGATAAAAAAAATGGTCAAGACAAGCTTTTGATTTTGGTCGAGGTACAGTATTTATGTATGATGTAAAATTAAAAAAGTTTAAAATATTTTTGTATTCCTTATCGTCTATGTTTGAAGATAGTAAGTCCATATTTAAATCTCCTACAAAAATATGATTGTTATATTGTTTTGTATTTTGTAAATATATAAATAGAACTCTTCTGAAATTTGACTTATTAACACTGGGTGTCCAATATATGCAACTTATAAGAGTTTTATGACAAAGTTCTGAATCCGAAATACAGTCTATAACTTTAATTATTCCTATAAAATTAAAACTATATAATTTATAGGTCTCTGACATAAAGGATAACGCCGTCACATTTATTTAAATTTCCTGTATTATAGATTATTTTATATCCGTTTAAATTATACAGATTAAGGTCTTGGACAGTGCGTTTCTGACAAATAGTCTAGTCAACATCTTGAAAAACGTGAAAAATAGTGATAAAGGTCGACAGCGACAGCTCATTCGAATCCGGAATGACAATTAGAAAACGGTGTTTTGAGGATTTTACAGCATGCAAAAAATTGCAATTGTTATTATCAAATTAATACGGAAAAAAAGGCATTTAGTTTTTTGCTTATAACTCGAGAAATATGAAGAGTTAAGGAATTTTAAAAAAATAATTCTTAAAGAGGAGGAAATTTCCAATAAAAAATCCCAACTCCCGGAACTCTATCTCCATTATTTATCATTTTAATTTGACGTTGAAAATAGTGCTCCGCTCGACTTTTACTGCATTCGCGCGCTGCCGCTAAACTGGGTTTATCAGATAAAATATTTTTTTTTCTGACAAAATGTGATTTTTAAAATTTGAAAAAATTCTAATATTTTCCTAACACTTGAAAGAATCTAATTTAGTTGGAAAAAACATTTTGTCACTATTTTTCAATAAGTTATTCAATTGTTAACTGATAAATTTTTTCCTAATCTCTGTTGGCATAAACAATGGGATAAAAGGTATAAATAATTGGCCTAAAAATTTTAAATTTTGTGAAGCCCTTTTCATATGTATACTTTACAAGATCCTGTGATAAATTTTCATAAAAGTTTATTAATTTGTTAATTATGATTTTTCATAGCTATTGCAAAATGAAATATCTTGCATATCTTGTAAAGTATACATATGAAAAGACCTCCACGAAGTTTCAAATTTTTATTCCAATTATTCATACCTTTTATCCCATTGTTTATGTCAACAGAGATTAGGAAAAAAATTGTTAGTTAACAATTGAATAACTTATTGAAAAATAGTGACAAAATGTTTTTTTCAACTGAATTAGATTCTTTTAAGTGTTAGGAAAATACTAGAATTTTTTCAAATTTTTAAAATTACATTTTATCTCATAAAAAAATATTTTATCTGATAAACCCCGTTTAGCAGCAGCGCGCGAGTGCTGTAAAAGCCGAGCGGAACCCTATTTTCAACGTCAAATTAAAATTATAAATAATGGAAATAGAGTTCCGAAAGTTGGGACTTTTATATTGGAAATTTCCTTCTCTTTACGAATCTTTTTTTTTAATTCCTTAACTCTTCATATTTCTCGAGTTATAAGCAAAAACAAAATGCCTTTTTTTTCGTCTTAATTTGTTAATAACAATTTGAATTTTTTGCATGGTGTAAAATCCTCGAATTACCTTTTTCTAATTGTCATTCCGGATCGAATGAGCTATCGTTCATATTTTTAGGACCTTTTTCACGATTTTTCACGTTTTTCAAGATGTTGACTAGACTAAAAATAATGATATTAAAATCAACTGAAGATTAATTCAGCAAACAAAAGAAGCTGGCAAAATTTGTGTTTATTCCTCCAATATTTAAGTAAAAATTTTTTAAGATTTTCACGTTTCATTTTTTTATAGTATTTATATCTTCAATATCTATCTGTTAGCACGTCAAAATTTCTTATGTACCTTATTTTTAAATGTATAAAATTTACTTATTTTTTAAGTTCATTGTCTTAAATTTACTTATTATTATATTATTATTATTATATTATTTACTATTAATTGCAAAACAAAAAGAAAAAGTTTAAAACAAATTCGATTTTAGCTTAAATTTTTTGCTTTTCACCGCTTTTAAGGCGTGTTACTCGGGTAAGTGGTGATTCTAATCCTTTACTTGACACACTGCTACTAGTCGTCTTGTTGCCTGTTTCACCTTTTTTCGTTGTAGGCGGCTGAACTATATCTTCTGATGTTTTATTTATGGTTTTACTTTGAAATTCTGTAGTTTGTGAGGTTATAGTTTCAACTCTTTCCAATTGTTTTAAAAACGTAAAAACCTCTTGGGCGATGTAGTTTGGAGTTGCTGGAAGACTGCTGTTCTTCAAATTAGTGGGCGTTGTATTTAAATTGTTACTTTCTTTTAATTCCTCTAAATTAATTAAGCTTTTTTGAAGATGTTCAATAGTATAGGGCTTTCCGTTAACAATTCTAACAATTTTAGCAGTTAGGTTTCTTTGCTTTTTTTAAGTGGCTTCTTAAAATTTTACTTTCTTCCTGATCTTCTTTGCACATGTCATGAGCAATATACACATGCTTACCTTTTAACTTAAAGGCTGATTTTAATATCTCTTGCTTTTTTAAGTAAGAAATAAACTTAATAGGAGTTTCTCTTTTATAATTTAGTTTCTATGAATTATTTATGTCGATTATACTAAGGTTAATTACTAAAAGTTCTTCAGTTTTTTGTATCACAAAATCCAATAAACTTCAGTGATATTTTGGTTTTAAAGATTTTAATAAAAATGTTGATTATTAATTTATTGGGGTAATTGGTCTAAAAACTTATTTTTTCTTTACTTTTTCTAATTATTACTTAAAGAATATTTAACCACTTACTTTCTAAATTAACAAAAAATAAAAGCCAATTTTTGGATTCTCTTGTATATTAATTATTACAAATTAATTAATATTGTTTTATATAATCGCGAAGATCTTGTATAATAAACCGTTAATTACAGTCTTAGATCAGATGCGGCTTTCATTTCAAAATAATTTTCAGTGAATTTAAATTCATTGCCTTTCAATATTTTACGATGTTGCCAGATTATATAACATAATCCAGAATTAAAAATGTTGATGGGTACCTACATGAATCTGATTTAAAAAGTAGGTTATCCATTGCATGTGAAATCCGAAGGAAAGCGATTTACAATTTTACACGCAGGAACAAATAACTGGGTTTTTAGAGGGATGTGACTTGTTGTTAAACTCTTCAAATAGTGACATTGACTATCACAAATCTATAATCGATGACATTTTTAAAAAATGGATTGTTAACCAACTCATTCCTGCTTTATCCAATTATTCAGAGAAATATGTAGTGGTCATGGATAATGCACCATATCATTCTGTACAACTAAACAGACCACCTACATTTTCTGTGAAAAAAGAGATAATGTAGGAATGGTTGAGCAGCAATAACATTTAATTTGACAAAAAAATAATTATACACAATAATTCAACCATACAAAAGTAACGATAAGACATATGTAGTAGATAAAATGTTAAAGCAATATGGACTTCGACTACCCCCATACCACTGTCAATATAATCCAATAGAGTTGGCATGGGGCATTACAAAGACGTACTATAATAAAAATATTGCATGTTTGAAGGGTTGAAAAAACTTGGACAGAAGCGTTATGACAATGTACACCAGCCATGTGGAAAAAAAATTGTAGACATACAGAAGAAATTATTTTGACGGACTGGATTTCAACTGTTTACTTGACAACATTACACCTTTGATTATTACACTGGATGAACCAGATTCCGATGATTCTGTTATTGGATTTGATAGTGAATCTGATATATCCAATGAAATAAGGGAGGTGGATTGAAAATACATAACGAACAGATTAACGTAACAATAGTTTTAACCAAATCTGTTGCTTCCATTTTTGTTGTTTTATTAATTTTGTACGTTTCATTTTCTTTTGTACTTTGTTTATTTTACTATCAGTGTATCTACTTTTCGGTTGAATCATTGCAATGAAAGTATTAAACTTATTTTAAATGGATTTACAATATTTGAAAGCATAGATATATAACAAAGCATAACATTTTCTGGGAATTTTTGTCTTTGTTTTACTTATCAAAATACATGAAACGAATTAATTTTTCATCATGCTGCACTACCTGGGGAGTATCACGAAAAATGCAGACCTGACAACAGTGCATTTACAACTGAAAATAAGATTAAATGTACAGGGCGAAATTCATCACCTTAACAATGCCTACTTTAATATTTTTAAACTTGGAACGATGTATAAGCTTTCATTTTATTACCCTGTAGTGACGACACAAAAAAATATTGAAAGTGAAAACAGCTACCAGCGAAATGGAAACAACTGCTAATCATTTATAACAAAAATCAGTTCAAGAACAAACCAATTCAAAACAGTAAAAAAAAATAGACTTACACCCAGTTGAATCTCATTTTTTTCGTATAGGGATGTACAAATATACTTGAATCACTGAGTTGAATCGAACCACTAGATTCTGCAATCGATTAGTACGTATATTTATAAATTCTCATGTAAATTTCCCCTTCACTTACAGTTGCTCTTCTGTATAGAAAGTATGTTGGAGAAGCAGAGTTATATGTTAAAATTCTTTGGACAGATGTAATGTGAATACAGATATTTGCAACAAATGAATTTTTTACATTTTTACTTGAGTTTCTCATACCATCTTAAGTTAAGCGTAATCAACTTGATGTGGCTTATCGACAAAAATAAGAATATACAAGAGGATACTGAATTCTGAGGACAAACTTATTTATTCAAGTCTAACTAGAATTATTTTTCGTTGCCTCGAAATAAGGACATTCATATAAAAAGTTCTAATTTATGCTACACACCCCTGAATTGTTTTACGAAATGTTTAGGAATTGGAATTAAATTATTTGATACCCGTGGCTTCGTTCATGTTTTAAAAACATATATTATTCAATTCAATGATTTACCTTTCTCTAAGAATTTAAATTTTTAATGGAATGCTTGATTACACTACTAATAAGTTTAAAATATGTTATTTTGATCATTTGGATTAAAGAATTAAATATTTAAAATAAGCGTTTCTTAAAAAAAGTACCTGGATGACTGAGTTTTGCTGGGTGAAACATTAAAATCATAGATCTATCTACTCGCATAATCTTTGTTTCGCAAGCATCTTACTTTAGCATCACATGTGGGACCATTGGAAACCTATTTATTTCCAGTTTTAAACGATTTTAAACGAAAATTAACAGTTTTTGTAAATTTTTAATGATTTTTCTGGTGTTTACCAACTTTTTATGAGGGTTTTATTAATTTTCAAATGATTTTTACCGCTTTTATCGATTATTAGTAATTTTTATCCGTTTTTATCGTATTTTAAACTATTTTTAACTATCATTATTATTTTACTACGAGTTTTTTTCAATTCTTAACCAATATTTTACGATTTTTTTTTGTTTTTTTATTGTATATAGATGTACCGGGCGCGCGTTGCTACGCCAACAACTAAAATAAATTTAAGAAAAATAAAAGAGAAGAGATAGAAAAGAAAAGAAAGTTTATCGTTTTGTTTTACTTATCGCACCAAAAATATATTTTTCGAACTTATATTTATACGAATTCGTATAGATATCTATTCATCAGTATTGAATTTGTAGCGTAATTAACCCTTCAAACGTTACTTTGGCGTTGGGCGCCAAATTTGTAGCCCTTAAATTACCCTTAGCTAGCTTTCAGGATCGTGGATTCCTTCTGAGTTTATTATTAATTTATTTTTAATGGGCGCCAAGTACAGACATACAAATAAAAGAGTGAAATCAGTTTTTAAATGGTTTAATGAAAAAAATCCTATTAGATAGTAATCAATAGTTAGTAATTAATAAATTTTCTTAACTTTGTTTGATATGAAGTCTTCTGTCGGAGCTAGCGCTAGCGAGTGTGCTATCTGAAGAACCAATTTGAAGGACAGGAGAACTGAAGTATTCTTAAAAAAAACTAAGTCCACTGGAACAATAGGTGCGATGAGCAGGAACTTATGTATTCTTACAAATACGGTGGCCACTGGATGATTGGTTCGAATGACCCTGAACTGGAGATATCGGTGATTTCAAAATGTTGATTAAGTCGAGATTTTCGTCCCTCTCTAGGACCCTATAAAGATGGCAAAAGCCCAAAAAAAACGAAGGGTGCAGAGAATAAGATAGACAACTAATACTTAACAAATTACCAAATTAAATTAAATAATTTAACATTAAATCTCACGACGAAGCCAAAAATTACTCCTACTCAAATCAGATAAGGTAGTCGAGTCGACGCAGGTAACCTGATAATATTAAAATTCAATAGTCAAGGAGCTAGTCCCACAACGAACGTTACAAGCGCCATCTGGTGGTAACTCTCATTAATACTAATATCATATTCATCTTACCCATTAAAAATACATCATCATACTGATTTTCATGACAATCGGTTGAACGGGGCAGAAGTTGCTACTCTGCAGCGCCACCTGGTGGCGAGTGGCATCAATGAGCAAACTATACAAACCTTCTTCGTAGAAAAATACATATATATATATATATATATATATATATATATATATATATATATATATATATATATATATATATATATATATATATATATACCAATTTTCATGACAATCGGTTGAACGGCACAGAATTTACTACTCTGCAGCGCCACCTGGTGGCGAGTGGCATCAATGAGCATATCATAAAACCTTCTCCGTGGAAAAATACATATTGATATGGATTTTTCTTCAATGGTACATGTTCTTTCAAAGAAGTGTTGGAACGTGGTCATGATTTTTAAATCGGTTGTCTTGATTAAGTATTGTTTTTTATATTGGATCTGTTTTTGTTTAGATTATAGGATGTTATGTTGTTAAGAGATTATTATTGATTAGATTGTCATTGAAATTGAATAGAATTGTCATTAATAAAAAATTTAAATTTAAAATTAATTGGAAATCAACACAAGCCGTTAAAAAAAGGTAAAATCTGTAAAAACGGGAAAAATTGAGAACTAGAAAAAAAAGAGTGTGCGTGTAACCTTTACGCGCGATTGAAGTAAAACTTGTTGACGTACGTATCGGAAAATAAATATTTAATTACAATTCAATTATATTTATTGTCTATATACTTTACAAAAAATGAGATGTTATATTTATATTATTCATTAGAAATAGGAATTTAAAAGTAATTATTTTTTTTTATATATGAAATAGTAGGTTTATGATATGTAAAATGTGAAACATAGATTTTACTCTCTAAATACCAATAATGTATTTGAAAATTTCATAAATAAATTTTGAAAATTTAAGCTCCTCTCATAGCTGAAATCATACCGTTACTTCCATCAGAATCTTCCGTTAGAATCTAACGTTAGAGTTACCCCTAGTCGCGCCTAAAGAAGTTTTGCTTCAATAATAAGTAAACAATATTAAAAATATACACACATTACGTTTAGAATGTGTGATTTTGTAGCTGTATTGTAATACAACACAACACAAGAACCTTCGATAGTTAGATAACCATTTCATTTTGTAGCATTTTATATTCCATAAAATTTAAAATCCTGAGTTGAGTTTGTTTTCTTCAGTTCTACGAAGGATCTGTTATTGCTGGTAAAAGATCAGCCATCCTGACTAGTGGTTTTATGGCCTTTATGGCTACCTAACCAAACCTAAAATAAGTATAAGCAAGTGTTAAAACATTTCGAATATTATTATTTTATGAACAAAAACGTGCAACATGCTTCTTTACTTAACGTAAAGTTTCCCTATAAACAATTATTCACTATCATAATATGTATGTATGTATATAAACTTACTTAATCAAATCATAATGAATATCGCTGTCTCGTCTTTTTTTCATTTTCATTTTTCTTTAAATCTTTCTGGCGCTGATAATATGCCATTTGACGTTCACAATTTCTTTTTCTTTTTAGCTCTTTAAGTCTATAAAACGAAAATAGCTAGGTATAAATAATAGGTTTAAATAGTGTAATTACACACCAAAAATAAAATTTATGCATATAGAGTACCTACTCACCCATTTTCATTCAATATTTTTTCATCACTTTCTTCATTAATAAATCCACTTTGTTTAGTCATATTTAAAACAAACACTTTATACACAAATTTAAACTATTTACCACCAATGTATTTTGGTTGACAAGATGACAAGCTGTCAATTCATACAATTACAGATTTAATTTTATTTAATATAGTAGGCGGAATCGTGTTAGGTATTTTGTATCAGGTTTTGTTTCCGGTACGCGGTACATTAGAATGACGTCACATCCGTTAGAATTACTGAGTTACCCCTAGTCGCCGCTAAAGAAGTTTTACTTCAAAAAAACATTTAAAAACGATAAAATTCCTTAAAAGATTGTTAAGAATTTTGTAAAGAAGTCAGAAATCGTTAAAAAAAATGGTGAACACTTTGTAAAGAAGACAGCAATCGTTAAAAAATTGTAAAAAATATTAAAAACTGATAAAACCGGTTAAAATTTGGTAATAAAAACTGGTAAAAATGGTTAAATCAAAACCGTTGAAAAAATAAATATACCGTTAATAAATTCTAAAAATTGTTAAAAAATATATGAAATTGATTAAAACCAGAGAAAAAAATTGTCAAAAAAATTGTATAACACAGTTAAAAATCGTAGAAAACGGTTAAAATTAATAACAACTGGTAAAAATAAATAAAACTGTTAAAAATTGGTAAAACCATTAATGTTGGTACAGAATCTTTAAAATTAAAACAAAAGTTATTAAAACAGTAAAAACCGTTAAAATTTGATGAAATAAAATAGTCAAAAATCGCTAAAAACCATTATAAAAATTTTAAAATTATTTAAAATTGATACCTATAAACTGAATAAAAATGAAAAACTCGTTAAACATTGGAAAAAACATTATCTATACATATAATAAAACTGTAAAAACTAAAATTCTGTACATTAAAGATATTTAAACAATAATTAGCGGGGTGGGGGGGGGGGTGGGTGTTACTACATTGATATAGAACCCAAAAATGTGGTTAGATTTTTGTTTGTCTGTTCGTTTGTGCGCGCATCACATGAAAACTACTGATCTGATTTGAATGCGGTTTTCACAAATGTATTTGTCTTCTTTCAACTTAACATCTGGTGTATAAAAATATCTCCTTTCTCCCCATTAACGGGGTGGGGTAAGAAATTTTTATACAAAAATCAACACGCCACGAATACAACGTCGCGGGTACATGGATGTAGAACCCAAAAATGTGGTTAGATTTTGTTGCCTGTCTGTCTGTATGTTTGTGCGCACATCACATGAAAACTACTGATCCGATTCGAATGCGGTTTTCACAGATGTATTTGCTTCTGTCAGCTTAACATCTGGTGTATAAAAGTTTCTTCCCCACACCTCTTTAACGGGGTGAGGAGAGAAATTTTTATACAAGAATGAACACGCCACGCGAACGACGTGGCAGGTACAACTAGTCTATATATATAAAAAAGAATGTTTGTATGTATGAAATCGATGAACTCAAAAACTACTGGATCGATCATTATAAATTATTTTTCCACGGAGAAGGTTTATATGCTATGCCCATTGATGTAACTCGTCACCAGGGGGTGCTGTAAAGTATTGTCATGAAAATTGGTATATATATATTGATATGGATCTTCCTTCTGGAACACCCACTTTCAACAAAATTATCGGTCGTGGATTCCAAAATTTTTAAATTGATTGTCCTAAAATAAATTTTAAAAAATATAAATAAAAAAATAAATTATCTTCTTTTAAATCTTTCTTCTTCCGTTTTTCCACTCTTTCTCTATATCTTCCTCTTCCAACTACTTTCCAACTCCTTCTTGCTGCTGCCTTTCCATCTATTTAATACCTTTCTGCTGCTCAGCTCTTTCTCTATACCTTCCTCTTCCTACAATTTTCAAACTCTCTGCTTTTCCGTATCTTTCAAGTTTTGGTTTGTATTACTGTTTGCTCCTGCTTTATTTTTATCTTTCTAATTATTCTTATACTTTTTTTATTCACCTTTCAAATAAAATTTCTTTCTCTTAAATTTTTTATTAATGACAATTCTATTCAATTTCAATGACAATCTAATCAATAATAATCTCTTAACAACATAACATCCTATAATCTAAACAAAAACAGATCCAATATAAAAAACAATACTTAATCAAGACAACCGATTTAAAAATCATGACCACGTTCCAACACTTCTTTGAAAAAACATGTACCATTGAAGAAAAATCCATATCAATATGTATTTTTCCACGGAGAAGGTTTTATGATATGCTCATTGATGCCACTCGCCACCAGGTGGCGCTGCAGAGTAGTAAATTCTGTGCCGTTCAACCGATTGTCATGAAAATTGGTATATATATTTGGGGAATAGGAAACAATTGGTTAGAGCAAATGGTGCTGATTCTAGTTGTAAAACGACTACTTGTGGAGTACCTCAAGGTTCTGTATTAGGTCCTATTCTTTTTCTGCTCTTCATTAATGACATCACTTGCTTAAACATTAATGGAAAAATTTCTCTCTTTGCTGATGACACTAGTATTACCTGGAGCAATTCGGATATTTCAACTCTTTATGCAATTATTACCGCCGATTTACTTAAAATAAAGGCCTGGTCTAATTCTAACTTACTTTGCTTTAACGTAGATAAGACAGTAGCTTTATCTTATAAGGGAGACTTTCAACCACTGCTTCTAAATAACAGCCAAATCAATATAGTTGAGTCCGTAAAATTTTTAGGTATTTTTATTGACAGCAATCTTAAATGGTCCCTTCATACTGATTCCTTGAATAAGAAGCTGGCCTCAGCTTGCTTTGCAATAAGATCTGTGTCGAAAGAAATCAATTTATCATCTGCCAAAATAGCATATTTCTCTTTGTTCGAGTCTCATCTTCGATATGGTCTTCCTTTCTGGGGTTCTGGTACAGCTGCCCAATTCAATGCTATTTTCAGATTACAGAAAAGAGCAATTCGATATATATTTGGTCTTGACCAAACAGCGCATTGCGAGAGCTATTTTAAAAATCATAGAATTCTGACGCTTCCCTCTTTATTTATTTTAGAATCTGTTTGTTTAATTCGCAAACACCTACATGTTTTACCGACAAGACCTAACCATGGCTACTCCACAAGAAAATCGGATCATGATGTTTATTTACCGATCCCGTCTACGGAATTGGCAAAAAAATCTATACTATATTCCGCAAAAAGATTATATAATCATCTTCCGATACACATTAAATCTGCAACATCTTTTATCAGATTTCGTAATATGACAAAAGCATACCTCTCTACAAGACCGTATTATTCAGTTGATGAGTTTTTCAATGAATTAAACGATTAAAATCAATAACAGGGGATAAAATAGTATTATTTTCAGTTGGGTATCACTCTCAGTAACTTCATCTTTTTTATATTTTTAATTATTATCTGCATATTATTATAACCTGCTGATTTTTAAATTCATTCAAATTTTGTAGTCATTATGTTGTTTTTTTTACTAATTTTCTTTATTAGGTTTGCGACGACGTATGAAAGTTGATATAAATTGTTTGTTTGTATTTGTTTTTTGGTATATATTACTTATTTTTTATATTTTGTTATATTTATATTTAGCTTTGTCCATAAAATTGTATTATTTTCAGTGACAATAAAGCATATTTCTATTCTATTCTATTCTATATATGTACATATATATATATACCGATTGTCATGAAAATTGGTATATATATATGTACATATATATACCAATTTTCATGACAATCGGTTGAACGGCACAGAATTTACTACTCTGCAGCGCCACCTGGTGGCGAGTGGCATCAATGAGCATATCATAAAACCTTCTCCGTGGAAAAATACATATTGATATGGATTTTTCTTCAATGGTACATGTTCTTTCAAAGAAGTGTTGGAACGTGGTCATGATTTTTAAATCGGTTGTCTTGATTAAGTATTGTTTTTTATATTGGATCTGTTTTTGTTTAGATTATAGGATGTTATGTTGTTAAGAGATTATTATTGATTAGATTGTCATTGAAATTGAATAGAATTGTCATTAATAAAAAATTTAAGAGAAAGAAATTTTATTTGAAAGGTGAATAAAAAAAGTATAAGAATAATTAGAAAGATAAAAATAAAGCAGGAGCAAACAGTAATACAAACCAAAACTTGAAAGATACGGAAAAGCAGAGAGTTTGAAAATTGTAGGAAGAGGAAGGTATAGAGAAAGAGCTGAGCAGCAGAAAGGTATTAAATAGATGGAAAGGCAGCAGCAAGAAGGAGTTGGAAAGTAGTTGGAAGAGGAAGATATAGAGAAAGAGTGGAAAAACGGAAGAAGAAAGATTTAAAAGAAGATAATTTATTTTTTTATTTATATTTTTTAAAATTTATTTTAGGACAATCAATTTAAAAATTTTGGAATCCACGACCGATAATTTTGTTGAAAGTGGGTGTTCCAGAAGGAAGATCCATATCAATATATATATATACCAATTTTCATGACAATACTTTACAGCACCCCCTGGTGACGAGTTACATCAATGGGCATAGCATATAAACCTTCTCCGTGGAAAAATAATTTATAATGATCGATCCAGTAGTTTTTGAGTTCATCGATTTCATACATACAAACATTCTTTTTTATATATATAGACTAGTTGTACCTGCCACGTCGTTCGCGTGGCGTGTTCATTCTTGTATAAAAATTTCTCTCCTCACCCCGTTAAAGAGGTGTGGGGAAGAAACTTTTATACACCAGATGTTAAGCTGACAGAAGCAAATACATCTGTGAAAACCGCATTCGAATCGGATCAGTAGTTTTCATGTGATGTGCGCACAAACATACAGACAGACAGGCAACAAAATCTAACCACATTTTTGGGTTCTACATCCATGTACCCGCGACGTTGTATTCGTGGCGTGTTGATTTTTGTATAAAAATTTCTTACCCCACCCCGTTAATGGGGAGAAAGGAGATATTTTTATACACCAGATGTTAAGTTGAAAGAAGACAAATACATTTGTGAAAACCGCATTCAAATCAGATCAGTAGTTTTCATGTGATGCGCGCACAAACGAACAGACAAACAAAAATCTAACCACATTTTTGGATTCTATATCAATGTAGTAACACCCACCCCCCCCCCCCCACCCCGCTAATTATTGTTTAAATATCTTTAATGTACAGAATTTTAGTTTTTACAGTTTTATTATATGTATAGATAATGTTTTTTCCAATGTTTAACGAGTTTTTCATTTTTATTCAGTTTATAGGTATCAATTTTAAATAATTTTAAAATTTTTATAATGGTTTTTAGCGATTTTTGACTATTTTATTTCATCAAATTTTAACGGTTTTTACTGTTTTAATAACTTTTGTTTTAATTTTAAAGATTCTGTACCAACATTAATGGTTTTACCAATTTTTAACAGTTTTATTTATTTTTACCAGTTGTTATTAATTTTAACCGTTTTCTACGATTTTTAACTGTGTTATACAATTTTTTTGACAATTTTTTTCTCTGGTTTTAATCAATTTCATATATTTTTTAACAATTTTTAGAATTTATTAACGGTATATTTATTTTTTCAACGGTTTTGATTTAACCATTTTTACCAGTTTTTATTACCAAATTTTAACCGGTTTTATCAGTTTTTAATATTTTTTACAATTTTTTAACGATTGCTGTCTTCTTTACAAAGTGTTCACCATTTTTTTTAACGATTTCTGACTTCTTTACAAAATTCTTAACAATCTTTTAAGGAATTTTATCGTTTTTAAATGTTTTTTTGAAGTAAAACTTCTTTAGCGGCGACTAGGGGTAACTCAGTAATTCTAACGGATGTGACGTCATTCTAATGTACCGCGTACCGGAAACAAAACCTGATACAAAATACCTAACACGATTCCGCCTACTATATTAAATAAAATTAAATCTGTAATTGTATGAATTGACAGCTTGTCATCTTGTCAACCAAAATACATTGGTGGTAAATAGTTTAAATTTGTGTATAAAGTGTTTGTTTTAAATATGACTAAACAAAGTGGATTTATTAATGAAGAAAGTGATGAAAAAATATTGAATGAAAATGGGTGAGTAGGTACTCTATACGCATAAATTTTATTTTTGGTGTGTAATTACACTATTTAAACCTATTATTTATACCTAGCTATTTTCGTTTTATAGACTTAAAGAGCTAAAAAGAAAAAGAAATTGTGAACGTCAAATGGCATATTATCAGCGCCAGAAAGATTTAAAGAAAAATGAAAATGAAAAAAAGACGAGACAGCGATATTCATTATGATTTGATTAAGTAAGTTTATATACATACATACATATTATGATAGTGAATAATTGTTTATAGGGAAACTTTACGTTAAGTAAAGAAGCATGTTGCACGTTTTTGTTCATAAAATAATAATATTCGAAATGTTTTAACACTTGCTTATACTTATTTTAGGTTTGGTTAGGTAGCCATAAAGGCCATAAAACCACTAGTCAGGATGGCTGATCTTTTACCAGCAATAACAGATCCTTCGTAGAACTGAAGAAAACAAACTCAACTCAGGATTTTAAATTTTATGGAATATAAAATGCTACAAAATGAAATGGTTATCTAACTATCGAAGGTTCTTGTGTTGTGTTGTATTACAATACAGCTACAAAATCACACATTCTAAACGTAATGTGTGTATATTTTTAATATTGTTTACTTATTATTGAAGCAAAACTTCTTTAGGCGCGACTAGGGGTAACTCTAACGTTAGATTCTAACGGAAGATTCTGATGGAAGTAACGGTATGATTTCAGCTATGAGAGGAGCTTAAATTTTCAAAATTTATTTATGAAATTTTCAAATACATTATTGGTATTTAGAGAGTAAAATCTATGTTTCACATTTTACATATCATAAACCTATTATTTCATATATAAAAAAAAATAATTACTTTTAAATTCCTATTTCTAATGAATAATATAAATATAACATCTCATTTTTTGTAAAGTATATAGACAATAAATATAATTGAATTGTAATTAAATATTTATTTTCCGATACGTACGTCAACAAGTTTTACTTCAATCGCGCGTAAAGGTTACACGCACACTCTTTTTTTTCTAGTTCTCAATTTTTCCCGTTTTTACAGATTTTACCTTTTTTTAACGGCTTGTGTTGATTTCCAATTAATTTTAACTGTTTCTACCATATTTTAACTATTTTTACAAATTTGTAACGGTTATTAATAACAACTTTTTTTTTAATTTGAATGTTTGTACAAACTTTTAACGATATATTTATATTTTACTTTGAAAATACTTGACCTGTTTGTGTTTGTTGACGATTGTTTTTAAAGTGTTCTTGAGATAAGTCGCGACTTCGTCGAGTTTGTTTATATTGTGTTTATTAAATCTTTTAGGCCTTTTTAATAAACCATTGATTTGAGATCTAAAATACATATATTTTGTCAATAATATAAGTACACAAATAATTTTTCTAGTCTAACCTTTACTGATGGATTTTAGTTCTTATTTGTAATAAAGAAAATAATAGTAGGTAGTATGAGTCCGGTAAAAGCTTTTTTGGTCCTCCGTCCAGAAACAATACTATTAATTACTTCAAAATCGTCCGGAAAATGGCATTTTCCGGCCTAGGCCGGCAAAGTAGCTTTTAGATTATCTAAAGAGATGGCGCTATGAGTTTAAATTTTAAGTCACCAAAAATACATAATAAATATAACTTTTAATTAAATTTAATTAAAAACAACGTACAATATACTAAACTTACCTATAAATTTTTCTAAATGTAAGCAGGATTCTAATTTACATTTAATTTCTCTCACAACTTGTATTATAAAATTTGACATTTATGTCAATTTACAACTACTTATCATTCGATTATGGATATAGTTCATTGTCTCTGCTATTTTTATATAAAATTATTAGATATTGATTTTAATATTTTCAATATAACAATTTTCTCTGTGCTGCTTATTAGCCAGAGATAATAGAATTAATTAATTAATTTGACTATGTTATTAGCACAGTATTTGTATGTATAAAAATTAATTACCAGCTGACATTTTGTCGGCTATCTTCTAGTCAGTGGTCTTAGTTCAGTTAGCACAAGCAGTCAAGTCTTGAACATAACAGAACTTTTGAAAATATTAAAAATTAGTCGAACCAAAAAATAGTGTGTGTTACACGCCCGGAAAATATTTTGCAAGTGCTCGTATTGTTTCGCCTCGGTGCTACGCACCTCGGCTACACAACTTTACTCGCTCTTGCAAAATGTCATTTTCCGTCCTTGTCTCACAAATGACTATTACCGGACTCATTTTTATTTACTTTCCGGCCTATCTTTAATAAAAAACAATAAAATAGTTAGTCTAAGATAGCGGTCAATTGGTTTCTATGGTAACCGAGTTTTGTATATATTTAAAACTATAAAATAAGTTGACATATTTTGACGTTTACTTGAAAACGTGAAATTTATTATAAAATGGATATTTAAAATGATGCATTTGATTGTGAATTAATGGAAGATGAAATTATACCAGATGAAATTGTTAAGGCGGCCTCCCAAGCAACGTTTGTTAAAAAAAATGTTAAAATTAGTTAATAAAGAGTTCTTGTTATAAAAATTTAAACTGAATAATATGAAGTTTATGTTAGTATTTATGAATATTTATGTTTGAATTTACCGCCATAGCAATTCGTCAAAAGTATAATGTAGTTGGCGCAATGCGCAATCTAACTGTCAAGTAAGTTAGTGTTCGAATGGCGATAAAAGTAGAAGGTTCTAATATTGTTTTATAGTGTGTTTTAAGTAATAAATAAGTATTCTTCTATTCTGAGTGTTGCATCTTTTATTTCACTGCTCTAAACTCAAGTTAATTGAATAGGTTACGGGCCCAGATTATTTTTCTGGATAAAATTCAAGTATAAATCGTAGTTTAGAGAGTGAAGGGATTCAGAAGAAAACGTGGTGAAATATAAAACAAGAAAATTGCGTCAAACTCGTTACAGATTGCGAACCTCAAACCATTTGATGGTAATGGCTTTTCTAATTGGGAATTTAGAATGAAACTCGTATTAGAACAGAATGGATTGTTAGATACCTTGAAAACGACTAGTGATGAAACAGAATTTAAGAAAAAAGATACGAAAGCAAGAAATATAATAGTACACCCACATAACAATTTTAGGAGATTATCACGTGCAAAGAACATGCCTCATTAATGCGGCATGTTCTTAGGATGTGCGAGAATAGCATTGGGAATGTGAAAAGCATACGTAAAGAATGTATTACAGGGACACACCTACATATGAATAACAAGTGAATAGAATGTGACCAGGTATATTCTTGTCAGCTTCTTTTCATATTCTTTACACATGATATATTTAAGTAGTAACAAAGCAGGTTTTTTGCACATTCTTTTTATATAATAAAGCACATCCTTATTGTGTGCATAGGACGTGATATGTAGGTAGGTAAATCATGTTCTATTCACATGAAAATCATGTTCCTGTGACGTTCAATTAATGTGACTAGCACTTTTGTAGAACCTGCATAGAATATTACACTAAAATGCTTCTTTAGAAAAGAATAAATGAAAAATGGGGCTTGTTAAAAAAAAGGCTTTATTGTAAATATTTATAGCTAAAAAAAAATTCTAACAAATAACGACTTAATAATAAACAGGAACAAAAATAAAGAGGAACCAAAATAAACAGGAACTCACATACCTCATACAGGGTGGCGCAATAGTGTAAAGTGTGACAAAGTCATATAGGTACCTTCCTTACTTACAAGGGCGCCAGAAAAGTTAATAATTAATAAAAAAGCTTAAAATAACTAATAATAATAAATAAAAACTAACAAAACAGAACAAATAAAGCAAAAAAAAAAAAATTATTCTATGTCAGGATCGACGTTTGGATCTGCGTCAATGACAGAAGGCTCTTTATTTTCGTCGTTTTTTTCATTTTTAATCCTTTCCTTGGACTTGACCAGCCATCCTCGAATAACATCGATTATCTCCAACTCTTTTGAAGCAGGGTATTGATGTTTAACTGCATCTAAACAATAAATAATCATATAAACAATTAAAAAATATATTTTTTTAATTTTTATCGTAGTATTATTTTCCTTATATTAAAGTAAATATACTCTTCATGCTAACTTTAAAAAATTGCATGAAATACAAGAATTTATTTACGCTTACCAAGTATTGCTCGAGCCAATAAAAGACGTTTTAATGGGAATTTTTTTTTTAGCTCCATCCCAGGAATATAAATTTCCAACCTTGTTGGTAACGGCTCTATAAAGAAGTCGTCTTGTCGTCTGTGATATGGATTGGCCTCCAATACGCTTAAATTTGTTAACCTTAAAATTACATTATTTAATTTTACCTAGAACTACAGGAATTCATTTAATATATTTTTTTTAATTAATTACCATTAATTTATAATTGGTTTCTTCGCCCATCCACTGCTCAAATTGGTTTAAATCCCCTATAGATTTTCCTGGAAGTATTTTATTGATGGACGCCGTCGTGGTTGAATGTGTAAGGTTTCCTGCACTAATTTTGTAAAATTCAACAAGGGAGGAAACATTTTCGCCAATTGAATTTATTTTTAAATGCAAATGAGAAAGTTCACTTAGAACGGCTTTTTTAAAATCTAAAATAAAAATAAAACACTTAAATTGGGTATAAGATGCTTAATAGTTAAATAAATAAAAAATGTCGGTATCATAATTAAAAAGAGAATTATTCTTACCTTAAACTATAACACAAACGGTTTCACAAAATTAAAAGTCTTAAAGTTTTGAAAAAAACAAAATCCGAACTAAAAATACGCAAATATAGAAATAAACGCAAGAAATAAAACAGCAAACAGTAGATAACGATAACACACAACGAAACGCCAAAAACCAAAATGGCCACTGACCTGTCTGATAGTCTGGGTGCGAACTCTCTAACGAATAGAAAGGAAATTTCCTTGCTATTATAGCAAACTCTTCTCTATCGTAAAAAACGGCACTCTCTAAGTTTCGATCGGCGAAGATCGGCACTAAACGTAGTTATTCGGGTTGTGTTAAATAGAAAGACCAAATGAGGTCTTGCTATTTTTTTATCTCTCTTGGGAGCATGAAATTTTACATATGTCTATCTATCTTTCTTTCCGTTGTTTTTTCGGACGTAGTTAACTATTATAATATGATTATAGTGAAGTATCTATCTTATATTCTTATTTTTTGTTGTTGTGCCTGATATTGATTGTGTTTAAAGTTAAAGAGTTTATTTATTATATTTTGTTTTATAGTTGATGTTTATCTTTGGTTTGATCTCTCAGTCTCTACAGAATCGGGTTAAATCTCTGCTTAGTCGATAATGCTTGCGAAATTCCGTTTCAGGTAACTCGAATGGGTTAGAGCGGTCTCGTCAGCTATGGGTCTCGTAGTGCTCTTCGTTCTATCCGTAATCCTTCTAGGATTTCTTCGCCTTCTACTTCCTCCACAAAATGCATGAAAATTGGTAGCATGTTTATGTACAAAGAATAAACGGAAGTTTATGATCTAACAAGAAAATAAAAAACAAAACTGAAGAAACAACAATAATTGCAACGAAGCACCACACAATCTATTTTATGATAAACTTTGAAATCCACAATCCATATATTATTGAAAAGAAGTAAAAATATTTGAAATTATTTTATTATTGACACTTGTCATTAAACCTAAATAAAACGAAACAGTAAAATCCCTAGATTTATTACTAGAAATGAGTCAATGTTTTCAGGTCCGATAAGCTTCCATTTTCTGTTGCCGATGTCAGCCGATTGTGATAGAAAACAGCTTAGAGAGTACCAACTGTTAATAGCAAGAAATTTTCTTTCTTGTCTATCTCTATACGTTTTCTATTTCCTACATCGTTACGGAGTTCGCTTCCTGATTCACTTCATCACTTCTCTTCACTTTTAGTACCGTACCATGCACAGATTACTGTAGGTGGCGTGGTTGCGCGCGCAATTCAAATATCTTTTAATTTAAATAACCTACCTAAATAGGTAGTTTTTAATTTGTTGGAGATATATTATATTGGTTCAGTTTTCTTTAAGTATGGCTAAAGCTAGTGTATAATAATTTTTATTTTTTTTCTATTAATCATCCCCAAAAATATTCCGATTTTTTTTTATATTTGAAAATTGCAATTTATCGGTAATAAAAATAAAAATGCATCATTTTGACCTAATTTAACCGACCATTAACTCCTATCGCTTTTAAACTCCAAATGGTTAATAAAATTGTACGTGTGTTTAAAAACTTCCTTTTCGTAGGTGCATAGCATAAGCCTTAAATCACTTATATAGCATGTTCCTTTAGGAAAGTGTATATCATGTGATTATAACAAACGTAATTGAACATCACTTATATCGCACATTCTTTGCATATGCTTTTTGGCAGGTACTATAGAACTTTCAAAAGTACATTACATGCATATGATATGCACTTGACTGAGGAAGGTATTAAGATAGCACCTTGAAGGAATATGCTTAGAACGTGAATATACTTTTAATGTTATGTGGGCAGTGGTTAACTGATGAAACTCTAGACGTAATAAAATCAAAAACTACGGCGAAAAGCATGTATGAGACATTAAGGGATACTTACCTGAAGAAAGGACTATCAAACCAAATTGAGCTACAAAGAAAATTCAGAAATATGAAATACAATACTAAGGATAAGCTTGCGGATTTTATATTAAATTTTGAGAAGACAGTGGCAGATCTTAAGAATTGTGGAGGTACTGTCGAGAATACTGAAGTCATCTCGCAGCGATGCCAGAAAGCTATCAGCCGGTAGTTACAGCTTTGGATATCATTTTCACTCAAGATCCAACAAATGTAACTCTCGAAATGGTGAAAAATAAATTGCTCCAAGAGGAATCACGTCAAGAAAACAGGGACAATGATAATCATAATCATGGAGAATCAGCAATGGCGGCAAGACATTATCCGGCAAATAGAAAATTTGGAAATAACAGTGAAAGGTTTTATAAAAGAAATTCTGCTAAAACTGGATATTTCCCGTATAAGTGCTACAACTGTAATAAGACCGGTCATATGATGAGAAACTGTCCAGAGAAGAGATCAGTGAATATTTCAGCAGTGGGACTCCGTGTAGTATAGTATTCTATATATCGCTTTCTACAGTAGCTTTCTATTCCGAAGTCGATGTCTTGCTTTACTGGTACTCCGTGTCGCTGTCGACTACTCCTCGGCTATTTTCGTAATTATATTGTTGGTTATGAAAACATCAGGTTAAAATTGGTGATAAATTTAGTAATATTTATGTTTGGAACTAGTATTATAATTGTCAATGTCATTTTGGGATTATTTGATTGCAAATTGCTTTTCATTATTGACGAAATTCTTTATATTACTTATTATTAATTTATTTAAAGTCAGATACGTGTTATACGTTTAGTCATTCAGACAATGTTTCCTTTTAATGCAGTACATATTTTAGAAATTAGGAGTAGGTACATTTGTATATTATTTATTATCTTCTGTTATTTCTTTTTAAATAAATCATTTATATTAACAATCCGGTTTTCTTTTAAATATTTTTTTAGGGTATTCACAACAAAAATTAAATAAATATAATGTTTATACAATATTTTTATTTTTACATGAACATTGTTGAAAATGTTGTTGCATGACATTTGCAATTATATTTAATGAATTTGCTATACTTTCAACAAACGGATAAATGTATTGAGCATGAAAAATATTTATAATTCCTAGTAACTTAAGGACTAAACTTTTATGATAAGAATACAATAATATACAAAAATACCTGAGTAGAATAATAGTAACAAAATCTTAAAAAATAAAAATTAAACCAAGATAAATAATTCTACGAAACAAACTGAACAGTCAGACGAAAATGGGCTTTACAAATAAATAAACCATATAAAGAATTACCGCACGTTTCACAGATGTTTTAATTTTATGTCAAAATTCCAATTATTTCTCATAAATGCGCATGCCTTGATAGAATTCGACTCCTATCGAGATATAGAAATGAAGCGATAGCTTTCTGGCGATTTTACGATTTCCAAGGCGACACGGAGTGCCAACCGTGCCAACAGCATAGAGAAGAGTCGACTGATAGAATACTATACTACACGGAGTCCCACTGCAGAAGGCAGAAAGGATACAGAATACAGAAGACAATGATAGTGATATATCATTCTTAGTTGAATTAAAAGAAGATAACACAGATGACAACAGCGCAAGTGGTATCAGTGTAGAACCGAGTGAGGTGAGAACATCTATAATTGGCCAACCTGATTTTCCAACTGACGGTGAGTCTGTCAACAGTGTCAACTTCACTTCTATTGTTGATAAAAGTGACAGTGATGGTATGATTGAATTTATAATTGATTCAGGTGCTACAAATCATTTAATTAACCTATCCACTGGTTAATATTTGCGTAATAGTAAGTCTGTAAATTATAATATTAATGTAGCAAAGCAAGGTGTAACTATTAAGACACATAAAGTTGGTTAGTTACAGGTTAAGAATAATGTAGGTATTGATATGAAAATTACTAATGTCTTACAATGTAATGATATAGAATATAATTTACTTTCAGTTAAAAGAATGGAACAGGCAGGTTTGAGAATTGTTTTTGAAAAGGAAAGTGTAACGGTTTTCAATCAAAATAAAGAAATTTTAAAAGGTTTTTTAAAGGGTAATCTGTATCTGGTTAATTTAAAGGCTGTCTTAGAATATGTAAATATAGCACAATTAGATTCAACTACTCTCCATAGAAGGATGGGTCATTCCTCGATTTATCAACCAAACGAAATCTGTGAGGTATGTATTAAAAGTAAACAAACTCGTAAATCTTTTAAAAGTATACCAGATGTAACGAAACCAAAAAGGTTACTAGAAGTTGTTTCTTCGGATGTTGCTGGTCCTTTTAACCCCAGTACATTTGATGGTTTTATATATTATGTAAGTTTTACTGATCACTATTCACATTTTACGTATGTATATCTACTTAAAACTAAGAGTGAAGTTATAGAGAAATTCAGAGAGTATGAGGCTATCGTAAGTGCACATACAAGAGAAAAAATTTCCAGATTTAGGTGCGACAATGGAGGTGAGTATACTTCTTCAGAATTTAAAGACTTTTGTAGGAAGAAGGGAATCCAGATTGAATATAGATACCGTACCTAGAAACCTCGAACAAAATGGGGTGAGTGAACGTTTTAATAGAACTGTTCTGAATATGGCTAGATGTATGCTGTTCGATGCAGGTTTGTCAAAAAGTTTTTGGGGAGAAGCTATAAGAACTGCGACATATACTATAAATCGTTTACCAACTTCATCCATTAAATCAGGTCAAACTCCAGCAGAGATATGGTTTAAGCAAAAACTGGATTTAAGTAAGATTCGTGTTTTTGGATCTATGGCTTGGATGCATATATCTGAAGAATGTAGAGGGAAATTAGACGAGAGAAGTAAAGAAATGATTCTGGTAGGATATGCTAAAAATGGCTATCGCCTTTGGGATTCATCTCAACGGAAGATAATGATTTCTCGAAGCGTAATATTCAATGAAAATAGGCTGAATCAGAGCAATATTCAATTTTATGAAGGTGATATTGAAAAAAGTACAGAGACAGATGAAAAGATATTCAAAATGTAATTGATGTTAACACAAGAGATCAAGACAACAATGAGAAGATGTTACTGAGAAGAAGTGAAAGAGAGAGAAAGAAATCAACAAGACTTAAAGATTATGAAGTAGAAATGAACGGTTTTCTATCAGCATTATATGTTGGTGATATTTCAATAGATACACCAAATAATTACGAAGAAGCAATTAAAAATGAGGACTGGTTAGAAGCTATTAAGAATGAGATATCAACTTTAGAAAGGAATAAGACTTGGGAGCTAACTAAACCTCCAGAAGGGGCTGAAATAATTGAATCAAAATGGGTTTTCACGCAAAAAGAAATAAATGAAGAAACTATCAAAAAGGCTAGACTTGTTGCAAGAGGTTATCAACAAAAATTTATAGAAGATGATATATACACACCAGTAGCCAGAATGGTGACTTTAAGAATTCTTTTGGTTCTATCACTAGAGATAAACTTAAAAATACATCAGATGGATGTAAAATCTGCTTTTTTGAATGGACAACTGAACAAACCAGTATATATGTTACCACCTGAAGGACTAGAGAACGTTAAAAATGGATTTGTATGTAAACTGAAAAAGGCGCTTTATGGACTAAAGCAAAGTCCCAAATGTTGGTCCGATAGATTACATTTGTTTTTAAATCAAAAAGAATTTACTAGATCGCGTGTAGATCCTTGTTTGTATATAAAAGATTGTACATATATTTTAATCTGGGTAGATGACTTGATGATATTTTCAAATTGTGAAAATCAAGTGAAAATAATTAAGCAGCAACTTTCCAATGAATTCGAAATGAAAGATCTCACAAATCACAATCAAACCTTGGTATTTTTGGGTATAGAAATAAAGATACAAGATAATGTATTATATATTTCTCAGAAATCATTAATTCAAAAAGTTTTAAAGCAATTTAACATGATGAATTGCAAACCGGTAGATCTTCCTATTCAACCAAAACTAAATTTACCTATTGAAGACAGTTGTGATATCAGTGTACCTTACAAACAACTTATTGGTTCGATCATGTACATTATGTTAGGTAGTAGGCCAGATTTATATTTTTCTATTGTATATTTCAGTCAATTTCAAAATTGTTTTAGTTTAGTACATTGGAAACATCTTAAAAATGTATTGAGATATTTGAAAGGAACTGAAAATTATGTTCTTAAATATAAAAAATGTAGTAATTCAAAAATCAGTATCAGTGCATTTGTTAATGCAGACTTCGCATTTAATATTAACGATAGAAAAAGTATTAGTGGTTTTGTTATCAAGGTAAATGAAAATACAGTATTTTGGAAGTCAAAGAAACAAGAAGTTGTCTCATTATCAAGCACTGAGGCTGAGTACGTTGCATTATCGAGTTGCATAACTGAGTGTCTTTTTATTAAAAATCTTTTAGATGAAATTTTACAAACAGATATTGGTCCGATGTTAATATATGAAGACAATCAGTCCTGCATAAAGATGGCAACCACTTTAGAAACGAAACGATCTAAGCATATCGATGTTAGGCACCATTTTATTAGACAATGTGTTTCCGATAATAAAGTTAATATTAATGTGCCAACTGAGCATCCGTATGCTGATCTTATGACAAAGGCATTATAATAAATTTGACTATTTTAGAAGTAATATTAATATAGCAAAATGTTAGATTTTTTTTTTGTTATCATTTTACTTTATATTAGTTTTGCCGAATTGAGGGGGTGTGTTAGTATTTATGAATATTTATGTTTGAATTTACCGCCATAGCAATTCGTCAAAAGTATAATGTAGTTGGCGCAATGCGCAATCTAACTGTCAAGTAAGTTAGTGTTCGAATGGCGATAAAAGTAGAAGGTTCTAATATTGTTTTATAGTGTGTTTTAAGTAATAAATAAGTATTCTGCTATTCCGAGTGTTGCATCTTTTATTTCACTGCTCTAAACTCAAGTTAATTGAATAGTTTATGGTACAACAATGTCCGTTTTAAAAAAAATATTGTACGTAATATGTCCCAAAAGTGCTTTTACTGGACTGGCAGGCTTTGCAATTAGCCATGGGCTGTCCCAACTAATCGACAAGCCCACTTACTTTCCCAGAGCTGCCAATCACAGTTCTAACACTCTGGATCATTTTCTGACTACTCACCCTGAGCAATATAATGTAAATGTTCTGTCTCCCCTAGGTAACTCTGATCATGCTGTAGTAGAAGTCAAATGTCCAATAGAACCTCACCCATTCGAGGCACCACCCACGAGAACTTTTTGGAACGTAAAAAAAGCAGATTGGGAAGGCCTTCGAGACTACTTTGCAACTTTTCCCTGGAATTCAGTCTGCTTTATTAACAAAGATCCATCGGCAGTTTGCAACAGTATAACTGAAATCATTCAGTGTGCCATGGAAGCTTACATTCCTCACTTTACCAAACGCTTAAAAGCCAAACAGAAGCCATGGTTTAATAAAGATTGCGATGTAGCTCGGAAAGCTAAGATCAAGTCCCACAAATTATTTATACAAAATCCATCAAAAGAAACAAAACAAGATGATATAAACGCTAGAAACAGATACAACACCACTATTTCCAATTCCAAAAGTCTCTTTGACGCTCGAATGAAAAAGAAAGTAATGTCAAACCCTAATGGAAGCCGGTCCTTTTGGACTCTCGCCAAACATATCAACAACAATTTCACAACTAGTTCGTTCCCTCCACTCACATCAGATGACGGCTCAATAGTAACGTCTTACGTCCTCCACAGAAAAGGCAGAACTCTTTGCCAAAATATTCTCTTCGAACTCGACACTTAATCCACCGGACAACATAGAGCTACCTTCTATTCCACGGGCTCCCCACACAATGAAAAATATCATATTTAGGGTTAAGCGGGTGCAAAAAGTCCTTGCGACTCTAAATACCAACAAAGCAAGCGGCGTCGATGAAATACCTGCTTTACTCTTAAAATGTTGTGCTCCTGAACTAGCGCCAGTTTTCACTAAGCTATTTCAACTATCATATGATACCGGTATTTTTCCAGAATCCTGGAAAACTGCTCGAGTTCAACCAGTCCCCAAGAAAGTCTCTAAAACCCAGCCTTCTAACTACAGACCCATAGCTCTTCTATCTGTTATTAGCAAAACTATGGAGAAGTACGTCAATCACGAGATCCTGAGCTACCTTGAGACACACAAACTTTTAAGTGACAGGCAATATGGTTTTCGCCCACAAAGGTCAACAGCCGATCTACTAGCATATTTAACTCATGTCTGGAGTGATGCCATCCACCGCTATGGGGAGACTCAAATAGTATCACTAGAGATCTCAAAAGCATTTGATCAAGTGTGGCATGCAGCTCTTTTGAACAAACTGCCTTCATACGGACTCTCGCAAAACCTTTGCAGATGGATATCCAACTTTCTCTCCAACAGGCACATCCAAGTTGCTGTAGATGGACATTCTTCCAACCTCTACAAGATCAACGCTGGAGTTCCCCAAGGCTCCTACTATATTTTTATTACACATTAATGATCTACTAGAAGCCACTAATAACCCGATACATGGTTTTGCAGATGATAGCAACCTACACTGTAGCAAAGCGCACAACCGTCCCATACCTCTAGATATTCTGGAAGAGGACAGAAGATCCACAACAGCTTCTCTCAATCAAGATTTGAGAATTGTAGACGAGTGGGGAAGAAAGAATCTTGTTAATTTCAACGCTTCCAAGACAAAGACATGTTGCCTATCCAACAAGAGGCAAACATACGACTCATCCATTACAATAAACGATCAGACACTGGTATCGGGCGACTCCATTACGCTACCTTAAAATTAGTGGTAAACTCTGCCTCTTTGCTGATGATACCAGTTTTACCTGGAGCAACCCGGACAGTACATCCCTTTATAGTACCGTATCTCGTGACTTAGTCACTATTTAATCGTGGTGCGATTCTAACTTTCTGTGCCTCAATCCCTCTAAAACTAAAATCTTATCATATAAAGGTACATTGCAAACTTTTGAACTTAATAACAATAGTGTGGAAATCGTTGATTCTGTAAAGTTCCTAGGTCTCATTGTTGACAACTCATTAAAATGGGATTTGCACATCAATGCATTGTCAAAAAAATTAAGTTCTGCGTGTTTTGCGCTAAGATCAGTTTCCAAGGAATTAAACTTGTCAACAGCTCGAACAGTCTATTACGCCCTTTTTGAGTCGCATCTCCGTTACGCCATTCCATTCTGGGGTACGTGTTGTGCGACTCAATTTGACCGTATTTTCAAACTTCAAAAGAGAGCTATCCGTTACATGTTAAGATTAAACAATAGAACTCATTGTGGGGAATACTATAAAAAATATCAAATTTTAACTCTTCCTTCTTTATTCATTTTTGAATCCGTTTGCTTAGTCCGCAAGCACTCGTCAGCGAATCCTGAAACGCCTTCCCACAACTATCCACTTAGAAACAGAGAGCTTGATCTTTGTTTACCAATCCCACGATCAGAGTTAATCAAAAACTCTATATTTTATAATGCAAAAAGATGCACAATCGTCTGCCTTTCAATATCAAATCTATTACATTCTCTCCCGCATTCCGTAGAGCTTTGAAGGCACACTTATTGGAGAGATCTTTTTACACAGTAAATGAATTTTTCATATTATGATTTTATACTGCTAAATACACACTAATTTACTACTTCAAGGAACTTTTTTCTTTTTTCCTTTTCTTCTTCTTTCTCTTTTTTTTTATGACTTTCAATTTCTTTAATTGTATAAATATTTTATTTTTTGTATTTTGTTTATGTGATATGTTAGATTTTAAGGTTTTTGTACTTTTTTGTATGTTTTTTAGCTTTGTCGACAAACTGTAAAATTTCTGACAATAAAGCATTATTATTATTATTATTATTATTTTTACGTACTGGATTTCAACTGTTCACTTGACAACATTCCACCTTTGATTATTACACTGGATGAATAAGATTCCGATGATTCTGATATTGGATTTGATAGTGAATCTGATATATCCAAAGAAATAATGGAAGTGGATTGAAAGTACATAACAAACAGATTAACGTGTCAATAGTTTTAATCAAATCTGTAGCTTAAATTGTTGTTGTTTATATATTTTAATTTTGAATATTTCATTTTGCGCGTTAATAAGACAAAGATAGTAAGTCTTTCTAACTTAAACATGGCAACTAGCATTCATCCGAACCTCACAATTGTTCCACTTGCATTTAGGTCACAATAACGTCACTGCCATACCATTGGGCCTCGATGTATAGAACGCTGAAAAGGAGTACACAATTGTTACTTTATTTATTGTCACAAACACTATTATTTTATGGAGGACGTGACAACAGTGCATTTACACCTGAAATTAAGATTAAATGTACAGGGCGAAATTCACCATCCTAATAAGGCCTAATTTAATATTTTTAAACTGGGAATGATGTATATTATTACTTATGTCAATATTATTCACAGAACGGATTGTACATAAATATTTTATAAAAATTTAAATATTATTGAATTTCCTGTGTTGCAAGAAAAAATTGGAATGATGAATTTATTGTGGAATAAATTGCAGAAAAACACTCTATTACATAAATTGAAAAATAGAAATGTGCCAGAAACATAGGCAGTTTGTATTCGTTTGCGTAATTTGTGTTGTCTAAAATCTGTGGTCTAAAGTCTAAACGAAATAAGAATTGTATGTCAATGTTGCCAGATTGTACATTTAAGTAAATATCAAATTGATTTATAAAACTATAAAAATAGTAAATATTTGATGTAATATAAATCTGAGTAATCATACGACGAATATATTAAATATAATTGTTTCATATTACATTATATATTACTGACATCAATTTCAAAGTTTATTAATAATTAATCAAAAGACTAGACTTGACAACACCGCATTTGATAAACATAACAGGTTGTTTGAAATAACCTTTTTGTTTATGTCCTGTTTTCTGCATAGATTACTGTTACTGTAATGTAATGTAACACAGTGTTTAAGTATACGAATCTGGAATTATACTAAATCATTCCATAAATGTCCGAAAGTCGTTATTAGTGATTGTGATTCCTGGAGGAAAAACGCACAGTAATTTTAAATATGATCAACTGTATCACCTGAAAGTAAACTGAATTCAACAATAAAATGAGCAGTTATGTGGAAAATCAGAACCAACACATTCCTAAATATTTGTATAGTAATAAGTTTGTTTATCTTATGTTATTATGCTATATTAACCCAAGACAGTATTAAACATAGAAGACAGATACGAAAATATGTGAACAAAGATTCAAGAAACATCAAGTTCTTGTCATCTGCTCCAAAAAAATCTGAAGAATATAACATTTGGTTGATATTTACAAAAGTAACAAATGTTTCTACACTCAGTTACAAATTTAGAGATCTTATTCACAATTTACTAAATGTAAGTTCAGTGCCTTTAAAATTTAATATTATTGTCGATAGGGTATCACAAACAATCGCAGAGAATCAAATAGCTGATGTACTTTATGGAAACAAAAGTCTTGTTTACTCATTTTTTGATATTGAAGATAGTGCGAAAAAAATTCAAGATATTGTTGAAGTTATGACACCACATTTTAGTTCAAAACCTGGTAAGTTGTCTGTATATGATAATAATAATCATAATAATATCTTTATTAATCATGACTACAGTTATAAGTAATAGTAAACATGAGATACAAATGAAAGTTTTAAAGGTTGTTTTCAAGACTTACTTAAAGACCTGATGAGTTAGCATCTAACTTAGTTTACAAAATACCGTTTCTGGAATGCAGTAAATGTTACTTTGGTACCACCAACACAATATAAAAAAAGGGTTTACCAGCATCAATATAACTGTTTGTATAATAGGGACAAAAATGAAAAAACTATACTCTAGCTCAACACCACTTTACCCACCGATCATGAGTTTGATTTTATATGTGTATATGTGGATCTGCTTAGATTTATTAATCCTCAAATTATTTTCTCTTACGTATTGCAATAAGGTTACATATATTTCTACTTGACACACAGATTGATATGTTCTTATTGGGATATAAATTTTTACTTTGCATCCATTGCTGTCTTGAGTCTTTTACCTGTTTGTGCACCAGATGTAACCCTGAGGCTTGGATTGAATTATCTCATTTTGCCAACATGTTTGATGTATTTCTACATGGAATGTTTTCTTAGCCAGTTATTTGGAATCCATGTAGTTTGATTTTATCTTCCAGATGTCTTCTCTTCAATTTTCTGCTTTATTTTTTTGTCACTTGATTTTCTTGCATCTTATAAAAGCCAATTATGCGTTTCTTTTCAAGAGGAAGAAGGCATAATAGGACTTTCATTGTTGCTGTTGGATTGCTTCTTAGAGATGCGTTACCAATTCTCTTAACGGTTTTGAAGATCCTTAGGTTTTTATTTATACTTTGATCATATAATGATTAAACACTTATTAGTGCTCTAATAAATTGTCTTAAAGGGTTGGATCTTGCAACTACAATAATTATTACTTAAATCGCGTGCCGTTTGTAATTATTCGTAGTAAAAGTGAAAAATCAGGTTATTTTGTATCTCCCAGTACGTGTGCTACCCATAGAGATATTACCATGGTCATTCCAACAGTCCGGATGATTTCTCGTTTAAAATATTCGTTATTCCGGGTTTTTATTACGATCATTTGTGATTAAAACATGCAAAATGTCAGTATTGCGTGAAGACCAAACGTTGAATTGATTAACCAGAAATATTAAAGCCTAATATATTTTTATATCTATAATTAATCAGATATGACTTTTGTAACCATAGACGTATGTTTGTAACTACACTAAAATAAATGATAGGCAAGAACGTATTTAAGAATGATAGGTTATCTTTTTAGTTAAAATTTTCAGTTCATTTTCAAAACGTTCTTTATGAAATTAAAAAATTGTTTTTAGTATAGGTAGTTAAAAGGTCCCTTTTATTATTTATATAATTTGTACTTGATGGCTCCCTCTCCCTTGATTTCAGAAAATCTTGAGAGCCAATCCACGACCCTGAGATGAGTTCTGTAATTTTTGTAAACTATTTTCATTAACTAAGTTTATACACGAATTATAAACATAATCACAATGATTTGCATGCGACAACACAAAACACAAGTGTACCTATCGCATAATTTAATTTTTATACATATTATATTTATAATATGTCTGTTAGCATATAATGTTTTTAATTTGGCATAAGATTTTCTTAGAATGTAAGATATATGTTCGATACATTTTCGCTCCTTATTTGAATAATGCCTAAGTTTTTTCTGCTTTCAACACGATTAATTGTAAAATCTTTTATTTTAGTAATCAAATTATCTGAGCTAATATTTCCGAATAAGATAGCATGCTACAAGTTCAGTACCAAGTCATGTTGCTTTGAAAACAATATCAGCTTAAACAATTCATTCTTTATTAAATTCTGTGTCTTGTAAATCTTTTTTGGGAAAAAGTAGTAAAGTTGAGTCATTACATATGTAATTTTATATTTTATTTGGTTAAGTACAGAGGAAATATTTGTATATTTTTATTATGGTAGTTGTCTTGGTTAGGGCACACGACACACGATTAGAAAGTTAGAAATTTTTGTATACTTATTAACGACACGATAATACAATTAACCTAAAAATTTGAAGTCGATCCACCGTATAGAGCCCGAGTTAAACTTAATTAAAAATTCGATAATTAACATTGAGTATATAAGATCTCTGTAGTTCTGAACCAGTTTGTTATTTATAAAAAAAAAGAACTAACTGTCAGAAGCTTCCCAAAAACTAAGTCTTTTAATACATTTATTATGACTTAAAAAAATAATAAAAAATTTTGGCCGTAACGGTTTAAAGTTCAACAATTTAGTGTTTGTGTATATATAAACATGAATACTGTATGGGTTACGGCTCCACGGGCACCGTACACATAAAATAAAAATGAGTCCGGTAAAAGCATTTACCGGACTCATTTTTATTTTCTGGCCTTGTCCGACAAAATGAGACTTTCTGGCCTAAAAATAAACCAGAAAGTACTAATTTCTGGCCGGTTTAAAAAATATATATATTAAATTATTATAGATGATAGATAATGTAAATTAAAGAAAAACAATTTTTAAAGAAATAATTAAACAACATCATAGTTAGCAGCAGCGATTGCTTTTATATTATTTAATTTAAACTATCGGTGAAAATGTCAGCAGAATTACAATATAAATTGAAGTTATTGGAGACTTGGTCCCCGTTTGGATCCATCCTTATCAATTGGTTCACTATACTAGCTAATTTAAATGTTCCTAATTTAAAGAGTAAATTCTTTTAATAAATGAACAACTTTAGGGTTAAAGAGTCTTTCGCGTCACCCCTTACCTGAGCCCAGTGGGATGCTAATAAAAGAGACCTTTTCGCCTACCCTTACAGCATGTGCTTGTATGCATTCACGATTTTACAATCTATTGTTTAAATTTAACAAATATATGTGTTTAATTTTTTATAAATAAATATCAGAAACGTAAAGATAATTTTTTTCTGATTTCAACCATATATAATACTTACGCAAAATTTTGTAGTTTACAGATATGACACCAAAGTATTCTAAATTACACTGAGATACAAACAAGAGATAATCTCATAATGAGGTTTTGAAAATAATATTTTTATTTCTTTTTGCACGTTGGTGATGGGTGTATTTATGACTGTTAGTAGTATTAATATTTATTGACAAGTGCTGTTAGATATAGGCCCTAAAGGTATTTTATGTTAGGTATATTGGGTGTTGTTTGTTTCTCAGTGTAATTTAGAATATTTTCGAAAGGGTGATGACTTTTCTGTTTACAACTGATGTTTTTTTTAGGTACTTACTACAGTGATGCTCTATTTTACATTTCTCTAGGTTTATATAGAATAGCTCCTCAAAGCCAACAATATGCCATTTTATTAGATTGTGATTTATATTTTAAGAAAGATGTAGCTTTATTATTTAGAGAATTTAATAGGTGAGTATTTTAATAGTCTATATATATAAAAAAACTTATTTTTGATTTCAAGAAAGTTCCTAATTTGAAGAAATTGAAAACTTTTTTGAGAAAAAAAATAGTATATTGTGTGACAAGGGGTAAAACAAGACGATTTCTGACTAGGGCGACAGTTGACTGCCCGAGCGTAGCGAGGGCTGTCATCGCCCGGTCATAAATCGTCTTTGTTTCATCCCGTGCCACACACTATATTTTTCATATCACATGCATTGAAACAGCGAGTATTGATCTCTTTAGCCAGTCGAAGTAAGACTATTTCAGAAAAATAGCGTTAATATCTTGACAACGATTTGACGACAGCTGTCAGACGATTATGATTTTATTCGCCTTGTTTATTACAAATGCGATTCTGACAGACTTGAAATAAAGACATAAATAATAAATAAATGAATGTGCCGGGCAGAAACAACGTTGTTTCTCCCCTAGGGCCGGAACAACTGACAGTTTCTGACTGACAGTTGCATTGGTCTAAAATTGTCTTATTTCGGTTGTTAAAACAGAGATCAAAACTAGCTGTTTCAATGCATGTGATATAAAAAATATATTTATTAATTTATCTGTTTTCTCAACAACAATTCGTTTGCCGTTTTCAAAGATTTCCAGGAAAATTAATATGAAATATCCTTATCTTCCAGATATTTGTAATATTTGCTTGTCTCAACTCTTTTTTATCGAAAAATACATTTACACCTGTACATCGATATATTCTCACCAACGAAAAGTTTCTTTCAATATGTTATATTTTGTACAAATAAATTTTTTATAGGTTTTATAACGTTTCCTCTTACTTAAAATAATATTAAAAATTTTTACCAATTGCTAAATTATGTATATCAGATTATATTTTCTCACGCTATTGTAGAAAAACAATAAACCAAACCACACATTTGATAATACTTTTACAGCAATAATTTCTTTTATATGTTTAAACACGTTTCTTAAAGTATTCTGTTAAATTATGATTGATTAATATTTTATTTATTTGTTCATTAGAAAATAAATGTTTATTTTAAAGATATTTACACTCGGTTTACCTTTTTTTATTTAATCTTACGTCGACGTAAGTGATGGAATGTTGAGCATATGTCACGTTTTTTATCTTAATAACTAATTTAATGGTCACTGAGTTTGATATATTTATTTTTAGATTTAAATCAACAGCTCTGTTTGGTTTAGCCCCAGAATTGACTCCTGTATATCGTCATATTCTCCATATGTACAAAGCGAAACATAATACAACATTCGGTGAATTCTATCACACTAATAACATATCAAATGACGTTCATCCAAAAGGATTTCAAGGCTACAATTCTGGTGTTGTACTTATTAATCTTGGTGCTCAGCGAAAATCTGAAGATTTTCCAAAAGTAATATCAAACGAAACAGTTCAATCTATGACATCAAAGTACAGGTAGATATATATTTTTTACATGCCTATGTAACCCAAAATTTTCTTATCATTACCCCATATGATTAAACATATATTGATTATCAAATAATGCAATCAAAGTTACTACTTTTGGAGCACTACTGATGCTAATAGATGTACTCGGCATATAACTGTCACTGTTTTTGAACATAATTATCAGTAAGTTATATGAGCAAATCGCGACAATATTTATTTCTTCAAATTTCTCTATTATATTGTATTAATCTTTTTTTATCCTTATATAATAATATATCCTGCTTCTTGTCATTGGAAATATAATAAAATCATAGGTGGATGTAGGAATAGTAAATTAAAAACAAATGGTCGTGTGCCACATTGACCTACCCACTCAGAGGTAGAAGGAGAGCAGTCTTAATAATAAAAAAAAACTAAAGACCATCTATAAAGATGTTCTTACAGGGCACCACCTTATAAAGTTTAAAAAAAATATTCTTTATGTAAAGTTTTTTTAACAACGATAGCCATACACTTACTTTTACTTTACTAACTTATCTGAAAGAGACAATTTTGGTCAAATGTTAAATAAACGAAAAACTTACTATTTTAAACAAAAATGTGTATTTACTAAAAGACACAGAAAAATCAACAAGAGTATAATAATAAAAAAATAAGTAACCAATTGACTGACTAAAGGTAACAACTATTTTTTACAAATTTTTACTTTGGTGAATACAGAAATAATTACAATGATTTTACAGATATTCCGAAAAGTGTTCAAAAATTTATCGCGACACTTTTACTCCAACATAGTTAAATTTATAGGTATGGTACTTTTAGTTTATCATAAAAGTCTAAGTTAACTTCTCCTCTTTTAAACAGAAATGTACTGACTCGAGAAAGATGTATGCCTCATAAGAAAACTTTAACTTAATCACAGAAACCATCAACGGTTCTGGGTTACCTTCTGTATAAACATAACAGAAGTGCTTTCTATATGCGTTCAGTATAAGATGTTTGTGGAAAGCATAGAATAGAGAGAGAGAAATTATTATTCTGTTTTACTGCGCCTGCGTGTAACACTTTTCTCAACGTAACACTTTTTTCAACGCGGAACGATAAACACTTTTTCCAACGCGAAACGATAAACACTTTTTTCAACGTGTTACGTTACAAATCAGTTTACCCTCCCATAAGAAGTTATCACTTCAAAAAGTATAGAGGATGAGATACTTTTAACTCGTAGATAAATATGAATACTGAGGAAAACAAAAAAAAAACTATAAGGCCTATTAAAACGTGTCTAACAATCAATTTTTCTAAGTTAAAAGTAAAAAAAAATACTTTTGAACTACCACACGCCAATATACTTCTAAAATACTAACTTTGAGCAACAAATTATTTAACTTGCATTTCAATAACCGACTTTATGCCGACAGCAATTTGTTATTTTACTTACGGTTTTAAACAAACATTTCCCATCACAAAGTGTAGAAGAAGGTCGAAATAACTGAAATAAAACATTTTTCGTATCACATGCATTGAAACAGCTTGTTTTGATCCCTGTTTTGTCAGTCGAAACAAGACAATTTCAGACCAATGTAAATGTCAGTCAGAAACTGACAGTTTTTTCTGACCTAGGGGAGAAACAACGATATTTCTGCCCGGCACATTCATTTATTTATTATTTATGTCTGTATTTCAAGTCTGCCAGAATCGCATTTGTAATAAACAAAAGCGAATAAAATTATAATCGTCTGACAGCTGTCGTCAAATCGTTGTCAAGATATTACTACGCTATTTGTCTGAAATAGTCTTACTTCAACTGGCTACATAGATCAAAACTCGCTGTTTCAATGCATGTGATATGAAAAATATAGTGTGTGGCACGGGATGAAACAAAGACGATTTCTGACCGGGCGAAAACAGCCCTCGCTTCGCTCGGGCAGTCAACTCTCGCCCTAGTCAGAAATCGTCTTGTTTCACCCCTTGCCACACAATATACTATTAAACAGATATCCATGCTATTTGTGTACAATATGTAATGATTTCATTTTCTAAAACGTTTTTACAAAAATAAAACTTTTTAAAGGTATACAAATTCATGTTGTTTGTATCTAGTATGTAATAATATAAGTTTGAATAATTGCTCACACACAAATCACTAATCAAGAATAAATTTATTTAAAAGCATCTACTATCCGCCCAAAGAGTTAGTTTATACACTTAATACAGGCAACAACCGGCAAAAATCGTGAGAAAAATATGAAACCGAGCTTCAAAACTAGCACACAAAAAAAGCATCGAAATATTATCTCCTCTGGTATGTAACTGTTTTCTCGGAGCTCGTAGCTAGTACAGAGGATTTGATTTAATATTGCTATGGACAGAGTGTAGCTATGTAGCTTCTCAGTGTATCATCGATTGCGAAAAACATAGGATGTATGCGTGATTAAAATAAATAGAAATAGGTTGAATAGAAGATGGAAATAGTAACGATTTCTCAATTTGAGAAGTATAAAGGACTCGAACCCGCACCCTTTGGTTCGAGTCCTGCTGAATGCGACATTTTTTCAATTTCTCCTTAATGTCATTTCATATTGAAACACTTATGGGGACTTTAACACAATTTTATTTACAAAATTGTTAAGGTACACAGAACTCTGCTGGATAACGTCTAAACTGCTTGACAATACAATAAACTATTTGAACTTGAACTGCCGTTAACTGCACATACATCTCCTTATATACTACAAATGAACATTCTGGAACTTTCTAGAAACATTATTTAATCTAGTCAGTGTGTTTAGAAGTTTCTAGAATTTTCTAGAAACATTATTTAATCTAGTCAGTGTTTTTAGAAGTTTCTAAAAATCAACTGTCAATAACAATCTTTCAAATTAAGGTCCCTTCCTTTACGGTTATCCCGTTACAATATATTCTTGTTTGTTTACTTTCTATAATTTCAAAAATCCCATGAGAGATATCTCAAATAATCGATTACTAAATATAAATATATAAAAGGTTATACGATTTCCTCGATTTAACGTGCTTTTCGAGAAATCTTCTAGAACTGCCGTAAGACAATCATTATTGTTTACGTTCATTAAACACTGCCTTTTGACACTATTGTTAGTTTTAATGTTATATATAGTAAAATATTAAAATTATGTGAACACACTGACATTGAGTAATGTGTTTTGAAATGGTTAGGTAGCTTCTCAGTATATCCAATCGGAAGCCCTATTAACTAAGCCGCTCATCATTGAAAAATATAAAAGACCACTATGTTTTAAAAATGCCCATAATTTGCCTTGCCAACAGATTAGACGTCTAACACTAAGGCTTGGATGACCTGTAATGTTTTTACCAATTGGCTTAAAAATCTTTACAAAGATGAATAAAAAAGAAAAAAAATCTGATGTTAATTGATAATTATACTGCACATAAAAATAAAAATAAAATTTAAGAACTTACCTGTAACTACCACTCGAAAATCACTAGACCAAGGTATAATTCAAAGCTTCAAAATGCACTATAAAAAGAAAGTTGCCAGTCAGCCTCTTACTAATATTAAAACCAAAAATTGTTGTGTTACAATCCATGTGGATAATTGTCAAAGCTTGGAATCAAGTCAGTGAAAAAATTATCTCAAACAGATTTAAAGTTTTGTGATGAAGAAGAGGATGAGATTCCTGGCAAAAAGTTCAAGAAGAATACAAACTTCAAAAAACTGAGTTCGAAGAGTTTGTTAGTTTTTATAATAATTTAGTCGTTTGTGGAGAACTTACTGCTGCTAAAATCGTCACATCAGAATTGCCAGTTCCTAACAAACGGAAAAAAGTGAGGAAGAAGAAAGTGAATTCAATCAACGTGATTATACAATAAAAGACGCTCGTAATGCTCTAGATGTAATAAAATATATTTTTCTCAAATAGGGTGGTTTAATGAAGGTGTATTTAAATCACAATATAGGATTGCTCTTTGGATATGATGACGACTAATCTCAGTAACTAAAGACAAGTATATATTTTGTATTTAATCAGCTATTTTAGTTTCAAAGGACGACTCTTGATAATCTGTCAACATATCAATATATACAAGGACCTGTTGAAAACATATTTTTTACTTTTATATTTACAGTGGCAAGAAAGGTTCAGGCAAACAGGAGAAAATTAAGATTAAATAAAAAAAAAAAATTGAAAAGGAAAAAAATAAACGCTCGAATATATTGAAAGTTAACAAATTTTTTAAAAAAACAAAATTTTGAAATATATATGGGAAAAATTATTGTCAGAAATATTAGATATAGCAAAAAATCCTTGAAGATTGTGAAAAATTAAAAAGTTAGTTTTAATAATGCAGAAACAAATTTTATTTTACTTAAAATGTATTGATGTTTTCTAGATTTCGAGGTCATCTTGGAGATCAAGATTTTTACACTTTGGTTGGCTACGAATTTCCACATTTAATACAAACTCTGAACTGTGGATTTAACAGACAACTCTGTACGTGGTGGAGGGATCATGGGTATAGTTCTATTTTTTCCGATTATTTTAAATGTGAACATGATATTATTGTTTTACATGGAAACTGTAACACAAGAATACCAAAATAACAATGAAAACCACAATACTTTTTGCAATAAATGCACATTTTTTAGTGTTACACAGTTAAAATTTAGGTGGTACTACAAGAAGAGAATTCATATTATTTTTTTATTATTATTAATACTCAATAAAATACACAAAGCACAAACAACTGCAAAATACAATAAGTTTGTTAAACTTCTCGAAATAAATTATATTAATATAATAAATAAAGAGTGTCTACAGCTTCTGAAAAATCCTTAAGTACTAGAAATATCTTGGCATATAAAAGTTATGATCATCATCATCATTATTGGCGCTAACGCTCCCGTAGTACCTGAGCCTGCACTACCGATTGCGTTCATAGTAGACAGTCCTTGGCCAAGTTCTTCCATCTCTTTTCTTACCCGCCGAATCTCGGTCAGCACCGTCTAGCCTGCCATAGAGCTACGCCAGTTACTCATTTTTTTCTTATTCTCCTCCTTTTCTTCTCTTACTGGTCCATAGATTCATGGAAAGATCTTCCTTTTCCAACGTCTCAGGATCTCAATATTTTGGGCTGTCAAGAGTCCATGTCTCAGCTCCAAACAAAACCAATGGACGTTTTGCTGTGAGATAGATCTGTATCTTGGTCCCTCTACTCACTGCTCTTCTTTTCATAACATAGATGAGGGAGAAAAGCAGCGATTGTTTGCATGTATGGACAGGTCTGCGTACATACTCGCGATTTATCTGTTGTTTCATTTATTCAGTTGAAATGAAATAACTGCTACTAGGCAGTGGACGAAAGAATCATATTATTAATATTAACCAAAACGAATCAATTTTGTTAAATACAATCAAAAAAAGATCTGAAATATTATTATAAAATAAAAAAAGATGATCCTTTGTAAGAACATTCGAAATACGGTAGATGAGTGAAAAAAAATGATGTTTTATCATTTATTGCCATTCTTTCTTGCATAGAAATTGCCCTTCTCTAACTAGTATACTACTAATGGCCTGAAAATTTAAATTTAACAGTAGAGTCTTCCTACACGAGTCTACTGGGATACAAATTTTTCTGCTACCAGTGTCTTTTTACCGCATTCTTTTTTAACTAAATAATGTATATGTAAGCTGCTGCAGTATCTTTCATTTCTTCAACCGTACACAATTAGATTAAGACAATTCAGATGGAACGGCAGTATACTCTGCTTATAGGTTACGCGATGATTTATTTATACGCATATATTTCTGACACGCCGTATCTTCGATGCGTAAAAAAATATTGTGGCGATACGAAGTTTTGATGCATGTCTATATACGCCTTTGCAGACTTCTCGTTGACATTTGGGAAGTTTGATTACTCAATGAGTGGAAAAATGCATTTTAAAACGCAAGAACTTTCTGAACAAGTTTGTTTGGCTTAACTAAACAAAGTTTCAAAAATTCTCAGGATACTTAACAATCCATTAAATAGTAATAATGTAATAATCTAAAGGGCTATAGAAATAGAGAAAAAAGAAAGCCTCAAAATACATATTAGTATTATATTTCGCTTCGAGTGACGATTTACATGCGTTTTTCTACATCCTTTATTTTTAATTCAAGACATCCAAGATATTATAATATAACTAAAAAAAAATAGTATAAATTTAATTTAGCTATTAATTTTGGTTTTCTTTATTAAAATAAGCTCAATTCTAAATCCTAAAATATAGGTCATGAGTGCACAGAAATGTACTGGAAAAGTTCAGAAATCTGCAATGGTAGAGTTTTTGTAGACACCCTTCATAATATTCGAATACATTTTCGAATTAAAACTATAAACACATTTTAAAAGAGAAATTCTTTTACTAATATACTATAATCTTGCCATTCCAATATAAACTTTAAAATTTTAAATACCATAAAAAATATTTTTTGGATATGTTTATAATATTGAACGACTGATCTATAATATTGGTACGCAAAACCATATAAAAAATTAAAATATATTCTCTTAAATCTGAATAATGTGATAAATATTCTGATTGTTATCATATAAAAAACTTGTTATGAGTTTACCTGATTATGTGTATTAAAAAATTATGTTAATAAAGTGGAATGATCACATCATTTACCTCTTAGTCCAGGAAATAAAGCAATGTACGTTGAAATTTGTGCAGTAAATACATCAAGATGTAGTTTTTTTTGCATTCGATTTGTCAGAGCGTTAGGAAAATTCGTGACCATATAATTAATAAACGAAAAATTTACAAATTGGTAATTATTGACGGAAATTTTATTGCTCTGGAGTTTTGTTGGTAGCTGAGAACGAATGTAAATTCGACAGTGATCTTCAGGGTACCAGGTGCTCATGAAACATACATTGTACCTCGTCTCCAGAAGTTTTCTGTGAAAAGGTCATGATTTTTTTTGGGTTGCTTAGAACGAATATGACGTCTTTTGAAGTTTTCTGAAAATTTGTAGCTGGTGCTCAGAAAAACTATTGTTTTTGTCGTCTACTGGATTTTTTGTGTAATCTATATATATAAAAAAGGATGTGTTTTTATGTACGAAATCGATGAACTCAAAAACTACTGGACCGATTATTATGAAAATTGGTATATATATATATATATATATATAGAAGAAAGGTAGTCTTTGCTGACTAGTCAGGAAATAAAATTCTCAATATATTGGGGTGACAGCAATAACGCAAGTGTACTCTTTATAATATTTAATCCAAGCTTTCGGGTATGCACATACCCATCATCAGGGAAACTACAATAGTGATTATATTTTAAGAAAATTTATAAATTATATAATTTACAATATTACTTACATTATATGAGAATGGTCGTAATGATGTTAGTTACAAAATGTAAAAGATAAAAATACATATATCAAGACGATGACACTTTCATGTAAAATCGTTATACAAACATTATTATAATAAAACTAATAAAACATTAAGGATGAAATTGAAAAATTTTTTAAAATCACAAAAAGAAAGCCATGTGCAAAACTACTGGTACTCATGTCAATGTCATGTAAAAGTGCGAAATGTCAACCAAGAGAATCAAAAAAGAAGAATACTACATATTCATACTGGCCTAAGGCTAATGAGACCTCTAGTCAGTATTCAAATGTTAATATTAAGTTTTTTTAAAAAATTTTATTAATTCTAAACAGTGGTATTAATTTATATTAATTCGATGAATGAGAACCATATGTTAATTCTTATTATTATACAATATCATTGACAATATGTATCAGAAGATTGCTGTTGACTCTATACATAAAAGTATTGACTATTTGAATTTAGTAACAAAAGATAAAATTGACATTAATATTACCAAAATATAATATGAAAATTAAGCTTCATATATCGAAAATTTTTAAATATCTATTGAAATTGAAATTTAATCATTATTAAACCTGAATTTTTAATTATTATGTGGATTGAAGGGAGAGAAAGAAGACAACCAATGCACGAATAGCATGACCGTTAAGCTGATGAGACCATATAATCAGCCATTATATGCATAATTATCTTCACCCTCGACCCTCAATAGGGTGATATTCAAGAAACCCGACCAGAAGTAAAAAAGGCTAATGAGACCCCATAAGTCCAAGACAAGGTGACAGAGATATCGACCCTGAAGATGAGCTATTATCTCTTAATTCGAATTGATATCAACAGATGAGGAGTTAGAATTATATGCAATGTGTATTTTTTCAAAATTAAGTAAATATGAATATATTTCACTTAAATGACCAATGTCAGATTTACGATTTATAGTATTATCATGTTGGTATATATAAGTCATTTCTAAAAAAATTCTTTTTTTGGTATTTTTTTCTTTATCCAAAATAATAGCATTCTCAAAGTTCATAGTATGATTATTGTTATGAACATGTTCTGCTAGAGCGCATCTTTCGGGATGAAGTCTACAGTCACTCTTGTGGGCAACGATACGGTCTTTAAGTTTTCTAGATGTTTGACCAATGTATATTTGATTACAGTCACTGCAAGAGATACTGTATACTACACCCGATTGGCTATCCTTAGGCGTTAAATCTTTAATATTTGAGAAAATGCTATTTAAAGTTAGAGCTGATTTATTGGCTATTTTAATGTTACCAAAATAGCCAATAAATCAGCTCTAACTTTAAATAGCATTTTCTCAAATATTAAAGATTTAACGCCTAAGGATAGCCAATCGGGTGTAGTATACAGTATCTCTTGCAGTGACTGTAATCAAATATACATTGGTCAAACATCTAGAAAACTTAAAGACCGTATCGTTGCCCACAAGAGTGACTGTAGACTTCATCCCGAAAGATGCGCTCTAGCAGAACATGTTCATAACAATAATCATACTATGAACTTTGAGAATGCTATTATTTTGGATAAAGAAAAAAATACCAAAAAAAGAATTTTTTTAGAAATGACTTATATATACCAACATGATAATACTATAAATCGTAAATCTGACATTGGTCATTTAAGTGAAATATATTCATATTTACTTAATTTTGAAAAAATACACATTGCATATAATTCTAACTCCTCATCTGTTGATATCAATTCGAATTAAGAGATAATAGCTCATCTTCAGGGTCGATATCTCTGTCACCTTGTCTTGGACTTATGGGGTCTCATTAGCCTTTTTTACTTCTGGTCGGGTTTCTTGAATATCACCCTATTGAGGGTCGAGGGTGAAGATAATTATGCATATAATGGCTGATTATATGGTCTCATCAGCTTAACGGTCATGCTATTCGTGCATTGGTTGTCTTCTTTCTCTCCCTTCAATCCACATAATAATTAAAAATTCAGGTTTAATAATGATTAAATTTCAATTTCAATAGATATTTAAAAATTTTCGATATATGAAGCTTAATTTTCATATTATATTTTGGTAATATTAATGTCAATTTTATCTTTTGTTACTAAATTCAAATAGTCAATACTTTTATGTATAGAGTCAACAGCAATCTTCTGATACATATTGTCAATGATATTGTATAATAATAAGAATTAACATATGGTTCTCATTCATCGAATTAATATAAATTAATACCACTGTTTAGAATTAATAAAATTTTTTAAAAAAACTTAATATTAACATTTGAATACTGACTAGAGGTCTCATTAGCCTTAGGCCAGTATGAATATGTAGTATTCTTCTTTTTTGATTCTCTTGGTTGACATTTCGCACTTTTACATGACATTGACATGAGTACCAGTAGTTTTGCACATGGCTTTCTTTTTGTGATTTTAAAAAATTTTTCAATTTCATCCTTAATGTTTTATTAGTTTTATTATAATAATGTTTGTATAACGATTTTACATGAAAGTGTCATCGTCTTGATATATGTATTTTTATCTTTTACATTTTGTAACTAACATCATTACGACCATTCTCATATAATGTAAGTAATATTGTAAATTATATAATTTATAAATTTTCTTAAAATATAATCACTATTGTAGTTTCCCTGATGATGGGTATGTGCATACCCGAAAGCTTGGATTAAATATTATAAAGAGTACACTTGCGTTATTGCTGTCACCCCAATATATTGAGAATTTTATATATATATATATATATATATGTATTTTTCCACGGAAAAGGTTTATATGATATGCTCATTGATGCCACTCGCCACCAGGTGGCGCTGCAAAGTGGCAACTTCTGCCCCGTTTAACCGATTTTCATGTAAAGTGGTATGTATATGTATTTTTCACGGAGAAAACGAATATGCTATGCTCATTGATGCCACTCGCCACCAGGTGGCGCTGCAGAGTAGCAACTTCTGCCCTGTTCAACCGATTGTCATGAAAATTGATATGTATATGTATTTTTTTACGGAGAAAACGAATATGCTATGCTCATTGATGCCACTCGCCACCAGGTGGCGCTGCAGAGTAGCAACTTCTGTCCCGTTTAACCAATTGTCATGAAAATTAGTATGTGTATGTATTTTTCTAAGGAGAAGGTTTGCATAATATGCTCATTGATGCCACTCGCCACCAGGTGGCGCTGCAGAGTAGCAACTTCTGCCCTGTTCATTCGATTGTCATGAAAATTAATATGTATATGTATTTTTTTACGGAGAAAACGAATATGCTATCCTCATTAATGCTACTCGCCACCAGGTGGCGCTGCAGAGTAGCAACTTCTGTCCCGTTCAACCAATTGTCATAAAAATTAGTATGTATATGTATTTTTCCAAGGAGAAGGTTTGCATAATATGCTCATTTATGCCACTCGCCACTGGGTGGCGCTGCAGAGTAGCAACTTCTGCCCCGTTCAACCGATTGTCATGAAAATTGGTATGCATATGTATTTTTACACGGAGAAGGTTTGAGGTGGCGCTGCAGAGTAACAACTTCCGCCCTGTTCAACCAATTGTGAAAATCAGTAGGATGCTGTATTTTCAATGGTAAATATGAATATGATATTCGTATTAATGGAAGTTACCCCCAGATGGCGCTTCCATTAAACGAGCAACCACTACTTATTTGATAACTTTAATCACCACCGTAAGGTGGCGCAGTTAATATCACTTATATTTAAACAAGAAATTCTTACTAAATTAAGTATTGTGATGGATCTAATATATTTTATCAATAAACTACAAAATATAACGAAAAAAAAATAGTATAAACCTGATAACTAACGAGAAAATATGATGAAAACGATAAAATCAAAATAAATTGAAAAAACGAAAAATGGAAGAATGACATAAATGATTTGCGGTACGAAGTCCGCCGGGTTAGCTAGTTTACTATAAAATTATTTGAGACACCGGATATTTTTGAAGTCAATGGTGTCAAAATATATATTTTTAATTTTGCGCTTCCAATTTAGGTTAGTATCAAGGATAAAAATAATAGACGTCGTAGTAAATACAATCGAATTTAAGGAACAGAACACTGACGAAAAAATTGGTACTCCGAAAATTGTATGAATGTCATGTTTGTTTTCAGCAATCCCAAGAACCCCAGAGTAACAAAATGGAGTTCATTTCCGTTAATATTAAACGAGTTGTATTTTTTTTATTTATTAATTGGTATAAATGCACTTCAACAATGCATTTTTCCAATATTACATAATAACAATGGTCCAAAAGTTCCTGACGCTCAGACTACTTCCAACAATGCATTTTTCTGATATTACATGATCACAGTTTCACGAACTGTCAGGACACTCTAATTAATTGATAGCAAAAAACTGCTTCTTAATCCATCTTACTGTACAAAAAAATCGACAGTAAAGCATATTTTAGTACTCTATTTCTTTGTCTAAATGCAAGTAAAGTAACACGCATAAAGTTGGTAGATGTGGCGGTTACAATATTACAGTGAACTTAACACATACAACAGGAATGAAGATACTGTATTTAAAAAAGTATATACATATATGAGTGATAATACCTTAATTTTTAAATATTCTCGATAGCTTCTTTGTGGCATAATAACATCTATTTACTTCTTTATTTGGGGATCTTTTTGCCACTAAAACAAACTGATAAAATATATAAAGGGTCATTTTCAAAATTAAACCATCCAATTAAACAATTCGGAGTAAATATGTTTTGGTAATGCATCCCTTGAAGTGATCGCATCTTCAACTGTCATTGGCTTTAAAAAAACTTCACGCATTGAAATTGTCTTCCGCGTACAAAGCCATTGTATCATTTCTGTTTCGTCGATGTCTAGTAATTTTGATACAATTTTCACTGACGGATCTGTAGTCTCGATGAGACATCCTTCTTGGTCCATTTCGTTTTCAACTTTAACTAAACTTTCAAAAATTTCGATGTTTCCTAAATGTAAAATAGCGGCCAAAATTTTAAACATGTCGAATTGTTCCGATTCGGAAAATCCGAGAAGATTTAAAGCATTTACGGTCTCTTCGAAATATTTCAAATCGTTAACTCCTGGCACATTCGGGCTCCTTCCTTGATTCAAGTAGTGAAATCTATCTGGATGATCCCTAGATTTTGTTCGTTTGACGGGCACTTGAGGTTTTGAGGACCTGTGGTAGCAGCATCTGATCGTTCCGTCAGTTTGGCCTGAACCTGTTTAATAAAATTTGCAGTTACTCTATGTTCAAAATCGTCAAAAGATGTGCATAAGTTTAATAATTTTGTTATTTGTGGCCATGTTAAGGCACTACACATTTCGCAAATGCTAGAGACGTCTTCTTCTAATTTTCGAAACTGTAGAAGATGCGCTTCTTGAATTATTGGTTGTAACGTCCCCTGAATTGCGGTTTCATCTAAATTTTTTCTCTTGTCCACGTTTCGAAATGTGATAAATTTTGCCTAATTTGAAAACATTTTGACCAATGACACAATCGTTTACTTGATAATAAACTATTCAAACTTGATGCACATATAAAATAAAATATTTGTTTGAATATCTGTGGATATGAGTTCGATATCGACGCCGTAATTCGTAAGAATCTTGTGATGATTGGTTAATTCCTGCAACAATGCCTGAGTTGTTGGTGTTGGTGTTTGTGATCCAGTGGGACTGCTAATTCCTAATCTATTCCTGAATCCACTCGGTTTATTCCCACTTATTCCCGGAATTTCTTCGGGTCCCAGAATTGCTGGTCGGATTAATGATTGGATGTTTTTGGTAAATACTTTTATCAAATCGTGATATATCCCTACGGTTCCAGTAAACATTTTTCGATGTTCTAATACTAATAAATTAATATTTCTTAAACACTGCAAGTTTTGTTTAGGTGTATTATGAGTTTGAAACTGTTTTTCGCCACTGTATTGTTCCATGTTATGGACTAGCTTAACAGTATTGGATAGCCAAAGTGCAGTTGTTTCAAAATCTACTAGTTTTTTGATAACTTCCTTTATAGAATCATTAAAAGTCGATAATAATGTTATCGCAAAGTTTTTATCATTTCTGTAATCCGCATAACGAACACACATAAATATTATATAAGCTGGTAAACCTGGCAAGAGTGCCATTGCAGTACGTGGTTTCATTTCATGAACAAAATATTGATTTATATTTTTTTTATCAGTTTGTTTTAGTGGCAAAAAGATCCCCAAATAAAGAAGTAAATACCTTTATTTGTTACACCTACTTTTAATATTAAACTTATATTTAGTACGCAGTCCAGTTGTATATATTGAGTTTACAGGTGTCTTATTCCATTTGGACTGTAAAGGGCCTTAAAACAAACAAACTCCTTTCAAAAGACTGCACGTACTCTATCATTTAATGTAAAATAGGATTATGGTGCTGAACATTTTTTAAATTTTAATAAATCGATCTGATTTTAAAAAATATTAAGTACTTGATTTGAAATCAATATATTTCCATATTGTGATATATTTTTCTAAATATTTTTTGTAGAATACAAGTGCAATTTGAAGTAAATTGTATGTTTTTATGTTATGAAGTATGTATATTTTACCAATAAAATTGTTTTATATAGAGATTGTTTTAATTTTGTTACCTTGACAACTGTTTAATTATCTATAGTTATAATAAATCTGTAGAGAGGTCAATTCTGTACATGAAATATATATCCAAAATAACTATCAGGGGGTTATTAGGGATCGATACTGATGCCAAAAATAAAATCAGTAAAATTTTTGTCTGTCTGTCTGTATAACCGTTATAGAAACAAAAACTACTCGACGGATTTTAACGAAACTTGGTTCAATTGGACCGAGTTATGCATCACTTGACTAAGCAACAGGCCATCGTTTTTCGGGATTTTTATGCCATCTAGTAGTAAAATATGTAACTTACCTTAGAAAAAATGCAGAACACGGAGAGACATAAACAAATTTTTTTTTTTTAAGATAAAGCTAAGCGCCAATCAAGTTATAGAATAAAATCCGATTTGCATCACGTGTCTAAGAGCCAACTAATGCGGCGTTAGTTTACATCAGTTGACCAACCGACTTTGCGAATTTGCATTACTTGACCAACCGACGGTGCAAGCGGCGTTTGGCTAGTTGATGCGTTTTTATATTATATTTAGTGAAGTATGTTTGTGTTTTGTGCGTTCAGTCTTGTTCGGTACTCGGTAGTATTACAAGTTGTTATTGAAAGATATTAATTTACTTATTTGTTTCCTACATATTTTAAACGATTTTATGTTGGAAAAATGTTGAGAAGAACAGCTTTAATCATAAGAAATGCGCAGGAATTAATAAATAATATAGGGGTAAGTTCTTAATTATTATGCTAATATTTATTTTTTGATGTTGACATAACCTTAAATTTTTGTCGTAGGAGAATAATGAGGAAAATTTTCCACCAAATAATTCTGCAGTAGAAAAAATAAAAAATGAAGGTACAACTTCGGAGCAGCATAGTTTTCCGGAAGTGAGTATATTACTTTATTAATGTTTTTGTATTAATACCTAGAGTTGATTAATAAGGTTGTATATATTATGGTACCATATATCTTTTTTATTTTAGGAACAAACAGATCATTATGGTAGCGACTCACCTACATATGCAAACCTTTTGCCAGTAAAAACTACTATTAATAATGATAAAGACGATAGTGAAAATATAAAAACTAATGTTCTAAATGATATAGAATTACAGAATAAAGAAAACGATGACCCAAGTGAGAATATACCAAAAAATAATGTTCTAAATGACTTAGAAATACAGAATGAACAAAACGATAATGACCCCAATGAAAATATACAAAATAATGTTCTAAATGACATAGAAGTTCAGAATGATCAAAACGATAATGACCCAAATGAAAAACATGCTACTCTAGGTCGACCCAGAAAAGGAAGAAAAAGGAAATATCCGTCACAGAATCGCGCTGACAGAACCATTAACTGCATTCAAAATAAAGGCTACATTACCCAAAGAGGATCTGTAAAAATGCCAAAAGAATTCAGACAATATCTATGTCGCTGCGATTGCTTAAATAAAGTTGGGACAGAAAGGGCACAAGAACAATACAAGAAATTTTATAGTGTAACATCCCACGATGCTCAAAGAGCACTTATTTGTGCAATGGTAAACGACTTCCCGATCAAGAGAAAAAGAAATAAAAACTCACAAAAAAGAAACAGGTCAAGGCGGTTCACTATAAACGATGTTACCGTATGCAAACCATTTTTTCTGCAGACGTTAAGAATATCGAGTGGTAAAGTAGATCTGGCTATTAAGAGCATGAAAAGAACAGAAGGTGTTAAAGATTTAAGGGGCATAGGCGGTGGAAAAAATAAAATTTCCGAACAGAAGCATCAAGAAGTAACCACACATATTCAATCTTTTCCAAAATATAAGTCCCATTACGCCAGAGAAACAACAAATGCTATGTTTTTGCGTTCAGATACTACACTACCGATAATGTACGACTTATATAAACAAGAAGTAATGTTTCCTGTATCATTCTCGAAGTACAAGCATATTTTTTTGACCTGCTTTAATTTAAAAAGAAAACCTTTAAAAAAGGATACGTGCAATACTTGCGACAGACTTAACATTTTAGAAAAGAGTGGTACTCAGCAGCAGCAAGATATGTACCAAAAGCAAAAAGAGTCTCATTTAAAATCGGCTGAAGAATCAAGGATGTTATTAAAAAGCGATAGAATGAGGGCTAAAGACGATAATAATTTAGAAGTTTTGTGTTTTGATCTGGAAAAAACGCTACCTTTGCCCCGAATTCCTACAAACGTAGTTTTTTATAAACGCCAACTTTGGTTATATAATATGGGTATACATACTTCCAAAAATAACAAAGGTCATTGTTATGTTTAGTTGGAGGGAGATGCGGGCCGTGGTGCACAAGAAGTTGGATCTGGTTTGTTCAGACACATTATGAATGACCCAGATATGCAGGACTGTAAGTCTTTGATTCTTTGGTCGGACAGTTGTGGAGGACAAAACAGAAACATAAAAATTGTCCTCATGTTAAAAGCACTTCTTGATGTCCATCCATCCCTGAGCAAAATAACATTACGATTTTTGACATCTGGTCATAGTTTCCTCCCAAATGACACAGATTTTGGAGACATTGAGTGTGCATTAAAATTGCAACAGAGACTCTATTCTCCTGATGATTACATAAATATCATGAGGGGGTGCAGACGCAAGAATCCTCTTATTGTACATAGGATGGAACGAGAACACTTCTACGGTACTGGGCGTTTAGAAAACGCTATTGTTAATAGAAAATCAGATATTAGGAACAATAAAATAAACTGGTTTAAATTTAAAGAAATAGAAATTCAGAAGGAAAACCCATTCAGTATTTTTGTAAAAAGTAATGATTTTCAAAGCGAGGCACAGGAAATCAATATAGAAAGGAAAAGGGGCAGACCATCAGAGACAAGAAAAAATTTTAATGAATACTTAGACCAACTTTGGTCAAATGGTAAAGCAATATCCACAAAAAAACTTGATGACCTAAAATTCCTTTTACCATTTATACCAAAAGACGATCAAAAATTCTATAAAAAATTAATAGGAGATCCTAATCTAGAAGACATAGATGGATTTAATATTGAGACACTAGATTTTGAAGTAGAAGAAGGACAAGGACAAGGACAAGATGAAATAGAGTTATAAAAAGTATTAAAAAATAATGTTTTTCGTTGAATAATGTTCCTTTTATTTAAATAATGTTTTCTAACTACTTTAAAAATAAAATTTTTTTATTTAAAAATGTGTTCTGGTATGCCCTATCTGTCTTTAATATGTATACTACTATAAAACCTAGTACCTATCAGCTAATACAAAAAATTTAAATCAAAAGCATAATAAAAATTAAATAATTCTTTGCAGTAAGAACTTACAACAGTTTGTTGTATAAAAGGAAAATAACGATATTAATAATAAATTATCTTAAGTCAAATGCCTTGCAGTGGTTTTGCATAATATGACCAACAGTCAAAAGTGGTACATAGTCATATTATGCAAAACCTAAAAATACCTATAACCATAAAAAGCATCAACTGGAAAAGCGGCTTTTTGCTTATAACAGCTGTCACTTGTGTTTTATAATAAAAATATGCAGGAACCAAATAATTTCCAACTGTTTGAGCCAGTACACAAAAAATCAGCTTAATCTGACATGTTTTCCATTTTTGAGAACGTGAAAAAGTAAAACGCGTTTTTTTCAAAATCGTTAAATTGTCGCTTAGTCAAGTGATGTGTAACGCGGTCCAATTATTTTTCATACTCCTGAGCTGGTTATAGGATACTTTACATCACGCTACAATCAATAGGAGGAGCAGAGCAGTGAACGGAAATGTTGGGAAAACCGCTTTTACGGTGTGGGGGAAGAAATTTTTATACAATCTATACGTCACGCGAACGACGTCGCGGGTACATCGATATAGAACCCAAAAATGTGGTTAGATTTTTTGTTGTACGTCTGTCTGTCTATCTATATGTTTGTGCGCACATCACATGAAAACTACTGATCCGATTCGAATGCGGTTTTCACATATGTATTTGTCTTCTTTTAACTTAACATCTGGTCTATAAAAATTTCTCCCCCACCTCTTTTACGGTGTGGGGGAGAGAAATTTTTATACAACAATCTATACATCTTGCGAACGACGTCGCGGGTACATCGATATAGAACCGAAAAATGTAGTTTTTTTTTGTACGTTTGTCTGTCTATCTATATGTTTGTGCGCGCATCACATAAAAACTACTAATACGCTTCGAATGCAGTTTTCACAGATGTATTTGTCTTCTTTTAACTTAACATCTGGTGTATAAAAATTTCTCCTCCCACCCCTTTAACGGGGAGAATTTTTTTTTTTTTTATATAAATAGGACGAAATTAGGGAAACGGAGGATGTTTTGATGTGTTTTGATTTTGAAGGATAATTGAAATTTGTCATTTTTGTGAAATGTAATTTGAATAATGTTAATATAAACGTTTACAATAATTAATATTGGTATAATTTGAATTGAATCAAGAAGAAGGAACCCAGACCCAATAGCCGGAGCAAAGAAATAAATCCATCATAAATTTTGGCGCCCAACGTGGGGCCATCTCAACTACAAGATCCACTACTAGATTCATTGCCAGCGCCGACTCCAAGATCCACTACAAGAATCGACTCCTAGATCCACTACAAGGTCCGATTACAAGAATCCACTACAAGACCGACTACAAGCCCAATTACAAGACCGACTACAAGAATCCACTGCGAGATCCACGACAAGACCCACTGCGAGAAAACCCGAAAACTGGAAGAATAAGAGAAGACAAGAACTTTGACAGGACTGACAGAAAGGTGAGATATTTGATTTACATAATAGAGCAGTGATTTGTGGGGAGAATTTAATTAAAAATTAAACATTAATTTTAAAATTAAAATTATTTAAAAATCAACCTATAAATTAAATAAATATAACAAATTAACATTTTAAATACTTAAATAAAATGGATACAAGACAAAATAGAAGAAATAGAAGGAGAGAGGATGAAATACAAGAATACAGTGAAAATAGGCATGAAACACAAAGTAATGATGGTAGATGAAATAATAGAAAATATTGGTATAACAGAAAATGATGGATTTTCAGAAGGAGAAGAAAAAACAACTATTCAAGTTGTACAAGGAGATGTAATAGGAGATGCGACTTGTTCAAAACCTCATCAAGAAACAGAGATGGAAAGAATGTTTAAATTTTTGGAAAATAAATTTGATGAAAATAATAGAAAAATGGATGAAAATAGTAGAAAACAAGAAAAGTATAGAAAAGAAGATAAGGAACAGTTAAAGATTTTAAAAGAAAATATAGAAGTCATTAAATTAGATATTAATAATATGAAAGTAGATATTATAAATGAAATGAAAAATATTTTTAAAGAAGAAAATATCAAAATATTATGAAAATAGAAATAAACCTACGGGAAAATATGAAGAATTTATTTATCATGCAGACAATGTACAAGAAGAAAAAAATAAAAATAATGATTATGAAGAATATGAAAATATGAGATTAAAATTAAATGATGAAAATGACTATAATAAGAAGAATGATAAAGATAAATATTACAAAAATAAAGAAGCAAAATATGAAATGGAAATATATGAAGTTGATGAAAATAAATATAAAAATAAAACTGAAATTACTTATGATAATGAGAATAAAAGGAAATTTAAGAAGAAAACGTACGAAGATGAGGATATAAATTATTTTGAAATAGATAACATTAATAGAAGACTAAGGAAGATTTGGATGAGCATTGTATATAATTATTGAAAAAGAAAAAAATATATAAAATAGTAAATAAAGTAAATAAGATTAAAATAAAATTAAAATTAAGATTAAAATAAAAATATGGAAGAAAATAAATAAAACAAAAATTTAAAGTAAATTTAAAAAAATAAAATATGTCTTGGGAGAAAATTGTATTTTTTTTAATTGTGGGGATTTGTTATGGTATCACTGTGTCTATTGTGTAAATGAAATATTTTACTGTATAGAGTGAAGACATAGACCAGTGATTTTTTTTTGATATAAATAGGACGAAATTAGGGAAACGGAGGATGTTTTGATGTGTTTTGCCGAAAGCACAAAATGGCGATAGGACTCCTTTGTGATCGTTCGTTGTTTTTATGTTTCTTGACACATGTTTCCCCAACATCCTTTGCTCCCAAGTACCCAACACTTTTGCTAGCCAAGTGCAATACTCTTCTTGGTTATGCCGCACTGATGACGGCTAATGAGCCAGAAACATGCATGTCTGCGGTTACCGGCTTTATTAAATTTTTTTCGTAAATTGAGTGCCCGACGTTTGGTTACTATTACCGGAAATTTATAAAAAATGCTGAATTAGCGGTGCCCCCAAATGGGTTATCGCAAAAAGGAGTAACCTTTAATCGGTCTAAGGAATACTTCTCTCGAATAGAAATTGGGTCGAAAATAAATGAAAATGTTTTTTAATAACAAGAGCACAATCAGCAAAATTCAAGCAAGACCCGATTATCTACAATCAAAATCTAATTAACCCCTACACGATATCAAGATGGAACTCTAACATGATCAAAAATCCAAAGTAACAAAACCGAGTTTTTACCCAAATTCCTCGCAAGGTTATGTAAAACGGTTATGTGACCACAAGAAACTACACTTCAAGCGTAGTTTAAATACTTTACACATGATTTAAACAATCAAACAATATCGTTGTAATTATTTTATTATAATAATAATAATAATATTCTTTATTTTCCATTAGACAGTACAACTGTGTGGGATTCGTCATTTACAAAAAATATGTTTAAAACTAAGATTAAGACTTACATGCAAAAACACATTGATACAACACACTTAAAAATATTCCAAAAATTCACTCAGTGAATAAAAACAATGATCTAATAAAAATGTCTTTAACATTCTTTTGAAAATATTGATATTAGATGCTTCTTTGATAACATTTGGCAATCTATTAAATAACTTTAGGCCTAGAAATTTGGGAGCATTTGAACTGACTTTTAAGCGGCAAAATGAAATATAAAATTCTGCACATTGTCGCGTGTGGTAGCTATGTACATTTTCCACAGGAATAAATATTTTTTTATTTTTGTATATATACACACACATTTCAAAAATTAATAACGATGGAAGAGGTAGAATACTATATTCCTTAAAGTATTGCTTACATGAGTCTCTCTGAGATATTTTTGCAATACATCTTATAATTTTCTTCTGGGCAATGAAAACTTGGGGTGCATTGGTTGAATGTCCCCATAAACACAAACCATACCTAAGCCGAGAATCGACCTGGGCAAAGTAAACCATCACAAGTTGATGAACTTCCAATACTGATCGAAGATTAATGAAAAGAAATTTTAACGAATTAATTTTAGAAATCAGATGATTGCAGTGAGATTTCCAATCTAGCTTTTCATCTATATATAAATTCCCAAGAAGCGAACAGGCTCATGTGTAGCAATAATATTGTCGTCGTGATTAATAGGCAAGTCCTGGACTGTCCCTGTTGTGACAAATCTGACCAAATTTGTTTTGGTAGCGTTAAAAAATAAATCGAGGTTATTAAAATAGTTAGAAATATGTTTAATAAGTGTAACGCTTTTCGAAGCCAATTCTTCAGAGTTTTTATCTGAAACTAGAACAGAAATATCATCTGCATATGCGACATACGCTGGATGATTCAGGTATCCATTTATATTATTGATATACAATATAAATAAAATAGGACCCAATATGGATCCTTGAGGGACACCCATATTAACGTTTATAAATTCGGAGTTAATAGTTCTTACAGAATTACCGTCTCTATTAGTTAGTGAAACGTATTGTTTCCGATCATTGAGAAAAGATGATATCCAAGTCAAGTGCCACGCCACGTATTCCATAATTTTGCAAAATTGATAATAAGGTGTCATGATTGACACAGTCGAATGCCCTGCTGAGATCACAAAAAATACCAACAGGACACTCGCCCGTTTCAAAATATTCTATGATTTGATTGTAAAATGAGATCATTGCAGTATTAGTGGATTTATTTTGACGGAACCCGTGTTGATTTTCTGTAATAATATTAAATTTTCTTAAATACGAAACTAGTCGATCAATAAAAGCGTATTCAAAAATTTTAGAAAAAACGCAAGGAACAGTGACTGGTCTGTAGTTTTCTATTGATGTTGGATCTTTCTTTTTAAAAATTGGAATAATTTTTCCAATCTTTAAATTAGATGGAAAACAGCCGTGTTCAAAAGACATATTTATTAAATAGGTTAAAGGCTCTATAATATTTTCGAGTACTTTTTTTATTAAACAATTTGGAATTTCGTCTACACCGCACGACTTTTTATTTTTGAGTTTAGTTAAAATCAGCTGTAGTAATTCATTGGGACAAAACGGTGTTAAATATAACGAACTTTCATTCGATAAAGTGCCAATTACATTACAAGTTTGATTTACATTTATATTACTTACAAGTTCGACTGGTGAATTCAAGAAAAAGTTATTAAACTCCGTAACGATTTCATGTGGGTCCTTTAAAAGTACATCATTTACTTTAATGTTGATATTTTCATGTGGTTTAACTTTGTTGGTCATTTCGGATACTACATCCCAGGATGCCTTAATTGTGTTACTAGAATTAAATATACGATTCTGAAAATATAACTTTTTCTTTGAGGCCATTAATGTAGAATGAGCTTTTTTATTAATTTTATAAATTTCTTCAAAATTAGGACAGATAGATCTCATACAAAATAAATCTTTTAATTTTCGACTGGATTTGATAACTTCTGAATCAATCCAGTTTTTATCATTATATTTAATACATACTTTTCGCTTGGGAAAATGTAATTCAAAGTGATGTAAAAATGTATTATAAAATTTTTTAAAAGAGTCATTGAAATCATCCTGCATAATAAATATTTGTGACCAATCAGTATTTGACAATGTTTGCTTAAAATTCTGTATTTTATTTTCGTTAAAATTTCTTTTCTCTATGTTAGTTTCCGAGTTATTCGATTTATTGATAAGATCAATATCTAAAAGAACTGTGCGATGGTCAGAAAATTCATTGTCCAGAACACAACATGAAAAATCATATTTTTGATCACTAACAAATATTTGATCAATTAAAGTACAAGTATTCAAAGTGACTCTAGTAGGCCAATTTACAATCGGAATAAGATTAAAAGAAGATAAAAGAATGGATAAATTATTAAAATGCACATTCTTATACTTATCAAAGTTAAAATCGCCAGTTAAAATAAATTTTATAGTAGGTTTATACAACGCATCTAAAACTTCTGCAAGCTTATTAAAAAATATATCTACATTTCCAGAAGGTGATCTGTAACAATTAATGATAATATTCACTGAACGTTTAAAATTGTAAGACACTGCACATATTTCAAAATCTTGGTCTATGCAGTACTTATTTAAGTCGACTATTTTAGTATGGCTCTTATCTTTCATCCATATACTAACCCATCCACATTTTAAAGTAGGCCTAGAGTAAGAGGTAACCAAAGTGAAATTGTTAATTTTCAAGAGATTTAAATGGTCAGATTTTACCCCAATTTCAGTTATACACAAAATATTGACATCCCGATAATAGTTTAAATCACTTTCTAAAAAACAAATTTTCTCGTCATTTATCGTATTAATATTTAACAATAGCAATGTAGGTCTAAAAATTAAATCTTTTGAGGAATTTCCCTCTTGTGTCTCGATAAAAAACGACTCACACATGCGTGATAAGGCCATAGATCTGCATTCATCGCTTTTTTAAAATTACTAGCTAAAATAGTTACCTTAAATGAACTATACAAATTAGGAAATTTAGCGTTTAATTTTTCACATTGAAACTCAGGAAAGTGTCCTTTCATTAAATTGGTCAAGTCTTCTGTCGTAGTCTGGGGGCTTAGTCTATAAACATGTAGAACTGCACAAGCAGGGACACCTTCAACTGTAGTAGATTCACGATTGCCCACAATCACTTGACGCTTATTTCGTTTCCTACTGACTGTTTTCCATTCTTCTTGCTTGGAAGTAACCGCTGATGTTGAAGCCGATGGTTCAGGGTCCTTTGTTAGATTAATGTAAGAATTAAATTTCTGTTGGTGTTGAGCCGTTATTATTGCAGAAGACACTTCATTTCTGGAAAATGATGCACTTGGAAACGGCCTTTGGTATCCTGATATTCCAGGAGTAATCTTGCTATGACTACCTTTTTCCTTTGTTGACGCTATTTCTCTTGGTTGTTTAGTATCGATTTTGTTAAGATTTTTCTTATCACATTTTTCTGACTCATCTTTTTCGTTTATAGAAGAGGGTATGCTGTTCTTTAACAGCTCTATCTGTTCATTCAAAATTAGAATTTTTTCTTTGAGTTCAGAAATTATACAATCTTTCTGCTTTATTATATATGTAAAAATAGATATGTCAACTTTTTTGTCAGAACCAGACAATTCTTCAATGGCATCAAAAAATTTAGTATCATCAGTTTGGTCAGAAATATCTTTTTCTTTTTCTTTTTCGCAGCATATAATTTCATGGTCATTCAAAATAGTAGCATTTTTCCTTAATTTTCCGCAGCTCGGATGGAAATAGTTTTTACATAATACACAGATTATTGAATCTGTTGCAATCTTAGCTTTACATTTCTTACACAGTGGTATTTCGTTAGAGTTCATATTGAATATAAAACTTGAAAGAGAAGACTTGGCTCCCTGACTATAGAGGTTTATTTATATACTGGTTCCCTTTTTTGTGAACCTTCTTATCGGATTAAATCGTTGAATTAATGCAAATATTTTTGCATTATGCTTGAATTCAGATATTTCCAAGTCAAAAAATGCTTTGAAAAGTAAACCAATAGATTGTACATACCCTTACATGCACATAGCACAAGAATCACATTTATTTATAATGATTTAACCTCTGAAATCGATCATTGTATACGGACTAAAAATTAACGTGTACACTCGACCTGTTTGTTTACTTACTTACTATTCAAATTATAAAAAAAATATATACTTTTACAAAATTATATCACATTAGTAAAATTAGAAAAGTTTACTTTTGTTATAACTTATATCTCTACGAATTAATATCTGCTGACCTATCGTTTTTACATATTCATCTAGCTTGATTTTAAAATTTCTTATTGATTTAATACCCAACATATTTTTTAAAATCATGTTAATATCTTCTTTATTTACAGATTTTCTCAATTTATATTCTGATCTAACTGAATCGATTTGACCAATATTTTGAACAGACAACTTTAATGTAAATATCCACCAAATTATATATTTAGTGTTCCGGATTTCAATTGTTGCACTGAAATTAAAATGTTCATTAAAATTATTTACCAAATTTTCACTCAAGATCAAATAAAAATCCTTACGTATTATCTGGATTGAGCCTAAAAAAGTGTGATGTCCGAAATTCTTCCTCTAATTTATCTAATTCCTCATCAAATTTATTGGCATCTTCCATATTTATACAAATGTATATCGAATTTTGTTCCTAAGACATGTATCACATTTAGTTTTTTTAGTTTTTCTTCCATAAAAGCAGCTCGATATTTTATATACGCAAATGCAAATTCTGTGAAATAAATAAAAACATTATTACAAGAACCAAATTGTGACATATAAAAATTTTAGTAAAATAACAATAGTCATATCAATAATTTAAACAGTTTTGCCACTTTTTCCATGACCGCCAGAGGATGAGTGACACGCATTTAATGAATATGCACAACTTAACAGTATAAAATTCATTTGTCTATTTTACTATGGCATATTATATTCAATAACGAGTGTGGAAAACACCACCTAAATATTAATGTTCGTTATACGAGTCAAAGGCGAGTTCATGAAAGATGTAACGGTCAGGTCCGTTTTGTGCCGAAATCCACCTGACTATGGATAAATATTTATTTTATGATTTTGCGCCCGATTACTATTATTAAGTGGGAACGAATCGATCGGTTATCTGTCGGTTTCCTTATTCGTATATTATATCGGTTCGTTCATTTACTCGCTGATTTTTCAACTGAACGGTGCCCTTCAAATAGTAAGTTATTCATTAGCTTCAGTTTTAAATTTTATTTTTATTAAATTGTCCAAATTGCGGTGAATTTGTTATTTTAATTTATTACTAACACATTAATATCAAGTAAATTGATATCGTAAAAGTCAGTTTTTTGTGATCATAAAATTTATAAACATGTGAATATAATTAATTTAATGATTTGCGGTACGAAGTCCGCCGGGTCAGCTAGTTATAATATATTAAATAATTTTTAATATGCAATAAGAGTCAATTTTTATTTCATTCAGATTAGTTTGTATAAGGGTCAGGTGTAGTGTTTATATATTTTGTTTATGTAGGTACCAGTTTTTATGTTCTATCCATATCAGTACTTAGAAGGCTGTCCTTGTAGTTATAGTTAAACCTTGTGTACTTTAATAGTAAATTTAACACTATTTAATCAAAAACTATTCTTACTATAAGATTTATGTAGCTACAATTGCGAGATAAGCTCTTAAAAAAGAAAATAGTTTAATTTTATAGTAATTTCCATAAATGTTTTTTCTTATTAACATATATGAAAACTTCAAATATTTGTGGCGCGTGAACATTATAAAATTATTTCATCAACATTTTGTTTTGCACACCATTTGAAAGTGACACAACCTTCATTATTTGCCAAAATTTGTCATATAGGTATATTACATATTGTAATTGTAAAAAACGTTACAATGGTGAACTGTCAAGTAAAGTTCTGTATTAGAATCTAAATAGGCTCACGTTAAGAAAAAACTATTTTTAAAAAAGTGTAAAATATAAATAATATTATTAGGAGTAAACCATAGTTTTAAAATTTAGCTTTATTAACCTTTTCCGGATTCTCCACATCATCCTCATAACGCTTTTATGGAGGCCGTGCAAATAATCTTGAGGTAGACTTAGAAAAGCATTGTTGTAGAGTTCATTAGGACAAAAAATGTTACGTACTTAAGGGTTACTGTTCCTGAAATCTATTACTGTGTGTTATATTCTATTTTCTGTTTTTAAAGTATGTATAAAAAGAGATAAGAATCATTCTGTAATATATGATGCTTTTCTGACAACTTATATTCAGATATCTAATTGTTAAACATAGATCTGTATCGATTCTTTATTCTTTGCAATCTTCCATATGGTTATAAGATCAACTAATGGAAATGTTTGTTATTTATTTAAAAAAAAAGTTACGTGTTTATTGTTATTTCGACGATTTTATATTATTATCCAAATATTTTTTGTTTTTAAATTACACCCAACAAACCTACTACTCGCTCTCCTCCTACCCCTCAAGTGCCGTATGCGATAGCTATGATTCAGGTTAGCCTATCCTGCTATGGTTTTTTTTCTGGTAAAGTAGGTACGATGTAATTATTTGATTTTTATCAAGTACCTACATATCTGTAGGTATACTTTATTCACTAACATTAAAACAAATAAAATTATTCACTTCACTCTAAAAATATTTAAATCTAATTTGCATTGCAAAATTTGATATTGATTGCAAAATAAAAGAGAAAATTCGTAAATTCTTTAATATCTCTAACAAAACTTACACAAATTACCGGAAAAGTTTTTCAAACTCGAATAAATCAGTATAAATATAGAAAACATTCTTACCAACTAAATTATTAAAAATTTCAATATCACGGAAAACTCCAGTTTCTGGATCTAAATGTACCTTGAATATAACACTTCTGTACATTGTATAGAAGAAATAATAATCTCCGTCATTTTTTATAAATTCCCAGTATTCTGAACAGCTAAAATACATAAAAATAATTAATAAATGACCATATCAATAAATATAGTTTGTTTACCTTGACTACGCATTTTTAATTTTATTTGATAACTTTTCTACCGTATTATTATAATCACTTGTAGTATTTAGTGAATTGTCAGTAAAGGAAGAAGATGAAATAATGCTATCATTCGAATTTAATTCTGTCTCTTGTTTGTTTTTTATCTTCGCTATATATTTTTGTACTGTATCTGAAAATTTAGTAACTTCTTCCCTCCAACGCTTCCAAATATTTCATCAATCGGCTCGGATTGCACTAATTGGGATCTAATTCTATCCAGTACGGATTCACGATCATCCATCGGTATGCTGACATCACTAGATTCAAATGAGTCTACAAGTATAATATTAGGTCTGGTATAATCCAGAAGATGTTCTGGATTATTGCTGGAGTGAGAAAAAAGAACTGGAAGTGATTCATCCTCGACTAAAACTGAAATAAAAAATAATATAAAAACTCATCAGTGAATTGAATACGATAATAAAGTTAAGGCGTGGATAATAAAATTTAACAAATACAATACCAAAGATTAATAACAAAAATCTATTGTAACCGTTGGAAACATTTATGGTCAATAAATTATTTCAAGGCAATACATAAAATATTTTAAATTACAGAATTTGTAAACATTTTTTTTTTCAACACGTAAGTATATTAAATTACTTTATCTACTCCTTTGACAGTAAATGTTATTTATACTCATTGTCACCATGCAGGGTAAGTAAGCTATAACGCACAGTTGTGCGTAATGAAACGTCATGTTGGAATGAGATTCTTTTTTAAGAAAAGTTCTGACCACCCTTGATTGGAAGTAGGAAAGAATTCTTGAGGACAGATAGTCAAGCTCCACCGAATAGAAGCCAGAATAAATAAAGATAAGAGAATTAATTAATTAATATATATATTTTTTTAATTTCTTAACTTTAAATTGATATAATAAATCTACCTGAAACTGATTTTTGCGTTTTTATTTGTTTGTCTGTACTTGGCGCCCAGAATTTATGTTTTGGAGAGAATTGATAAAACTCAGAAGGAAGCCACGAACCCAGGAGCTAGCCTAGGGGACATTAGGGTTACAACTCTTAAGTAATAGACTAAGTGATTCGCACTATCTTCCATATTGAACACAAAATCACTACAATTTGTCTTTCTCTTTAAAGAGCTTTCGAGTTTCCACAATCCGGAAGCTGTTCGTCATGGTCAGATAAAATAGCATTCAAATTTAAAGTATCAATAGGATCGGTAGTAATATAATTAAATATTATAGCTTAATCAAAAGAATAAAGGATAGCTTCGGGTGGAAAATTTACCCAGTTTGTAATAGGAATAGTGCAAGATGTTGAACTTGGTAGAGTTGGATTGAGTAATTTCGTGCTTGCTGGTTACCTGATAGACATTCAACACCATCAATTCCAGCGAATTTTTTTATCACTATCGTTTGCAATGCATTCTTCAATTCTTAAATATACAAAAACAAAACAAAAATGTTTATTTAGAATAAAAAAAAAATACAACACTATGAAATATACGAGAGTATTTATAAACCAACTAACCTTTCAACTAGATTATTTTTATTACCTGACACAGTTTTAAGTTACGATCTTGCATTTTTGCAAATTTCAATTTCGCTCTAGGTACATTATCTCCCGTTGATTTTATTATAATTCTATACGTTTGACGTGGTTGTCAATGAAGAATTTAAAACATATACCCCTACCTGTGCTGGAACTACCGGATCTTTTTTAAATTTTCCGAGGAAAATGGTAATGAAACATTGGTGACTCACAAATCGATTTTAAATGAACTTAAATTACCTATCCTATACACTAACATAAATTTTTAGAAGACAGGCAAATCTTCTCTACAACCTAATAAACAATTACTTCATCTTCTACTGATATCATTTGTAAGATTTTAAATAAATACCTATAATTAAAATTACTCTTGGCTCATGATAAGCTTAGATTAAGAAATTTAAGAGTTCAATCTGGACGACTTAACTTAAAGCAAGCTTAAACAACTTTTAACTACACTGCATATCAATTATATATTTTAAGCAAATTCAAACAAACCTTGACTTAAATATGTTCGGCGAATATGGCCGTTTTCAAAATTATTTATACAAAAATTCTTACCATTTTGAGTGTCAGCTAGGTTCACAACAGGTGGTGATGAAGAAATATTTGACTTATAGTCATTAACTGATGACAACACGATTTTTCTAGTTTCTGCATTCATTACATTTGAAGAACAAGTTTCCTGCAATGTTTCATTTTTCTGAGACTGTGAGAGATCCATTCCTATACTAATACACATTTTTTCACTATTACACTCATTATCCAAGATTTGTGATTTATTAATGCGTTTAGGTTTATTTGATAAAGCATCTGAAAGAATAATTTTCTCAGGAATATTTGTTAATTGCATATTAGTAACAATATCTGGTTCATTACGTATGTCGTTGGATTCAATTGAGCTTTTTCCCACCATAGTTTCATTCTTTGTGGGACGCATACCTATATTATTTTTTTTCACAATGTTTGTAACCTCCATACTAGTTTCCAGATTTGTTTCAGTAGCTGGGTCTTCTAATATTAATGGTACAATTTCATTCAATGGGGTACGCTGAATTATATTACTATGTTCCAAATTGTTAACAAGTTCCATAAGAGTGCGATAACCACTTTAAAAAGTAATATGTTAACCATTAATCGTATATGCGACTGTGGAATGGTAGCCAAAGATTTAAACTAAAAAAGGTTAAAAGACTTGTTTGCATTGGTATAACATGGGTTTTGAAAGGCACTTGAACAGCACCATTAGACATTCTGTTATTTTCATCCTCTTCACATTATTGTTAAAAAATGAACTTCTAGAGGCTGTGAGAAAATCGTTTTAATAGATCAGGACACAACAAAAAAAAAGCAGAAAATTAGAGATGAGATCAGGTATGAAATCAGACTACATGGTTTCCAAATACCTGTCTAAAATAGCATTCCACGTAGATAGACACGAACGTCGGGAATGGCCAATGCGAGTAATCCACTCAAACTGCAGGGTTCACAGATGAGCTTATAAAATCTATTTAAAAACAAGAAAAGTGAAAGTTAACAAAGTGTACCAAAATTCCTTGGAAAACAATGATTTTAAAATGTTAAAAAATAAATAAGTACAGAAAGTCGAAATGATTAAAAATATATGAAAAACCTTGTTTAAAATAACTCTTTTAATCAAAACCGATAGCTAATGTATCTACAAAAAAACCTATCTAAAATTAAACAGAAATATATTTTGTGTTAAGCTTTGCTAGGTTACATTTGTTAAACAGACACATATGGCTTATTTAAAGAAGGTGTGGGGAAGTAGCAACACTAGCAACCACCGTTAGCACAATGCATTTTGAGTAAAGTAGCGAGTATTGCGCTATTTTGCTGATATAGTAGCGGTAGTACGCATCATTTTTGACAGATTTGAGAGTTAAATACCTTGTTCTTCTTTAACATATGTCTTATTATCTACATTCTGAACATTTGGATGGTTAATTGAATCTTCATTTAATTGTTCTTCAAAGGTAGAATCCCATATGGTATTTTGAACATCATCTTCTAAAAATTGTTTCGAATTACACAATATTTCTTAAATTAAAAGAATATATTCATAAAAGAAAGCGCTTACTTCACACAACTGCTTGCTGCAAAACTAACCCTTCACGGTTCCTTTTTCTCTTTAATGCTGTCGGCAGATTTATTAAGTTCATTTTGATTTAAACATTTTTTGGGTTTCAAAATCTGTAAAAAAAATGTTCAGTAGTCTAAGGTGTCGAAATGATACATGAATGTTAACTACTTATAGAATCTTTAATGGATCCTAACTCCATTTTCTGCGGTGTAAGTAATTATATACTTTTTTAAGTAAGTCCTAAAATTTAAAGATTTTTTTTAATAAAAGAATATTGAAATGTGATAGTTCGTTAAGTGTATGTTAACAATAATTTCGAAAGGTGATTGACATGTTAAGAATTCATTTACAAGGAGGTACGGCACATGAAATCTTCATAGCAGAAATATATCAATAAGTTCCTATAGTTGTCTACTAATTATTTTTGAAATATTTCTAATGGATTTTTTTTTTAAATTTTGTTCCTATGTTGGTTACAGTTACACACACACTTTTGTTTGATATTTTTTTGTATTTTTTTTTTTAAATAATAGTTATTATCAATTTCTATTTTGTGCTATTAGTTAAGGTCTTTCTTGTCATTTAACATAAACATAAATTTTTTATAGTACGTTTTTTTAAATCTAAATATGCTAACAAATGCCGCGTTAGTACAAAAAATATATAAAATTTTACTTTTCTGTGCTTTCGACAACCAAATCGGTAGTAAAAAGTATTAAAAATCCTTAAAAAAACGCAAAAAATAAATAAATATCAAAAAAGAAAAATAATTTGTATCTAAAAAATTATGTGAAGTTCTCATATTTTTTTTTAAGAAAATTGGAAATACTTATGTAACAAAAATAAAAACAACGAAGTATAAAAACATACAAAAATCGTATTCACTATAAACCATAGAATGAAAATTTAATAATCACAATTTATAAAAAGAACTTTTTTTTTTACTTATTTACCAAAATAGATTACGGCATAGTTCACAGTACAGTCTAAAAAAACTTTCTAAATTATTTTATTTTATTACAGTTAAAATAATAATTACTGTTTTCACATGTAAAACTAAAAACAACAGAAAAAAAACTTCTCTCTCTCGTAATCGATCCCTATCTAAATGAACAACTTATTTAAAAAATTTCAAAATGATAATATCTATACACAACTTAAATCATATTTAATAACAATTTAGTATAAATTTCGAAATTTATGTATATGCCTAACTAAACACACTTGAAACATGGATTGTCATCCAGTTCTTAGCTATCCTGAAAATTTCAGAGCTCTAGGTAGTCGGGAAATAGGTTTAATTCGATTACTTTCAAGTGGACAAATTTACTTTATTGATTGTTAGCCAATACTTGATAAATATCCATTTTATACTAATCAAAGTAAAGATAAAATAGTTAAAAACAGAAATTCCTACATATAAAAGTAGGTACTATTTAAAAAGTTATTTTATCAGTAATAAAGTAAATATTCTTCACTAAAGCAGAAACATATTCATTTTTTAATGAATTCGAACTTACCTCAGGTAAATATAGACGAACTATTGGCTATGTTTAATTTGCGGATCCTTCTAAACACGTCTGACCGCGCAGGTCTCTGCGCAGTGAAATAAAAACCCAAATTCACCTCATTTCTGCGCGAGAAATTCAAATTTCCATGCATTGTTGCCCGATTAATTGTATATCTGTAATAATCGGAAACCTGTAAAAATACTGAAATACCATAAAATATGTTGTTCTAGTAAGTTATAGTATGTTTTGTAAATGTTTTGAATTTCTGTATTCTGAGAAAGTATGTTGAAAAATTTTAAAAATATTCTGATTTTAGTGTTAAAGTTTTGTTTGTTCTCTTTGTTTAATTAATATCATGTTAGATAGAAAACGAATATACATACACAAAATTTGTGATCACAATCAAAGATTTTGATTGTTTGTTGATCGTTTTATTTATTGGATAAAATTAAATAAAATAAATTACGAATTAATCATGAAATTTAAAAGCTATTTTTAAAATTATAGTCAGATATTTAAAACTATTTTTTTGGATCAATAATGGTCAGCCATGTCGTAGGTAAAGTGTAATATTTAAAAACTGTTTATAGTCTTTAAAAAAAAGCAACATTATAATGAAATCAATTAAATTAAAATCAGCGATTTATCAATGTGGCTATTTGAAAAAATAATGAGTATATTCTTGAGAGTAAAGGACTCGTTACAATAGTCTAAAAAAGCGATTTTTTTGTTTACTTATAAATGAATACGAATATCGGAAATTATAATGAACTCAAAAGTGATCTGTTGTAATAGTAATCTAACTTTAATTTATTAATCTATTTACAACGCCTGTTATAGTAACTGAAATTTAATAATTAGAGTTTCCAAAAATAAAAAACAAAATGAATGTAACAATGTTTAATTTACAAAATAAATAAAAGTTAAAAATATTAAAAATATAACGTTTTATTTTTACCATATTTTGTAAAAATTTTTTTTTTCTGAATAAACGTATTAAAAAGTCATAAAATAAATCTTTTTTGTACATTATACAAGACATTTCACAATTCATCAAAGATTTGTTAAACTTGATACATTGAAATTAAAATTATTCCAGTCTACAATTCTTATTCCATAAAATATGTTTTTCCAAAATAACTAATATAACAAATTTCGAACACCATCTGACATATCGAAAATTCATGATTTTGAATATAATTCCTTAAATATCAGAACATTCACAGTAATAGTAACATGTAAAATATGATACCATTCTAAAATTGACTTAATTAATCTAGAAATTAACAATTTGTTTAAAATATTCTAAAGCAAAATAAAAACAGGAAATCAAAAAACATTTTATAAATTAACACGAATATTCATAATGTTCACAAATTGAAACAAATGAGTTAAAAACGAAACAAGTCATTCTTCAATTAAAGAAAATTAAACAGGGACACAAAACAAGTGATTCTTTAATTATAGAAAATTAAACAGGATCACAAAACAACAGTTTTTTTACTTTAAATTTTGAAACCCAAATGTATTGTATTGATTGTCAACTAACTTAGACCGAGGCCACAAGGATCTGAGGGAATAAAAAAGGGGTTATTTTAATCAAGTTGTTTTACCCGTTTAGCTATGAGACAACAAATACACGATTTTATATTATATATTTAAATTTATTATACATAATTTATATTAAATAAACTATCATAACGTTAGCGCAACATTTAAATCATTTAAATGTTAGCGCCCTTGGTAGGGCACAATAAGTGTCAAAACTATTACTATCCGCATCCGGTAGAAAGAGAAATTTGATGTGATATTAAAATATATACGAATGATCTATGCCACAATAATAAAATTGTTCTTCGTTCTATATGATCTATATTTTACTGAATATTTCATCGATTCTAATATTTTATGGCCATCAGAACAAATATACCTATATAAAATAAAGCAATTTTTTTAAAACATGCAAAGAGAATAAAAACTGGTATGTAGTAGGTAATAGTGCTCGTTTAAAACACTCGCAAGTTGTCCAAGTCCACTGTAAATTTGAATGCGAGATTTGACAACAGCGCTCGAAATAGTACATACATTTTGAATTCACGTGGTCATGCGCATAACACTAGGATCCGCAAATTAAATATTACCGAACTATTTTTTTACAAATATTTGTACATATGTTTGGAATTAGACAATTTGTAAGCCAAAACCGAACTGCGTGACTCGTGACTCTATTAAATAACTTTTATTTTTGTTACTCTTTCTGTATAAGCTTTTCTTTTGTAGTTCCTACTTAATCACACTCAGTAGAACATCACATGATATCTTCTGTATTTGTTCATCTAATATAGTAATTAAATATAAGTTCGTAAACAACTACTCCGTTATAATAGTATAAATTTAAATCAAATTATGAAAGTTTTGACAAGTGACAATGACAATTCTTTTCGATTGCACTCGATTGCACTTCATTTTAAAAAATAAAAAAAGTTTTCTTTAATAAAAACATGTTTTCACCAAATAGAAAAAGTATATATTAATATAACAGTAATAATTTTAATTTTTATTTACATATTTGTAATATGTTTTAGTCAATTTTGCTTGGAGTATGTGTCAACAATGTACATGAGGGGCTGATTACTTAGAATGATGAGGCCAGTGACATAAAAGAGAAGACTATTACACTGCTAACTTTGCATTATATATTTTCGCGCTAAAATATACTATTTAGGGGTAGTGCGTGCATAGTTTACAGTTTACAAAACTTTTATTAAAAATGGATAATCCAGAGGTAGATCAACATCTTAGGGATATACAAAGAGAATATCTAGACTTTCTAGACGATGAGGTAACAGAGTTTTGAAAGATTGAAAGTAAAATTTTTATTTACCTTGAATTGTAGGCTGACCAAGGGAAATACTCTCAACTTGTGAAAGATATGATTGCAGAATCAAGTTTTCGATTATTAGTAAATATTAATGATTTGCGAAGAAAGAATCCTATAAGGGCTAAATCACTTCTTAAGAACGCCTTTGAAGAACAAATTGCATTCCAAAAAGCACTCAAAGAATACATTCTATCTGTAAATCCAGATTATGTCAAGGAAAATGTTGATTTTTTTATCGCTTTTGAGGGTAGTTTCGGTAACAAACACGTTACTCCTAGAACACTCACATGTAGATATCTTGGAAATTTAATATGTGTTGAAGGAATTGTTACTAAATGTATGTATAATAACAACAAATGATAACTTGTATTTATTTAAAAATATTGTAGGTTCTTTGATATATCCTAAGGTTGTTAGAAGCGTACATTATTGTGCTGCAACTAAAAAAGTTATGGAACGAAAGTATTCGGATATGACTTCTTTGGAGGCAATGCCTTCAGTTGCTGTATATCCAACAAAGGTACAATTATTTATTGTAATCTACTTGTTAAGAATGCATGTTTTCGAAAAAACTAATCATTTTTTGTGTGTATATTAACATAGTTTTTATTAATAAATAGGACGATGATGGAAACATACTGGAAACTGAATTTGGTCTTTCAACATACAAAGATCATCAAACAATATCGATTCAAGAAATGCCAGAAAAAGCACCTGCTGGTCAGTTACCTCGATCTCTTGATATAATTTGTGATAATGATCTGGTGGATTGTTGTAAAGCTGGAGATAGAATACAAGTTGTAGGAAATTATAGATGTTTACCAAATAAACAACAAAATTATACCAATGGTACTTTCAGGTCTGTATAAAGAAATAGAGAAAATAATTTATGTGTATAACGAATTTTCTTAATATTTGTACCTACTATCTGTCAGCATCTCTTTGATTATGCAACTAGAAACAGTTGTTGCTGACGTATTCAAATAAAGTAAAAGCTATAGCTATAACAAAAGTAGTGTAAATTTTTTGTATCGTATAGAACAGATGTTTTTATGTTGTATTAAAAAATCTCCTGAAATTGTGTAAATTTTTATTTTTCTATGATCTTTCTTATAACAAAATATGGAATCTTTTTTTGTAACTATCTACTTTAAACTAATCTGCCCTTTTATGTATATCTCTTATTTATAATGATTGTTTCATTAAAATAACGTGCCTTACGAGTAGTTTCTTTTAAAATAAGCATGTTTTTATTATTTTATTCTAATAAACTGTTAAACTAGTAACACATTACCATAAGCCTCAAGGCTGCACTAATGTTTTATAAGTAGTTATGGTCATCCTTCTCTTATTTTATTTTGCATGTTTTAATTTTAACTGTTTATCGATTATGATCCCTAGATATTTAAATAATACAGTTAAAAATATCATGAAAAGAATATATAACGTAAAAAATATTCTGCGACACATCACAATCAGAATTTACTTTAATTTCTAACTTTTTTAATTTATATTTTTTCCAGTTGTTTTGAGACATTTTTGTTCATTTTAAATACTTCCGGGATATAATTTTCTTATAATGAATTTTCTTTCCCTTTATCTAGATTAGTAAATGCCTCCATTGAATGATTGAATAGGGAGTAAATATATTTCTGAAATTAAGGATTTATCAACATTTCACGGAGCTACCTGGTCTGTTCACTTTTAAAATATCTTTTTTTCTGTTTTTAGAATTACTTTCTTGTATTAAATGAATACGTTTTTTGCCTTATGATTTAATTATTGTATTCGTAGTTCTATTGGTACACATACGCTTATTTATCTGGAACTATGTTTTGACTTATATTTATTTTGACTAGCATTCTACAGGTTATGGAGGGTCCTCCATACTACAGGTTAACACAAAATTAAATTTTGATAAATTTACTTAAATGTCATAAAATTTTTTGATTTTTAATCAAAAGAATGTTTGATATATATTTTTTTTAAAGTTCATTAATTTTTACTATCAAATTAGCTTTAAAAAAAAGCAAAACAATTGAAAATTGCACGGTGCTACTTTTTCTTTTATGTTCGTACAATCTTTTTTTAATAAACCCAAATGTAGGATCTTATTCATTATATTGTCCTTGATATAAATGCGAATACGCCTCATGTTATTTTATTTATCTAAATAAGTTATATGTACTTTTAAAGACATCCTGCAACCTGCAACTGATGACTCTAAAATTCTTTAACATATTTTTAAATAGGTCTTCGTTGATTCCATCTGTTTTTAATATAGCTTTTGTTTTTAAAATTATCCATTATTTTATTATGCTTGAAATATTGATTGTTATTTATTTGGTTCCATCAGAAACCTTAAGGAAGATTGAATGGTGTTTCTTATAATGTATCAATTGTACTTACAAACAATATTAGTTTTGAATTTTCAAAATCTCGGAAACTGTACCAAAATTGTTTTATTTAGTATTTAAGCGGTTACGGGAGCGATAAATCGATCTAGCTAGGTTTCATTTACTTTTTAGAAAACGTCGTTTTATGTGTGTTTTTAGGCAATAGACACTGCTACAATAAACCAAATATACCTTATGGCGAGTAATGTTACCATTCTTTTTATTGGAAGCAACTAATTGCTTTACTTTTGAATTATGGCTGTACAGAAGCATTCAGAAGATACTATAGACATACAAGGTCACAAATGAAGAAGTTCTACGGAAGATGAACACAACCAGTCTTAGTTTACATCGTAAAATGCGTTAAGCTTCAGCACCTGGGGCATATAATGAGAAATCGAGGAAGATACGAGCTACTCCAGTGCATCTTTTAAGAGAAGATCGAAGGAAAATGAATCCTAGGACGAAGAAGAAAGTCCTGGCTCGGCAACCTAAGCGATTGATTTTAGAAAGACCTCCACACAGGTATTTCGGAATGCAACTAACAAAATCATCATCATAGCCAAAATGATCGCCAACGTCCGGAACGGACAGGCACCCTTAAAAGAAGAAAGAACTGTTTTACCGACACAGCCAAACTAAAGCTACTTCAGTACAAGCGTGTGAGATTAGACAAAGAAAATCCATTGTACACTGTAAATCAAATGTTTGTGAAAAGTTCTGCAGTCAAGGATTGTTATAAGAATACCTTCATGAAAATAATCAGTTTTCCGCTTGTCCACACGTGCTGCTAAAGTGACAGGTTTGCAAAACTTGACTCACATTAATCGAGCAGAAAGGTCTTATGATTTCGATGTTTCCCGAGCAAAGCTCGTTCTTCAGAGTCCTTGTTTTTTCTTAGAGGCCATAATTTTAATTATTTATACTTCTACATTTACATTTATTTATAATTTAAGATTAATTATTCATATCTCTTATAATTCCAGGACAATTGTTATTGCCAACAACATATCGCAATTGAGTAAAGAAGCAACTCCCTCTATAAGTCGGGAAGATGTAGCAAAATGCAAGCAGTTGGCGAAATCTAATAAAAATATATTTAATTTACTCGCAAAGTCGTTGGCACCTTCTATACACGGTCACGAATGGGTCAAAAAGGCCGTATTGTGTTTGTTATTAGGAGGAGTTGAAAAGAATTTACCAAATGGTACAAGATTGAGAGGTGATATAAACGTACTGGTAATTGGTGATCCTAGTGTTGCTAAATCTCAGTTGCTACGATACGTTTTACATACTGCTCCTCGTGCAATAGCTACCACAGGTATAATAATTAATTTTCTACTTTTGAAATGTTATAGTTATTTTTATTATTATATATTTTTTGTTTTCGTTTATCTGTCCAATTTTACATTTTACTTTTTGTACAATATCAGGATTGTCAGTGGTATTTTTTTGACCAAATAAATTACTAAAATTTAAAAAAACAAATAATCAAACATTTTATAAACAATTTTTGAAAAGAATAATGTAAAATAATAAAATTAAAAAGAAAATCAAAATATACTATTTTGAAAAGTACATAATTTTTAAAAAAGAAAAAAAATTCGAATACGATCTCTGAATTATTTTTCAGTTTTTGAAATTTAAAAAAAAAATATTTTTTACATATATAATTAGAATTAGTGAATTTTTATTTTTCAAATTATATTTTTAACATATTGACAGATGGATGTTATGACTGAAGGGATAAGAGATGAAGCCCCCGGGGCCCCAATGTATGCGGATGATATGATTGTAGATTTTGGAAGGATAACTTGAGAAATGGGTAAAATCGCTTAAGAGTTGAGGGTTGAGAGTGACTAGGACGAAGATTGAGTATATGACAAAAGACGAGACGAATAAACTTTAAATCAATCTGCAGGACTAAGTGCTGTCAAATTTAAATATTTGGGGTTTGTGCTAGAAAAGAATGGAGGGTTAAAGAGTAAAATGAATCATAGAATTAAGTGTGGATGGATGATCTTGAGAAGAATAAGTGTAGTTTTGTTTGACATGAAAGTGAATACAAAAATAACTGTATAATATTAAACCAGCGTGTATATGGATGGCTCAGAAATCTGGCATGAAAGAGGAAGAAACTTAGACCTGAAAGAGAAAAGATATAGAAGAGACAGGAGGTAACGAATGTGAACGGAAGGCTAACTCGTGTCCCAACTGGGCTTGGGATAAGGTTAAGAGAAGAAAGAAAAGAATATGTTTAAACATATATTTGCGCGGCGAGCCTGGCAGGCTTATGGCTTAATTGGCCATTTTCGTCATTTTTTTATTGTCCATTGATTTGAGTGTTTAGTGTGTTTAGGTATTCTTGTACGTTTTCCGTCTTGTTCTGAGTTGATCTTTCCTCTTACTTTCTCCTATAGTAATTGCTAGCAATCTTTTTGACAATCTAGTCTCTGGCAGCCTTTGAATATGTCTAACCATCTCAGTCGTTGCACCTGCATTACTTCTGATATACTTTGCTCGCTACAAGTCTTATAATTCTTTATTAGTTCTTCTGAGTCATGCATAATTTCCCTTTCTTCTCCAAAATATTTTTCTTTGCTGTTTTTTTTTTGGTTAATGTCCATTTATCTGATGCATAAGTTACTATGGGTCAAATAACATTTTTGTATAATCTTATTTTTGTACCTCTTGATATATTTTTATTCCTTAGTAACTTATTTAAAGCATAATTTCACGATTCTATATTGGATTTCTTCTTTTGTTAGGTATCGGTGTTACTAAATATTCAAACCTCAACTTTTTCAAATCTATATGTACTGTTATTTATTCTTACAGTTAAATACTTCCCTCTTACATATTCTTGTTCTGTGCTTTCTTTGCATTTCGTTTTATCATTAATATATAATACTTCTTTAAATCCTTTTCTTCCAATGTTTTTGTTGTTTCTATTATTTCCTGCCTACTTCTCACCAGTATTGCTGTGTCATCGGCGAACGCCTGGCATTGATGTTTTTTGTGATATATAAGACCTGTTCTATTGATATTGGTTTCTTGCAGCACTTTTTCTAAAAGGAAACTGAAGAGAATCGATGACAATGCGTCTCCTTATTGTACCCTTTCATTTACTAGGATATTTTCCGAGAATTCATTGTCTCTTCTTTTTATAGTTAGTTAAATCATTCTGGTAATATACTTGCTTCTTTTAGCTCTTCAAGTGATTGAGGGCTACCGTTTTTTTGCTCACCAGTTGGCGCCGCTGGAGTTGTAGGTCCGTCGATAGAATAAATTTGTAGCTGACACTTATCCGTCGTCACGTTTACAAATAAATATTAATCCATTGATATTTAGAGGAAAATGTCGCAGTGTTTCTCAGTACTGTACTTTTAGCCCGCTTAACTTTGCACCTCTTTTTCGTAGTTTTACTTTTAAAGCAGTGACATTCATTGACCCGTAACTCGTATTTTCCATAATTAAAACAGCTTTTAAATTAAATATGATTATACCTCGCAATAACTCCAAAGTTAATTAAAGAGAAAAATGATACCCAGCATCCCACCCATAAACATTGACGCAGGGACCTCCAGCTACACTAGCGCCTCTAGCGGAGAAATCACACGCGGTAGCCCTAATTGTACAGTCCCTTTCTTTTAAATCAGTCAAATGCTTGTTTGACATCTATAAACAATATCATCGTTGTATTATGATACTGATGCCCATGTGCCTCTCATGAAATAATTCTTTTAGCAAGAAAATATGTTCTGTTTTTGCTCCTGCCTTTTCTAAAACCTGCCTGGTACTCATCGATTATATTATCATTTTTTTAATAAGTTCTTTATGTGTCGCTAATATCTTGTATACTACGTTCAGGAGTTCTATGCCTCTGTAATTTTGAAATTCACTTTTGTCTCCTTTTTTATCTATAGGATATATTACAGCTTCCGTTCATTCTTTTGGCAATTGTATATCGTTTCATACTTTTTAGTATTTGCATTTCTTCCTGAATCGAATTTACTCCATATCTTAAACATTTCGATTGCTATTTGATCGCTCCCTGGGCTTTTATTTTCCAGATTCTCTATAGTAGTTTTAATTTATCTCCAGTAGAAAGTATCTTAATTTACTTATTTCATCTAATTCTTTTTTACATACGTTATAAACCATGCATTTTTCTCTTTTTTAATTCTCTATTGTCCTTAGCTGATTTTACTATGACTAATTTAATCCTAACCCATATTTGTTCCAGATTTTCAATTTCATTTTTTTTTTGTGGTTGGTGAATCTCTTCGTTAAATGCCTGTTTTTTGTTTTTAATTTTTTAATTCTAGTATGATCTGTTTCATTCCCGCTCCCACCATAGGGTTTGAATCTATGTCCGGCCCTCAGTATGTTTTGAAAACTTTTTCTATTGTAAAATATCAATAAAGATATACTTATGTTTGGTTTCCGTAAAGAGATTTTTCATAGAACCTAGGCTTATTTGAGTAAATAAAAATATAAATTGTTTTAATTATTAGTACATATTAGTTGATTTTTTCAGGTCGTGGTGCATCCGGAGTCGGTTTAACAGCAGCAGTGACCACAGATGCAGAAACTGGAGAAAGAAGTTTGGAAGCCGGAGCAATGGTTTTGGCGGACAGAGGGGTCGTCTGTATTGATGAGTTTGACAAAATGAGCGACATTGATAGAACAGCTATTCATGAAGTTATGGAACAAGGAAGAGTAACCATAGCGAAAGCTGGTATTCATGCTAGTTTAAATGCCAGATGTTCTGTCTTAGCGGCTGCGAATCCTGTCTATGGAAGAGTAAGAATTACAATCTTTTTAAAAGTTTTATAAAATGACATTTAATCGGTTTGTAGAAAAAAGATATTTCTCCTATACCATTTGTTACAAACTATTATCCACGACTTACTACTTCTGATTTTTGTACTATTTTTTTAACACATTTTAAGTTCATATTCGAATAATTTATCTTCAATGTTTAATTTTTGAGTATTATATTTGTGAGGTTTGCTATGATCTTCAAAGTTATAATTAACCAATCAACAAAAAATTGAAAAAATATTCAATAAAGTTATGTTCGGCAGAAATCTCGAATTTACACGACCTTAAACCATTCACAGATCTGCAAATAATAGGGTTGTGATTGTTTTCGGTAAACGGGGGAGAGGGGTGTCATTTTGAAAGTAATTTTTTGTGATAAATCCGAATTTCTGCTCAGAATTGGTCTACAACGTCCAGTGTTTGAGATATTTTAGGTTATCTGTATCAAAAATGAGCATTTTGGCTATTTTCAACGTTAAATACAGATTGCTCAAAAATGTTCTGATTTTTCTACCCATCGCATTATTTAATACTAAAAGTGCTTGTGATTGCTGCTATACGAAGTCTATGTGGTGACGAAGGGTCATTTTAAGATTACGTGATTAGATGGAAACCATTTGGTAAATCTTTTATTTTCATATGCTCACAAACCCATTTTTTATTAGAACGAATATTCAGGGTAGTTGTTTTAACAATATCTGGCTTTGTATTAGATCCATTGATTGCATTGCTCTTAAGTATGTAGGTAAATATTTGACTATCCGTAGTTAAAGTCTACACCCAAGTGGGTGGATTTAAAATTACTTTTTCTTGGTTTCAGGCCAATTGATCCTGCTTTCCCTGCTACTTGGGTTTAAAAATTACTTGTCCTTAATTTCACACTTCTGATTTATTCAACCACACGAGAAGTGGGTTTAAAATTTTTGGTCCTGGATTGGAGATCTTTTACGCCAGATGTCTGCAGAGTACGTAGATTTCCCATTACTTGAAGAGGGCAGGGCTGGACAAGGTTCTCTAATCTTATTCTTGAGATAATAGGTGGTCACAATAGATCTGCAAAGGTCGCAGTGATACAGCCAACCCAATAAACATCTAATCTAAATCCCATTACTTGTTTTTGGTATAAGAACCCTATGTTTAAGATCACTTGATCTTAATGCTTTTAGTATACACGTTTTTAAAATTGCCTCTAAAAAGGTTTTAAACCAAGGTCAGGCAAATTTAAACCCACTTACCAATTAAGAATAAATTGGTATATTCCAAAAATTCGGCTGTAATATTAGATTTATTATATTGAATTATTGAATATCTAACCATACTCATGATCGTACCTCTCAAAACAGTTGAACTCTGATTTGAAATTTAAACGGTCAATTTTATGTTCCCTTGAAAGTTCTGTCAAAATAATTCCCGAGTGCGAAGTCTTTAATTTCGTCAGAAAAACTCACATCTGTAGCTTATAAAAGTTGCCTTTGAAGCTCTGGATGAGGTGTGGGATTTCTTCTGGCTATTTGAGCTAAAAAACGATCCTGCCTTTCTGTAGTTACTCTTTCACGACTTCTTCTCGGTCTATTCTTTAAGGTTTCCAATTCCATAAATCTTGAATAGGTTTTTAGTTTTTGACAGAACCCTTTGTGTACCCCAACCATTCTTTCTATCTGCCTTTGTGAAAGGTCTTATTTTGCCAGAGCAATAATTAAATATTTCGTATTAATACAAGGTAAGTTTGGTTGTGCCTTTTCATGTAATATTCAAAGGTTAATCGTGGGGGGACATTCAAATTTTTGAGATATTAATATATATTGTTATATTTTTCCTTCGTGGATTCGAGATAAGTGATAAACAGCAGACAAACTTAACAATTTATTGATAAACACAATCAAATAACAATTTTTTAAAATAATCTACACAGCTTTGATACTGTCACAACTACTGGATAACGTCTTTAAAATATCTGGCACTTATTTCACAGTATATCGCCAGCTATTACAATAACAATTATTCTTCTCCGTCCAAAGCGGTCCCTTATTTATGAAATTAATTCCTTCTAGAAGCGTCTCTGAAATCTAGAACAAAACACACTCGAATTATTCGGACGATTATAAATATTATGTTTAGTTTATTTATTTAAATTTCAAAAATAAATAAGTATTGTGGCAATAAGGAATTGAGGAGAACTTATTAAAGTTGTAATTATTTTTGAAGATACCAAGATTCTAATTGTATGTGAAAATGCGAAGTAAATTGTAAATAAATTGTTTTTTTTTTATAATTTTATTAAATATTGTTAATCAAACATAACGTTCTTTTTAGTATGATCCGTATAAAACTCCAATGGAAAATATTGGTATGCAGGATTCCTTGCTGTCCCGTTTTGATTGTATTTTTGTTATTAGAGACGTTGTTGATGAAGTATGTGACTTGAAGATATCGGATCATGTTATTAGAATGCATCGATATAGGTATTTGTTTTATTTTTCTTTTCTACTAGTTGATATTTACCGTTTAATAAGTTTATATAAAAAAAAAGTATTGCCCACTCTAGCTCAGAATCTCTTATTTGACAGTGACCGATGGCTTTCAAGGTAATTTGACCTGACTAATCAAGTTACGAACTATTTTTAGTCAAGTTACGAACTACTGTTAAAATTTTTATGAATTGATTAATTTATAAAAACAGGATGAAATAAAATATAATACGATACATGGTCGTTAGGTGTTATTACAGTACTCGTTTTTATTTCCGGACTTGTCTCCTACGTCGCCTCGTCCGTAAACTAACTCGTATTGTAATAAGTCACCTACCGACCTTGTAACGTATAATACTATTACCGAACGCACACACATGAAAAAGATTAGTAATAAAAAGTTATATTTATCAACTACTTGATTGCAGTTTCCTGCTAATCAATTGTCATTTCAGTAAAACGTTTATCAAATAGATGTCAAAGATAATAATAGTATACCTAATACTATTATGACGTTTTACAGAGTCTTTGAAAATCTTCCTTGTACTGATGAGACGCAATACGTCGAAACCGGTCTACAAGTGATATCCTATCGAATTGCAAACTAAAATGGTTAGTTCTATCTTGCAGATATACTAACCCCGTTTAACTTTGAACTGTAATTCAATGTCCGTCGTGGCATATAGCCAGGGAAGTAGTTGTTGGTTCTTAGTAAAACGGTCTATATGTTCTTTGATTTTCAAAGACTCTGTAAAACGTCATAATAGTATTAGGTATACTATTATTATCTTTGACATCTATTATATTTATCAATTAAAAAAAGTAATTTAACATTTTTATTTTGTTACGGCACTTACGCGGAATGTTTTTTTTGTCACTTTTAAATAGTTTCCGTCAGCCAGAATGTTCTATAAGAAGCATACCTTTTAAAATATCTGATGTAAGACAATTTTTTTCAACTTAAAATTATGTTTATAGCATCGCTATGGATCTCATTTCCACTTATAAGTGAACATAGTGTATAACAACAAATACTAAGATATAGAACGTGTATTAAAGATTTAATATATTTTTTTAGAAATCCTTTAGAACAAGATGGTGAAGTACTTCCAATGGGTTCAAACGTGGACGTGTTGAGTACCCTGAATCCAGATGACGAAGACGAAAAAGAAACAGAAATTTATGAAAAATACGATGCATTATTGCATGGAGTCAGTCGCAAAAAAACTGACAAAATATTGAGTGTCGAATTCATGAGGAAATACATCAATTTCGTTAAAATTTTAAAACCCACATTAACTGAAGAAGCCTCTGAGATTATTGCAGAAGAATATTCAAAATTGAGGTCTGAAGATATGCTTGAACGTGATATCGCTAGGGTAAATATATATGTACATTAGATAGTGGTTTTTCATCATCCTGCTCGCCCTGTAATTTGCCTACTCGTCCAGTAAAAAAACTTTTCGGCTAATTTTTGGATTTGTACCGTAAATCTAACTTTAATACACTCCATTGGAGCTGAAATTACCGTGGCTGCTGGCACATGCTTGCCCTGCAATGGATCCTCATTAAAAAACTTATAAATTTAGTTTAAAGTAAAAAACTAAAAAACACACTTTTAAACCACATTAATCGAAAAAGTGGAAAATAAATATATTGGTTAAAAAACCTAAAAAAACACGCTTTTAAAGCATAATCAACTAAAAAGTTAAAAACAATGTTTTAAATAATTTTAAAACAATAATACTAGTATTTTTCGTTCATATTGTTTATTTTAACAACTAGGTGTAACCGCGACGTCGTTCGCGTGGCGTGTTGTATAAAAATTTCTCATCCCAACCCGTTATTAAAGGGGTGTGAGGAGAAATTTTTATACACCAGATGTTAAATTGAAAGAAGACAATTACATCTGTGAAAACCGCATTCGAATTAGATCAGTAGTTTTCATGTGATGCGCGCACAAACATACAGACAGACAAAAAAATCTAGCCCCTTTTTGGGTTCTATATCGTTGTAGAATCACCCACCTCTAATTTTTTTTAAATATCTTTAATGTACAGAATTTTCTTTTCTACAGGTTTATTATATTTATAGATTATTTTTAACTTTTTCATTCGATGCGCTTTAAAAGCGTGTTTTTAGTTTTTTAAACTATATTTATTTTTACCAAAGAATTGTGATTGTCAAATTCCAATTTTTATTAATATCGGTTGAACTATGTAGAAGTTTATGTGTTGCACCGCTATCGGGTACGAGTTGTAGCAAAGTGGATAGCATGAGGAAATGAAGGTATACGAATTTTTTCTGAAATCGCTTGGAAATGTCTAGTTTCTCGGATCAAATTCGAGCCGCAAAATACACTATTATTGTATTTTAGTCCGTTACTGGGCAACCAACTGTACAGGAATATTTTTTCTCCACGACCAATAATGAATGTAATAATTCCGACTTCATTTTTAATAATAGAAAGTGTTCATTCTCACTCTTGAGATAGAATATTCATTCTGAAACACTTGCTTCTTTTGTGTTTTGCATGTATTTCCATTCTATAACTAGTGACGGAATAACATTCTGTAATTGCTCAACAAAAAACATAGATTGCCCTGCGAATTTTAAACTGTCACTCAGTTTGTCAGTGCGACGTTCTAATTGTTTTGCTACATATTTCAATTTAAATAAACAGAATTAGTACATGGTCGTGGAGAAAATACAGTCTGTTACACGGTTAGAATGAAACTTCGATAACTCGTGGTTCCTCTCGCTCGCTACGCTCGCGTTCGGAATTCTCCACTCGTATCGAATTTTCATTCTAACCTTGTTACAGAATATACTATTCCGTACCTGTGTACGGGAATATTTTTTCCGTACCTGTGTACGGGAATGATCCATAAAACGTATGTAAGCAAATTCATATTTAGCGCTTAGATTTTATTTGGCAATAAATTTAAAACCACATTAGTAGTAGTGTTTTAGTAACTCTGGAGGCGTTTTCCACCTCTGAACATCATCGTCAGTGTCCATTTTAAATATAATTTAAAATATTTTAAGCAATATGTAACTAACCGAACTGACAGTTTTGTGACACTAATCAACAATGATAAACAAACAATGTCAACAAAACGGTTTCATAGAAAATAAGATGATATCAAAAACAGTTATGCATTCATAAAACTTTCTTAATTTACGATTATATTTAATGCGATTTTAGAAGAAATAGTATGTGTATCTCGTAGTAAAAGCAACTTCCCGGACTCTCAATTTACATTGTCGTCCGGGAATGTATCGCTTTTCCTACTAGATACACAATATACTATTTTATTCATTTATATAGCTTTTGTATTATTTTAGACAACACCAGTGACACCGCGTGCCTTAGAAACAATGATTCGTTTAGCAACTGCTCATGCAAAAGCGCGAATGTCAAGAAATGTCACTGCCAAAGACGCTGAAGCTGCCATTGAATTAATCGAAGTAGCATACTTCCAGGAAGTATTGGAGAAAGAAAAAAAACGTAGACGACATGGAGGTAATGACTCTGATGATGATGATGAAAGTGACGATGATAATCAAAGGCAGAAACGTATTCGAGCAGCGGTAAATATATTACATTGCTTTTAACAAATATTATTAAGCATAACCTTGCAGAGATCACGAGGTGGTGGTAATGAATCAGATGAAGAGCTAGTTTCAACACAGGGTTCAGTTCGAACTCGTTCTTCTGCATTATCTGGAGTTGAAACAATGGAAGATGAACCAGTTGTAAATGGTACAAATGGACATAATGGACATTTGCAAGAATCAGAAGCTATGGAAGTAGATGAAAGTACAAAAGAAATTTCAAGCGAAAGGTATTTATTTTGGGTTATATCTGTCATTTAATAAATTCTTTAATTTATTATATTAAATATATACACCAAAAATAGAATTATGGGCATGCATATACACTACCGGCTGGGCGGAGGAAATTTTGGAATGATTTTTAAGTATCTGCCACTACCATATATACTGTTTTTTGATATTCTGATTTGAAAAATCACGAAAAAAAATGCACATCATGGTACTTTATAAAATCATTTTTAAAGTGAAACTTTTATTACATCGTTTTTTGGTCTGTGTTAGTGCATGTCGCATGTCGGTCGACCGCCGAGTAGGTATAAAGTAGGCAGCGCCTATAGTTTAATACAAAAATGTACGGGAGTGAGCAGATCTGCTAATGAAAACAATTCTACCTATTCGTATTAATACGAACTTCGACTGCGTAAGTATCTACGACATGTAACGTCGACTGTTCTATTCTACCTATTCGTATTAATACGAACTTCGACTGCGTAAGTATCTACGACATGTAATGTTTTAAAAATATTACAGTCGTAAATAATAATTTTTGAAACTGAAGATATGGAACTTGAGCAATAAATTATGTAACATATATTAAATAAAATATCTTTAAAATTATTCAAAACACTTTTATTTTTAAACAAATAAACTTTGTAATTATTCTACCCTTGTTATATATATATTCATCTCATTCTTTTGTCGATTTACTGAAGTTTTCACTTCTATCGTGTGTGAATCGCACACACACCTTTTGATTTTGATTTCGATTTCGATTTAGATTTTAATTTCGATTTTGATTTTGATTTCAACGCCTATAGTTTGCAGCAGCTGACAGTGTAGTATGCTCCAAGCTATATTATTTGTATTTAATTTTATTTATATCCGATCCACTCCAATTTTCCAAGTATAAAATTAAGATTGATAAAGCGATTTTTATACCCTTAATGGAATATTATTCGAAAAACTTTTAGTTAAATGTCTATAGTGTGAAAAAAAGTTTCACTTTTACCGTGGTTTCATAAAACCACACAATGCTTTTTTTCAGAATGTGAATGTAATAAAGATCTTAAATCTCTAAATGATTTTTAGTTGTTTGAAAGTTAAGTAAATATTTGGAGAAAAAAAAACGGCAGAATCACATCCAAATGTAAATCGATTTATAAAAAACAAAAATAAATTAGAAAAAAGTAAAAAGTGTATATCTCAAACGATTTTTAGGTGACTAAATTTCAATTCATCTGAAAAATGGCATTATTAAGTACCATCTTGATACATAGAATCCTTAGGTCATAAAGAAAAACTATTGATTTTGGTTTAGATTGTATAACCCTTACGGTAAAATTTTAACGCTTTTCTGAAATGTGTATAATACATATTTCACTCTGTTTGTGTGCGCTATAACTCTTAAACGAAAAAAGACAGCATCTTGAAATTTGGTATATAGAATTCTTATGTTAAGAAGAAGAAGCTTATTGATTTTGGTGCAGATTGGATAACCTTAACGGTAATATTTTATAGGTTTTTGAAACTCAAGTATATAATGCATATGTAAAAAATTCGTTGGTATTTCTTACTTACATATTACAAAAATCATTGATATGATAAATTCATTATTTAGTTTGACGTAACTTTAATTCGTCGTAGGCATTAAATTTTAAAATTTTAACAATGTGGCAAGATTAAAAAATTATCATTGGCAGATGTTTAGTAATTCTTTTAATTTTTATTTCTGCCATTGTTTTTTATTTCTGATTTGTCTGCCAAACATTTTTTGTAGTTATTTTAAATATATTTATTTCATACTTTAAAGACAGGACCTTAAAAATCTTTAAGATCTACACTATTTTTTCATTTTTTTTTTCTTTTTTATAATTCGATTTACATTTTAGATTTACGTGCAATGGTCACATTATTATTTTTTTACAAAAAAAATTATGAAAATGTGCTTGACAGATATTTTGCGGTTATTAAAGGTATTAAAAAAAGAATATAAAAAAAGTGTATATGAAAGTGGCAGATACTTAAAAATCATTTCAAAATTTCATACACCCAGCCGGTAGTTTAATATCAACACTTCATTCAATCTATCAAACTAAATAACACTGCCTACCTCAGTGCTTCTCGAAATATTAAACAAAATTTACCGCAACTCTATTGTTTTAGTATTTTTTTAAAATTGCGAAAAAACTAAACTATAATGCCACCATGAGGTGACTCAGTTGATATCTCATATATTTAAAGGAGTAAAACTTACTTAACTAAGTACTATGACGCCTCGGCAAGGTGGCGCAGTTAATATATAATATATCTAATCAATAAAGTACTATAAAAGAATAGTAAACACTGGTAACTAACAAGAAAATATGATAAAAATAACAAAATAAAAAGAATAAGACAATAAAAGATGCAAAAAAAATCGTTAAAATTTAAAAAAAAATGGTAAAAAACATCAGTGTTGGGCGTTACGAAGTTCGCCAACTCAGCTAGTATTAAATAAAAATAAATTGTTGAAATGTATGGCGTGCATAAATTTAAAATGAGTGATCTAAATTAGATAACTCTTTTTTTTTGTTGTCATTTAAATTAACACGAAAGGTTTACATTAAAGATAATTTTAAAAAAATTATATTGAACTAGTTGTACTCGCAACGTTGTTCGAGTGGCGGGTGATTGTTGTGTAAAAATTTCTTACCCCACCCCATTTAAGAAATGGGAGAGAAATTTTTATACACCAGATGTTAAGTTGAAAAAAGACAAATACATCTGTGAAAACCGCATTCGAATCGGATCAATAGTTTTTATGTGAAGCGCGCACAAACATACAGACAGATAAAAAATCTAACCACATTTTTGGGTTCTATTTTGATGTACCCGCGACGTCGTTCGCGTGACGTGTTGATTTTTGTATAAAAATTTCTTTCCTCACCCCGTTAAATGGGTGGGGGGAGAAAGTTTTATACACCAGATGTTAAGTTGAAAGAAGACAAATACGTCTTTGAAAACCGTATTCGAATCGGATCAGCAGTTTTCATGTGATGCGCGCACAAACATACACATTTCTACAGTTTTATTATGATTATTATGTATAGATAGATATAGATAGATGACACAATTTTTTTCTTTTTTCTGTCATTTTAATATGGCGCTGTTACTAAGCTATGATTGAAAAACTAAATGTCAGTTAGATTAACATTCATTCATATACAATTTCCGTTTTCCTTTATTATAAAAGCAAAATTTTTGTGTCTTCTTCGTAAGTATTTCTTCTGAGGTTTTCCTGTGTTCGTTTTCGAAGACGAGGTTTATCATGATGAGAAAATACAAAATATACAACCTTTAAATCGGCTGTTACCAAACAATGTCAAACATTTGAAAAAATATCTTTGTGGCGTTCCACAGGGAACAGTACTGGGACCTCTTCTTTTTGTTCTGTACATAAACGATTTATTGAAAATGGACATTTCTGGGAGGATATTATCTTTTGCAGACGATACTATGATTTTTTATAGGTAAAACTTGGGCGGATGTTAAACAACGAGCAGAGCAGGAATTTTCTAAAATTAGAAGGTGGTTTGACTATAACCTGTAACGTGAAAATACCCTTGGCTAGCTCCCAGGGTTCGTGGCTTCCTTCTGGCTTTTTTCTAACTCCCCCCAAACAAATAAAATAGGGCGCCAAATACAGACATACAAATAAAAGAGAATAAATCAGTTTAAAATTGTTTATTCAAAATTCTGAATGTAAATTTTTTCGAATTATTAGTTAAAAAAAAATAGTGAAAAACTAGTTTCTTATCTTTTTGGATTCTTCCTCGGAAAAGGACGTGGTCGACGGAAAATTCGGTCCACTTTGGCTCCTGGTTAAAGATGCCGATGGCAAGATGTTTTCAAATAAAAATCTTCAGAAGATTCTTCGGAGAAAAAGGCCTTTGTGCGGTCACAGACTGGATATGGCAGCAAATTAATATTCGGCTAGGCCAAAGCTTCTTTACCAAAAAAAATTGGTTCCTTGTTTTCAGCCCTTTCTTAGGACCCTTCAAAATTTGGCAATTGGCCTATGAAATAAAAATGAAAACCGTCAAAATTCCGTCTCACTAAACCTTAATTTCGATTACAATCATTCAAGGTTTCTCCAAGTTCGAGAAAGAAAAAAGTTAATCACTTGAACTGTTTACTTATTTTTAACTCAATAAAAACTGATTTATAACAAATGATTGTAATCGAAATAATTAAATGTTAGTAACAATATAATTATTAAAATAAATTCACCACGTTTTTAATTACTACTAAAAATTATAACAATTTAATTTTTACTCACCGAAGGGAGAATGTATTGAAAGAACTGATTACTTTAGAAGCACAAAATGAAAAGAATTAAAATAGCGACACTTCTCACGATCGAACTAAAAATTCCCCTCTCAACACCGAATCCGAGTTTGCAACGACTCCGATAAACGAGGAATTATAAAAATTAAATAGTACGTAGGCTAGGCCAATAAATAACGTTGCAAACGTTACAAACCTACTAACTGTAAATATAGAAAAAACTAAATGCGTGTACTTTTCGCTTAGTGAACAAACAAATTTAAACAATCTAGTCTTAAAAATAGACGTCCAAGTGATAACATCTACAAAATCAATAAAATATTTAGGAATTACAATAGATAATAATCTTCGTTGGAAATATCATATTAAATATATAGGAAAAAAAATTCGGTTTATTTTGCCTAAATTTAAATATTTAAAAGATTTTCTAACAGTAAATCAATTAAAAACACTATATATTTTTCATTAGTGCAGACACGTCTCACATATGGAATAATTGGCTGAGGAGGTGTTCTAAAAACCCATGTTAAAAATGTGGAGATTTTGCAAAAGTGGGTACCTACTTAAAATAATATTTAATAATAACAGACTTTTTCCATCAGACTCTATATAATTTAAGTGGAGTCATGAATATTAGACAGCTCTTCTGTTATAGAATGATTTTAAGATCATTTAAAAATGCTTACGCCCAAATGAAGAAAATTATAATTTATGAGGTGAAAATAAAATAATGGTACCTAAATCTAAAAAAATGTGTGTACCGAGAAGCTACCTATATCTTACTCCAAGACTATTTAATATCATTCCAAGTAATGCAACATGTTGTAGAAATTATATTAGTTACTAGCGGACCCGGCGAACTTCGCATCGCCTAACACTAATGTTTTTCCATTTTTTTTTATTTTTACGAATAATTTTTTGTATTTTTTATCATATTTTCTCGTTAGTTACCAGTTTTTACTATTATTTATAGTACTTTGTAATTTCTCGGTTAGGTATATTATATATTAACTGCGCCACCTAACGGTGGCGTCATAGTTCTTAGGTAAGTAAGTTTTGCTCTTTTAAATCAACTGCGCCACCTTACGGTGGCGTCATAGTACTTAGCTATGTAAGAATTACAACTGCGCCACCTTAGGGTAGCGTCATAATGATTAATTTCGTAATAAACGCGTCTGATCGCTGCAAAATTTAAAGTGCTATAGGGAAAATCGCGGCTTCCTATGCGTTATTTATACTATTTATAGGCACGCTTCCGCCGCCCCGGCCGGCCAGTACCACCGCAAGCGCTACGTCCCCTAATTTTAAATCTGTAATATCTTCGAAAATATTCATTTAAATCTTATGCTGTACAGGACCATATAGATCTATGTTAAATTAACAATGTATTTAAGCTATTTAATTGGATAAGGATTAATGCTGTATTGGTTAAAATCGCTTCGAAAATTAGCCAATATTTGTCGTAAAAAGTAAATGACAAAAAAACTGTTATTGTGGGATATCCATAAGAGATATTTTGATAAATCTCGTAGGGTTCAGCCTGCGTTTGCAATGTAAGCGGAAAAAAAATGATAATTAACGACATCACATTAGAAACCTCAAAAATAACAGTATTTCTCCACCATTTAATGGATGTTATTATACACATCAACCTTCCTCTTAAATCACTCTATCTATTAAAAAAACCGCATCAAAATCCGTTACGTAGTTTTAAAGATTTAAGCCTACAAAGGGATATAGGGACAGAGAAAGCGACTTTGTTTTAAACTATGTGGTGATTTTTAGGGTTTAACGATCATTTTGCACTGTTTTACACTTTTTACGCGTTTTTTCGTCGATTTTAAGCGAAATTCGATCACATTTTGTGTTTACTAAACGTAAATGTCAACTTCTGTTAACTGACTGGTTTTAGATGGCGTTTTACTTGTCAGCCGAATTGACAGATAATCGATTTTTTTAATATAATTCGTAAAATTAACGACATCACATTAGAAACCTCAAAAATAACAGTATTTCTCCACTATTTAATGGATGTTATTATACATATAAACCTTCCTCTTGAATCACTCTATCTATTAAAAAAAACGCATCAAAATCCGTTTCGTAGTTTTAAAGATTTAATCATACAAAGGGAAATAGGGACAGAAAAAGCGACTTTGTTTTATATTGTTTGTATTGATTGATGATTGATTGATAAGAAAAAAGTATTAAATTTTTTTACTCGTGCCGAAGCTGATAGTTTCGTAAATCAAAAGCAAAATAAATATTAGCTTAGTGTAAATAAAATAAACTATTCATTGGGAAATATAAACGAGAAAAAAACTGTCACACAAAAATGCACTTTAGCGTTTGTGTCTTTTTCGACAGTATTTATGTACGTTTATAAAGAAACTTTTAAATTGTTTATTGTAAATAAATTTTTTATTGATGAATAATAAACGTCTAAATTATAAAGTAAATTAAAAATTATATTTTTTTATCTTGTTTAAGATGTGTTTTATAGTGTAAAAATTGTGTTTTTTGCATTAAATTGATGTTTCTTCAGTAAAATATTACATTTTTTATAAAAAGTTAGTTAAACTTCTGATTTTATGCTGTGAAAAAACCGGAGACTTATTTTTATATTATTTAGAGATTTACATTACATGATGTTTTTTACTCGGTTGTTAATATTCAATAAAACGTAAAATAGAAATAAAAATGTTGTTTCTGCATTTACTGTGGAAATGCACAATTAAAAAAAATAAGATATACTTTTTTTGTTCTTACCCCAAAATATTGTTCAAAGAAAATTAAAAAAGTCTGAAATACATGTGTTTTTGTAATATTTAGGTTTTTTTAATTTTTAATTATTTATTGAATTTTAAAAAATTATGTAATTCTTTTAGTTGCAAATTAATGTTACAAGTAAAATGAGGTCAGCATTTAACAGTTTGTTGTAAGTACCTATTTTATTTTTTAGATTGTCTAGTTTCAAGAGCAGTCTTCATCGAGCGTTCAGAGATAATAGAGCACAATCCTTAAGTCTTACCCGCGTGAAAGAGTTTATAAACGCAGAAAATAGTGAGCCATACACACAAGGAGAAATAGAAGCTGCCATTGAAAAAATGACCGATGATAATCAAGTTATGATGGCAGATGGTATTGTGTTTTTGATCTAATTTATTATCTTTTCTTTGATTACAAATTTGAATATTCATGTAATTTTATAAAATGTATTGTCAATTTACTAGTAAACTTTTTTATAAAAAATGTTTCTTTGTTCATTTATTCTTACCGTAATTTTATGTATTGAAAATTTAGTTAGAAGACCAACGGTATTTAGTTCAAGGGAGCAACCAAAGCTATGTCTCATATTCACCCTTTTAAATTTATAGCGTTTGTGTCGTCAGCAAAATTGAAAGTCATTGCGAATAAATAACCGTGCAATCCATTCACCGCAGAAAAAAATACCGCAAGGAATATATTTCCTTATTGTTTATTTTTTACATTTATGGTATTAGGTTAAGGGAAAGCGGAAAGTATAAAAATTTGTTCATTCAGAAAAGACCAAAAATAAATTGGTTTATAAGAGTCTTGTATTATCATAAATAAGTACTGCTGTTAAATAGGTACAGAAGTTCAGTTCTTCTTCTTCTCCTGGTGCTTATCCACTAATGGATGTTTGTGATCGATGATCCATTGCTTCTCTATCTCGTGCCTCGAGAATCAATGTTTGTATATCCCACAGCCCCGTCCATTGTCTGATATTCCGGAGCCAAGACATCTTTTTTCTACCTATTCTTCTCCTGCCCTCAATCTTGCCTTCAATCATCAACTGTAGGAACCTATACTTTTTATTGCGCATTATATGACCTAGGTAGGCTGTTTTCCTTTTCTTGACTACATGGAATAGCTCGCGTTTTTTGTTCACGCGTCTAAGAACTTCTTCGATTGTCACTTTCTCGGTCCAAGAAATTTTAAGCATCCTACAGCCACATTTCGAAGGCTTCTAGTTTATTGATACTACTCGTTTTCAGGGTCCATCCTTCGACTCCTTAAAGCACCATACGAAGCACTTTACAAACCTTATCCTCAGACCAGTATCAAATTATGAGAAAGTAAGCACCTTTTTAAACTTGTAACCCTAATTTACCCTAGGCTAGCTCCTGGGCTCGTGGCTTCCCTCTGAATTTTATCAATTTTCCCCAAACAATTAATTCTGGGCGCCAAGTACAGACAAACAAATTAAACGCAAAAATCAGTTTAAGATGATTTATTAAGTCAAGATTAAGTTGAGAAAATTAAAAAAAAAATAATTAATTATTTCTCTTATCTTATATTATTCCAGTCTTATATTATTCCAGACTTCTATTCTAATGGAGCCTTGACTATCATCAGAAATTCATTCCTTCTTCAATTCAAGGATGGAAGGACATCTTCTTAATAAATCTTCCTTCATGAACTATCCCGGGATGGTTTCTCCTTTGGTTTTAACTTCTCTGGTCAGTAACAAAATGGCTGACGGCTTGTCAGCGTTTTCTTTATCGGTAGTAAGATAATTCTCCTACTAGGGTCCTTCTCGATTTGGCAATATACCCTAATAATGAAATTCTAATCAAAACTCCAACCTTTAATCATTTACAATCAAATATATTCGCTATCTGGTTCTCCATGTTAACGAGAAAAAATTAATTTTATTCACATGTTTATATATTTTATGATCACAAAAAACTGGCTTTTACGATAGCAAATGTATTTGAAATTAAGTGTTAGTAAAATTTTGAAATAACAAATTCACCGCAATTTGGATAATTTAATAAAAATAAAATATACACTGAAGCAAAAATTTTACTTATAACGAAGGGCCGAAAATATTTAGATAATGTTTCTGATTTAGTGAAGAAACGGAGTGAAAATGAACGAATCGAACTAAAAAGCTGACGAAGAAAACAATTCGCCCGTCTCCCTCCACGACGACGCGATACAACTTAAAATAAATACCAAATATAGTCAGGTTAATTTCGGCCCAAAAACGAACGTTACAAACTTCAGGAATGCTTGTCGGGCCAGTCCTATACGGTTTTTTATCTGATGTCCAATCCTCAACAAGTCATGTACCTAGGTATCTGAATTTGTCCACCAAATGTTAATGTAGAGTTGGCAAATGTATCTAAGCTTCTAGTGATGATCATAAATATACTTTTCCGGGTATTGATGTTCTGGCCCATGTGTTTAAGGTGTTCACCAACCATATTTACCAGATCTTCCATATTGTCGGCTATCAGTACCGTATCGTCGGCATAACGGATGTTGTTGATCAGTACTCCATTAACTTTTATACCCATTTCTACATCTTCTAAGGCTTCACGAAAAACTGCCTTAGAATACAGATTGAATAATAGCGGTGACAAATCCTTTCCTAGCTTTACTTGTGGCGTTTGGTTCCAGTATAAGTATACGATGCAACGGATGTCTTTTTGATCGACCCGTGTTGTAAGTTGTAAATAATGTTGAAAATTTTGTGCAGTGCCGTAATACCTTTTTTATCCAAAAGTGTAAGTATTTCTTCCGGGATTTCATCTGGTCCAGCTGCTTTGTTGATTTTTAAGTTATGGATAGCTCTTTCTATTTCCTCTTTTGTGATTCATGGACCAGTCAGATAATTTCCTGAATCAATCTCTCGTGGTGGTCTGTTGTCGTGAAAAAGTTCTCCTATGCACTTCTCCCAGAGGTTGATTTTTTCTTTGCTCTTAAGGATTATCTTGTCTTGGTTCACTATAGAACTTGGTTTCCATCTTCTATATAGTCCAGCAGTTTCTTTCAATTTTTGTGCAAATTTAGATGATCGTGTTTTCTTTCTAGCTGTACGATTTCTACGCATTCACGTCTTATCCACTCATTTTTACCAACTCTTTTTTTTTGTTTTTATTAATTTGTGAATATTTCTATAGGGTAAAAGCCCAAATAATGGACACCCAAGAGAATTTTTTTAGTTGAAGCAATAATAAATTCTTCCAATTTGTGTTTTTTGCCCAAAAATATTATGACGGAGCCTACAACATGTGTCCTTTTTATACATTAAATCAGATTATTTAAAAACAAAATAGTTTTTTAGAAAAAAAAATTAAACAGAGAAATATCAAAATCACCGGTAATGGTCAATACTTAAGTATTGGGCACCTAAAAAATTAGTAATGGACACCCTACTCAAAATATGGTTTATGTATACAGGGTGTCTCACGACGAAGGGACAGTCCCAGATAGCACACGACGTCCATTGGACGTCCATATTTTGTCCAAATAATGTCCTGGATGTCCATGAACTTTATATGGACGTCCAATGGACATCCTCTTTCTGTTATCCAATGGATATATCCATTCAGATAGTCCACTGGACATCCAAAAACTGTCCATGATAGCCCCAGAAAAATGACGAAAATGTTGCAATTGAAAGATGGTACATTTTTAACATAAACCTATGTTTATCTTATAATAAGTAAGAAATAATACATATACACTATATAAGTTTTATACATTTTTACTAAAAATCAATTATTAATCTCTGCTGCCGCTAACGTGCTGACAAGATACAAAATAAAAGGCCACGAAAGAAAGAAGATATTAGATTGAAAAGAAGAAGTGTCGGGAACTGATAGTACTGATAGTTATAGGTTATAGTTTCAGTTTTCGAGTGTGTGTGTCTTTTCACAGTATTATTTTGGTAATGTATTTTAAAATAATAATTATTTAAGATGCCAAAAATTCGAAGGAAGCATTATAGACAGGCAAATCGTTACGTAATGTTTAAGAAATAAAGCATTGTAAGTGCTTTTATAAGTAATTGGATGATAACATCTTATTACAATTTTAGATTCAGCAGTTATCAAAACTCGGAGGCAAAGACACATACGAGTTTGTAAAAAGATGTTTTGTGGCCCTAATATCAGACAAACTGTCCAAGGAGTACACGTACGATGGTACCAAAGTTAAACTGCCTTTTAAAACAACAATGGTTTGTTCTTTGTTGATTGGTAAGTTGTGCAGCTGTCAATCTGAGGTGTAATTTCAAAGTAGTTTAATAAAATAAGTTTTTCTCATTTCTATAACTACCAGCTTTGCCTATTCAGGCGTTTGTTAAGACATATTTCTAATTGTAGACCAATTTAATTTAAAACTCAAATCTTTATAAAATTCATTATTTCTTTCAGCTGCTGCTGAGTGTCACAATGGTGCTGACAAAAAAAACACAGAAATTTCCATAAGAAAGTGGCTGAGGAGATCTTCGGAAAGAAGCGCCTACAAGACGAGAAACATGCATTAATATATAATTATTATATATAATTAATAAATATACGCATCCATAGTTGCAATAATTTTGTGTTATTAATGTCGGTGTTGATGTCCATAAATTGTCCAAAAAGAGTACACAAAAGGTACATATATGGACCTTCCATGGAGTCCAAATGGACGTCCATGAGTGTGACAACTGTTTAGTCCAGTGGATGTCCATTGGATGTCCATCGGTAAAATGCTGGATATCCAATGGACAACCGATATGTCCATGCATGGGCTTCCAATGGACATCCATTGGATTGACTTGTGCTATCTGGGGTAGAAATATCTCGAGATCTATGTCGATTAAAAATCTAAAAATCTGTACTTGGCCATTTTCATTGATGGCCTATCTGCCTAAAATAATGTCATTAATCTTACACTTCCGGTTATACCGGAAGTCGCCATCAACTTTGTGATTTTAAATAGAACACCCTGTATATTATTACATTTTCGGATTCCGCATAAAATTCTGGACTAATTTTATGTAAGTCTATATTTAAAATCGATAGTTTTTGAGTTATTCAACTTTTTTTAAAAATTTTGACAGATGCGACTGAATTTAGAGAAACCAATAACTGGACTATTTTACAATCAAAGGAAACAAAAGTTGCTACGCTTGAACAGTAAGTGATGTTCTTTAATGCGATAAACAAATAATTTAGTTTCACAGCACAGGGTGTTCTTAAACGGTGTGCCATTTTTCAGAACTTTGAATCAGAATAAGTCAAAATTTTCAAATAGGACATCCTGTATATACTTACGTCTTCTCACGTGAAATTTATTTGGCTTTCAAATTGTATTAGGGTTCCCTATACCTAAAGTCAATAGTTTTCACATAAATCAGATTTTATATCCTAGGGGCAGATTTGCACATACAAATCACACATTATATGAAAGTTAATTTGAGAAAATTTTTGAAAAACATAGCAAACTTTCTAAATTAATAGTTTATAATGCATTTATTATTGTCTTCCTAAGACTTCAGTATCTATAAAACACTAAGCTTCCATTAAAAGAGGTAAAAAGGCTCTTACGAAAAAGATTATTAAAAGATGTCATTAGTGGAAGACGAAATAATATTGCATTTAAAAAAACAGTATTTTAATATAATCAAATTTAATAAAATACAGAAAGGATTACGTTTAATTTAAATGTTCAAATTGCCGACCGTTTGTCGCTAGACATTTGTGAATGCGACGTATCATGTCTTCTGTTACGGCCCTTCGGATCTCATTAGGATCTAAATTCATAAACGCCTCCCTAACCCTTTGTTTCATGTCTTCTTTGGTGGTGGGAGCAGTAGCATAAACTAAAGATTTTATTTTTCCCGAAATGTAGTCCAACGCCGGTGTCAAATCTGGCGATCGCGGAGGCCATCTAAAAGGTCCGTTCAGCGCTATCCAACGATCGTCAAAAGTCTGCATTAGGAGCTGATTAACACCATGAGTGTTGTGTACAGGAGCACCATCGTGTTGATACCACGCTGCTCTGTATTCCGCCAATGGTAAAGATTCTAATACTTCTTGCAAATTATACAGGGTGTTTCTAAATTGATGCGAAATATTTTACAGGGTGATTTTTCAGCAAAAATTAAGGGGGGTCTTTGATATAAATTTTTGTTCAAAATCGCTCTCCCTCCAAGTTACAGCCCCTTAAAGTTGAGGGAAAAAAATTGTTTTTATTTAATATCTCCAATATGGAAGAATTTAGAAGAATGAAATGTAGCAGATAATTGATGCTAATAAAGTGGCATTTTTTGACAATTTTTGTAACCCTGCAATGTTTATACAAGGGGGTGAAAAAATCAACCCTTATGATATTTTGCACCAGAACTTTTTTATTCGTCTACATTTTCCTACTTAAAAAATTGATTTAAAAAGACATACTTAAACTGCAACTTTTTTATGTCTTGACTATTCCTCGTAAAATTGTTAGTTTGATCACAAAAAAATAAAATAAGTTACAATTCGATATTACTTATACCTTTTTCACATAAATCCAGAAGCGTTATTGTTTGTTAAAAATAGAGTAAGCAGGTGTCAAATAATGTCACAATTGGCAGATAATTATTGCTAATAAAATGACATTGTTTGACGGTTTTTGTAGCCCGCAATGTTTATACGAGGGGGTGAAAAAATCATCCCTTATAATATTTTGCCTCAGATTTTCCTAGTTAAAAAATTGATTTAAGAAGGCGGACTTAAACTGCAACTTTTTTACGTCTTGACTATTTCTCAGTAAGTTGTTTCTTTGACCATAAAAAAATTAAATATTAGGTACTCATTACCATAATTCTTGCCTAATTTGTATAGGAACATCTTCAAGAAGAGTGGGCAACACTTCTTCGAGGAAATGGCCGTAGTCGTTTCCATTTAATCTTATTGGTAGAAAATATGGTCCAATTAAATAATCATTAACTGTTTGTCATTATGATATCATTCAATACTGGCATACTTTATTTTTTTTTAACAAACGATAACCCCTCTGGATGTATGTGCAAAAGGAATGAGTAATATTTTATTTTTTTTATGGTCAACGAAACAACTTACTGAAAAATAGTCAAGACGTAAAAAAGTTGCAGTTTAAGTCCGCCTTCATAAATCAATTTTTTAAGTAGTAAAATGTAGACGAATTAAAAAGTTCTGAGGCAAAATATCATAAGGGTTGATTTTTTCACCCCCTTGTATAAACATTGCAGGGTTACAAAAATTGTCAAAAAATTCCATTTCATTAGCAATAATTATCTGCCCATTATCACATTATTTGACACGTGCTTACTCTGTTTTTAACAAACAATAACGCTTCTGGATTTATGTGATAAAGGAATTACTAATATCGAATTGTAACCTATTTTATTTTTTTGTGATCAAACTAACAATTTTAGGAGAAAAAGTCGAGACATAAAAAAGTTTCAGTTTAAGTCTGTCTTCTTAAATCAATTTTTTAAGTAGAAAAATGTAGACGAATTAAAAAGTTTAGAGGCAAAATATTATAAGGGTTGATTTTTTCACCCCCTTGTATAAACATTGCAGGGTTACAAAAATTGTCAAAAATGCCATTTTATTAGCATCAATGATCTGCCAAATTTCATTCTTCTAAATTCTTCCATAGTGGAGATATTAAATAAAAACAATTGTTTTCCCCCAACTTTAAGGGGCTGTAACTTGGAGGGAGAGCGATTTTGAACAAAAATTTATATGAAAGACCCCCCTTAATTTTTGCTGAAAAATCACCCTGTGAAATATTTCGCATCAATTTGGAAACACCCTGTATATTAGAATATTTTCGTATCCTACTCCATCAAGATTGTTATCATAAATGTGCAAGGACAGAATTCTGTTATTTTTAATGGAGTTTCGTCTCCCACTAATGACATCTTTCAATAATCTCTTTTGTAAGACCCTTTTTTCCTCTTTCAATGGAAGTTTGGTGTTTTATAGAGACTAAATTCTTAGCTAGACAATAATAAATGCATCATAAACTCATAATTTAGAAAGCTTGCTATGTTTTTCAAAAATTTTTTCAAATTAACTTTCATATAATGTGAGATTTGTATGTGCATATATATAAAATCTGATTTATGTGAAAACTATTGACTTTAGGTATAGGGAACCCTAATACAATTTGAAAGCCAAATAAATTTCACGTAAGACGACGTAAGTATATACAGGGTGTCCTATTTGAAAATTTTGACTTCTTCTGATTCAAAGTCCTGAAAAATGGCACACCGTTTAAGAACACCCTGTGTTGTGAAACTAAATTATTTGTTTATCGCATTAAAGAACATCACTTACTGTTCAAGCGTAGCAACTTTTGTTTCCTTTGATTGTGAAATAGTCCAGTTATTGATTTTTCAAAACTCAGTCGCATCTGTCAAAATTTTTAAAAAAAGTTGAATAACTCAAAAACTATCGATTTTAAATATAGACTACCTTACATAAAATTAGTCCAGAATTTTATGCGGAATCCGAAAATGTAATAATATACAGGGTGTTCTATTTAAAATAACGAAGTTGATGGTGACTTCCGGTATAACCGGAAGTGTAAGATTAATGACATTATTTTAGGCAGATAGGCCATCAATGAAAATGGCCAATTACAAATTTTCAGATTTTTAATCGACATAGATCACGAGATATTTCTACTGTCCCTTCGTCGTGACACACCCTGTATGTAGAGTAGGTAGTAAGATAAAACTTTAAGTTGATTTTATTTATTTATTCATAAATCAAGTATAGCTACTACATATTTACTGTTTTTTTCATATATTTAATCATTTTTTGCAATTCAGTTACGAAATATCATTCTAGATACAAAATGTTGTTCATTTTGTCACTCTTTGATAAATTTAATGGTTATCTCCATAGAAACAAACAAGGATGGTTTTGATACTATCTAGAATCTAGCAAAAATAGGCCGACGTTAAATAATAACCAAGTAAAACAAATTCAAAATGAAAATGAAGCTGCATTACAAAAAATCTTGTATATAAACACGATACAAAACACCGTGTTTTTTGTACCCGATGTGTTGGATCACTCGCTACGCTCGTGATCCAAACTTCACATCTAGTGCAAAAAACACGTTCATTTTGCAACTAGTTATATAAATAGCTATTTAATAACTCCGGTACCAAATAAACAGCCCTTTTATGTTTGACCTGTGGGTCTTTAATAATTTTCTTGATATCTTCCGAAAAATGAAAAAGGCGATAAATAAAAAAATAAATAAATTAATTAATACATTTATTTACCAGAGATGTACAGATACATATAGGATTCGTCAATACAGTGTGCTCTATAGAGCAAAGAATTCCTCTAAGGTGTATACATTATTGTCATACAAAAATGTCTTTAAACTAGCCTTAAAACTATACAAATTATTAATACATGATATTGAGCTCGGAATTTTATTAAATTTTCTTAAGCCTAAATAATGCGGTGATCTGTATGAAACAGCATAACGGCATTGAGGTACGTGAATATCACTGGCTTGTCTTGTATTAAAGTGATGTAAGTATATCACTATTTAATCTAAATTTACTTCTATTTAAAAACACATATACACACATTTCAAAAATAAAAATACTGGCAAGTGTTAAAATTTTTGCTTCCTTAAAATATAGTTTACAGGAAACTTGTACATCAGGTGCTTGAGTTGAAATACCCCATGCACAAACAGACTCCATATTGAAACACTTATGGGGACTTTTACACAATTTATTTACAAAATTGTTAAGATACACTGAACTCTGCTGGATAACGTCTAAACTGCTTGACAATACAATGAACTCTTGTGAATATTTGAACTTGAACTGACGTTAACTGCCCATGCATCCCCTTATATACAACATCATTTTTCTAGAAACATTATTTAATCTAGTTAGTGTGTTTAGAAGTTTCTAGAATAACAATCTTTCAAATTAAGGGCCTTTTCTTTAAGGTTATCCCGTTACACTGCCCCCTCCTTAGATTCATTCCTCCTGGAATGTTATTTCCTACATCGGAATCCCGCACACTTCCTGAGCCAGCCAAACCATCTTCTTGGAGTTGCTGCGCATCTCCACTGTGGTTTCCTTGGTAAGGCGCCAAACGATCATGATGGACCACGACGGGTTTCCCTCTGGGAATTTTCACGATCCGATAAATGACATCGTTAATCTTCTTCTTGATGGTGTATGGACCTTCCCAGTTCTTCTGTAATTTGGGACAAATACCTCGACGCCGTCGGGGGTTATAGAGCCAGAGTAAATCTCCAACTTGGTAACTCTTTTCCATTGTCCGCGTGTCATAGTACCTCTTCATCCGATCACTAGATAATTGAAGTTTTCCACGCACCAGGTTGTGTATATTCTCCATTCGATTCTGAAGATCGGCGACATATTGGTCACGGGCCATTTCTTCACCAGGTTTACAACCAAACACCAAGTCACATGGTAGCCTCATTTCTCTACCGAACAGGACCTTCGCAGGCGTTTGGCCAGTTGATTCATTAATGGCCGATCGAATTGCCATTAGAAATAGTGGAATATGTCGATCCCAATCCCTCTGACAATCTGACACCACTTTTGACAGATAGTTTGTTATAGTCCGGTTCATTCGTTCCACTATTCCATCAGACTGAGGGTGCATCGCTGTGGTTCTCCTTTTGTGGATGCCTAATCTTTGGCAAACGTCTTGAAACAGCTTGCTCTCAAAATTTCTCCCTTGGTCTGAGTGTAATTCTAGTGGTACCCCAAATCGGCTTACGAATTCTTTAACCAATATATCTGCTAAAGTGGTGGCTTCCTGATTGGGAACTGCATAGGTTTCAACCCATTTAGTGAAGTAGTCCATGACAACAAAGATGTACTTGTTTCCTACATCGGTCTGTGGAAGTGGTCCCAATAAATCTACTGCGATTCTTTCAAAAGGACTTCCAACCAGGTATTGCTGCATTTCCGCCTTCGGTTTTCGGTGCGGACCGTTACTGGCAGCACATGTAGTGCATTTACGACACCAATCTTTAACATCATTAGTGCAATTTACCCAGTAAAATCTATCTCGGACCTTTTGCACCGTTTTCATCGTAATACCCAGATGTCCTCCAGAACTATCATTATGCATCTGTTTTAAAATTCCTGGTACAGCATTTCTTGAGACCACTATTTGTTTCCTTGTTTCTGTGCCCTCGGAATTTTCTACAAGTCTTTTAACGAGCCCACCGTCCAAAATTAAAGAGTTCCATTGGGACCAGTATGCTTTTAAAGCAGGAGAGGATGAGGATATCTCTTTCCACAACGGACGACGGTCCATTCTCTTCCACTCCCGAATATTTCTCAGAACGGGATCTTTTTCTTGTTGCTCTTCCAGCATAGAGCTCCCGTCTTCTGGCACAACCTTAACTAAGGCAAGTTTTTCCTTGTTCTGCTCCACTCGGGTACAATGGGGGCAAGTATTTCTTATGTGGCCTAGTTCTCCGCAGTTCCAGCACCTCACTGGACGCCTTCTTTTTGAAGAAAACTTCATTAACCTCTCCACTACCGCTTCGACTTCGCTGACGGCATAAACGGCATGGTCGAAGTTACCATAGTGTCTTCCATTAGTCGAGCAGCTGGTTGTGAGGCCTCCGTCGCCGTATCGATCTCCAGGGCAATGGTCAAGGCGTTTACAAGAGATCTCGGCCTCGCCAACCGTACAGCCCGTTGTAACTCGGCGTCTCGAAGACCATCGGTAAAGGTTTGGATCGCCAGGCACTCCAGAAAATCTTCCGCTGCATTTGGATACGCAAACCGTACCATTTTTTCCACTTTAGCTTTGAACTCCTGGATATAGTTTCTCCATTTTTCTGCTTCCGGCTTTTCAACTGAACTCGGTATACCGGTTCTAGATGACTTTGACCATAACGCATCTCTAGACGATTCACCAATAGCTCAAAATTGTCAACCTCATCCGGTGTCAATACATGCAGGACGTCTAAAGCCTCGCCTCGCAGAGCCATGGTTAGGAACAATGCCTTCTCCTGAGGTGACCATCCATTCGCTCTGGCCACTGCGTCAAATTGTTTTAGGTAATTTGACCAGGAAGGGGGTTTTATCGTCATTCGTACCTGGGCCGCCTCTCCGTTTCCTCGTCGTTCGACGTCTACGTGGCCGGTTTCCCTCCTTTCTGCATTTCCGTCGCCGTGGTGGATGGGCTGGTTTCGGCGACAAGCTTCCAGTTCTTGTTGAAGCTTCCTTATTTCGGACTGCATTTGCTGGTTCAAGTTGTCCACTTGCTGATTAAAGTTGTCTACTTGCTGATTCAAGTTGTCCACTTGCTGATTCTTGCAGCCGGGACAGTTGTTGCGATTGTTCTTCTTGCAGCCGGGAAAGTTGTTGAGTTTGTTCTTCTTGTTGGCTGGTCATTCGTTGCGACAGCTGGCACATATCTTCGCGCTGGCTCTTAATCTGACTGGATAAATCCTCTTGTAGTCAGGAAATTGCTTTTTGAACCGGGTCATCGAACTCCACAACGTCAGGGTCCATATTATTATCTAGGTAGTATTCACGGAGCCTATTTAACAATACAGATTTGCTCCCAGTAGTTTCCAACTCTAATTCTTTGAGCTCTCTTCTGAGCTCAGCCACCAATAGAGTTCATTTATTTTTTTTCCAGGCATTCTTGTATCTTCACCCCACACCTGACACCAATTTGAAACACTTATGGGGGCTTTTTACATTTATTTACAAAATTGTTAAGATACACTGAATTCTGCTGGATAACGTCTAAACTGCTTGACAATACATTGAACTCTTGTGAATATTTGAACTTGAAGTGACGTCAACTGCCCATACATCCCCTTATATACAACATTATTTAATCTAGTCACTGTGTTTAGAACTTTCTAGAATCTTCTAGAAACACTATTTAATCCAGTCAATGTGTTTAGAACTTTCTAGAATTTTCTAGAAACATTATTTAATCTAGTTAGTGTGTTTAGAAGTTTCTAGAATAACAATCTTTCAAATTAAGGGCCTTTTCTTTACGGTTATCCCGTTACAATATCTTAGCCTTGAGGCGACTTGATCATGGTAAAGAACCAATAACTGTTTAACTGACAGAATGTTTTTAAGATTTCTGAATAAAAAGCAAATAAAATTTATTTTGGATATCAGGGAGTAACAGTGTTCTTTCCAATTTAAGCATTCATCAATTAACAGTCCCAGGAATTTAACGGACTTTTAACTGACTTTATAACGGTATTACCAAAGCCAAGACTTGGAGGAGTGCATTGCTTTTGGTAATTGTGGACTCTAACTACATTGGTTTTAGTTGCATTCAACAGTAAAGAGTGTGCGTAGCTCCAGTCTGCTAAGCATTCTACAACTAACGAACATTTATCTTGTAAATCACTATCGGATCTATCAGACACTAATATATTGGTGTCATCGGCATAACCGAAAACAGTGGCAATACCATGGCGGTAGAGATGGCCATGTTCATCTTCTTTTTCTGCATGCTTGCGCTCTAATGTAACTGTATTATCCCCTGTCATTTTGCCTGTCATTTCTTAAGAGTTAGACTGCTGGAGATCTTAAATAGAAACAAATTGGTTTTTACCTGCTACAGCAGGTCTCCGATTGCTTATTTTTCCTATGGTGTTCGTGTATAGTAAGAACAATACAGGCCCAAGTACAGAGCCTTGCGGGACACCCATTGTTACAAACTGATAATCTGAATTAACTGTATTTGAGGATTGATTTAATAGCCACCCGTTGTTGTCGAGATCCGAGAAAGCTCTTGACCCAACTCAGAGCAACTCCTCGAATTCCATATGAATACAGTTTTTCTAGGAGCAACTCATGTTGAACGCAGTCAAACGCTTTGGTGTAATCGCAAAAAATACCTAGTTATACGTGGCAACCAGCGCTACGAACAAAGAAGATAAGAAACAGCAAGCTTGCATATGTTAGATAAATACGAGGTTATAAATACTGTAAATCATAAAATAAAGCCATAAGTCATTCCCAATTTGTCCATTACTAATTAAAGTTCTCTGTAAAAAAATAAATTTGTTTTTAAAAATCCTGTCGGCCCATGCCTACAGTTAACTGGCGCAGTCAGTAGGATATTTTCGAGACGTTTTTTCGTGTGAATAACGGTAGTTACGTCGTGGATTTTAATCCTTTTCGTTAAGTTCCTACGGCAGAAACTTTAATTTTGTGAAAAAGACTTTCCTTTGGGTGCCAAGACGACGAATACGTTCCAGCAGCCAAACAACAGGGGAGCAAGGACTGCATTCTACGAAAAGTGGGTGAGCTAAGTAAGGTTTTCCTATTTTTTATTCCTTTCCTATTTTCCTATTTTGTGGCAAGTTGTGAATCAGTTGTAAAATTCTAACGAATATACAGGGTGTCTCATTATATTCTGACTGTTTTAAAAGCTTATTTCTTCGAAACTGTTGTAGATAATAAGATGCGGTTTTCACAGTTAGGTTTATAATTATCTTAAGTTTTGTTGTGACACGTTTATACAAAATGGCTTCCCTTTCTGTGCACCGATTTTAAACTTTAAGGTATTGTTATAAAGTAAAAATATGCGTCTTTTAGAAAATTGCTAAATATACAGGGTCTCCCATTTAAAAAATTACATCTACTGTTTTCTGAAAATACGCCACTTTTCTAGCGGGTAAACCGGAAGTAGGCCCTTTATATAAATGTGTCACAACAAAACATACGGTAATTTTAAACCTAACTATCGCTCGCGCAATAAAATATTTCGATTATTACACTTCTATATTAATAAACTCGTTGCTTAAATAACTATTAAAAGACTAAGGATCATTTTGATCGCATTTAAGAATATTATTGAATCTAATATTTTTAAATATAGTTTACTTAAGTTTTTTGAAATAAATAAAATCTCAAGATTGAGGAAATAATTAATAGTATTTCAAATTTAAATATTATTGAAGGTAACATGCCTAACGAAACTCAAATAAATTATCAACTTTTAAAATTGTACATCGATACAATACCTGTATTTAATGGAGACGGAGGTACTCTAGAAATATTTATTGAACACTGAGAATGTTTAATAAATCAATATAAATGTAGCAAATGTAAATGATCCTATTAACAGTTTTCTATTAAGAGCAGTAATAGGAAAATTATCAGGCAACCCTTAATGTTAGTTGGCTCTAGACCATAATACGAGCATGGTTAGATTTAAAAAATTTACTTAGGTTAAGTTTTGGGGATCAAAGAAATCTGGACTGTCTAGTTCAAGACTTAATTATAATGAAACCCTTCAAAAATGAATTATTTTGTGCATTTGGCCAAAGAATACTAAAGGCACGAAGCACAATAAACTCAAAATTAATGTCTTCAAATTTAACAGTAGCAGAGCGAAACTTTAAAACAGAAAACTATGACGAATTAGCTCTGAAAACTTTTATTAGAGGTTTAACAGGTCGAATACAAGATCTAGTCAGATTAAGAAATCCTAATACTTTAGTAGAATTAGCAATTGCATATGTTATCGAAGAAGAAAATTTTATTCTAAGTCAAAAACAGAATGGTTACATTCAAAATTTAAATAATTCTACAAATAGAAATTTTCAAAATAATTCAAACAGACAGAATTCAAATTATTATCAAAATCAAGGAACGAGTAGTTCGCAAAATAATAATAATTTTTCAAATTTTAATAATCAAAGACCTTTTATACCTCAGCAACAACAAACATTTCCAAACCAACCAATAAATATTCAACCTAGGCAAAATATGCCTCAACCTAGATATTTTAGTAACAGACAAGTTTTTGGTACTCCCAAAAAACCTGTCAATGTATTTAAACAGACGGGACAAAGCCCAAATTATAAACCAGAAACAATGTCAACTTCCTCTAGGAACACAAACGTTCAAAAATCCTATCCCAGACCAATGGAATTAAATAATTTAGGGACCAAAAATTCTATAGACCCTATATATTTTGAAAATCCTTTTGAAAATGAATACACAGAACAAACTTCAGATGAAATTTAAAACTTTAATGAACAATATTTTGAAAATACATACGAGACTACAAATGATTGTAATTTTGAAAATTTTGACGAGGAAGTTTTCGAAAATGAAAATTTTCCTATGGTTTCGACGGGCGGCGACGAGTTCCTCCCGGCGGTCAGAAATTTGTTGAGTTTGAGGCAGGTAGCTACGAACCAGGGATTAAAGGGATTATTGAAATTGCCTAATCTGTACCAATTGGCATAAACGAGTTCCTCCCCGGCTGATTATAATTTATCACTTGTCACAGTAGTTAGATTGTGAACATTGTAGCAATTTTTTTATAAAGAAATGAAATGAAAATGGAATACTCACTTATTTTATTATTGGAAAAACTGTACACATACATTAAATTAAAAAACAAATAGATACACGTTTAATAATATTACATTTTAAAAATTAACTATATTATATACAAACTTATCTAACATTATAACTAAACAACCTTAGAGATTAACCTAAACAGGTAAAATTTGGTGACAAATACTTTTAATAAAATTTAATCGACTTAAAGAATGGTTTTTGTAATTTTCAATTAGCCCCTCTAAAAATTCTTGGCGTTTTTTGATGCAGGGTCTTAATTTCTTGTTTTGGGTATTAGCAGATTGGATTTTACTATAGGTAAATGTTTGAAATGTTAATAAAACGTTTACAAAAACAAATATCGACGGATGGCTCATGTAATTGCTATTTTTAAAATGGCTGTGAAAACTTTCACAAGCATTTGTTGTGCGTGACATTGATGCGGAAAGTGAAGCCCATATTTCAGGATGAAATGCACAATTATCAACGATATAAAAATCAACTAAATAATCGGCGAACTTTGTCAAATTTGGATTGTTTGGAATTATTTCCATTAATTCTACAAAACAATCGCCAATTTCATTAGGTGGTAGATATGGTAAAGCGAATACATATTTCAGCCATTTTCCTATTTCGGATTGACAGTTCTTAAAATCTTGAGTTAAATTTAGCTTTTGAATTTTCCGAAACCATGCCTGCTTCAAATGAAATAAACATCCGTGAACTTTGGTGGTAGGAAAATATTGCTCTATTGCAATATGTATTGATTTCTCAAAATCTACAATAATGACTTTAGCGGAAAAAACTAAATTATACTCTAAACACTTTTCAATTACCAATTTAAACATATCACCATAAGTTTGTACTTGTTTATTTGGCAATAATGTAAATACCAAGGGTACATATTGCCCATTTTTATACCCATGAATCGAAAATAATTGGTAAAAGTGTTTTGGGCAATATTGAAAAGTGCAACATACATATTCCGTTTTATATTATTTATGCTTTGAATATTTAAAGTGATGCCTTGTGTATCAGTAACTTGTAATTCTTGATGAATCAGTTTAGCAGGTTTTTCACATATGTCCTCTTTCGCCTTTCTCTTTAGACCGTTGCTAACTCGTTGATGAACCAAGGAAGTTGGATCGGTGAGGTTGTGGTTGTGAGACAAATCAGTACTCACGATTTTGTCTTCACCTTTAAAATAAAATTTGCAATAAGGAACAGTATCAAAATATAAAATAAAAATATTCATATTTAATTCAAATCCAAATAAAAAATTTTAAAATTATATAAGAAAAATCGGACTTGTACAATTTCTACATTGCTTTTTTTTATACTTACAATCTGTATATATTTTTGCCGTACACCTTTGCTTTACACAGCGCCATCGTATTTGCCCATTCATCAGAGTTCTCGCTTTGCAAAACTTTTCACCATTCACTACTTGCAGTACCTTCCCTTTTTCACTGTACATTTTCGACATTTCCATGATTAACACCAAATAAGAAATGAAAAGAGTATAGATTACAAGTACTTACCTTACTGCACATAGATAATTATAAACGTATTAATGCCAATAATACGTATTGGTACACATTAGGGAAATCCCAATAATTTCTTTAATCCCTAGTTTGTAACTACCTGATTTATACTCAACAAATTCACCGAATTCCGAAGATACGCCGGGGAGGAACTCGTTGATACCCTAAGACGTTTACCTGCTTTCGAACTGACCGCCGGGAGGAACTCGTCGCCGCCCGTTTCGACAATAGACCAGAAAACTTGATAAATATTAATCCCTTATCGGAAAACGAATTGCCTTTTATTTATTATTTATATACCACAATTAAAAGCCAAATTTTTAGTAGATACTGGCAGTTCAAAAAGTTTAATTAATTCGGAAATAGCTTTCAGTCTTTTCAAAAATTTTATTAGAAATGAAAATTTTCATATACAAACATCTCATGACATTAGCTTTTATAACAAAGTAGTTTTTATTCCAATTAATGATATTTTTAATGTAAATGAAACATACAAGTTTTATATTTTTAATTTTAATAGTAAATATCAAAGTCTCATAGGAATGGATCTTTTAAAAAAATTAAAAGCTGTAATTAATATTGATACAAAATTATTGGTAACTCCAAAAATAAAAATTCCTTTAAATTTTGATAATGTTCCGAAAGTAAATAAAAATTTTAAGATAGACAATTATTCAATAATAATTCCTGGTAATACAGAACAAGTAGTAAAACTGCCTGTTTATCAAAAAGAAGGTATCGGTTTAATTCAGGGGTGAGCAACCTTTTTAACCCACGGGCCAATTTGGTGGCGGGCCGCACCAATTAATAATTTACAGAGCTTTATATATACTAATAAACGTTATAATATAAAAATACAAAATTAAAAAAAGTAAATATTTCATACATAAATTTTAATGCAACAAGAAAAGAATAAAAATACAAAACAAAAACAAAACGGATACTATACTAACATTACATTATAACTAATTTATTGATGGGAGAAAGTTGATAAAATAAATAAAATTCTATTTTAGAAATGCTTGGCGGGCCGCATAAAAATATTTAAAGGGCCGCATGCGGGCCGCGGGTTGCTCATCCCTGGTTTAATTGAACAAATAACTTATGACGAAAATGTGACATCTCATGAAGGGATAGTTAACATAAAAAACTTCTTTATTACGACAACTATAACAAACAAAAATGACGACTCAATTAAGATAACAGTTGTAGAACCATTTATAGTAAGGGAGCTTAACGCAAGTGAACTTCATTTTATAGATAGTAAAACAGATCCAAATTGTAACCAGAAATATGAACAAATTTTAAGAGAAAATTTAAATAAATTAATTTAGAACATTGTAATAATGAGGAAAAACAAGCAATTTCAGACTTGTGTTTTCAGTACAAAGATATATTTTATTCAGAAAAAATTCCTTTAAGTTTTACAAATGAAATTAAACATAAAATTAATTTAACAGATAAAAGACCTATATTTTCAAAATCATACCGTTTCCCAGAAATACATAAACAAGAAGTGTCTAAGCAAATAAGAGAAATGCTCAAACAGGGCATAATAAGAAATTCAACTAGACCATATAGTTCAAATATATGGATCGTACCAAAAAAATTTAATAAAAAGACGGGACAACAATCATATCGAATGGTAATAGATTATAGAAAACTAAACGATAAGACGGTGGGAGATAAATATCCAATCCCGGTAATTTCGGACCTTTTAGACAAAATGGGACGTGCAAATTATTTTACAACTCTAGACTTAGCATCTGGTTATCATCAAATTGAAATTGAGGAAACTGATATTCCAAAAACAGCATTTACCGCAATGAATGGTCATTACGAATTTACCCGTATGCCATTCGGTTTAAAAAACGCGCCCTTAACTTTCCAACGTGTCATGAACAACGTTTTAAGGGGTTTAAATAATGTAATTTGTGTAGTTTATTTAGACGATATACTAATTTTTAGCAGTTCATTACAAGAACATATTTCAAACTTAAAAGCAGTATTTGACAGATTAAGAAAAGCTAACTTCAAGGTACAACTCGATAAATCAGAATACAAAAATCAGTATGTTATTTAGGTCACGTAATTACACCTGAAGGTGTTAGACCAAATCCGGATAAGATCAAAGCAATTGAAAATTTCCCAATTCCTAAGACTCAAAAAGAAATAAAATCATTTTTAGGCTTGTTAGGTTACTACCGACGTTTTATAAAAGATTTTGCAAAAAGTGTCTAAAGAAAAATGCAAAAGTTATTCATGATCAAAATTTTATTCAAAGTTTTAATACCGCTAAGAAAATTTTATGTAATCAACCTATTCTTCAATACCCTGATTTCTCAAAACCATTTATATTAACTACAGACGCTTCAAACGTCGCAATTGGGGCAATATTATCACAAGGTACTATTGGTCAAGATAAACCAGTAGCATACGCATCTAGAACTTTAAACGAAACTGAAAAAAGGTATAGTACCTACCACTGAAAAAGAGTTACTTGCTATAGTGTGGGCTTGCAAGTATTTTAGGCCTTATCTTTTTGGAAGAACATTTACCATTGTAACCGACCATCGAAGCTTAGTATGGTTATTTAATATAAAAGAACCAAATTTAAAATTAATTAGATGGCGTCTTAAATTAGAAGAATATGATTATAAAATTGTATATACAAAGGGTAGATTAAACGGTAACGCGGACGCTTTGAGCCGTATTCAAATTAATGCAATCGAAAATCAATAATAAATAATCCGGGTGATATAAATCAAGAAAGTTTAGAATTACTTAGAAGTATAGCCGAAGACCCTAGAAATTTCATGTCGGACAAAGATTTCGAAGAAAAGCGAAATGAAAAACAAAAAATAAATGTTATATCAGATATTCAAATTAACCCTCCAGATGAAGCACCATCTGACGAAACTCTTCACTCTCTTTCAAAAGAAACACAAAATGATGAAATAATTAATGATAAAAATAATCAAATATTAGTTTTTAAACATAATTTGGACAATCTCTCAGTAGAAACAGAAAATTATAATAATCAAAAAATAATTACTGTTAAATTACCTATAAACAATAATCGAAAATTAATAATAGACTTTTTAAAAAATTATTTAAGTCCAAATAAGTCATATTTTATGTATTTTGACGAAAGAGCCTTTATTCCACAGTTTAATGTAATTTACACAGAAATATTTAGAAAAGATTATTTAAAATTTACTATGTGCACCAAAATGATAAATACAGTTAGAGATTTAGAAGAACAAATAATTTTAATTAAAAATCACCATGAGGGAAAAACGAATCATAGGGGCATAGATGAAACATTAAATTATTTAAAAAGAAATTACTTTTGGTCAAATATGAAAAAAGCAATAAGCAATTATATTAATTCTTGTGACATTTGTCAAAGAACTAAGTACGCACGTAAATTACCCTACGTACCACTAAATTTAGTTGAAACAGCATCAAAACCGTTTGAAATTTTACATATTGATATTTTTCATTATAACAAAAATCAGTATCTAACAATTTTAAATCCTTTTTCAAAATTTGCGCAATGCATCCCTATTGAAGGAAAAAACGCAATAAATGTATGTGATGCACTAATGCAATATTTTACAAGTTTTGGTGTTCCACATAAAATTATTTTAGACAGTGGAACTGAATTCAAAAATGATACAGTCCGTGAACTTTTAAATTTACACAAAATCAAAATTCACTTTACTACACCTGGCCATCATGAGTCAAATGGACCAGTGGAACGTTTCCATTCAACCCTGATAGAACAATTACGTATTTTAAAAGAGATACACCCTAACGAAGACAATTTAATAAATTATGCTGTATTGGGTTATAATAGCTCGATACACTGTGCTACAGGCTTTACACCTTTCGAGTTAGTATTTGGACATACTAATTCTCGTAATCCCGACGAGGTTTTCAATTCGAAAGAATTATTTTCGAGTTACGTTGAAAACCATAAAGAAAAATTAAAACATTTATATAGTAATGTTAATCAGAAATTAGTTAAAGATAAAGAAAAAATAGTTAGTAAACATAACGTAGAAGGAGATAGTAATATAGAATTTAAAGTTATTCAAATAGTATATAAGAAAAATCCTTATTATAGAAATAAGAAAAATAACAAATTTATAGGTCCTTATATAATAACCAAAATGTTAGAAAATAATAAAGTTGAAATCAAAAGTCAGAAAAATAAATTATGCGAAGTTCATATTAAAGAATTAAAAAAGCCTCATTGTCTTTTTCAGGAGGAAGATAATGAAAATTCAGACAATAATAATCCCATTGTTAGTGATACAGATTAGGACTCAAGAAATAACTTTTACTGATATCAGCGATTCTCCTGGTATTTTACCATTTAGATTAGGTACAGTAAACATAGTTACAAAAAGGCATATTTTCTTACATGATATTAATATTAAAACGCTGAGAACTCAGATTGAAAATATAATAAATTCATTCAAACTTTTGAACAACACCGTATACCGTGATAATAGTCTAGAATTGTTATCTTTGCAAAACAAATATGAACATATGAAACCCATAGTAAATGATTTACTTATTAAATTACAAAACATAAATTTATTTAAAATTAAAAGACCTAAACGTTGATTAATTAATTTAGGTGGTAGTATTTCAAAATTCCTATTTGGAACCCTTGACGCCTCAGATGGGGAAAGAATTGAAAACGCAATTAAAGTTTTAAAAAATAACCAACAAAAAATAGTACAGGACATAAATACTAAATTATCACTATCTAAAGAATTAGTAAATAAATATTCAAAAACTATAGACTCAATTATCACTAACCAAAAACGAATTGAAAAGTTTACAAACGACCAAAAAATAGTTATGGACGAAGTTACTGATAGTTTTTATAACTTTTCCTTATGTTCAAATTTACTTGACCAAATAATTTTAAATACAAATATGATATATAATTTTTTCTACGTCCATGACTGTAAACGTCAAAAATCGTACTGTAGACTTTCCTTGTAAGTGACATTTAACAATAACATGCACGTAATGGGATCTCATAACATACATGTGCGTTTAGATAAGAAAACTTAAATTTTTTGTTTAATTAAATTGCAATAAAAATTTTTATGTACGTACTACTTTATTTGGTCTATTTACATACTTTTTGTCAATTTTAAAACATAAATATATAATAGTTTTTATTAAAAAATAAAATAAAAATAAAACAGATTTAGGCAACATATATTACATTTTAAATTATTATTTAATCTAGGATGTTACTTAATGTCACTACTTTGATAAATGTTATTTTAAACGCCAAATTTCGTCATATATTTTTTAAGAGATGTCAAATATTTAGACTTAAAATTAAAATATTGAGTCGTAGAAAAAGCATAGTACGTAACTCGAGTGGTAAGAGGTATTACGTACTCGTGTAATTACGCACTCGCTGCTACGCGGCTTCGTGCGTAACTTTTCCACTCGTACATAATATCCTAGTTACCACTCTTGATACGTAATATACTATTATAGAAAACCTCGAGAATGCTATTACTTTTGCTCAATTACATATTGTACATCCAGATATCTTAACCCCTCAGAACTTACAAGATTATTCTAAAGGATTTACGTAAACATTATAAAAATGATGAAATATTAGATTTAAATATAAATTCTTGCTATTCAATAATTCATACAAATTGTTATTTTACAACTGATAACATAATTTTTGCTATAGAAGTTCCTATCCTATATCCCAAATTCTTCCAATACTTTCAATTATTTCCAATTCCAACAAAGAATGATACTATAATTATACCCAAAAAGCCCTACTTAGCTCTAATCAATAATACCCACCAATATATGGAAGAAATTTGTATCCAAGTAGGAGAACACTATATTTGCCCACAAATTCAACTGGAAATCAACACCCCTGATTGTGTTACGGCCCTTATTCAAGACAAGAAGCCCTCCTGCATCCAAGTGCCAATCCAGCACCCCTCTCTAATGTTCAACAAAATTAATGACGAATATTTAGTAGTCATTACTTCCGAAGAAATGAAAATCAAAGCCTATTGTCGAGATGACCAATACATCTTAATTTACAAGACAGCCCTGGTCCATGTTCCCGAAAATTGCAGCATCGAATATTCAAGGTTCAAATTTGGTAACCAAAAAGTCAAGACTTTTGGAAAGCCCTTTATTCTACCGCAAATCCACAACAGTGTGTCAGGACTCCATGTTCGACAACAGAAACCCCTGTCCATAGAAGACATCCCTCTGGAGGACATTCATAAACTTCAGAATCATATTTTGGCTATCAACCCCTTGTCAACAGAAGACATCGATGGTTTTGACATCGACAAACTGGATCCAATGGATCGTCATTTCCCTCATCATTATCCTAGCCCTCAGCTACTTGGTCTGGAAGTACAACCCCATCAAGAAATATAGGAGGAAGAAAGAAGAAAAGAAGTCTTCGTCTTCCCCAGAACCCGAAGCCTTCATCTAAGGGTGGAGGAGTTATACGTGGCAACCAGCGCTACAAACAAAGAAGATAAGAAACAGCAAGCTTGCATATTTTAGATAAATACGAAGTTATAAATACCTACTGTAAATCATAAAATAAAGTCATTCTCAATTTGTCCCTTACTAATTAAAGTTCTCTGTAAAAAAATAAATTTGTTTTTAAAAATCCTGTCGGCCCATGCCTACAGTTAACTACCTACAGGACTCTCACCTGATTCAATTAGGTCGATTAATTTATCGTAAAAAGATAAAACTGCAGTTAAAGTTGATTTACCTGGTATGAAGCCATGTTGGTCATTATAAAAAATATTGTGACACAATGCAAAACTCATAAGCCTATTTAAATAGGCATATTCAAATACTTTACAAAAACAAGATGTAACAGTAATGGGTCGATAGTTTCAATGAATAGGGTATTATTCTTCTTAAAGATCGGAATTACTTTTCCTAGCTTTAATTCAGATGGAAAGCTACCTACCCGTTGAAAAAGAAAGATTTACAAGGTAAGTAAGAGGCGATATGATATACTGCAGAACCTTTTTAAGAATAAAGCTGGGGATTTCGTCAGGCCCAGCAGATGTTTTGTTTTTTAATTTGTGGGTAAGCAGTTTTTGAAGCCGCAGTTCCGTAAATGGTTTCAGAAACAATGAACTCTGCACACTGTTTATTTTATTATCGTGTGTCTAACTACAATTCTGATTTTTGAGATTTTCTAATAATAATTGAGGTTCTTTTATAAAGTACCTAATGATTGAAAATACTGGATATTTCTAATGGAACATCTATCATTTTATTATTATGTTGGATATTAATGTTAGCTTTTAAACTATCTGTATTTTTAGTCAAGCCAGATATTACATATTTTCCAAGCCATTTTAGACTTAAAAATTTTATTTTGAAAAAAATTGACGTTTTGTATATTGGAGAAGGTTGCTGTGATGTTTTTAGCTATATTATATGCTTCCGTCAAGATAGGAAAGGATGTCTTTAATAGAAACAGATCTTGTAATTCACTGCTTGATTTTCTAACTTCCCCATTTATCCAATTTTTAATTAAAGTTAAACTTATCATGATATTTCCTTAGCGGGAAACATTTATTAAAACAATATATAAATATATCAATAAAATTCACAAAAAAATTGGCTATATCAGATAAAGTATACAAGTCAAGCCAAGATTCTTTATTTAGCATGTCAACATGTCAATGAGTTTCTCTATATTGCTGGTACTAAAACTTCTTCTAATTTGAGAAACTGTTATATTAGTAAAAGAAGAGTTGATATTGTTTTCAACCAGAACCGTGCGATGATCAGATATCATAGAATCAACCACACAAATAGTATAGTCAGGGACGTTTGTATAAACATGGTCTATTATAGTACTAGAATGATTCGTAACTCGTGTTGGCCACTCAACCACCTGATGCAAGTTAAAACCCTGCATTAGATTTATTAAACGTTTGTAATCAGTTGTTATAAGTTGCATCAATATTAAAATCGCCAGTTAAAATGAGATTTATATTAGGTTTATAGTTATAATCTAAAACATTAACCAGACTATCACAAAATGGCCATTTCCAATCTAGACCAGCTTTTATCATTGAAGAAACTTCAGCCCCATCTTCACTAAGCTTCATCACTTTCTCTTTAATCTAATCAAATAAATTATCATTTCTTAAATAAAAGCACCTAATACTATATCCCTGGATAAAATTCTTCGTTATATTTGACGATTATAAAAGATCCCTCAGTTAGATGAGATAATAGTTCTTGTTCTACGTCACTGATGTCTATGTCTTTATCGCAGTAAGGAACTTCTATCTCGTTATCTGACTCTGAAATCACTCACAATTTTTCTTTTAACTGTTGACTTTCCTTTCTTACTTTCTTTCTTCATTTGGCGTGGTTTCACAGCAAATTTACTTACAGTGTGATTGTCGTAGTGTTGTCGATATAAAGTCGTAGAAACAACAGCAGGAAAAAATTTTCTCTTCCTTCTTGGCAGGTCCTTTTTGGGAGTTTTTGGGAAAACTAGACAATTTTTAAATGGAATGCTAATTACAAATCCCTCCTCTTCTTTACTTTTATACAAGCTTACATTATCCAATTTATCTGGTGAACAAAAATATTCGGACGCATTTGAAGTAACAGAAATATTTTTTTCTGGAACAATGTCAGCACCACTTTTTGAACAACTAGGAGTTAATGTCATCGATGGAGGTATACCCTCCATCTTCGTCAGAAACATTAACCTCTTTCGTTTCTGCTGTGACTTGTTGTTCACTGAGAGTTTCCTGTTTTAATTTGAACCAAACTTCGTAAAGTTTTTTATATTGTATATTTCCTGTCCAAGTTTCCCCACTTTTGAAATTATCTTTGAAACATTTTAGTTCTGGAGCTTCAATGTATTTTTCCATATCCGAAAGGACATTCTTCTTTGACGATTTATTTTCTTTTGGTAATGGCTTTGTAGGATCTACTATATGTCGATGAGATATACATTTGGTATAATCGACATTTGCTTTATCAAAAGGAAATAGACCACATTTTTTAAAACCATTAGGTACGTATTGAATTCCCTGTAGCATATTCTTTAACAACACTATATACAAAAGTATTTTTGGTCACGTCTTTTGGGAAGTTGTCAAATTTCCATTTTCTGACTACAGATTTCCATTTTCTGACTACAGATTTCCAGCCTGTTTTTAATGGCTTATAGATTAAAACGTCTGCAGGCTGAAGTATATGAGTAGCGTTGGGAAACAATGCAATTAAAATTATTCCACATTTTTCGCAAAGCTCACTCACTTGTTTAGTGAGGTGCGATTTGTGCCCATCCACAAAGAACAAAACAGGTTGGGCTACATTTTGAGTTTTTAAATAGGGTAGAAAATGATTTCCGATATATTCATCGGAATTCATCCACCCAGAGTCTGATCTTTCAACTGCCCAGTCTAAAGGAGCAGATTGTACTATATCTTTGGGAACTTTTTTGTACGGAAATATAATCATCGGAGGGACAGTGGTTCCATCGGCAGAAAAACAGGCCATTACAGTAATCTGCTCTTTTTCCGCATTTGATTTTCTTTCATAGAAATCCTCTTCTAATTTTGTTGGACCCAAAACATTACTCGATCTAGGATCAAGAGCAAATCCTGTTTCGTCCGCATTAAAAATTCTGTTTGGATGGTTTAAAATTTCACTAAGTCCTTCAGTTTTCAGATATGTGTCAATTTCGTCATACCATTTCTCTATATCTGCTTTTGTTACAGCTGCCCTGGATTTTGAGACCGACTCTGCCCTCCGTTTCTTAATTTCTGGACGTCTTCTAAGAAATCATGATCTTCCAGGTTTGCCATCTTTGAAAATAGTTTTTTTACCACTTTCTTTTATTAATTTTTGCACTGTGGACAGTAAACTATCTGGGTGAACAGGGAATCCTTTTCTACCCATTGATAAAATCCATTGAACCAAAACCTGTTCTTCTTCTTCAGAAAGAATGGTGTCTGGTCTCATTTTCCTCTTCGTAATGCCATTTTCTAATCTTCTTTTTAATGTAATTCTAGGAACTCCTTTGCTGCCACTTTTTTACTTAGTCCTTGATTTTTAACGGCTTCTATAGACAGAGCCATTTTATCTTCCCGCCACTTGCAAAAAGGTCGCTTCTTTGCTTTTTGCTCCTCCATAACTGTCAGAAAAATTAATTCGTTGGGAATCAGTAACTGTTAAGACCTTAGTAATATCCACAGGGTACCAAACCAGAATTTATTGGTTCTTGTATTGGGAACATTCAGCAGTGTCCATTACTAAAAATCATTGGCTTTAGTAATGGACACTTTGGTGTCCATTTTTTAAAAACTTTTGTCATTTACAGTTTTAGTAATGGTCACACCCCTTATTAAAATTTCTTAGAATTACTTTTTTTGTTTATTTGAGTGTTCACTACCAAATACCTCTTAAACTGTAAATTCAGCCTATCTAAAATAAACGTTAATTTTAATTTGATACAAGCCACCAGCAATTCAACTTTGACACAACTTATACCACTGCTAAAAGTACACTGAATTTATTCGCGAGTTTCTATTGACATCTGTCAGAAGCCGAGAACGCTGTTTTTAAGTGGGGAATGACCTGTATTGGGTGTTCATATACTGATGTACTAAGACATACCTGATGAAAAAAAAAATAAATATCATTCTAAAATATATACATATTTTGGTATAAGATGACCATTACTAGCGCAGTGTCCATTAATTACTTGGGCTTGTACCCAAGGTATTGTTACGAGTCCGCACCTGGTGTCGTTATAATTGTGGGAAGTCTAGTCTATAGTTTGTTTCGGAACGAAATCGAATGTTCTATGAGCTGTTACGGCGTTCGAGGGTTTTCTCTTGGAGATGTAACTGTATGGATGATGTTGTAACGTTTACAACGTTATTTGTGGCCTGGCCTATTGACTATTAAATTTTTATAATTTTCGGGTTATTGCGTGTCGTCGCGTAAACTTTATCAGATTAGAGAAGGGGAATTTTTAGTTCGATCGAGAGAAGTGTCGCTATTTTGATTCTTTTCATTTTGTGCAATCAGTTGTTCTCTCTACATTCTCCCTTCCGGTGAGTAAATTTAATTTGTTATAATTTTAAATAATGGTCAAAAATTTGGTGAATTTATTTTTGGTAGTTATATTGGATATTTTTACTAACATTTAAATTTTTCGATTACAATCATTTGTTAAGAATCAGTTTTTTATTGAGTTAAAAATATATAAACACATCAAGTGATTAACTTTTTTCTCTCTCGAACTTTGGAGAAACCTTGGATGATTGTAATCGAAATTAAGGTCTATTGGGACAGAATTTTGACTGTTATTATTTTAATTCTTAGGGCCGTTGCCAAATTGTGAAGGGTCCAAAGTGAGGGCTTTTGAGCCGAATTTTCCATCTTGCCAGCAGTCACCAAAGACAGATTGTTAATCACAACCAGAGACTTTCCTCCAATATTATTCAATTGGGAGAAAACATCGTGCCATCGGCATCTTTAATTGGTGCTATCTACTACCGAGATTCCGTCCTCCACATCAAAACAGAAGAAAAACAAAAGATAAGAAATTAGTTAGTTGGGGAGAGTTAAAAAAGAAAGCCAGAAGGAAGCCACGAACCCTGGAGCTAGCCAAGGGTATTTTTACGTTACAAATTGGCGCCCAACTAAAGTCTTCTTGCCTTTTTTGAAACTTTTTCCCATTCATTCACTTATTTTAAATCTACATAAAATTAGTACAGACATTCAAATATTTATAAATTGTTTTTACTAACATCCAATTTTTTTTTTACCATTACTTTTATTTTGTCCGATTTTATTATCTATTGTTCAAGGTTAACCACTATCAAATTGGTATATTTTGAATTTAAATTAACTGGTTCTATTTATCGACGAATATTTTTGTATTTTTATTCTTTACTAGCTGACCCGGCGGACTTCGTACCGCAAATCATTTATGTCATTCTTCCATTTTTAGTTTTTTCAATTTATTTTAAATTTATCGTTTTCATCATATTTTCTCGTTAGTTATCAGGTTTATACTATTGTTTTCGTTGTATTTGTAATTTATTTATTAAATATATTGAATATTAATTGCGCCACCTTACGGTGGCGTGATTAAAGTAATCAAATAAGTAGTGGTTGCTCGTTTAATGGAAGCGCCATCTGGTGATAACTTCCATTAATACGAATATCTTATTCATATTAACCATTAAAAATACAGCATCCTACTAATTTTCACGTCAATCGGTTGAACAGGGCAGAAGTTGTTACTCTGCAGCGCCACCTCAAACCTTCTCCGTGGAAAAATACTTATGCATACCAATTTTCATGACAATCGGTTGAACGGGGCAGAAGTTGCTACTCTGCAGCGCCACCCGGTGGCGAGTGGCATCAATGAGCATATTATGCAAACCTTCTCCTTGGAAAAATACATATAGATACCAATTTTCATGACAATCGGTTGAACGGGACAGAAGTTGCTACTCTGCAGCGCCACCTGGTGGCGAGTGGCATCAATGAGCATAACATATAAACCTTCTTCGTGCAAAATACATATACATACCAATTTTCATGACAATCCGTTGAACGGGGCAGAAGTTGCTACTCTGCAGCGCCACTTGGTGGCGAGTGGCATCAATGGGCATAGCATATTCGTTTTCTCCGTCAAAAAATACGTATACATACCAATTTTCATGACAATCGGTTGAACGGGACAGAAGTTGCTACTTTGCAGCGCCACCTGGTGGCGAGTGGCATCAATGAGCATCTCATATAAACCTTCTCCGTGGAAAAATACATATATATATATATATACCAATTTTCATAATTTCATAATAATCGGTCCAGTAGTTTTTGAGTTCATTGATTTCAAACATAAAAACACATCCTTTTTTATATATATAGATATAGAATATTTGTACCTTGTTATCTAGTTTTTTAGGTAATTTAGTTTTATAATCTTCATGTTGTTAATAATTATAGAGTAAAACTTGTAAAAAAGGAAAATTCCGTAAATAAATTAATAAATAAATAAAATTTATACATTCCATAAATTAAAACTATGGGTGTGATGTCACAGGTTAAGTAACCACGTTTCCGAACAAACGATGCTCTTTCAATATAGTCTATGGCTGTGAATGACATTGACATTCGTTACGCGCGTTTTTTAAAATATGCAAAATTGAATGTCTATTTTTCAATATTTCTGAGAGATTTTCTTAATATTTTCTTCCGTAAAAACATTCTCCTAATAATAACAAATACAACACAAAAAGAATTAGTAAAATCGGTCCAGCCATTCACGCGTGATGCCATGACCAAGGAAAACGGGTTTCATTTTTATATATATAGATAGATAGAATATTTGTACCTTGTTATCTAGTTTTTTAGGTAATTTAGTTTTATAATCTCCATGTTGTTAATTATTATAGAGTTAAACTTGTAAAAAAGGAAAATTCCGTAAATAAATTAATAAATAAATAAAATTTATACATTCCATAAATTAAAACTATGGGTGTGTGTGATGTCAAGTAACCACGTTTCCGAACAAACGATGCTCTTTCAATATAGTCTATGGCTGTGAATGACATTGACATTCGTTACGCGCGTTTTTTAAAATATGCAAAATTAAATGTCTATTTTTCAATATTTCTGAGAGATTTTCTTAATATTTTCTTCCGTAAGAACCTTCTCCTAATAATAACAAATACAACACAAAAAGAATTAGTAAAATCGGTCCAGCCATTCACGCGTGATGCCATGACCAAGGAAAACGGGTTTCATTTATATATATAGATTTAATTGTTTTACCTATACAATTATGTATACCCATTTAGTAGTTTTTCTATACAGATTGTCTCTTGGGATATTTTCTTTACATTTAAAATTGGTATTTCTAAATATTGAATTTATTGTTAGGGAGTTTCTTTCTTATCTTGTGGCGGTATTTCTTGGCTAACGTTGGCTTCTTGTTTTAATGTGTTTGTACCGTTTATTCAATATGTCCTTTTTTCGTTGCTATATAAGCCTTTGTCTGTTTTTATTTTACTTTATTTTGTGATTGTGAGAGTTACAGTCAAAATCTTTTCGTGTATTCCTTCAATTTCTGTATTTTGATTTTTTCTTTTCTCTCTTTTTTATCTCATTTCTTTTAGTTAAATTTTGGAAGATGGTCATAAGGAATTTTTTATGTCTTGAATGGGTACCTTTAGTTGTTTGCCGTGGGCATTTTGCGTGTGGTCTGGTTGACCACATTATTACCATGTAAGGTATGTGAGACCTTAGTATCGTGTAGGGTAGGGGTCTGTGAGACCTCTTTATCGTGTAGCAGTTAGGTTTAACTGCTCTTTTTAGCTCTATTGGTGTTCCGTATGGATGGAACACAATAGGAGTTTATTTTGAGGATTTTGTTCTATTTGGTTTCTTTTTTTTAACCGTTAGGGTTTACCTTTGAGAAACAAATAGATTTTCCTTGTGTTTTTGTACCTACTTGGGATTTTTTTTGTTTTCCAAATACCATTCTTTCATTTTTTTTTCTGTATTGATTTAGTGATACACCAAATACAGAAATTCCTTTTAATAGCTTGGACTGTTTCCTCACACATCTGGACATTTTGATATGATTTGTGATTTGTTTCTTATGTTTCGTTATCTTTGTAGATTTTTTTTTGTAGTAACTTTTAGTGCATTTTTTGCAGATATCGTTATATATTTTCTTTTCTCTCGACATTTTTTTTAAATTCTCTAATTTTATTACTTTTTTACACTGGAGTCACTACACTGAAGGCATTAGTTTTATTAACTAATCATTAACTTTTCAATTTCTATTTCTTAGATTTTTTTAAATTCTTAAAGTTTTTCAAAATTTATTTCATCCTTTTTAATTAAATTCGATTGTTATTTAAATTTTTTTTCTAGTTTAAATTTTATATAGTGTTGGTGAGTTCAGGTCAGTACTGTACCTTAGGGATAGCATTTATTTGCGAGTACAGGCTGACGCTGTTCCTCTGTGCCGCACCACCACGTTGGTATAAATTTGTATTTTTGCATAATTAGTTTTCCTTGTTCCTTTTTCTAAATTTTTCTCTTTACTTATTGATTATTGCCTTTCAGTATTCTTAGCGTTTGCGTAATGGTTTCCTGTTCCTGAGTGATTTCGTCGTTTTTACTTTTATTAATCATCCTATATTAATGTTTTCTTTTGGTTTTCATTATTTCTGCGATGTCTTGTCTTTTTACTGTTGAATAATTATCTTTTCATCGTTTACATGTCTCGTATTTGCACAGCGATAAGACTGTCAAGTTTTGTTTTGTTCTAAATATCAATAGATTTTTCTTTTAGTGTTTTCGTTCAATTGATATTTGGTTTCAATTTTTTCTCGTTCATTGAATATTTCCTTGGCTGGTGGCTTATTTTATTACTCTTTTTGGGAGTTTTTTTGTTGATGTATTCAATGATTCTGTTGTCGTCGGTCTTATCTTGTTTTGGTTGTTTTGGAGACATATTTTCGTTTTTCGCTTTGTTCACAATTGCCTTGTGAACAACTTATCTTTTGTTTCTTTTGACATCGCGTCAAATTGTTGTCTTGCCTTGACGACATTAATTAGGATAGTTAATATTATTTTTATTAAATTTTATGTCGAGAATTTTTTTTTTATTGTTTATGAGAATTATACCAATCCTTGTGGTTACTTCTTAATTTATTAATTGTTGTGTATTTTATACCTATTCACCAGTTTTACATTATTATTTTTTTTTTAAATTTTGAATTTTAGTAGTTTCACTTTATAAAAAAAAGAATCTTCAATCCTTTTTTTTCGTCAGGTTACCGTGGTGTAACGTTTACAACGTTATTTGTGGCCTGGCCTATTGACTATTAAATTTTTATAATTTTCGGGTTATTGCGAGTCGTCGCGTAAACTTTATCAGATTGGAGAAGGGGAATTTTTAGTTCGATCGAGAGAAGTGTCGCTATTTTGGTTCTTTTCATTTTGTGCTTCTAAAGCAATCAGTTGTTCTCTCTACATTCTCCCTCCCGGTGAGTAAATTTAATTTGTTATAATTTTAAATAATGGTCAAAAATTTGGTGAATTTATTTTTGGTAGTTATATTAGATATTTTTACTAACATTTAAATATTGCGATTACAATCATTTGTTAAGAATCAGTTTTTTATTGAGTTAAAAATATATAAACACATCAAGTGATTAACTTTTTTCTCTCTCGAACTTTGGAGAAACCTTGGATGATTGTAATCGAAATTAAAGTCTATTGGGACGGAATTTTGACTGTTATTATTTTAATTCTTAGGGCCGTTGCCAAATTGTGAAGGGTCCAAAGTGAGGGCTTTTAAGCCGAATTTTCCATCTTGCCAGCAGTCACCAAAGACAGATTGTTAATCACAACCAGAGACTTTCCTCCAATATTATTCAATTGGGAGAAAACATCGTGCCATCGGCATCTTTAATTGGTGCTATCTACTATCGAGATTCCGTCCTCCACATCAAAACAGAAGAAAAACAAAAGATAAGAAATTAGTTATTCACTTTTTACTAATATGTTAAAGTTTTGAATAAACAATATAACACTGATTCTCTTTTTTATTTGTATGTCTGTACTTGGCGCCCTTTTTTTTGTTTGGGGAGAGTTAAAAAAGAAAGCCAGAAGGAAGCCACGAACCCTGGAGCTAGCCAAGGGTATTTTTACGTTACAATGTTTCTGAAAGGATCTAATACTTATAAAAAGGAACGGCGCTGAACGAAGAAATTAATTGTATTGGTAGTAGCTGGCGATAAAGTGCGATTTGTTATACGAGTTATTTTAACGACGCTATTTAGTATTTGTAATTGTATTAAAGTTGTGTGAATTAGTTAAAGAAAATGGTTATTTCGTTGTGTTTACTAATAAATTGTTAAGTTTATCTGCTGTTATCACTTATCCCGAACATACGAAGGAAAAATTTTAACAATTGGTGTCAAAAGTGGGATAAGTGAAAGAAGACGTCGAAGTTAATGGTAAACACAAGAACTACTAATTACGACGAGATGGAAGAAATTGGGAAATTGTTGGCAGCTATGGAACTGCGTCTAGAACAGCGCAGTGAGGCTGAAGAACAGCGCAGAAAAGAGGAACAAGAAGAGAGAATAAAAGAACGTGAAGAAGAACAGCGAAGGAAGGACGAAAAAGAAATGTTCATGAAGATATTTCTTGATCTGAAGGAAAATAAAGTGAGTAAACAGGAGTTAGAGGAAACCAAAGAAGAGCTTCAAGACCACGTTAAGGAAACTAAGGAAAAGCTTCAAGAGCACGTTAACAAAACCAAGGAAGAGCTTTTACAGCAAATCCAAGAAACTCAACAGCAAATTCAAGAAACTAAACGAGCTATTCTTCAAGTCGAGGGACAAAATGTAAGAAACTCTGCTCCATCTACGATTGTGACTCCATCTTATTAGGGTATAATTAAGCCCTCTACGTTTGATAGTGAAACTCCCTGGAACATCTACAAAAGACAGTTTGAAGCGGCTGCAGAAAGTAACGGCTGGAGCAATAAGGAGAAAGCAACAGCTCTTATGCTAGCCTTGAAGAGAAAAGCTTCCGAAATATTGCAAATTATACCGATTAAGAAGCAGCGCAACTATGAAGCGGTTGTATCAGCCCTGGAAGTTAGGTATGGCAGCCAATATCTAAAGCAAGTGTATTGAAGCCAATTAAAATCAAATATGCAAGGAACATCCGAGACACTACAGGAGTACGGGGCTGATATAGAGAGACTGGTCAGATTTGCCTATCTAGATGCACCGGAAGAATTCAGCCATCAGCTGTTTGTGAGCAGTTTCATCGATGGGGTGAAGGACACAGACATGCAACAAGCGTTGAGACTGGGACGTTACCAAACATTGAAAGATGTTCTTGTTTATGATCTAGAGTTTGAAGCAGCGAAAAATGCCTCCCGCCAGTATCGCAAGGTTCATAATGTAAGGATGGTGACGGAAGAGGAAAGAGTTGATCAAAATCAAATCCTATTAGCCATAAAAGAAGTTTTGGACACCTTGAAGAAACCGTCGCCAACCAATGACAGGAGGGGGCGGCCAAAATGTTTCAACTGTGGACGAGAAGCGGGACTGCCGGTCTTGATCAAGATCAGAGGAAAGGCAGAACTGACGGTCGATACAGGTGCTACACGAACGATAATGAGAGTTAACGCTTCTGACCAGTAAAACACCAAGGTTACCTTACGCACCCCCATCCTGAAAAATGCCACTGGAGACCATATCACTGTATATGGCGAGAGCAAAGTAAGGATCGGTCTGGGAAGCCTGGAGATGGAGGCTAATGTACTAGTGGCTGATATCGTTGACGACTTCATACTCGGACTTGACATCATGGCTGCTCATGGGTTTGTAGTTGATATGCGAAGTAAAATCTTGAAGATTGGAAACGAAGAGATTGTTTTAACCGTGCCGAACCAGCCTCTTGGAACTATTGAACTTATAGTAGCAGAAGATTCCAGAATACTTCCAAACACTGAGAGGAACATTGCAGTGGAGGATGTTGGATCTGGTAGCCTGGAAATTGCTGTGATAGAGCCATCCGAAAAACTACGGATGTATGTGTGGCCAAATGCCTAGTGGACAGCAGCAACAAAATCGTTCCAGTGCGAGTGGCAAACCCGACAAACAGCCGAATCACAGTGGCAGTCACCAAGTTTCCAAAGAGCTCGTGGCCACTTTCGAGAAATCGTGGGGAAATCTCTCAAAAGAAGAGAGGAGGAAGGCCACGGACTTCATCAAAAAGGAAAGCAGTCTATTCGCAGAAGAGAAAATCACGGGTGGTACAAATCTCGTCCAGCACCGGATCAACACTGGTAATGCTGCCCCCATTCGTCAAGCACCAAGACGACTGCCCTTCGCTAAGCAAGAAGAAGCCACATCGATCACGAAGGACATGTTACAGGAGGGAATCATCGAAGAATCCAATAGTCCCTGGTCATCTCCTGTGGTACTGGTTACCAAGAAAGATGGGTCTACAAGATTCTGCGTAGATTACTGTAAATTGAACGACATTGCCAAGAAAGACAGTTACCCATTACCCAGAATAGATGACACATTAAACGTATTGGCCAATTGCCAATGGTTCTCGACGCTAGATTTAAAAAGTGGATATTGGCAGGTAGCGATCCATCCAGACGACAAGAAGAAGACTGCATTTTCAACCGGTAATGGGCTGTATCAGTTCCGAGTAATGCCATTTGGACTTTGCAACGCTCCTGCTACATTTGAATGTCTAATGGAACTGGTACTTCGAGGACTTACATGGAAGACATGCCTGGTCTACCTTGACCACATAATTGTAATGGGAAAAACGTTTGACGAACATCTATCAAATTTAAAAGACATCTTTAGCAGGCTGAGGAATGCCAATTTGCAGTTGAACCCCAAGAAATGTATCCTCTTCCAACCTGAGGTCAACTTCCTAGGGCACGTCGTATATATCCTCGAAGGGAACTGCAACTGATCCAGACACAATCAAGGCAGTACGAGAGTGGCCAATACCTAAAGACAAGCATAAAGTAAGAAGTTTCCTTGGACTTTGCAGCTACTATCGTCGATTCGTAAAGGACTTTGGAAAGATAGCAAGACCCTTGCATTCACTGACTAAAAAGAGTTCACCGTTTGTTTGTTCACTAGAGTGTCAGCAGGCTTTTATAACCCTAAAGAAACACCTTACTACTGCTCCAGTGCTCGCACATCCGAAGGAACATGGACTTTTTATCCTGGACACAGATGCTTCTCAAAATGGCCTGGGAGCCGTCTTATCTCAGAAACAAGGTGGCGAAGAACTTGTTATTGGATGTTTCAGCAAGACGTTGGGCAAGACAGAATGAAATTATTGTGTCACTAGAAAGGAGCTTCTTGCTGTAGTTAAAGGCGTGGAACATTACCATTCGTTCCTTTATGGCCGCAAGTTTTTGATTAGGACCGACCATTCAGCGTTGCAATGGCTTTTTAATTTCAAGACTCCAGAAGGACAGATTGCTCGATGGTTGGAGAAACTTTAAACCTACGACTTCGAGATACGTCAGCGAAGAGGAAAAAGTCATGGAAATGCTGTAAGTCTTTCAAGAAGACCATGCCTGGAGAAGAACTGCAAGTTCTGCGAACGCCAAGAAACAAAAGACGGGTGGTCCATACCTGATGACGAATGTGCGAATGTTACGCAAGAAATTGTGCGACAGATTACGGGGCCCCCGGTGGTTGACTAACGAAGAACAAGGTAAAAAATGCACAAAGTCAAGATCCAAAACTAAAGGTAATCCGAGAATGGTTCAACCAAGGAGCAAGGCCGCAGTGGCAGGAGGTCGCGACATATGGTCAGCCAGTTAAGGGTTATTGGCTACAGTAGGAGTCACTGTGAATCCGAGGTGACCTAATCACTCGGAAGTGGGAAAGCCCAGATGGAAAACTGGTCCGTTACCAAATAGATCTTCCAAGAGCTCCATGATAGCCGTTCCGGAGGACACTTTGGAGTGAATAGGACATTGGCCAGAGTACGTAAAAGATATTACTGGGTGAACTGCCGCCAGGATGTGGAAGAGTGGTGCAAGCGCTGTGTTATGTGTTTCTCGAAGAAGGGTAATAAAACGAGGCTTAGGGGAAAATTAAAACAATACCTATCAGGATGTCCATTTGAAAGGATCGCAGTGGACATACTAGGAACACTCCCCGTGACAACATCTGGCAAAAAATATTTGATGGTCGTAATGGATTACTTCTCGAAATGGCCTAAAGTTGTTGCTGTATCCAACTAGGAAGCCCAGACTATCACGAAAGCCCTCCTACAGAATGTGGTTGCACGACATGGAGTACCTCTCGAAATACACTCAGACCAGGGTTGTAACTTCGAATCAGATGTTTGGAAGGAGATGATGAATCTACTGGGAATTAAGGATACTAGGACTACAGCTTTACATCCTCAGTCAAATGGTATGGTTGAGAGACAAAAACGAACCATCAGCAATTACTTGTCAATGTTCGTAGCAGAAAATTAAAGAGATTGGGATACGCTAATACCTCTCTTTTTGTTGGCATATCGAAATTCTCAACATAAAGCCCCCGGTAACACGCCTTCCATGTTACTTACTTGTAGACAATTGAAACTGCTGATCGACTTAATTTTTGGAAGACCAACGGATGAAGAAGCCGAGGAAATGACGCTGCCTGACTACGTTGAAGACCTAAAGGAAAGCCTAAGGGGTGTACGAGTTCGCCAGGTCAAAAATGCAGATGACAAGTGACAGGACGAAGGTTAGATTTGACAAAAAGTCGACGCCAATATCCTTTAACGAAGGCGATGCAGTATATGGTTATACCAACCACAGAGAAGAAAAGGATATTGCCCTAAACTACAACGACCTTGGGAGGGACCTTATCTGGTAAAGAAAAAAATTAACAACCTACTCTATAGGATCCAACTATCACTGAGAAGCAAAGTCGTCCACATCGAAAGGTTGAGCCCCTATAATGGACGTGACTCTCCGGCATGGAGTATAGAATAAATTTTGTTCGGGGCGAACAACTTTAAGAAGGGGTGTAGTGTTACGAGTCCGGACCTGGTGTCGTTATAATTCTGGTTTGTTATTTAGTTGTGTTTACTAATAAATTGTTAAAATTGTCTGCTGTTATCACTGATCCCGAACCTACGAAGGAAAAATTATAACCGTATTATCATCTGCGTCATTTTTGTGTTTTCGGCGTTCATCCATTAATAGCAAAATTTCTTTGGTCATCCATTTTTGCTTTTTGTTTCTAGGTTTATATCTCAGTTTTGTCCTTAGAATATTCGTCACGTTATCTGTTATGTTCGTCCAAGACTGACTTAAATCCTCCCCCATATTTGATCCTACGTTTATTTCATTAGCGATTTCATTTTTTATCTGCAGATCTTTCAGTTTATCCAGTACTAATTTTCTATGTGCTGTTGCCTTTTTTTATATTTGATAAGGCTATCCTTACAGTGGCCGTCCGTCAGCAGAATATTGTCGGAGGGCACATCTGCTCCAGGGTATGTGCAAGCTCTTTTAATGATTAAGCTAAATCTACTGTTGATTAAAATAAATCTATTTAATTTCGTATCATGCTCTATGTTGAATCTGCTGGTGATTTTCAGGTATAAAGGCGACGAGGGTGAAGTATAAACCATCTATTTGTGATTTTCAATTCTTTCTCTTGGCAGAATTGCAGAAGTCGATCACCTCTTTCATTCCTTATGCCTAGTCCGTAAGGCCTGACTATCTCCTCAATAATACCGTTCCCTATTTTAGCATTAAAATCGCCCATAATTATATTATTTTTTAGTTAGTTTAAGTTATTTTAAGTAATTTTTTCATGTCGTAATAGAATTGTTCTACATCTTGGTCTGCTGATTCCGCTGGTGGTGCGTACACCTGTATGTTGTGGTTGTTGGGTTTAGCTCTCAGTTTTAATAAGGCCGCATGGTCAGAGTAGGGAACAAAGTCCTCAACGGACCGTAAACAACTTCTATGATACTACGATTCCTACACCTTTTCTATGGTTTTGATCTTCGTTCCCTGAGTAGAAGAAAGTAACATTATCTGTATTCCATTTTCCTGTGCCAGGCCACCAAATTTCAGCGACACCTATAATGTCTAGCTTAAGTCTGTCCATTTCACGAGTTAGATTTGCCAGCTTTCAAGTTTCAAACAGGCTTCGAGTATTCCATGTTCCGATTCTCAGTTGTTTTCTCAGGTTCATCTTTTGATGTGGAGTATTCAAAACCGTTTCTCCCGGAGATCCGATTGAGGAACTATTTAAGCCTCCGGAAAATTTTGTATCGAATGCAATCATCATGTGATTGTCTTGGAATAAATAATGAATGTGGTTTCCCGTTGCATTCCGCTAAGCCAATTACTGGCTTTAAAACTTGGCCGCTCATTTTTTGTTGCCGTTTTTGGTCCGCCCCGGGTATTTCCTTTTTCCGGTACCACCCATATCTGGGAGGCATTCCCTTATCCGCCACATGGGGAGGCGCCCGATGGGCGATCAGCAACCCCACACAAATTTGTTAAGGTAAGGTATTTTAAATAGTTTTTGAATACTTTTATGAATAATAATTTAATTATTTGAAACATATTAAACAAGGGAAATTTATAAATTAGACAAACAAGAAGGGCCTAAGAAAAAGTACTATTCCATGGATATTTACCCAGTGATAGTTGTATTTTGTACAAATCCAGTACCATACCTATTGGTATCACTAGAACTGGGTGTGCACTGTCGCATATTGTCGACAATCCTTCCCATACAAGTTTATCAGCCTGCTTGTAACCTTGTATGTCTTCGTACATAAATTAGTTTGACACTATTATGTTCCGCCATAACATCGAGTTTTTTCTCGGCACTCGTATACTAGTCTAGAAACCACATTAGTTCTTAACCGACTGGCTATCAGCATAGATTGATTAAGTTCTTAAATTGTTTCTTTTATGTATTGCAAGATTAAATATACCTCTGTCTTAAACACAGAGGTGAATGTTTCTAGAGACCAAAATTTTCATATTTCCATCACTGGTATACATTTTTATTCTGAAACCTCTGCAGTTTTAGACTCATCTCTTAACCAGGTGTAAGCCTGAATATAAGGTTTTATTCTCAGACGAGATTTCAGAGCGATAAGCGTTCAACACTGGAACGGTAGCGTTGGTAGCCTTTCTAACAACGGTAGTACGGGATCAAGCTCTGCACGATTAGTCTCAACTCCTAGAAACAGTGGTTAAATCGGTAGTCGGACAGAATTTACTCCTATAGTTACCTGCATTTTTAATTCAAATGAGGGGTTGATCTTGATATCTACGATTGCAAGAGGCAGATGCCTATAGGGGCGATCTAGATTTATTACATACTCAGCTTTTAGTTTTTTTTATGGTAATGTTATTTTGATGTGATATATTTCTTCCATGTAGTGTACGCTTTCTCGAAATTTACGGATGGTACTGAATAAACTACATTTGAGGTTTCCTCAGTTGTTAACGGGATTTGTTTGTAACTTGCTTAGCTTCGAAGAAGAGAACAAAGTTCTCCATTCTGATTCTGACCAACAAAACGGACAAAATTGTCCGATTCCTGGGGGTACAAAATAAAGACCTCAATCTCACAGTTGAAGAACTGGTCCAGCAGTTTTTGAATTTATTGGTTAAGAGTTTCAGTCGACGCTGTAGAAGTGTAAAAGGCCATATCGTCAGCATAGAGTTAGATATTTTGCAACTGAAGAATATCGCTGGCATAGATGGTGTAAAGAATTGGGGCTAGGATTGATCCTTGAGAAACTCCTATAGGGGGGTGAATGATTTAGAAATTGCATTTCCAACTTTGATTCGGATTATCCTGTTGGAGAGGTACGAATAAATTAATTTTAGGGCTGGAATGGGAAATTGAATGTCGATTAACTTTCTAAAAAGGCCAGCATGCCAAACCTTGTCGAAGGTCTTTTGTACATCCATAAGTATAGCAGAGACAACTTTTCTCTGATTTAGGGCAGAGGCGGTAAAAGATTGAAGTTCTAGAATCGGGTTTTGGGTAGAGTGGTTTGGTCTGAATCCATGTTGGAAGGGGGTTGGTGTCAGAAAGTCCCTGATTCTATCTAAGAGTAGAAGTTCAAAGAGTTTGCCAATGATGTTAAGCAGAGAAATTGGTCTGTAATTGTGTGGGTTTGTGGGATTTTTTTCCAGGTTGGGGATTAGGAATGTGTTTGAGGATTTCATGATGGTGGGAAAGTAAGCTTTGCCGAGATAAGAGTTGAGAGATAAGTAAAAATAGTAAAAATTCGGATATGCTCACTGGTATAAATCGAATTTTCTTTAGAAAAAAAAAGCATGTTTACAGTGACGTCTAATTTTTTTTTTCGATTAAGGATTTAGGTGTGAAAATTCTATGTGAAAACGTGAAAAATCTCTCTAGAACTTTCTTATTATTGCCTATTAAAAGTTTGAATTTTTTAATTTTAAGAATACGTCCTGCTTGGTATGGAAAAAAATGAGATAGTCCACCGCGCACAACACTTTTTTCGAAATGATTAATACATTCTTGAAATTTTGTGTATAGCTTCCTATTGACGAGTCCAACAAAGGTTGAAATTATCTAAATTTAAAACTGCTGCTTTTTCAAACTAGAAGTAAACGAAATTTTTAAGCTGTCAGACAGCAAAAACGCAGCAATAAATTTGTCGGACAATGTGAGCATTTGATGAAATACTTAATTATAAAAAAATTGTGTGAAAATGAATTATATATACATATTATATATATTAAAAAACGTAACCGTAAATTTCGCATTTTCGAGGTTACGTTTTTTAATATATATAATATATATATATATATATATATATATATATATATATATATATATAATTCATTTTTACACAATTTGTTTATAATTAAGTATTAAATCAAATGCTCACATTGTCCGACAAATTTACTGCTGCGTTTTTGCTGTCCGACAGCTTAAAAATTTCGTTTATTTCTAGCTCGAAAAAGCAGCAGTTTTAAATTGAGATAATTTCAACCTTTGTTGGACTCGACAATAGGAAGCTGTACACAAAATTTCAAGAATGTATTAATCATTTCGAAAAAAGTGTTGAGCGCGGTGGACTAAGACATCTTAATAGCAGTGGGCAATTTTTATTTTCATTCTGCAACTTTCTCATTTCTGCCTTTGATAATTTATGATACTTATAATAAATTAAGCATAATAATTAAATTGGCATAACTCCTTCATGGTATTACACGTACAGCATAAGTCCCAAATTTGTTGAAAAATTGATGGAAATTGCTACGTTTTTCTTGCTAATTTCTCTTTGCCTACAAGTAAAAAAACATCATTATAAGCATATATTACTAATAGTCCAGGTTCCCACGTGGAAAAAAGGCATAAAGAATAACCGGCTGAAACTTTCAGAATCGCTTAATTGCACTTAGACCTACAAACTTCCATAGCAACAATATCGATGGATGGGGCGTTTTTTCTGCAGCAGCGGTCAAACGTGTCAAAGTTATAACCCTCCCCGGAGTGATGGATAACCGATTTATTTTTTGTTTATTATTATTACATAATAAAACATGTGACCTACAAAAAGAGGAGGGCGTTTGGCGGGGCCTACGCGCTAAACATGTAATAGTTACGTACGACTGCCAACAAATTAACAAATAACCAGTTAACGCCCTCCTCTTTTGTAGGTCACAGGTTTTATTATGTAATAATAATAAAAAACTGGACCACCGAACCACCTACGTACCTATAATAACTTCCAGAATGTATTTGATGCACGTCTCATTTGACGGGTTTTTCGTTACGGTTTTTACTATTACATTTTTTTCAGTTCGTTTAGTTTCAAAAAGTAATGAATTTTATTTAGTGACAGATTAATACCGTATAACACGGTAAATTCAAATATACTTAAAACTTACATTGGGAAAAGCATAGAGAGAGAGAGAGAGAGAGAGAGAGAGAGAGAGAGAGAGAGAGAGAGAGAGAGAGAGAAATGATATTATTATGTTTCACTGCGCCTGCGTGTAACATAGATAAACAACGCGTTATGATAAACGCTTTATTCAGCGCGTTACGCTAAAATCAGTTTACCCTCCCATAAGAAGTTATCACTTCAATAAATAAATAAATAAAGATATTTGTATTAATATTAATATTAATATTTACCTATTTCTATTATTATTATGTTTCAGTGAGCCTGCGTGTAACAACGATAAACAACGCGTTATGATAAACGCTTTTTTCAACGCGTTACGCTAAAAATCAGTTACCCTCCCATAAGAAGTTATCACTTCAAAAACTAGTGTGGCAGTCAGTGGGACTGCCAGCAGAAGTTATACTTCTATGCACGCGCATGTATTCATAAATTTGTATGCGAATGATTTAGCAAACTCATTACATGATATTCGTGGTAAGCGACCCCAAAAACCTCCTAGTACCGTGTGCACACTCTTTTTGTATCGAATTTGCATAAAATTCCTGGAGACAAGGTCCGTCTTGAGCACCAGGTGTTTCGAACACCATCGCCATTATTATAATCGTATTTAGCGACTCAAAAAACCACCGAGTACCAAGTGTGCACTGATATCGTACAGAATTTACATAAAACCCCAGGAGAAGAGGTAAATACCTTAGACACCAAACGCCGCTGAGACTTTTGGAATCGTGATATTCGTGTTCAGCGACTCCAAAAACCCTGAGTATATAAATTGAACCCATTTTCAGCAATACTTACCGAGTTGTAAGTTTTCTCTCTATTGTCTGTTCGGAATGTACTTTTCGAATGCAGAAATGCAATTTCGATTTTTACATTTTAAAATATAGCGACAAATTTTCTGATACCTTAACGAATCCAATGCAAAAAAACGCATTCCGATCCATCTTACGTTACAAAATTCGGTTTTGGTGCTTTATTTCCTCGACTATTCGTAAAAACTCTGTTTATATAGCCAACGACCTCAAAAGCATAGTGCAGGATATACTGCAACCATGTGACGGTATTTTAGACTACAATACAATACTCATTACTGAATATTATTATTAATATAAACTTAATATGTTACCTTACGTGACAGAATTATAAAATAATCTGTCAAATAATCATGTGGTTCGTCACTATGATATTTATACATTAGTTCAGACTGTTTTTTGTATATCTATCCCTTTTCAATGTACTGAATGTTAAAACGGTATTCAAAGGACTTATAGTTATGACTAATAACATGTGATAAATATTTCATCTTTGTTTTTACCGACCAATATTACATTACATATGTTATGATTTTTACCATTTAACTGTACACAAATCTTTTCCACCGAGTGCATGAATAGAAGTATAACTTCAATAACATTTGCGCCATCATTACGTATTACAACTGCAAAATTTATTATAATTTACTTTATAGAAGTGGAATAGGTCAGAGGGTATGTTATTAAAATTTTTAAAAAATTATAAAAAAAAAATTATGAATGCAATAGTAATGTTTCAGTTACCCATAATGTTAACTAGGCGTTATTTGTTATTGTATAATAAATTCTTGTAATTGTTAGTAGAAAACTTACTGCCTTCATTGCTAATAGCTGTACTTAATAACTTTAATTTTATTATTTTAGAAGTAGAAAACTATCTAATGTGACTGTGCTTGCTCTACTTGATTACTCAAAGCCCTTTGATATTATTAATCGCTATTGGTTTCAAAATTTAAGTATTTTGGTTTTTCTGAAGATCCAGAATTATTGGTTAAGTCCGATGACCTATCACAAAGATATCAGAAAATATGCTATAAAGATCGTTATTCGGACATAATTAATATATATTGTCGGGGAAAACTCAAGGAGCTGTGCTAGGCCCACTGCTGTTTATATACTATAATTCTGATATTTTGACACCTTTAAATAATTGTAATAGCATGGTCTATGCAGATGACACTCAGTTGTATATATCATTTGAGTCAACTTTATATAACGAGTCCTCAGTTGTACTAAATAACGAACTACAAAATAGGGCACTCTCATTTGAACATAATTAGGTAATTTTGAAACCCAAAATAAATTAAAACTCATGGTTTTTGGTAGCAAAAGTAAAACTGAAGTTATAAAAACAAACATGAAACATTATCTTAATGATTACAAATTGCAGTTTGTAAAGTGTAATTGTAATCTTGGTCTAATTTTTGATTCTTAACTGAGATTTTTCTCATATTAAAATAGTATATTACGCTACAAGGGACGAAAGTTGAATTTTCGGCCGAGAATAAACAGTCCCTAGTTACAAGTGTAACTACGCATGAGAAATTTTTCCTCCCGCCGTAAACAGGGAGTAAATGTTAAACTTTCTTCCCTGCAATTAGGGACGAAAGAACGTACTTTCGACCGAGGTATGACGAAAAGATCTATTTTTTCAAACAGATATTTTTTAAATTTTAAGCTTAGGAAAGCATTAACCGAGTCACCCGTCCTTTCAAATTTTAATTATTGTAATTTTGTATTTTTTTCGTGTTGGTCAAATTCATCAAAATATGATATAAGCTACACAGAATACTTGTGCAATGCTAAATTTTAAATTTAAAAAACGTGATCATATATCTCAAAAGGTAATACAGTTAAATAGGATGGGTTAAAATGGAAAATAGATGGAAACATTATCTGGGAAACTTCTAAGTCATCATTATCGAAATTTTAATGTTTACGCAATATATTCACATCATGCATTTTGTAAATGAAGAAATCAATCTCAATTCACCCCCTGATAGTTATTTTGGAAATTTATTTCATGTACAGAATTGACCTCTTTACAGATTTATTATAGTTTATAGATATAGATTATCATTATATTTAATTATCAATTTCTCTACTGGGTGCATGCAAGAATAGCATTTAGTTGCTAGACTTCGCCATGTATGCCTCAACATTCACATTGATGTATGTAAAATTGTAAAAAAACCGTAATAAAAGACTATTTACCCACGACTCATAAGTAAATTGCGTATTTTTAACTTATATCTCTGTCAGTAAGTGTCAAATTATTGGGGAGTTGAGTTATATTTTCATTTACTCCACTAGTGGAGTAAGTAAATAAATAAATAAATTAACATTTGCATTGGTTAGATAACTGAACCAGTAATATTGGTTGCCTACACAGTATACATTAAATTAAACTAACATTTGACATTTCTCAGACAGAACTACCCTACGAGATCAAATATTTTTGACAACTTCTGCCAAAATTTAGATTTTATGTTTGTTATTTTTAGTTTTATACAAAACCATTTGGTAAGTCGTGGGTAAAGCATAGAACTTCACTCGAGGAACAAATTGCATATTTACCTCGTTTCTTTAGCACACTCGCTGTAATATGCAATTTACTCCACACGTAAGGTAATATAGTATTATTTATTTATAAATAATATAAGATTATGACAGATAAATATTTGACCGCAACCTGCCAGATATTTTTCACCTTATTACGGGAAAAAATTATAATATCACTGATGGTGCGGTTTTGAGTATTTTATTTTTTACTAAAAAATGGTATATTTTACTTTTTGAAATTTTCAGTAAGTTCCCCTCTGGATTATTTCCATTTTTTTTAAACGAATTATATTAACATTTTATAGTAGTGTTGCGAGAAAATTTTGGGAATTTTTTATATTATTTGTCTAATACGTTACTCTGGAATAAATATTAATTAAAAATAAGTTTAGAAATAAAAATACTTCTTAGGACTTATACCTTTAATATTACTTATGCTTAATATTACGTTTTCTAACTATAGCTCAGTCAAGAAGGAAAAAAACGGAAAAAATCTTCTTCAGATATTTGAAGGTTCTAAATGGTGTTTGGGGAGTAGTAGATAAAAACTCCGTAAAAAGGTACAGCTAATTATGCTTTGATTTTTTTTTAAACAATTTCAAAAATTGAAAAACTACTTTTTCGTCAATAAAATTTTTCTGTTACATTTTAGAGAAAAATAGTTCAAATAAAAGTTGTGGATTTTAAAGAGTTCTTTAATTCATGAGTTGTTAAATTAAAATCCATTAATAATTAACTGAGATAATTGCAAAAAACTCTTAAAAACACTTATTTTTGAACTTTTTAATTAATTGTTAATAACTTTTTTTGTGCATATTCACATGGAATACAACTACTTAAAATTGTATCCACTAATGTGTTTTTTAATTGCGCAAAATTTCAGCCAGATTGGCCAAATAGTTTCTAAGTTATTTAATTTGTTTAATAAGGTTGTTTTTCAGAGAGCCAATGTTTAAACATCACTGCTTGCCCATACAGTGACTCTAGAGGTATTTAGCAGGTCGCTATCGATTCTTTGAAGCTTAATATTCCAGATTATTAAAAAAAAATGAATTTTTTATTAAAATTGTTATTTAAAAAATTGTTTGAAAAAGGGGTTACTTTTTAGCTTATAAACAATTAAAATAACTTTGCCAATTTTTGTTTTACATACTTCTAAGTAGACTCTTTGAAAATGTGGTAAAAAACACACATTTAAAAAAAAAGTTCTACGATCAATAGGAGCCAAGATAGCATATTTTTTTAAAAAAATCATATCTTCTTTGTTTATTAACATTAAGAGCTGAAAATTGGACTGATTATAAAAGACGATCTAATTTTTATGATCCAAGTTCTAGCTTGCATGAGTAAAGAAGGAGTAAAAAGTTATAACTCGTTAAAGTGATGGTACTCGTAAAGTACAGATACGAAAAAGTAGAAGGGAAATTGCTTGAGCTTAGTTTACGGTACTTCAAATTAAAGCGCGCTGAAAAAATTTGCAATATCTCGGCTTCTATGGCATCTAAAACCTTAATTTTTTTTTAATCTGGGGTATTGCAAGCTAGAACTTGGATCATAAAAATTAGATCGTCTTTTATAATCACTCCAATTTTCAACTCTTAATGTTAATAAACAAAGAAGATATGATTTTTTTAAAAAAATATGCTATCTTGGCTCCTATTGATCGTAGAACTTTTTTTTTTAAATGTGTGTTTTTTACCACATTTTCAAAGAGTCTACTTAGAAGTATGTAAAACAAAAATTGGCAAAGTTATTTTAATTGTTTATAAGCTAAAAAGTAACCCCTTTTTCAAACAATTTTTTAAATAACAATTTTAATAAAAAATTCATTTTTTTTTTAATAATCTGGAATATTAAGCTTCAAAGAATCGATAGCGACCTGCCTAATACCTCTAGAGTCACTGTATGGGCAAGCAGTGATGTTTAAACATTGGCTCTCTGAAAAACAACCTTATTAAACAAATTAAATAACTTAGAAACTATTTGGCCAATCTGGCTGAAATTTTGCGCAATTAAAAAACACATTAGTGGATACAATTTTAAGTAGTTGTATTCCATGTGATTATGCACAAAAAAAAGTTATTAACAATTAATTAAAAAGTTTAAAAATAGGTGTTTTTAAGAGTTTTTTGCAATTATCTCAGTTAATTATTGATGGATTTCAATTTAACAACTCATGAATTAAAGAACTCTTTAAAATCCACAACTTTTATTTGAACTATTTTTTTCTAAAATGTAACAAAAAAATTTTATTGACGAAAAAGTAGTTTTTCAATTTTTGAAATTGTTTAAAAAAAAATCAAAGCATAATTAGCTGTACCTTTTTACGGAGTTTTTATCTACTACTCCCCAAACACCATTTAGAACCTTCAAATATCTGAAGAAGATTTTTCCGTGAAATCGTTGATTTTTTTACAGATAGACTCAGCTACTAGGGGCAAATTGGCATAAACGAGAAAGACGTGGCAATTTCCATACATTTTCCAACATTTTTTCTACATGTACTTACATACCACTGTGGATTTACGCTCTTTGAAATAATGAATAATTGTAAGTTTAATTGTACACTAAGCATTTATTTATGAAAAAAACGTGACCTCAAGCAAAAAATTTTGCACAGCATTTTTAAAATCTAATTTTTTTCTATACCTAGCAGGACTACTTCCAATGTTTTTAATGATCCTCCAAACATAAAAAAAATCATACTTTTAATAGGCAGTAATGAGAAAGTTGTAGGTTTGTGAAGATTTCCTTTAGGGACCACCCACACCTTATGCCTAAAAAATTTTATTAATAAAATCGATACTTTCCTACTATATTTTGAAATACCAAACACGAGAAAGACGTAGCTGTACACATGATTTTTGAAGTTATACTTCTATTCATGCAGTCGATGGAAAAGATTTGTGTATAGTTAAATGGGAAAAATCATTACATATGTAATGGTGTGAGTAAGAGAGAGACAGACACACTTATAAAGTAAAAACAAAGATGAAATATTTATTACATGTTATTAGTCATCTCTGGATCTGGAAATTTGGGAGGGGCGAGCTAGTGCTCAGCCAGCACTGAGGCCACATATGACCCATTGTGCATCCTCCCATGTGTAGGGATATCCTCACCTCAGGATGTCACCAGGCCTATTGATTTAAAATAGGTGATGAGGCTCCCGAGGGGGATCACCCTGACATCGGCTGGTGTAAGCCAATACTCGCCCAACACGGATCTTCTGATTTCAGAAAAAGCAGAGCAGTTATACATAATGTGTTCTACTGTTTCCTCTTCTTGTTCGCAGCCTCTGCATAGCGGCGATTCTGTTAGTTTCATCCTAAAAAGATGTTGTCGCAATTGGCAGTGACCTGTCAGGATTCCCACAGCTGTTCGAAGATTTTGTCTGGTCAATGCCTGAAATTTTTTGCTGTTTCCTCGCCAGGATGAGGTAATAACTCTCTGGCCAGTCTACAGTTCGTAGTTTTATCCCAGCACTGTATAAATTTTTGGTGAGAGTGCTATTTAATAAGGTCCACGACTGCGGAAATGTTAGCTTGGTAGACGGGCGAGGGCTAACATATCTGTAGCCCGCAGCCCTCTTTGCTAAATTGTTCGCAATGCGGTTGCCTTTAGAGTTCCCATGTCCTTTGATCCAGCTGAGAGTGACCACGTTATTCTGGTTGGCCTCAGTTAGAGATTGGTGGCATTCTAGTACTAAACTTGAAGTGAAACGTGGTCTATTCAAGGTCAGTAGTGCTTGTCGGCAGTCTGTATATATATTTATATTCCTGCCTGTGATGTTCCTATTGATTAATTCTTTTGCAGCTATGGTTATGCCTGTGAGTTCTGATTGAACCACACTTGCCAAGCCATCCATAGCCCATTTTGTTTTTAGGCTTAAGGATCTAGAGTAAATTCCACATCCCACACCTTGCTTTGTTTTTGATCCATCCGTATATACGCTCAGAGCGTTCACTACGTTGGGGTCTGCTGTCTTGTTTGTTAATATTTTGTAGGGTTTGTCAAAGACAAATCTTGGTGCGACGGCATCCGTGACTGCCTGTAAGAGTGGTATCACTTTTATCGATTCCCTCCACAGACTATCCCTATAGGTGCCAGTCCCTACAGTGGGTTCGATACCAACCGTGCGAAAGCGTACCATGGTCATCAATGCGACCTCCTTAACAAATATATCAAGGGGGGTGAGACCAAGTATGACTTCCATTGCGCTGGTCGGTGTGCTTCGCATGGCTCCTGTTACGAGAAGGCATGCTGATCTTTGAATTTGGTTTAATTTTTTGATAGCTGTCGTTTGTTTCACTTTAGGCCACCACACGACAGCACCATTTGTTAGCATAGGTTTTATGATTGCCGTGTAGATCCACATGGTGACCTTGGGGGATAATCCCCAGGTCTGTCCTATGGTTCGGCGGCATTGCTCATAAGATATAAATGCTTTTTTAACTCTGCTTTCTATGTGTGAGTTCCACGTCAGCTTGCTGTCGAGGATAACACCTAAGTATTTCACTTCTGTAGTCATAACTATAAGTCCTTTGAATACCGTTTCAACATTCAGTATATTGAAAAGGGATAGATATACAAAAAACAGTCTGAACTAATGTATGAATATCATATAGTGACGGACCACATGATTATTTGACAGATTATTTTATAATTCTGTCACGTAAAGTTAACATATTAAGTTTAGTATTTATTAATAATAATATTCAGTAATGAGTATTGTATTGTAGTCTAAAATACCGTCACATGGTTGCAGTATATCCTGCACTATGCTTTTGAGGTCCTTGGCTATATAAACAGAGTTTTTACGAATAGTCGAGGAAATAAAGCACCAAAACCGAATTTTGTAACGTAAGATGGATCGGAATCCAATTTTTTGCATTGGATTCGTTAAAGTATCAGGAAATTAGTCGCTATATTTTATAATGTAAAAATGGTAACCTCATTTCTGCATTCGAAAAGTACATTCCGAACAGACAATAGAGAGAAAACTTATAACTCGGTAAGTATTGCTAAAAATGGGTTCAATTTATATACTCGGGGTTTTTGGAGTCTCTGAACACGAATATCACGATTCCGAAAGTCTCCGCGGTTCGCTCCGCGGCACTTGGTGTCTAGGGTATTTACCTCTTCTCCTGGGGTTTTATGTAAATTCTGTACGAAATCAGTGCACACTTGGTATTCGGTGTTTTTTTGAATCGCTAAATACGATTATAATAATGGCAATGGTATTCGAAACACCTGATAGTGCTTAAGACGGACCTCGTCTCCAGGAATTTTATACAAATTCGATACAAAAAGAGTGTGCACACGGTACTAGGATGTTTTTGGGGTCGCTTACCACGAATATCATATGAGTTTGCTAAATCATTCGCATACAAATTTATGAATCCATGCGAATCCAGAAGTATTACTTCTGCCGGCAGTCCCACTGACTGCCACACTAGTTTTTTTTCTAAAGATGATTCGATTTTCCCAAAAGTATACCACGGGGCATATCAGAATTTTTACTATATTTACTCCTCTCTAATATATCTTTCAGTGCCCTTACAGGCATAAACGAGAAAGACGTGGTTGAAACGACGATTAACATCTCCCGGTCTCTGACCTGCATAAAACAAAAAAATATATGAAGAATTTACATACCTAATTTTTGACTCTCCGACTAGAACTGGCGGCAAATTGTTTGTCGAGTCGAAATTATTTCAGTTCAAAATGGCAAGTGTGAAGATAATACTTAAATGTTCAATAAAGATAAAGACAATCTATGTTTATCACTTTCTAAATCTATTGAAGGTTTTTAAATTAATTACATGCTGGTTTGATTAGCCTGGATCAAAATTGGTTTATTAAAGAAGAAAATATGTCTCATATTAATATCGCACCTCTAATAATTAACATTGGAGATAACAGTTTAGATTCTGAAAATGATAAAAATGCAATATGAGAAACGAAAAACCTATGTTCAAAATCTTGCAACAATATTATTTGATGTAAATAATGTTTCATTCTTTAAATAATTTTACTGTTACTTATTACATCAACACACTGTATATTATTGTATATTTAATTATATTTTCTTATAAATTGTTTATTTTTTTATTGATCACTAATAATAAAAATAGTTGTTTATGCAACTAGTGCGTAAAGTGACCTTTTTTGACGAATGTGAAGGCGAATGCGACAATCACATGAGTCAAAAAAGGAACATTTACGCACAAGTTGCATACAATATTTTTTCTACAACCGAATTTCTTCACAAGAAATACAAGTATAGGCCTGATTTTTTTTTACGCTTTACTGCGAAAAATAATATTATATTTAAAACATATTTTAGATAACAAAATATTTATTTTCTAAATTAATCTTACCTTTTAATACCGGTACGTAGAAACGCGAAATGCTTGAATTATAAATTAATTGATATGTCAATCAGTCATTTAAACAAAAATACTTACCCTTATTCATGAACTGATATTTCTGTCATATTAAAAATCAAATTAAAAATTACTGAATTTAATATCTAGTTTTGTATGTATTAAACTGCAATAATTTAACAATTAAATATATTTACACAAATTTACACAATTAAATAATAAAAAAAAGTTTTCCTTAGCCGGATTTGAACCCGAGTTATCTGGTAGAAGCTAAACACCTAACAATCTCGGCCACTAACACACATAAAAGTATTTGCATAATCTTATACAAAACCGTGCTTATTTACTTTTTTTCACTAGTGAAAAAAAAACTTTTTTTTTCACTAGTGAAAAAAAGTTAAACTTTACGAACCTTAAACCGTACGCACGGTTGTAGAAAATAGTTATTTATGATATGAGTGTTAAAAGTGAGGTTTTATTTTGTGAGTGAAAACGTTTGTGAAATGAGCGGAGCGAATTGAACAATTTCACGAACAAAATAAAATCACTTTTAACACAAATACCATACAATGTTTTTTGTACAACTTCCCTATTTTGATAATGAAACGAGCGAATTTGCAATGACAATAAACCAAACCGTGTTAAAAGTAAACTAAACCGTGTTAAAAGTAAACTTGTTTACATGGCAACGTGTTAAAAGTATTTTTAACACGCTGCTATGTAAACAATCGTTTTTAACATTGTTTGCTATCATTAAAAGTGTCACTTTTAATGACAGTTGTACAAAAAAGAATTTATTAAGCTAGGTACTTCAAATGTACAAATAGCTGCACCAAAATTTTGGAGCAAAACTATAATATTTTGATCAATTTTGTGTGGACCTAAACGATACCATACCCTTTTTTAAAATTATATTTATTGAGAAAAAACTATATAACATTATAAAAATAACCTCTTACGAACATTTTACAATCTATTTATTTGATGACGTCAAATTTTATACTATATTCCGTGATCGGAGCAGTATAGCCGCTTTTCTGTCACTTGCTGTTGCAATTTCCAACTTACTTCGTAATTGTACCTACCTATATGCTTTAAATGATGACCACGGGTAAAGAACCACGGACTCAACTGTATATTGTTTTCTACAGCGTTTTTAACAACTAAACTGCTTCCAACAAATAACTAACTAGGTTTTGGGACCGGTAACCCCGAAAATTGGATTTTCCGACCCAAAATACGTAGGAAAATACCCCAAAACAAAGGGGTCAATGTACATGCTCAACCCCCCTAGCGTGCGTGTGATATATAATACATAGACAAATTGGGTTAAAACCAAGTTAAAAGTGATACCTAACATATATGGATTTATATTTATGTATTCAAATATCCCAATTTACCAATTTTCATGTCAGTCAAACAAAAACTTTTAAAAGTATATAACAAAATAAAAATTTTAATTTTAGTTTAACATTTTAATCATTTTAAAATAACGTAAATTTTGTTAAAATGCAATAATTGATAATACTGCTGGAAAACCCAATTATTATGGATCACCTTGTATAAAAATAAGATTAAATAAAATGGTTATAACAAATAATTTTTTTTTTTTTGTAAATATAATGCTTTTATGCAATATTTGAAATTAGAATATATACCTACATTTCCTTTTAGTATTATACTATTAGTAAAAATTATAGCGGCAACACTGTTACTGTTAGTAATCATTTAAAAATTGTTAGATTACTAATCTTTATGTTTGTACAGCTACATCCGTAACAACATTTATAAACAAACGACCTTCAATTCTTAAAATTTGTATACTTTAAACATACCATTAACTTATAGTTAGTCATATTAGATAGGTAATAAATACTAAATAAAAATGTTAAGCCAAGGATTAGATGGTAAGTTTATTATTATTTACTGTTAAAATTTTACAATTAGTATAAAAGAATCAACTTAAAATTATTGTATTTATTTGTAGCTTTAAGAAGTTTCCTAAATTTGGAAACTGCAGCGAATAAAGTAATAGAAACACAAAAGGATTTGTTTTCTTCGCGAAATATTTATTCTAGTCAAGATGGTTTAGTTTTGTACTTACCTGAGAAAAATCCACAAAAAGGCGTTAAAATAAATAATAATTACGAAATAATTATACATCGACCCAATACGGAAACTTCCCGTCAATTGTACAGGTAAATTATTTTTAGCAGTACATATAATACAGTGAGATTCTGGGTTATAAATCTTAAAATATCTATGAGGCCATAAAACAAATAAAAAGAGTGGAATATATACCATTTTACATTGGAACTTTTTTTTAAATAAAGATAAAAACCAATAATATTGCCTAAAAAGTGAAAATTTAAAAGATAATTATTATTAATTTGAGCAGTTAGTCGCCAAATGGAATAAAATAGTATATAATATATTGGTTTACGAGTGACGAAAGTAACACTTTTTAAAGCGAGAGAACAATTTACCAGCCTAGGCCTGGGTACACTATACTTTTTCTACAACCCTTTTAAATTTTAATAATTTATTAAAAAAAATGAAGAAAATCTTATATCAATCAAATATATTCGATTTTCGGTAAACATTATTGACGTGACAACGTCTAATAATTCTATGGCGTCGGCTGCGCGCACCAAAAAACATGACTCATGCAGCGTTACCTCGCTCTGAGGCGTTCCATTTAAGGTAGTTCCTCCGCGACAGTTCAGTCAAAAAGTTTCGGAATCGCACTATCCATGATACAATAAGACAAGGTATGTTCGTTTTGGGTACGAGTTTTTGATCGGTTCGCGCAGGGCCCAGCCGCCGCCATCTTGGCCTGCTCCCGCCCAAAAATTCAAATGTAAGAAAATTGTGTACGTTAATGCGCGAACGATTCTTGCTCTAATTATCAAAGAAAATGCCCTATTAATTTAAGTTTTTATAAAACTCCTTATGGAATATCATATTTTTTTTTATGTAAACAAACAACCAATATGGCAGCCGCTGGGCCCGAGAGAGAGAGAATGCCCCCACCCTACCCATACCTGCGCAAGAACATACCTTGTCTTATTGTGCCATGGCACTATCGTTAAACACGTTTGTTTGTACCATGACTGTACGTTAAATTTGTTAACGTGAGTGTACTTCTATCCCTTAAACGTATACACATATACTGTGAAATATAATTCTGTTTGGAATTGTGGCAACGTCGCGTTATTTTTATTCTTATTTCTCCTAACCGCTGAAACTTACTTATAGTTTATACTTTATACGCAAAGTAAACTTGCTATTTTTATTGCAATAAATAAATAAATACTTACGGGTGATCGTATTCGTCATAAAGTATTGCAATAACTAAAAATTTACTATCGTGAAAGTTTCGTTTTTAAATGTTTATTAATACCTATTATAATATTGTTGAATATATTTTGTATCTATTGTTATAATTAATAATAAATTACAAGATTGCTCTATAAGATTTATTCTTTCATTTTAATAATTACTAATATGTAATTGTTATGATTTATTAAAAGAAAGTTGAGAAGTGATATCCTGCCACGTATTTTAATGAATTTAAAACAAAAATTATTAATTAATGGAAATACAACTCCAGCTGAGTTCGGTAGTGGTCTCTCTACTGGCAAATTAGTGCCCAGCTCAGCCGTAGAGGGTAAGTAAACAAATATTAGTGAGTCGCGCCACCGATTTAGACGGTCAAAATCGGAAACCCCTGTTGTTCCAGGCACTACTTTACCCACTGGAGATAATTAAATAAATTTCGAATATTTATCAGTTCCAACTGAATTACACAATTACAGAAAATAACGTTAAGTGAGCTAAATAAAACCAAAATATCAACTAGACCCTTCTTTAATAAACAAATCGAGAATTTACACAACTGTCAAGCCTCGTGCTTAACAACGCTATCAATATTTATATATATATATATATATATATACATATATAACAAAGAATTAATAAATGAATAATTTTAAAGTTAAATTTATCAATATATGTGTGATCACACGCAATACAAAAAAAACATAAACAAGAAAAAAAATAAATCTTAACTAGTTACTATAACCGCGACTTAAATCTAGTTAGCTTATCTGTTAAACTAATAAGTTTCTGCAGTCCTTTGCTTGTCTAATACTTGGGTCGGTTCCAAAATCAAGCCTTCTCCAAAACCAAAAGGCTTGCACCAATCACAATAACGTATGCTCGAACCAAGTATCAGGCCTGCTCTCAAAAGAAGCCTGTCTCTAGGACTATAGCCGGTAACTAGAACTTATGCCTGTATCTAGGACCCTAAAATCGTAATATAAAATCAACGATAGCTTAAACAGATTTTAATGACTCCTTGAATTAGTCTGACTTAATACCTTTAATACAACTTGAATACATTAACTTGAATTTATGCTACAATGAAAGAACAAAGTGAATTTAAATGAATAATACAACATTTAGCAATTGACTTCACTGAATTTACATTTAATGAGCAAAACTAATGATTTAAACGTACTCAACGGACCTAAATTTGACTTGCTAGACACAATAAAATTATAACAATTAAATTAAATCAAAATTAACATAAAATTAATTAATAATAGTAAAAAAAAATAAGCAAAAAGGAGTCTAGTTTCACATTAATAACCTACATACGACACAAAGAAATACATATGTAAAATAAAGATATTAACCAAGATTGACCATATGGCGTTATTAATCTATTAAAAATATAATTACGTGACTCACCTATCAAGATAGGGTTATTCTACTTCGTTAAACTCGTGATACCCTAGCTGGTAGTTGGGTAAAAACAATTTCCTCGTCGCTAACTGCAATAATGGGGCAAATTCCGACCACGGTTGCTGTCTAAGTGGTTTTAAAATACCAGTCTTCCCTACTGTCTGCTTTATAAGGAACAAAAGGACCATAAGAATCGAATAATTACATGGATAAAGAAACGTGTACTCACCAACAGAAGATTTTACTAAATATCCGGACACAGCGCCGTATTTTCTACCGAATTCACCAAAATTCAGAAAAATCTCTTCCACAATATTCGATAGAAACCAATGAAGCTTAATTTCGTAAATCCAACCTAAGTTGTCCCCGATGAACAGGGATACAAATTAAACTCTCAAAAATCTTCTGGTTAACACGTGTTCACTTCGAAAGCTCTAGGTGGAAAAGACAGAATTTCTCCAAATATCATCCTTCACTCGATTTGACACACTTCAGAAAGAAATAGATGGCCTCTACTACTATAGGGACAATAACCATAGCTTATTCAGCCAACAACTTACGAACAAACAGAGGTCATTTGATATGACTAATCTTATTATTTATATAGATGGCAACAAAAATCCCAACATTACCTAACTTCCCCATTTAATTTCGATTTTAATAATAAAACTATAAATATGACGGTACACTGGCTACAGAACCGCTATATCCAAGTTATCAACGACAGGAAGAGAATGAGTCAGATGAACTACTGGCAATGATTTCAAAACAATAACAAGAATAATAAATTACTTACAAAACCTATATTAGCAACAACTAAAAATAATTTATGGCCGAAAATAATAAACAACAGTTGGCGATTAACTATAATCGAACTTAAATCAACCGGTTTTGCCTCGATAAATCCTACAATAATTACGAATTATAAGGTAAGAATTTAGCTGTTACTAAGGTAAATTTTAACCCGTGACAATCCTTAAAAATATTAAATTCGTTTAAATTTCGCGCTATTTCTTTCTGCTCCAACTGCTTACTTTTGTAAGACAAATAGATTTTTACTAAATATAGAAATAAAAATAAACTTTATTAAAATGTGTTTTATTAATAAAATATAATGACAAATAATACAAATTACATATTTAATTCGTGTAAGAGCTCTACACACCTTTGATTTTATATTTAAATTATTTATTTTACTCATCTTTTGCTTATTTCTATAATAGAGGTAACATCTGAATCTTCTAATGACAACTTCTAAAAATATTCACATATGTTTATTTCTTTAGAACTTAACAATAAATAAAGTCACTCAAACACTTTTATAACTACACAATCGGCAATAAAAAGTTAGGAAAAGACAATTTAAACACGAAGTAACATGGATTTAAATACAAAACCAAAGTAAACACAACCTTTATTGGCTTTATTTGCCTCTCAGCGGCCGTATTGGTAATAGAAACGTCAAAGTCCTGTAACAACGTTGCCACATCGTTTTCATTTCATTAGTCTTTATATCCCCTCCTTAGAAAATTATCGCTGAAACGAGTTGTTTATTTTAATTTTTTATCGAAACTACGAGGTAAATAATTTTAATTTTTTTTTTATATAATCTAAATATAGTATTTTACCAAATATCAGTTTTTCATCGAGATGGTGAAAGTCATTCATTCATAAATTTAAATTAATTGATGGTTCCCACGCTTCCCCCATGTTACATGTACAATTAATGTCATTTTTAATTGCAAATATCTCATATCTGATGAGGTAAATCGTCTTCAAATTTTAACAGTATGTGTATTATACATTTACGAGCTTATATTCTGAGTTTTGCGAAATTCTTGAAACATTGCTTTCATAACCGTACTACCTTAAGGCTTGAAGTGCAAGCGAGAGCTCTCTCTCTCCTACTTAACTGAGCGATGCGTCCGCGTGGACAGCTGCTATACACTTATACATTTACAAGTATGAAGTGCAGTGAAAAGTGAATGTGGTGTCAATTGTTTATAGCAACGATAATTGCAGCGATAAAGGTAATGATTCTTTCGATATTAAATATATGTTTAGTGATATATTGTCGAATATTCGTGCTTTCATCATTAAAATAAATAGCATCGGTCCGCTAGTGCAGCGATTGTAGGTTATGCTATAATTGACAAAACTATAACAATAAGTTAACAGAACTATTTCACGATGAGTAAAAAATCAATGGCTTTCTATATCCATACAAAATATCTATTAAACTAATAAAATTAAAATTTTCTTTTGAAAAATGCAACCATTCCATCAGTATTTTCTTATGACGTTGTCACGTTCAACTATCCTGTAAACCGACTTTACTGACAACCGATTTTTTTTTATTTAAATATTGGTTAATTGTTAAATTCAAACAATGAAGCAAAACTTTAGGATTATTAGAATACAGATTTTTATGTATTGAGGTAGACGATGTTATATTTTATATTGTTAACTGACGTAAGTCCAGATGAAGATAGGTACTTCGTATTCCAAGAGCGTCGTATTCGGTATGGATTGTAAAATTTTTGTTTGTATTTGAATTTTGTGGTTATCTGATTGATCAACATATTCCTCCGTAACGTTATTAGATTTTTAGCTTACGTGCATTTTTAAGTAGGTATTGCGTTTTCCATTGGAAATTTACTGACTTCATTTATTCCCACAACCTTTCTAGTACAATTTCTGTTCTGGTAGTTTATAAAGAATCTTGAATTTATTTTGTCCATATCTAGAGGACGAAGATTCATATGTATTTTAAAAACCAGAAATGTGTAAGAAACGCGACACTTTTATTTTTGCATTACATATTGTAACTAAGAGTATACTGATGGTATGTATCTTTTACATTATTTACTGTAAAATCTTTTAATTCATAACAACGACAAGTTCCAGAAATTCTTAAAACTTATTATTAATATCGTTAAGAATTTCTCGCATTAATAATAGTATATTATTCAACGAGCGTATAATGGTAGCTATTATTCACGAAGATGAAGTTTACAACACGAGCCACAGGCGAGTGTTGTAAATCATCTGAGTGAATAATAGCCATTATACACGAATGGAATACTATACTTTGTCCACGACACAATTGTTATAATCACAAGTTTAAAATTCTAAATTTACGCTATAATTAATGTAATTGAAGTTTCAAATGTATATGAGTTAGACTAACTACCATCTAAATTTAAAGAATTTAGATGTAGTGGTAAAAGGTAGGTCGATTCTTTATACATGTGTTTTGTTTGTTTACACCATTTTTTTGTTTTTTAACTATTTACATTTTATTTTTTTAATTTTTACGATTGTTTCTCGTTTTTTTTTCTATTTCATATAGTTCTTGCTAATTTTAAATTTTTTTTGCGAGTGTTTTGTATCTATTTCAATTTTTTTTTTAATATTCTTTCATGCATTTTTTTTGTTTTGTATGTTTTTATTTTATTTTCTCGTATTTTTTTGAATTTTTTTACTTGTTTAAGTTTTTTATTTCCGAATTTTTTGGGGCTTCCCGTTGTATTTGCGATTTTTTGATATAATTAGAAATCGAAACATCCAGGTGTCTATGCAACCTAGATGTAGAAAGATCTATCGATAAATTATTTACACCGCATTTTTTTAGAAATGTATAAGAATTAAATAATATATACATTTAATTTACAATGAGAAATGTTGATCACATAAAAACTATCCTCATTGGATTCGGAATCACCTCTAGAAAAATGTTTTTGAAGGATTTTGGTGCAGGTAAAAAATTGCAATTGTTATTAACAAAATAAGATGGAAAAAAATGATATTTATGTTTTTGTTAATAACTCAAAAAATATTAATAAAAAAGTCCGTATTCCCGGAACTCTATCTCCATTATTTATAATTTTAATTTGACGTTGAAAATAGGGCTCCCCCTGACTTTTACGACATTCGCTCGCCGCCGCTAAACGGGGTTTATTAGATAAAATATTTTTTTATGACATAAAATGTTCCTAACACTTGAAAGAATCTAACCCTGTTGAAAAAAACATTTTATCACCATTTGTCAAAAATTTATTTCATTGTTAACTAACAAATTTTTTCCTAATCTCTGTTGGTGTAAACAATGAGATAGTAGTTATTTATGTATCAAGGGCGTAAAACAGGCGTTTATGGACCGCAACGTGTAAATAAGATTAACACGTAAGGTCCATAAACGCTGTTTACGCCCGAAATACATACAAACTATTATGCACGACCGATTTAATAATCAACTAATAGTCAACTGTCAAATGGCAACTGTCAATTGATAAAAGTCTACTGTCAAATGTCAAATATCAACTGTCAAATGCCAACTGTCAAATGTCAACTGTCAAATGTCAACTGTCAAATGGCAACTATCAAATGTCAACTGCCAACTGTCAAATGCTAAATTTGAAATGTGAAATCTCTACTGTCACATGTAAAATATTATCTGTCAGCTGTCAAATATCAACTGTCAATGTCAACGATTCTTTTAATAATAATACTTATAAAGGATATATTTTTTTGTGAACAATTTAATATAAATGCCATTTCAACTTGCATGAATTTTATACCTCAAACCTCGATATTATTAACAACTTACCCTGTATAACCATTCACCTAATAATTTGTATTCATTCGTTATTTAAAATAAATAATTTGATTGAAAGTAATGTGCACAGAGGCTAGAGATAATATTTTAAAACAATAATCTATATACCTATCTATATATTTTTTTTTTTTCTTTTTTTTTTTTTTTTTTTTTTTTTTTCCTTTTATATATATATATATATATATATATATATATATATATATATATATATGTATATATAAGTCCAAATAGGTGGTGGCCATTTTTATTTAGACTTATTGTCAGTTTGGATGATTGCAAGTATTTCAATATTTAAGACAAAAAATTACTTTACCGCCCGCCATTTACACTTTATTGCCCGGCGGGCGGTAAAGTAGTTCACGCCCGCTAAATGTATGTAATAATCTGTACTTTATCGCCCGGTCGTGCATAAAAGGTATAAATTATTGGCCTAAAATTTGAAACTTCGTGGAGCTCTTTTCATATGTATACTTTACAAGATCCTGCGATAAATGTTTATTAATTATGTTTTTCATAACTATTGCAAAATGATTGATAAATTATTTTTTTTTTCAATTATTATTTAGTCATTCATGTTTTAATATTAAACAATGGCAGTAACTAACATAGGTTTTTAATTTTTTACGTAATTTGTTTATAAAATTGTTTTAAACCAATAGAAAAATTGAACATATTTGAAATGGTCTCTATACGGATTATTAAAATCGACAAATTTTTTTGTTTGGAAATAATTTATTATTTCATATGTTTGGTTATGTGTATATTTACTTTAAAAGCTCAGCACTAATACGAATAGCAAAACTATAACTAATTATAAAAATTAAAGAGAAACTTCATGAACGACTAAGAATTGATATAAATAGGGATGTTGACTAATTTCCGGATCTGCTTTTATTTTATAGATAAACTCTTAATAACCGCGAAAAAAATATTTTAATAATAAAAATGGTTTTATTTTAAAGAAAAACGTGATAAATTAGAATAGATTTAAAATTTCCCGCTAAAACGCCCAAAACTGTCATGTGACTTTGATTACGTCACGAACCGATAAACAATGCTCGCGATCAGTCAAACTCTAAGGAACTTTTGAGAAATAATTATTTTTAGGCTTTAATACTAGTTAATAATAAATACAAAGTGTGTGTGTATGTAGATGTACATGTAAAAAATGAATATTTTAATATTCAAACAGCCCACAGTATTTCTTACCACAATGAAGTTATAAATATACCTGTTTTTAAAATTTTTAAAGTTAACGAACGACATAAGTTCTATTTATTTAATTTTAGTCAAAAATATGACGGATTAATTGGTATTGATTTCTTAAAACAATTACAAGCAACTGTAAATTTAGAGAAAAAACTCCTTATTTAGAAATACCAATAATATACGAATTAGAAGAGTTAACACAACTAAAAAAAAAGAGTGTGCGTGTAACCTTAACGCGCGATTGAAGTAAAACTTGTTGACGTACGTATCGGAAAATAAATATTTAATTACAATTCAATCATATTTATTGCTTATATACTTTACAAAAAAATTAGATGTTATATTTATATTATTCATTAGAAGTAGGAATTTGAAAGTTACCATTATTTTTTTTATATATGAAATAATAGGTTTATGATAACTAAAATGTGAAACATAGATTTTACTCTCTAAATACCATTAATGTATTTGAAACCGTTTGAAAATTTCATAAATAAATTTCGAAAATTTAAGCTCCTCCCATAGCTGAAATTACACAGTTACTTCCATCAGAATCTTCCCTTAGAATCCAACGTTAGAGTTACCCCTAGTCGCGCCTAAAGAAGTTTTGCTTCAATAATAGGTAAACAATATTAAAAATATACACACATTACGTTTAGAATGTGTGATTTTGTAGCTGAATCTACCTTATTGTAATACAACACAAGAGCCTTCGATAGTTAGATAACCATTTCATTTTGTAGCATTTTATAGCATATTCCATAAAATTTAAAATCCTGAATTAAGTTTGTTTCCTTCACGTCTACGAAGGATCTGTTATTGCTGGTAAAAGATCAGCCATCCTGACTAGTGGTTTTATGGCCTTTATGGCTACCTAACCAAACCTAAAATAAGTATAAGAAAGTGTTGAAACATTTCGAATATTATTATTGCTTCTTTACTTAACGTAAAGCTTCCGTATAAACAATTATTTACTATCATAATATGTATGTATGTATATAAACTTACTTAATCAAATCATAATGAATGTCGCTATCTCGTCATTTTTTCATTTTTGTCATTTTTCTTCAAATCTTTCTGGCGCTTATAATATGCCCTTTGACGTTCACAATTTCTTTTTCTTTTTAGCTCTTTAAGTCTATAAAACGAAAATAGCTAGGTATAAATAATAGGTATAAATAATAAGGTATAAATAGTGTAATTACACACCAAAAATAAAATGTATGCATATAGAGTAGGTACTCACTATTTTCATTCAATATTTTTTCATCACTTTCTTCATTAATAAATCCAATTGTTTATTCATATTTAATACAAACACTTTATACACAAATTGAAACTATTCACCACCAATGTATTTTGGTTGACAAGATGACAAGCTGTCAATTCATACAATTACAGATTTAATTTTATTTAATATAGTAGGCAGAATCGCATGAGCGCCGCCAGGATTATTTTCAGGGAGATGCATCTGCATCTACACACTATTATGATCTAATATATATAGAATGTAGAATGATTTGGACAGCAACCGCGACGCCTTTAGTTTTTATTCAAACAATAATTTAATAAAAAAATATATAATTTTCTGGTAAATTCAGGTATTTTCTTTCATAGCAGGGGGGTGCAAGCGCACCCTCTTGCACCCTGCTGCCGGCGCCCATGCAGAATCGTGTTAGGTATTTTGTATTAGGTTTTGTTTCCGGTTTCTGTTATTAGAATGACGTCACGTCCGTTAGAATAACTTTTTTACTCCTAGTCTCGCTAAAGAAGTTTTACTTCAAAAAGAAACTTAAAGTAAAAAATTATTCTATTAATATTCCCGCTAGCACATCCCAAATTGTAAAATTACCCGTTGACATAGAAAGCGGAACAGGACTTGTAAGTTATATTAATTTTGGCAATCAAATAGAATCACCCTGTGCAGTTGTAAACGTAAATAATTTTTTTGCAACAACCACCATTACTAATTCAAGAGAAAAACCAATAAAAATTAATATTAATAAACCTTTTAAAATTGAAAAATTTGATATCGCAGATATAAATTTTATTGAAAAAATGAAAACGGATTCTGAATTAAACGAATACACCGATAATATTTTAAAATCTAATCTAAAAAATATACGAGTTGAACATTGTCATTACGAAGAAAAACAGGCTATAAAAAATTTATGTTAAGTTCCGCTGCAAAAAAATCTTTGTTTGTAGCAAAGAAATTCGCCACCATCAAACAATCGATTCTCGGCAAGTTAGAAGTAGTTAGAACTGTTTCCTTTGATAAATCCAGTCTCCATAATGTAAACACAATTCGGTTTATGATAACAAGTGAGTTACAAATACTAATAGCGAGTAATTAGCGAGAGAAATCAAAGAAATAACTCGTTCAAACAGACACAGTGACACCAAGCGACGCTAAGTTGTTTATCGGTTCATGACGTCATGCGCTGTGATTGGCGTTCACAGTCACGTGATAATGTGTATTAAATAAAGTTTTTTGAATTAATTTTAATTAATAAAATATTATTAATTACGTTTAATAAATATGATTTTAGGTATTTAAATATTACCATTAATCATTTAAATTTAACTTTACATGGATTTACAACTACTGTCAACATGCTTATTGCAGCTGCAACCACGAAAACGGCTAGTAATTCATTTACTAGACCAAATAATATATATATTTTTTTTTTAGTTTATATCGTACTCCGAATTTGGAAGAAGCTGAAATACGGTTTGTTACATTTAAAGATAAAATCACAACTTTTGTAGATATAGCTCCAGAGGTAATTATGTACAAAATTTATAATTGGATTAATGAATATCTTCAATTTTCTTATAGAATGTATCTATATGCATAACGGGGTAATACTTATTCTAGTGCAATTGTTTGCAAAGTTAATGTTAAAAATGTTATTAAAATAACTAACTACAAATTTCTATTTAAAATAAGAAAATGGCCAAATGGTAAATTTTAGATCTGCAGTAAGTAGAAGCTGAATCAGACAAATGTAATTTTCTATAAAACTGTCTAAAAGTTTAAAGCTGCCATCAGGAACGAAGACACATGTTTGTTGTTCAGAACTTCACTTCACTTAATAATTTGAATCAAACCAAATATATTTTAAGACATAAATAATGATGTTTTTAAAAAGCATGCATAATGCAAGCTATCTTTCAGGTGGGTAGGTATGCTTGATAATTACGCCAAGGGTTACAACGGTGTACTGACCTAAGGCTCTGTCTAGAGACACACCAAAGGGTAACTTTCACAGGTAACCTCAGGCGTTGGGCTCCCATGTTCAATATTTTTAACTGACTTCAAAAAGGGGAAGGTTATCAATTCAACCATATTTTTTTAACTTCCCGCTAAAAAAAATTAAAAATTTTTTTAAAATCGTTATTGGTTTCACCCCGTTTTTCGAAAATCGAGTTTTCATCGGATCTTAACGTTTTGAGGCCTTAGGAACCTCCTCTGACTATTTTTACGAGGGTGTCTGTATGTCTGTATGTACGTGTGGATGTGTGTGTGTGTGTGTGGATGTATGTAAACCTCTTATAACTTTTGAACGGCTTGACCGATCGGAATGAAATAAAAAGCATTCCAAAGAGTTCCATCTAACTTAGATTCCCTGTAAGTTTGAACCGATTCGAGCCGGTAGATTTCGAGAAATTTCAAAATAACCGAAAAAAACAATTGGTAAAAATGATGTTTTTTGGGCATATCTTTTTGGCTATTGCATCGATCAATTTCATAACCTAATCAGCTCTCAAGCTTATAAAGCCACGTCGAGTGCCGTTTTGCAAATTAAAATCGGTTAATTCGTTCGTGAGATATCGTTGTCGAAAAATTTCAAAAAAAGTGTTTTTTTTTTCAATAACTTAGAGATTTTTTGACTAACCGATTTTGCACTCCCGGTAACGTTTTTAGGTCTCAAAAAACTGCGTCGAATGGCATCTTGAACATCAAAATCGAATAAGAAGTTAAAAAGTTATGGCTTTTCAAACATTTCAAAAAAAGTCAAAAACGTATAGCTTTGCGGTTAAAACTAGCGGGAAGTTGCAAGGATGGCCTTTAAGGTCAACCTCTTATCGAATTTTTTTTATGGATGTTACCGAATATCTCCGGTATTTATAATCCGATTTGAACAATTCTTTTTGCATTTAAAAGAGTAGGTCCCATAGAAATTTGGTTAAGGTCTGGTCATCAATGTGAAAGATATTCCAGGAAATACCACAAAAATCAATAAAAAAAGCTCTGAAGTGGGTGAAAAATATTTATAAAAAAAAACATGTTAATCGCTAGAATAGTGAATTTTAAGACAAAAATGTTCCTTAGATTTTTTTAAAGTCAATACTTTTGGAGTTATTGGTACCTAACTGAAAGTTCACAAATTAAACGGCAAACAAGCATGTTTTTAAACGGTTTTTAGGAAATAATTCAGAAAATTTACATTTTATCGGGAAAACTATCATATAAACGAAGTGAATTGTAAATGAGCAACGAATAGCTTCAACCAGTGTGGTTTTGGCGAGGGTGAGTTTGTTACTTTTTGTGTCGCAAAAATATAAGCGTACTTTATTTTAGTTATAACTTACCTTCATTTTTATACAAATCAACTGTTCTAGTAGTAGTTTGAACGGATTATTCAAGACTAGCTGTACCCGCGACGTAGTTCGCGTGGCGCGTTGATTGTTATATAAAAATTTCTCCCCCGAATTCGTTATAGGGGTGGGGGAGAAATTTTTATATACCAGATGTTAAGTTGAAAGAAGACAAATACATCTGTGAAAACAGCATTCGAATCGGATTAGTAGTTTTAAGGTGATGCGCGCACAAACATGCAGACAGACAGACAAAAAAAATCTAACCACATTCTTGGGTTCTATATTGATCTAGTAACACCATCCGCTAATTATTTTTTAAATATCTTAAATGTACAAAATTTTCATTTCTACAGATTTTTTATATGTATAGATTATTTTTTACGCCCCCGCATGCCCCCTTGTGGGTGGAATTTTCTAAAATCCATTCACAATTGACCTCAAAATTATAAAAATAACTATTGTGCAAAGTTTCAAACCTGTAGGACTTATAGATTTTAAGTTTTAATTTTAATTTTTATTTTTCACGCTCCCGCAACCCCCTGTGGGTGAAATTTCGTAAAATCAATTCACAATTGACCTCAAACTTATAAAAATAACTATTTCGCAAAGTTTTAAACCTGTAGGACTTATAGATTTTAATTTTTTTTCACGCCCCCGCAACCCCCCATGTGGGTGAAATTTCATAAAATCCGTTCACAATTGACTTAAAAATTATAAAAATAACTATTTTGCAAAGTGTCAAACCTGTAGGACTCATAGATTTTTTTTTTCACGCCCCCGCAACACCCTGTGGGTTAAATTTTGTAAAATCCGGTGACAGTTGACCTCCAAATTATAAACATAACTATTTTGCAAAGCTTTAAACCTGTAGGACTTATAGATTTTAAATTTTATTATTTTTTTTTCATGCCCCCGCAACTCCCCTTTTGGGTGAAATTTGGTAAAATCCGTTCACAGTTAACCTCTAAATTATAAATATAAGATGATTTCTGTATAGCTTTAACCATTAAGGTTGCACACGCGACGGAAGCTTAAAAAATGGAGTAACTTCTCCCGTTTTCCCAACATTTCCCTTCACTGCTCTGCTCCTATTGATTGTAGCGTGATGAAAAGTATACTATAACCAGCACAGGAGTATGAAAAATAATTGGACTAAGTTTCGTTAAAATCCGTCGAGTAGTTTTTGTTTATATAGCGGTTATACAGACAGACAGACAGACAGACAGACAAAAATTTTACTGATTGCATTTTTGGCATCAGTATCGATCCCTAATCACCCCCTGATAGATATTTTGGAAATATATTTCATGTACAGAATTGACCTCTCTACAGATTTATTATAGTTATAGATTTTTAAAAAAGTTCCTATAGGTTTTCTATGAAAAACTTATCGTTTTCCGGTTATTCAACGTCATACGTTTGGATTTTTGGATTCGATGTATAAACGTCTACTTTCGAACAGTCGTAACTTTATTAATATTAAATTTGCTATAACTTTTAAAAAAACGAATCTCTCTTTTTTTATATAAACTTTATTTTAATATGAGTTATTCCCGAAAAATCGTTGGAAAACATGCTTGTTTCCCGTTTAATTTGTGAACTTTTAGTAACAAATAATTTGACTTTTCGAAAAAACTTTAAAAACCATTTTTGTCTTAAAATTCACTATTCTAGCAATTACCATGTTTTTTTCTCGGTAAATATTTTCCACCCCCGAGGTAACCACCCTCCAGAGAAAAATTGGCATAGGGTAGATTTTGAATTTATTGTAGATTTTGATTCTTGAGCCATTTTCTACCTACTGTCAAAATTTTAAACAAATCCATTCATATAAACAGAATTGCTAGCAGAAAAACGTCATAACCTGGACTATTAATACGATATTCCTAGTTACCTAAAATGATGCTTATTCTTCTTAGTCACACCGACATGCATAGAGATACAGTATCACGTATTAATTGAATGGAAACAAATAAATTTATATAATGAATATAATTTTAGATTTATAATACAAATGGTTTACAATCATTGTGCGATATCCTATTTGAACATCCAACTTGGAGTTTAGCACATTTAGCAGCACACTTTGGGCTTGATAATGCTTTGAAAGATTCGAGAGTTAGTTGTTTTTTTAATTCTGCAGAAGAAGAAACTGGAATGTCGCCATTACAAGTTGCAATACAGACACAAAATTTACGAACCGTACAAATGTTAGTTTCTGCACATTGTTCGTTAGAACATTTAGATAAAGATGCGAATTCAGTTTTTCACTACGCTGCAAACACCAACAAAGATATTATTGGAGTAAGTTGATTTGTCTAATTTACCATTACCAACCATGTCTTGTCGTAATCTATTTACATGTCACCAAAATTAGCCCTTCAGATTTTTGCAAAGTGTATAGACTGATTGATATTTATATCAACAAAGAATGCTGTGTCATCGGCAAAGGTGGCTAGTTTTTTTTGGGGTGCCAGTAGTGTAAACAAGATTAAGATATGGGCCTAATGCACTTCGTTGTGGTACTCCAGCTTGAATTAGTTGGCATGATTCTTTTGAGTTTGAAAAGCAATCCTTGATGCCATACTTTATCAATTGCCTGTTGGATATCCAAAAATAGTGCAGCACATATTTTCTTAGTTTCTGGACTCTCCCTGTATACGTTCACTATTCGGTGGCACTGTTGAACTGTTAAGTGATTCTCCCTGAATTAAAATTGGTGGTTGGGTATCAAATTATCAATTGTCTCTTGTATTCTTTTCAATATGAGTCGTTCAAAAATTGTTGATAATAGCGGAAGTAAGCTTATTGGTCGGTAAGATGCTGCTTCCGTTGGAACAGAAGAAAATTGAGCTAGTTTATGAGATGGTTAGTGACAATCTTCAGTTAGCATGTGATAAAGTTTACCCGTACAACGATGTCCGGGCAAAAGAAATCTCCTCGTCTGGTTGTGCAACTCTCGAAGAAAATGGTATCTGCAGAAGAATTGAAAGGGTACGTAGTAAAGAAGAAGATATCTAACAACTCAATCACCTATACTGCTTTCGACTGATCTAAAATTGCCATAATATTTTATAGGGATATGGAAACATCTAGTATGTTTGATAACCGTCGAGTTTTGTTTGTCAAGTTGACTTCCCCAGAACGAAGTGACAAGTGCTAGTTTTAGTTGCCGCATTTTTGTTATTTGGTTATGAATTGTTAAATTCACCCTAGCATGCAGTTTATTAGAAATACATTAGTTTAGTTCAAATTATATATCTAAGCATGGATATTGGCGAATTGTCCTGGCACAGTGTTAAACTTTTTGTTAGCGAATTCACTGCCGCAAAACAACCGTGCGCGAATTCATCACTGTGAAAATTACCCATTATTCCCTATTAAAATGTTTCTTTTTACAATATTTTGATTTTATGATACTTTGGCTGCATAGAACTGATATTTTATATTACTCTTACCATGATACTGTGCTCTCTAAATACCATAACTTTTCAGGTGTTAGCTGAAACTCCACCAATTCCTGCTTTAAACACACGTAATAGAAACGGCTACACGCCATTACACTTGGCTTGTTTGGGCGATAAACCGGATTGTGTAAAAGCTCTTTTACTCGCCGACGCCGACGTCAATATAACTGCAACGAATTACGAGGGAAATGAAAATAATTCACTGGAGAATAGTGTCGCTCCGAGCTACGTAAGTCAGTATTTACAAAACAATTTAAAGACACTTGATTTTAAAGGGATAAAAAATGGTGGAACACCGTTACATTGGGCAAGATCCAGACCAGTTGTCGAAGCTTTGATTGCTGTCAATTGTCATATTAATGCGTTGAATTTCGAACAGAAAACCGCATTGCATGTTATGGTAGAACAAAATCGGTACGTTATATTCCTTAAATTGTATTTTGGTTTATTCTTTTTCTTTTTTTTAGTTTAGATTGTGTCTGTGCTCTTTTAAGTAGAAAGGCCAATGCAAATTTGGGTGATAAAGATGGAAACCGTCCAATACATTTAGCCGTAAAAAATAACAATATTAGTATAATTCAGGCTTTAATTGTATTTGGAGCTGATTTGGATATTTTAAATAATAAAGGAGAAACTGCACGTCATTTAATAAAGAAAGGTAGTGATTTAATATTTGTTTGATAGAAAAGAATGATGCATTTTTTTTTATTTAGAAAAGGAAGAAAAAATTTTGTATTATCTGGCCGCAGTAGGAGCACGTCGTTGCTTTCCAGATTCTCAGGGTTGTACCCAAGGTTGCGCTGCGAACGGCACCTACGAGGGCGTTGCACCAAAACCGGTATATTTTATTATTAAGCCCGGCCATATATGTAGCGGTACACCGCGAAGTTAAATCGCAGTGGTTTACCGCAAGAGTGAGGGAGCACATACACCCAGTCAGGGCTTCCATATGGGTATAAATACGATCGCGTTTGTTGGTTTGTAATTACCCTGGATAATGTTAAAAAAAAGAAAGTGTCGAAAAATATAGAGTAAAAAGTGATTATTTAAAAGAACACGGTACAAGCACGTTAACTTATTACGTAAGTTAAGAAAAGAGGAAACTGATTGTCATATATACTTGGGTTTGTTTCCTCAATGACAGATCAAAAAATTAATTAAAAAATAAATTTAAAGGCTCCCTTCTTCTTTAATATTTTAAATACTGAGGTGAGCCGCCTCCTTCCTCACGTTGCATTATGGTTTCATCACACGTGCTGGTACGCACGCCACGGCTATCCTTGCGATGCTGCTCGAGGGAGCGATACACTGCTACGTAAATGGCCTACCTAATAAATCTTTGAATGATAAGAGCGATATTTTTTTTAGGTCGTTGGCCCGACAAATCGAGATATTTTAAATTCCATGTTGTCGGTGGCAGGAATGGAAGTCGCAGCAGAAAAATATAAAAATGTAGGGAAAATGCCGAAAAATGGAAGATTATTGTGTTTAGATGGCGGTGGAATTAGAGGTTTAATCTTGGTTCAAATGTTAATAGAAATAGAAAGTATTTGTGGAAAACCGATTAAAGATTGCTTTGATTGGATAGCTGGTACTAGTACAGGCGGAATTTTAGCTTTAGGTAAAGTATGGTTAAAAAAATGAATACGTGATTACAAGTGATATTAAGGAATTTTTTAGCAATTGCTACTGATAAATCAATGATAGAATGTTTAGGATTGTATTTTCGTTTAAAAGAACAAGTTTTTAATGGTCTTCGACCGTATCCGAGTGAAGATTTTGAAAAGATTTTAAAAGATACATTCGGCACCGACAAGGTCATGTCTGATATTAAAAATCCAAAACTTATGATTACTGGTAAGTATAAAACTTAATCACAATTAAAAAAAAATTAATTACAAATGATTTCTAGGAGTATTAGCTGATAGAAAACCAGTTGAACTTCATTTATTCCGAAATTATACCAGTCCGAATGATATTTTACAAGTAAAACATGATTCTCTGTACGAATGTCCACAACCACCGGAACAGCAAGAAGTTTGGAAAGTTGCTAGAGCAACTGGAGCTGCTCCTACTTATCTCCGGTAAATCCCATTTGTTAACTCAATTTCATAATCATAAGTAACAAATTTGATTTTAGAGCATTTGGTCGATTCTTAGATGGTGGTTTAATTGCAAACAACCCTACCTTGGATGCTTTGACGGAAATTCACGAACACACGCAAGCTTTGAAAGCGATAGGAAATGAAGAGAAAGCAAGTCCAGTGACCGTTGTGGTTAGTTTGGGAACTGGTTTAATACCAGTAACAGAAGTCAAAAGCGCTGATATTTTCATACCGGGAAATATAATGGATGGTGCCAAACTGGTTATGGGATTATCTTTTATTGGCACCTTATTAGTTGACCAAGTAAATGTTCTTTATTTTAATTAATTTTTTGATTCTGATAAGTGATTGCAAGTGATAATCACAAAAGGGACAATAAATTTAAATTATTTCATGAGGCACTTTGTGATCACAAGTGAGTATAAATGTTCTTAAACCAATCACTTTAATCTTTAGGCTACTGCAAGTGATGGTCGAGTTGTGGACAGGGCACGTGCATGGTGTTCTACAATTGGTGTTCCTTATTTTCGTTTTTGTCCACAAATGAGTGACGAAATTGTGATGGATGAAAAATCTGATGAAAAACTTTGCCAAGTGTTGTGGGAAACCAAAGTGTACATGCATAAAAACTTACATGTTTTACAAGAATTAGCTGACATTTTAAATAATCGATAAAATATGCAATTTTATCATTTAAAACTTAATCAAATCCAGAATATAATTTCGAAATTTTATAAGCGATTTAATAAATCAAAGACTAATTAATCATATATTATTTCTCTCTTTATTTTCATTTATCTCTGAAAGGATTCTGGCAAAAAGCGAAATTAATTCTCAATACCGTAGATAAATTATACATTTTGTATATTTTTAATATGCACTCAGTGGTACGAAAAACGGAGCAATTGATTTTTTTACAACAACATAAATTTCAATACGTTGATGTTTTAATATTTCGTCTAAAATCTTAAACATAAAAAAAGCATGTTACTGTATGTTTTAACAACTAATATTTTTGAATAAATTTAAAAACTATAAAGATCTTCTCACTTCAAAATAAATAATTGGCCATAAACCCATATCCAGCAATGTTTTTGTTTTTCATTGAAACAACAGAAAACTGACAGCTCTTAATGATCAATTTATCACGTCTGACGAACCAATGTTGTGAACGGACAGTTTGAAGACTCGGCAAAACTAATCTTCTACGCACAGAACTTCAACCTGTAACTGGTTCACAACATCACAACTTCTTAGGCATCATCGTATCGCGCGACTTAAGTTTGCCACAAATTATGACCACTTGGTTGAAAATGAATAGAATTCATTTTGGATATCGACAAATGTAGATTGGGCCTGTGGTTTCCTGATGGATATGAGAGAGCATAACAATACCTACAGTAATTGTTGTTAGAAAATACCTAAAGTATCTAATGTTGTCTTTTATTTGTTTAAGACATTAGATAAATATTAAAAGAACATAACAATATTTGGCGCCCAACGTGAGGCTCGAATAGAGACAGGATAGAATTCAAGCCAACCAACCCAAAGGAATACTACCAGTAAGGCGTAAATACTATTATGGAATTGTTAATGTTAACTATGTGTATCGAATCAACTTACTTTCAATATAAAGATAATTTTTATAAACAAAATACAGGAATGGATATGGGAAGTTGTCTTTCACCAATATTAAGTAATATTTATATGGAATTTTTTAAAAAGATTTTTTATTGAAACAACATATTTTAAACCAAAAATTTGGTATAGATATTTAGATGATGTTTTTGCAATTTGGCCTTACAATCTTAATTTATTAGAGAGATTTCTTCAAAATAATAACAATAAATTACCTTCCATTAAATTTACAATTGAAATAAAAAAAAAATGAAAAATTACCATTTCTTGATACATTGATTACGAAGGAAACCGATTATTTAATTAATACTAACATTTTTCGTAAAAAACACATACTAACAGATATTTGAATTTTAATTCCAATCATATGTTAAAAAAGAAATTATAAAAATTTTATATGATAGAGCCGAAATAGTATGTTTGGATATTGCTTCTTTTGAAGACGAAAAAGAAACAGTAGAAACAGTTTTAATGAATAATGGGTATCCTGAAAAAATAATATATTCAACTTTTAATAAAATTGACAACCACCGGGGTTTGGATAACCAAATTGACCATACACAAAATTTAAAAACTACAAAAATTCCAGGTATTTTTGAAAAAATTTAAAAAAATGGTAATGCTTTTAATATTAGAACAATTTTTTAAACGAATAATACAACTAGATCACTTTTATTCAAAACAAAACCAATTAATTTAGATAAAAAACAAAAAACTGTGTAGGTATATATTATATCATGTGATTGTGGCAAAGTCTACATTTGGGAATCAGGAAGACCTCTTGAAGTTCGCCTCAATGAACACAAAAATTATCTAAGAAAAGGAGATATAGATATAGATAAATCTAAGATTTGTGGGCATGCTGTAAATTTTCTAAATCCCGAAATAAAGTGAAATGACACAAAAATTTTATGCAAAGAAGAAAATTCTATAAAAAAATTAAAAGAAATAGCACATATTTTATTAAATCAAAATGAATGTAATTTACCTTGGATTTATCTAGATCTTGGCTAACCACCTTAAAAAAAATAAGTCGATAATCTATGTATCTATAGAAACAAATTATATATTTAAAACCAAAAGCATTGAAATAAGAAGTATTTAAAAAAATTATCTTTCAAAACGACAACCGTTGTCGAGGGCTTAGAGAAGAAAATTATTTTAATTTTTGTTAGGCATTTTCAATTTTGAAAAAAAATGACCTTTGACAAATTTGACATAAATGTATCAAGATAAATAAGCAATGGTCTTTTTTAAAATATTAATTTATTATTTTATTATTTTGATTTTAGTGGCAAACGTTGCCCCATTAAAGAAGTAAATATATTCGCTGGGTGCGTAAGTCATAGTGGGGGACACAAAACTGATGCCAGCGCTCGCTACGGACAATACAGAACTAAGGGTGGCTCTTTATCACATAAGTCTATAAAAATAACACGTGTGTCAGTTTAATAAGATAAATAAAATAAAATTGGTCACAAAAGTTGTTGTGTAGTCGATAGCAAAAATACTGGTAGAAACAGCAATTTTAAATTTTACAAGTTCCTGGTTGCCAAGTAAAAATTAAATCAGCGAAAAAAATGTACAGCAGCTGTTTAAAGGCAAAAGTAAGTATTACTGTAACCCATAACCGTATTGTATAAAATAATATCCTATACATATGTACATCCTGTAAGAAAAATAAGTACATAATAATTTAATTGATTCTTAATACGAATTCAATTTTTTATATTACAAATAAAATAAAGAAAATAAAAAATTAACATTCATTTGTAAATATAAAATGAAGGTAAATAGAACGATTCGTTATCATTTATATAATTGCAGATTGTTATATATTTATTATTAATACTGATTTTTCATTCAACATTAATTTTTCAAAAATGAACATCTTGATAGATTTTAACACTACTTATAACTTAATTCACTTGATACTTGTTTTAGTTATTCTGTTTATTTTACTTACTGTTTTCCGCTGACCCAACAAAAAATTGTAATTTAAAGTACACTCTGTGTTTGTTACATTTTACATTGAAAGAAAAATTAAGTTTATTTAATTTTTTTAATAACTTTTTGACGTCCAATGCATGTAAATTTTCACAAAAGAGCCACCGTAAGTTGTATCGGTAGGTGGCGCTTGGGTTACGCACCCAGCGAATACAATTATGCCACAAAGAAGTTATAGACAATTCTCTTTTTCATTGTCCGGGTGCCATAGTACCTACCTCTTCGTCCGATCACTTGATAATTGAAGTTTCCTACGCACCTGTTTGTGTACAATCTCCATTCAATTCTGAAGATCGGCGACATATTCTTCACGTACCACTTCTTTACCAGGTTTACATCCAAACACCAAGTCACATAGTTGCCTCATTTTTCTACCGAACAGGACCTTCGCAGGTGTTTGGCTTGTTGGTTCGTTAATGACCAATAGAAGAGCCATTAGAAATAGTAAAAATTTGTCAATCCCAATCTCTCTGACACTACTTTTGACACATAGTTGGTTATAGTCCGATCGATTCGTTCCACCATTCCATCAGACTAAGGGTTCATAGTTCCATTCGGCATATAACGATTTCGAAGAATGCCTTGCGGCTTACGCAACGCTGCTGCCACGTTCCAGAGGATGATGGATAGGTTTAAGACAACCATCCCTGATGTCAACCTGCTAGTCTATCTTGACGACATTATTGTACTATCATCGACATTCGAACAACATCTAGAGGACCTCTCCAGATGTTTCACCCAGATGCGTATAGCCAAGTTACGCATGAACAGATCCAAGTGGAACATAGGTTGCCAACAAGTCAAGTACTTAGGCCATGTGATTACCCCAAAGGGAATCAGCACCAACCCTGAAAAAGTCGAGGCTATCTCGCATATGCTGCCAACAGTAGACGTGAAGCAACTGTTAACCTTTTTGCAAACATGCAATTGGTGTAGGCGCTTTATAAATATCCAGGCCATTAACGACCCTTACCAAGAAGAATGCCTCTTGGACCTGGGGTGAACCCCAAGAAAAGGCTTATAAAACGTTAAAAGGTGCCCTAACAACCGCACCCGTCCTCTGCCAATCGAACACCGCTAAGCCCTAGCAGTTACGAACAGACGCAAGCTCATTCGCCCTACGTGCAGCGCTTCTCCAGGGGGAGGGACCGGATGAAAGAACAATTGAATACGGCAGCCGTCTTTTAAAGCCTGCCAAGAGAAACTACAGTACTACGGAACGCGAAGCCCTGGCCATTGTATGGGTAGTCCAAAAATTTCGAAGATATCTAGAGGAAGCTACTACTATCTTATTGACCGACCATCAACCCCTTAAATGGCTCATGCCGCTGGGAGACGTGCTCGTTGGTCGCTACAGCTACAACCTTACAATTTAAGGATTGAGTACGCACCTGGAAAAGCGAACGTCGTAGTCAATATCCTATCACGGCCACCTATGCCAGAAGAGCCACCCTCGTGCCCACTTTCATTAATCACCGAGGAACTACCACAAAAAGGACCGGAACAGCTACGCTCAGACCAAATTAGCGACCCCGAGCTTCGCAAAGATATCACCGCCTTCGAGACCTCCGCCCCAGAAGAGGCTCATCGATGGTCAGCTAGGGGATACTTGTTGTCCCAAGGAGTACTATATAGATACTCATCTGATGACGACAATGAAGTACCACAACTGGTCGTCCCAGCCCTGAACCGCGAGGAGCTACTGAAGGCCTTCCACGATGCCCCGGAAGCCGGCCATCTAGGTGCCGATGGAACCTACTACAAAATATCCAAGAGGTTCTATTGGCCCGGGATAAGACAAACCGTCAAGGAATACGTCAAGAGATGTCCTGCCTGCCAGAAATACAAAATTGACAACAGAAAACCTGCCGGACTATTGCAAACCCCGGTAATGCGACAGATTCGAAACTATTTCCATAGACTCCCCAGATTCGAAAAAGACGAAACCTGGATACTCATCATCGATGACTGGAGCACACGATGGATCGAGATTCATTCATTAAAACACGCCACCTCCAAAGCTTGTGCCGAGGTGCTCATTTCTTCGATATGGTTTACCCCGCAGAATCATCACGGACAATGGGACTCAATTCATCAGTGAAATAATGTAACAACTATGCTACTGTTTAAACATCGAGCAAAGGTTCACCCCAGTATATCACCCCGCCGCTAACATGGTAGAGCGGAAGAACCGCGACATGAAGACTCTATTGTCTATCCTAGTAGGCACTAATCACACCGACTGGCCCTCGAAACTTCCCGCCACCCGGTTTGCCCTGAACACCGCCGTCAACCAAAGCACCGGCCAGTCAGCGGCCTACCTCATATTTGGTAGGCCCCTTCGCAACTCTATCAAAATTTACCACGACATACGACAAGTCATAAACAACGAGAACTTTATCTCGGAAATTCCTCCCAAACTGCTACGCCTGATAGACTACCTGGAGGAAGCCCGAGATCAGCATGAGAAATCCCAAGATCGGCAAAAGAAATATTGGGACCAAGATCACCCACAAGCTCCCACAAACCTGCCCGGATATCTTTTCCTTGTCAACACCCATACTCTCAGCCAAGCCAGTAAGGGCCACACCCCGAAGTTCGACCCCAAACGAGACGGCCCATATGTAGTCCTGGATGCAAAGGGCCCCTGTACCTACGAGATTGTCACGCAAGAAGCCCCGGATCGTCCTCTTGGCACCTCTATTCAGCGTTACGACGATTCCAGCCTGGTTCCAAGGACTCTACTCCCATTCGGCCCTTACGACGCTGAGGTCGCCCCTGAAAGACAGCGCATTGACTCAGAACTTTCGTCGGGACGCCTTACAGTTCTGAAGGGGGAGATTGTAACAAACCACGTGCAAACCACCCTCTATAGTACCAATGCGCTCCGCAAGACGCTCTCTGTTAGCGCCACCGTACCCATGCGGGACCCCTCATCGCATCACCACCACCACCCACCTGACCAAGGCCTGCGCGTAGATCGCTACCATCGCCCTACTTAAGGGCGGCTCCTGCCCAGGATTTATCATAAGACTTGCTCTCTCAGCTTTAGCACCTAGCCAGCGCACTGGTTTACCGGTCCTACAGGGTCTCTAGTTGGCGAACAGCAAAATTTTGTCTTTAAGTCATATCTCCGTATTGAATAAACGTATTTTATTAGTAACCAGTGTTTGAGTTTTAATGTTTTACTTGTTTATGATTATAGTATAAACCATATCTGTTTTTTACGTTTAATAATAATAATAATAATAATAATTTTTATTTATTCATTTCACACAAGATACAAATTTTACAAAAAATATTAATTAAAATATATATAATAAAATAGGTGTATATGACTAAATAAAAGAGAATAGAAATAAATTAAATTAAATTAGACAAAATATAAAATGAAAGTACAAAATACATATACAAATTTCACAAACAAACACTGATGGTCACAAAGTCGGAGACTGTCCGTGGTATCAGGTAAGTAAGGAAAAGTAATTTTGCACTTTATTAGTAAATTACTTATTTTGTATTATATTATATTTAATTATGGAAAATTGCTTCATGAGATAATATTAGAAAACAACAAATAATGAGTAATTTTTAGATCATATTTGTAATAAATTTAGAACTTTTGTTCATGTTATGTTCTTTGGCTTATAAATATAATTTTAATTTTTGGGAATTAGAAAATTTTTAATAACATCTCTACTTAATGAAAGTAAATATTTTTTTAATCTATTTTTAAATTGAAAGATCGATAGAGATGTTTTTATTTTAGGTGGTATAAAGTTAATCACTTTTGGGGCTAAATAGTTGTGACATTTCTGTCCTACTGTCTTACGAGCTGCAGTTTCTTTCGTCTTTTTCATTATTTTGGCTCTAGTTTGGTACTGATGAGAAATGATATTCAGATGGTTTGGATGTTTAAAATAGAAATTTGCAATCTTAAGAAAGAAATTTTGACTGGGGTCAAGCACTTTTATTTCATTAAACAACTGAGCAGATGAGTAAGTCCGTTCTTTTTTTAGCATTATTTTTAAAAAACGTTTTTGTATTATTTCAATTTTTTCCAGATAGACATTAGCTGCTCCGCCCCATCCTAGTAGCCCATACGTTATTCTAGAATCGACCAAAGCATAATACAACATTTTTAAATATGTCAATTCAAGTATATTAGCTAAATATTTAAATCTATACAAAAGGGTTCTTAAAGTGTTTACAACGTTATCAATGTGGTTATTCCATCGCAAGTGATTGTCGATTGTAATTCCTAAGTATTTAGCTTTATTGGTTTGGTTAATAGTTATTTTTTCTTGATTAATATAAATTTCTAATTTTTTAAATTTCGGGAGATTATTTTCATAACTAGTTAATGGAAGAAAGTGTGTTTTATTATAATTAACTGCTAAAAGCTTATGACTGAACCAGTTGAAAACAGTTTTTAGTTCATTTTCAGTTATTTCTTTTAATTTCGTCCAAGATTCAGCTGAATAAAAAACTACCGTATCATCAGCGAAGCTCAATATTTTTCCACGGGTTCTTAATAATAATAAACTATTAATATACACGTTAAACAAAATGGGGCCAAGCACTGTACCTTGAGGTATACCAGAATTAATTTGACGAAAAGTACTGCAGCTGTCTTGAATTTTTACACACTGTTTTCTATTGGACAGGTAACTTTTGAATAAATCATAAGATTTCCCTCGTATTCCCGAATCGTGCAAATCGTCCATTAATTGTCGATGGTCAACAGTATCGAAGGCCTTTGCTAGATCGAGGAATATTGCAGCTGATAGTTTACTTTGATCTAGTGCCATATACATTTCTTTTGTAAGTTCAGCAATAGCATCCTCGGTTGACTTTTCTTTTTGGAAACCAAACTGTTTGTCCGAAACTATTTTATTTTTAATAAAAAAAGATTCAATTCTTATTTTAATTATTTTTTCTAAAATTTTTGTGAAAGTAGTAGTTAATGATATTGGGCGATAATTCGATGATTTGCACTTATCACCATTTTTATAAAGAGGTTTCACAACAGTAATTTTAAATTGATTAGGAAAGATGCCTTTTTCTATAGATGAATTTATTAAGAAAGTCAAAGGAGTCGCTATTTCTGAACCAATTTCCTTAATGTTTTCGGAAGTTATACCGTTTAAGAACCGATAATAAATATAACGTTTTATCAAAAACTACCTATTTTGCAAAAAATGTCATTGTGATAGTAAATAATATTGTCATCAAATTTTTGAAAATTTTTACTGCCGTCAGGTCTTTCAGATAATGATAACATCAAATATCTCAAAAATTGGTAAATAGAAATAAACGAATAATAATTTTTGGATTATATTTATTTTATTATACAAAATTTATAAACAATATTTTGTAATTGTTTTGAGGATTTTGACAATAATTAGCTAGGTAATTGTTTTTAAGAAATGCCTATACAATGGGTTATCAGTTTACTGGTTAAAAAAAACTTAAAAAAACTTTAAACATTTAACCCTGCATAATAGAAGAAAACGTTAAAAATTCTTAAAAAAATAATAGTTAAAGTATTTATATTAATACGTAGCTACTGTATAGATGAGTATAGGTAAACTTATTAATAGGACATATAAGAGCTGACTTGTCCAGCGTCCTAATCAACATCCAACTTCTTGAAATTACCATAATAACCCAGTGAATCTGAATTTTTTAAGGGATCTGGTCGAAGACTTTCATCTACCTTTAAGTCCTCCAATTTATCAAACCTTTCACTGTATTCTTTAAATTTTTCTCTCCATACATCTAAAACATATACATAATTTTTAAATTAAAGGCAGTTAACATCTACGGAAATTTTTATTTAAATGTTCACTTTTTAGCATCATGATTTCGTTTTTTATTATGCCGAGTGTCACGCCTCGGTAAATGCAATATATACCTAAATAATACATTTTAAATGTATCCAAACGTGTAAAAATAAATTTAAGGTTTTAGTCAAATTAAAAAAAAAAAATAAAAATATGTTTAAAATAGCTTGTTATTCGAGATCAGCGGTGGCGTGCTTGTCCTGGAGGTAAACCAATTTGAACTCCTCTAACCTTTAAAAAAAATGTTACATTTTAAATTTTTCACCTATTTATATACATTTTCATAATACAATCGTTCATTTTAACGTGACAAAATAAAAGATCAAATAGATTAATACTTTGAAATTTAGATAAGTACCTGAAGCAAAAATAAAATGTACTAAACATTAAAGTATAAGCGCCATCAAGGTATAATATCCTCAGCATGAGTGTGAGAGAGATGCGGTATATAGGAACACGCACGCGGCAGCGATAATCATTCATCACGCGCTTGATTAACAATTAAAAAACTAAGGTTTAAATTAATATTATGAACTAAAATGCTTCAGGACTTTGTTTTTTGGAGTTGAAAATGGCAATTTTTTACGTTTTTTCATAACTTAAATCGTCTATGCGTCGAAAATGGTATATCTTAGAGAAAAGTTACTAAGGACATTTTTTGTTCAGAATGTCCCAAAAAACTTAAAAAAATGGTCCGGAGCAAAAAGACCGATTTGTTCTATTTGTCTAAAAAATATTTAAACTTTTGACGCACTTTTGGACCTGGTAACATGCAAATTTGTTAAAAAGGGTCCTTTTTGAGTAAAATTGTGAAAACATTTTTTGCTAAACACTAATTTTTCTACCAATTCTTGCGGTCAAAATATAATAAAAAATTTCTATTCCCGAGATGTGGTGGCAACTACCCTCATGGTAAAAGTGCCTTTCGGCTTCAATTTTGATCCTTGGAATGCCCGCTACTTATTTTAAAATTTTCAAGTAAATCTTTTATTTTTTTTTTTAAATTATGAAGGGAAAACCTTTGGTCCCGGACTAAATCTAAATTATTCTTAGGGATTCCGAAACTTGGACTCGTAATCGCGGGAATTCTAACAAGACACTGTCCACTAAAGTACCATCTCTGTAAAATGTGCTAATCGGAGAATAGTAGGTACATGCACATTCTGTGAGTACCTATACATAGGAAACAACTGAACACATTAAATGTAATTTCAAAGAAATTGTTCACCAACAGCATAAATTATCTGGGAGCCTGATTAGGTTACAAACGTACGTACTCAGCGGATAATAGACTTCTTAAAAGTCTAGCCTAATGGACTCATAAATAGATGAAGGTTATTCACAAAAGAATTCTTAGTTCGCAATTTAGTAAGATCATCTGCAAGACGTTAATTCCTTATCACCCTCGAGGTCGAGATTATCGTGTGAATTATCATCTTGATTATTATTATCTTGCCACATGCCGGATCTCGAGTCTAGGATCGAAAAAGGGTCTTTTTTATAGCTCATTTATGGACCGCCCATTAGGCCCAGGTAAGGGGTGACTTCAAAGACTCTTTAACCGTGAAAACCTACAAGCTACTATAAACAATATTATAAAAAGTAAATAAAAAAGTGAAGAACCTACAAAGGGCTTTGTTAAATTAGTTAATTAGTTAATTCTAAACAAAGATAAACAAGTATTTTTTAAAATATATATGATTTGTTTAAATTTATTTGAAAAACGTTTGTAATGATTATAATAGTAGATCTTTTTATGTATGAGGTATGGTTTGAAGACCGGCGATTTTACCTTTATAGTTTTTGCAAAATGAGAAATTAACCATAAGAGTTTGTTTTTTTCTAAACGCTGTAGAATGGGTACATAAAAATGATCCTATCGTCGGTTAAAAAATTTCCGTTTAAAACAAAAAGACTTACACTTAACACCTCTCATCTCAGTTTTTCCTAACTTTTAGTTGTAAGAACTAAAAAAATTATGAGAAAAGAAAAATTATAAACAAATTTTGTAAAACAAAACATCTCATAAAAACATTTTCAGGTAAAATGTTGCCAACTTTACACCTTAGTCAATAGTATATTGTGTATCTAGTAGGAAAAGCGATACATTCCCAGACGACAATGGAGTCCGGGAATGTGCTTTTTCTACGAGATACACATACTATTTTTTCTGAAATTGCATTAAATATAATCGCAAACTGAGAAAGTTTTATATATGCATAACTGTTTTTGATTATTATCGTATTTTCTATAAAACCGTTTCGTTGATACTGTTATTGTTTATTAGTGTCACAAAAGTGTCAGTTCGGTTAGTTACATATTGCTTAAAATATTTTAAATTATATTTCAAATGGACAGTGATGATGATGTCCAGAGGTGCAAAACGCCTCCAGAGTTACTAAACACTGCTACTAATGTGGTTTTAAATTTATGCCAAATAAAATCAAGGCGCAAAATATGAATTTGCTTATAAACGTTTTATGGATCATTCCCGTACAGTACGGAAAAGTTTGTTGCCAAGCAACGGACTAAAATACAAGAATAGTGTATTTTGCGGCTCGAATTTGATCCGAGAAACTAGACATTTCCAAGCGATTTCAGAAAAAATCGTTTTTTTATTACTATTACGTCTTTCTCTATCTGGTTCAGCCATCTTAACCTAGGTCTTCCTCTTCTTTTTGGTACTAGCGGTGTCGAGTTCATGATTCTTTTTATTAGTTCTGTAGGTGTTCTTCTCATTATGTGGCCGGCCCGTTCTAGTCGCCTTGCTTTTATGTAGGTATCTTACTATGTTCTCTCCTCCCATTTTTTGTTTAACTTCTTCGTTATTCTTCATTCTTATTTTCCCATTATTTGTTATTTTTAGTCCCAATATTGATCTCATTATTTTACTTTCCACTATTCTTTTTTGTAAGCGTCGTGGTTTCCATTGCATAGTAATAACTGGTCTAATCAATGTCTTGTTCATTTTGATTTTTGTTTTGCTGCTGAGGTTTTAGGATCTGAGTAGTTTGTTTACTACTTCCAAAAGTTTGCAATTATTACTAATAATAAAACTTATTTCACTAGCAGAACCTCCTAAAGACTTGTATGACTGAGTGTCCTGGGAACAGTGCTTTTTTCGCTAATTTACCTGGTTTATTTGTGGGCAGTACATAACTTAACTACTACACAGAAGTTATTAAAAGTACCTACAAGAACTTTGAAGCCACGTAAATTATGAAAAATTATAAGTTTTACGACAGATTTAAATTTAATGCTGTAACTTAACTTAGTGAAATACCACAAAAATATATTGAAGCTAATAAAATTTATAAATGAAAAGATGCCACAGATGAAAAGCTAAAATCACTGGAGGAAAATAATACTTCGGATCAGTAAATGTTAAAGTGATAAATTTAAAAGTACAAGAACTACGAAACTACTCAAATATTTGAAAAATTTGGAGTTAGATTTTGGCACAGATTTACGTTTAATGGCAGATTTATCTGCTGGAACTTAACTTAGTGAAGTACTGCAAATTTATGTTAAAGGAAAATAATACTTGAGACCCGAGAATGTTAAAGTGATAGATTCAAGATGGGTAAAAAGAAAATAAATGGTGAAGTTGTGAAAAAAACACGACTTGTTTTTTATGGTTTTTATTTAACAGTGTGATTTAAGTGAAGATGATTACTATTGTATTTGTATTTAGAATATTAGTTATATTAAAAAATTCCTAAATGTGTGATTTATATAGACAACAATTAGTATTTTGGTCTTTTTGTAATCCTTACATCCAGCTCTTCTGGTAAAAGCACTACTTTCTGATCTGTACTATAGCAAATTTAAATACTTCATTGAATGTGTATGATGCTCAAAAGATAATTATTTTTATTAATGCTTGACCGACAAGGGGATGTAATTTTACAAATATTTTTTCGTACTTATTTAAGGTTTTAAAATGAACTAAAAATGTTATATTCGAACTTTTGGATTTTTAAATGAAATCCAAACCAATTTTTTGAATTTATGGATAAACTATAAATATATTTAAATTTTAAAAAAGTGTAACGTTTCGATAGAATTGTACTTTATTAAAATTATCAAAAGTTGTTTATATTTCATAAATATTATTATTTTGTTTAAATGCTGGAAAGACTAACCTTGTATATTATTTTTAATTGTTTTATACATGTCCAAAATCTCTAAGTTTTATTTCAACTTTATCACTTACCTTCGGCTTTATGTTTTTATAATTTTTAACATAAAACAAACAAGAGTTTATAGACTTTAATGCTTTTTCATATATTTTTTATGATTTTATGATTTACTAATCCCAAAACAATTTTTAATAGTGCCCTTTGTTAGCAATGCTAATTCAGCGATCAAACTGTGAAACATGTTAAATAATCAAATTTCAGAAAGAAATTTGTAAAAAAATTAAAACAAAGCAATTAAGAAAACCAAAAAAACGTTTAAAATTCCGAAAAAAGGTTTAAGACTCAAAAATTCATAAAATCAATAAAAAAGATAAAAAAATTAAATAACTAGAAAAAAAATCGTTACAAAACAAAAAATTCGAAAAGAGGTTGACCTTAAAGGCCATCCTTGCAACTTCCCGCTAGTTTTAACCGCAAAGCTATAGTAACGTGACGTAATTTGACGTTTTTGACTTTTTTTGAAATGTTTAAAAAGCCATAACTTTTTAACGCGTTACGATTTTGATGTTCAAGATGGCATTCGACGCAGTTTTTTGAGACCTAAAAACGTTACCGGGAGTGCAAAATCGGTTAGTCAAAAAATCTCTAAGTTATTGAAAAAAAAACACTTTTTTTGAAATTTTTCGACAACGATATCTCACGAACGAATCAACCGATTTTAATTTGCAAAACGGCATTCGACGTGGCTTTTTAAGCTTGAGAGCTGATTAGGTTATGAAATTGATCGATGCAATAGCCAAAAAGATATGCTCAAAAAACATAATTTTTACCAATTGTTTTTTTCGTTTATTTTGAAATTTCTCGAAATCTACCGGTTCGAATCAGTTTAAACTTAAAGTGAATCTAAGTTAGATGGAACTCTTTGGAACGCTTTTTATTTCATTCCGATCGGTCAAGTCGTTCAAAAGTTATAAGAGGTTTACATACATCCACACACACATCCACACGTACATACAGACATACAGACACCCTCGTAAAAATAGTCAGGGGAGGTTCCTAAGACCTCAAAACGTTGAGATCCGATGAAAACTCGATTTTCGAAAAACGGGGTGAAACCAATAACTTCCCGATTTTAAAAAAGTTTTTAATTTTTTTTAGCGGGAAGTTAAAAAAAGTTAAAAACACGTTAAGAAGTAAAAATAAAAGTATTGTTGAAAATGTACTAATTAAATTTTAAAATAATAAATAAAAAAGGGTGTGGCAGTCAGTGGGACTGCCGGCAGAAGTTATACTTCTAATATGCACTGTTAACTAATAAAACTTAATAACTACAAACACAGGCAAGTAGAAATAACTTTTTTTTTTTAAATTAACTGTATTCAATTAAATAAATACTTAGAAAAATAAGACCAGTTGATGTGTGTCCTTACTTCAAACACGAAAACCAAACAGTAAAACGATCAATGTACAAAAAAAGTGTTTACAAAACCCGATTTGCTTACCGTGGGCTATTACAGATTTTAAAACACTAGAAAACAATGCAAAACATTTTCTTACAACACACTTTTACAAAATTTTAAGGCACTTTGAACTGCACTTTTCAATAACTTTGCAGGAACAGGTTTTATCTCACACGCATGTCTTCGACTCAAAAGTATAGTCAAGGATATAATGCAACCATGTGACGGTATTTTAGACTACAATACCTACAATACTCATTACATTACTGAATATTATTATTAATATAAAATACTAAACTTTATATGTTTATTTACGTGACAGAATTATAAAATGTCAAACATATTGCGATACGTCAATGTAATACAATAACAATAGCTCAGACTGTTTGTTGTATATCTATCTCTTTTTAATGCAATGAATGTTTAAACGGTATTCAAAGGACTTATAGTGATGACCAATAACATGTAGTAAATATTTCATCTTTGTTTTTACCGAAAAATATACCTTATATGTGATTCTGTCTCTCTCTTACTCACACCATTACATATGTAATGATTTTTCCCATTTAGCTACACACTAATTCATTCCACAGAGTGTCCGAATAGAAGTATAACTTCAAAAAACTTGTTAAAAAAACGAAGCTAATCTTAAAATACAGAAACATAGTTAAAAACCAAAAAAGAAACACGTTAAGAACCCGTTAAACCGGTAAAAATTTAAAAACAAAAAAAAACTCTATAATCCAAAAACTTTAAAGAACTTAAATACGTTAAAATACTGAACAACCATTTAAAAATAAAAAAAGTAAACGTTAAAATACTGAATCAACAATTCAGAAATTAAACATTCTTACTAAATGACCCTGAATATTATGACTATCTGTTAAAAAAATATTAATTAAAAACCCTTTGCTCAGTGAACAACATAATCTTAAATAACTATTATATAAAAAAAAAACAAAAGTTTTACCAACTAAATCTGCTATTGATTTTTCGTTACCACCATAATCAGTGGGTAGTATTTCCTTTGGAATATGTTTATAAAGATCTTTTACATCTGAATGAAGAAAAATCTAAAAAACACTTTATTAATATATTGCTTTACAGATAAGTAACTCAGCTTACTCTGTCGTATAACTTTTTTTTTAAAAAGAGTTTGGCGATATTTAGTACAACGTCTATATATGGGGGGACATTGATAATATGTATTTCTTTTATACGATTACTCCAGATTTTCTAAAAAAAAAAAAATAATAAATAACGTATAATGATGAACTCTTAATTTGGAAGTCACATCGTTTTTTAATAATCTCTAAAAACTTTTATAATTAGGGATATATGTAATTTAGATACACATTGTGACGAAAATATAAAGATTTCAGTAAATTTTATATATGAGACATCTTGTGGAGTTAATTGATTTTAAAAAGATGCGATGTAATGACATCACCACAAAACACTTTTTTGATTTATGTGTGTCCATTTATTATTTTTTGCATTATCGATACAAATAAACTGTTTAAAATGAATATAGATACATGCCCTTAAAATCCAATAAGAAAATAGTATATTGTGTATCTAGTAGGAAAAGCGATACATTCCCGGACGACAATGTAAATTGTTGGCCGAGGCGTGAAGAGAGGGTCATATATGTAGAGATATGGCAATCAGAGTGGAAAGGAACGGAAGATGTGGCACAGTATACGAAGTCACTCATTCCGGACATAAGAACCTGGTTGGAGTGTAAGCACCGTTCTACGGACTACGCTCTGACCCAGGTATTGACTGGACATGGGTGTTTTCGGTCGTACCTGTACAGGTTCAATAAGGCGAAAACGCCCGAGTGTCCGTACTGTGGGGCTTTGGACACTGTCCAACATACGATGTTGGAATGCGGTAGATGGATGGAAGAGAGAAAGGTGCTGAGAGAATGTGGATGGGACGGCGACTCGATGCAGGAGTTGGTGTCCCGTATGATAGGTAACGAGAAAGTATGGAAATGTGTACATGGGTATGTTAGGCGTGTGGTGATTGGGAAAAAGGAGGAGGAGGAGAGAGCCTGACAAAAGAAGTAAAACTAAATAAAACTTCTCAGAAAAAGAACCAATGATGGAAAACTCTTTAACCTCGTTACTTTTCGAAATTGTTATGAATTATTCACCAAAACATAGGGAGTAGGAATTTTATTTATAGGTATGTGGATGATATTTTTACTTAGGTATTTCATTGGCACTTATAGACAACTGAAATCATTTTTGAACTTTATGAATTCCATTTACCAGCATATAATATTCCCAATGACGATTCAACAAGACCATAAAATACATTTCTAAGATTTCATTAACAGAGGATAATAAACATGATTTCTCAATTTACGGCAAACCAACGCATACGGACACCACAATTAACTACTTAACTAATTTTAATATAGAACTTAATTTGATTAAACAAATTGCTGTTAATAATGGATTTAAACCTAATATAATTAATAATTTATTGCAAAAACAAACAATATAATTTAGCCATAAAATCAGTTTGTCCAATTAGTAAAAATACCACCAATAAATATAAGTCAATTACCTATAATGGTAAACCTACTAACCAAATTTAAAATTTTTAAATTAAAATAATATTATAGTTGCTCTTAAAACTAATAACACAATAATTAAGTTTTTGAGGTATAATAAGAATAAAAATAATAAATTACAGTCATCAGGAGTGTACAAATACACGTGTGGTAGTTGTGATAAATTATATGTGGGTCAAACTGGTAGATCAGCAGAACATAAAAGATCGTTTGATAATAATCGTGACTCTTCTAACTATGCCAAATATTTGATTAAGGTAGAACATATTTTTAATGATAAACTTGATATTTTACGTATTTCACCGAAAGGCCATACATACCTCTTAGAATCCCTGAAGATAAATACTCACACTTCTAATTTTGAAACTCTCCAATCTTTTAAATAACTATAAATTTTACATCTGATGAAGATATTCTATATCGAAACATAGTGTAACGGGATAACCGAATAAGGAAAGGACCTTAACTTGAAAGACTGTTTTAGGTTATTTAGAAATCTCTAGACATACTGACTAGATTTAAATCATGTTTCTAGCAAATTCCAGAATGTTCATGTGTTGTATATAGGGAGGTGGTTGAATGGGCGGTTAAGGAAAGGTCAAATAGTTAGAATAGTTCATTGTATTGTTAATCAGTTTAGACGTTATCCACCAGTGTTCTGTGTATCGTAACAATTTTGTGAATAAATTGTGTTAAAGTCCCTATAAGTAGTATAAGTGTTTCGATATGTTATGTAAGTTTGTAAAATAAAGTGAACATCGAAAAGTACTCATGTGATTTATTCGTTACGTGAATATTCATCAAGTAAAACCTACTTCCAATCAAGAAAAATGATTGTTTTTTTCAAGAAAAAAAAATTGTTTTTGTAAGAAAATTACCTATAGTTTGGTTAATCACAGTTTCTGTGAAAAACTTAGTTCTTTTAGAATGAATTTATGTTTTTCTTGGAAAAAGGACGGTTTTTAATAGAAATAGTATATTGTGTGACAAGGGGTGAAACAAGAAGATTTCTGACTAGGGCGATAGTTGACTGCCCGAGCGAAGCGATGGCTGTCATCGCCCGGTCACAAATCGTCTTTGTTTCATCCCGTGCCACATACTATATTTTTCATATCACATGCGTTGAAACAGCAAGTTTTGATCTCTGTAGCCATTCGAAGAAAGAGTATTTCAGACAAATAGCGTAGTAAGTTCTTGACAAGGATTTGACGACAGCTATCAGACGATTATGATTTTATTCGCTTTTGTTTATTACAAATGCAATTCTGACACACTTGAAATAAAGACATAAATAATAAATAAATGAATGTGCCGTGCAGAAACAACGTTGTTTCTCCCCTAGGGCAGAAACAACTGTCAGTTTCTGACTGAGAGTTGCATTGGTCTGAAATTGTCTTATTTCGACTTGCAAAACAGATCAAAACTGGCTGTTTCAATGCATGTGATATAAAAAATATTTTGTTTATGAATAGAATATGATTATTTTAGTTTAAAACTGATTAGTTTTTGTAAGAAATAATCGTTTTTACGAAAAAATAATATTTTCTGATGCAAAATATATTTTTTTGAAAAAACAGTTGTATGGTACAAAAACCGTTTTAAAACGAAAAATTACGGTTTAAGGAAAAAAAATTAATGGAAAAAATAACATTTTTAATAGCAAATTGACTATTTGCACCGAGTGGCAAATAAAGCGTGAACGAAAAATATAAATTGGAAAAAGCTTATTACTAAAATGGTAACAATACTTCTTAAAATATTCTTAGCTACACGCAATCATATGTAGCAAAAACGCAACGAACCCAATCTATGACAGTAATTAGTTTAATATCCAATCTGTGCAACTTTATAATAGTTAATGTGCAAAACACCACAAGCAAAATAAAGAAAATTTGAAATCGTCAGAACTAAAAAGCATAAAATAATATTTTGTTTTTATTCCAACATTAAAAAGTGAACACGTTGACCATTTTGTATGTCAGTCTGTCCGTCCCTCTTTGTCTGTTTGTCTGAAGACAAGGTGAAAAATCGGGTTTAAAAGTTATAATCAGAAGAAGTAGTGTAAAGTCGTTGGGATGAAAACAGTAAGGTCATATGCCGGCCGACGCGATATAATTTTTGTACTTACTTCAAACATAAAACTGTACTTCTGAAACACCATAGGATTCATCTTTAGAGCATGACCTAAGGTTCCATTCTTAGAATCCACTATTAAAATTTCCCCCATTATTAAATCTTCCTGAAGACGTATCTCGAAGATATTAAGCATATGTGCCATCACGATATTAGGATCAAAATTTTCTGCAGGTTCATTGGACACTCTAAAAATTGTAATCCCAAACAGGTTTTCAGTTTTCTTTGGCAGCGTTACAAGTTCTCTAAAATAACATATTAGTCAAATTACCAACTAAAATTTTACCAAAATAAATAAAAAGAAACAACTAAAATAAATAAATTGTTAGTCTAATAACGAATCTGAAAAAAAGCAAAAATATCTCTAATATTACCCCATTTTTGGAAACATAATCGTTTGTTCAGGATATTTCAGAGGATGTCGATGATAATAAAATTCCGGAACTATATCCCTTGCTGAGTAATACATATCTAAATTTCCTTTGGTTTTTTCTATACTGTACTTACAGTTGGTTAACAAATATTCAATAGTGTTATCCTCTGAAAAAAATTATCGATTGTATTATTTTCGATAATGAAGGTAAATTTTTTGGTTATATTTAATTGCTTAACAGACAAGTAATAGAAGCGTCTAATATTAATCTGTGTTATGTAAATTATGCAAAGATTTAATTTATAACCTCAATATTTAATCTAAAAGAAGTATTCATGGCAGCTGTGGTGACTAAATAATAGTGGTTGGTTGAAATGTTTTAAAAGCGACACCTATGAACCAGTAGCGAAATCAAAATTTATACGCTATTTCAATATTTCATCTTCGATTTGAATACACACAAAATTCTATTTTGATTAATCAATTTATTCTTGTTTTACCATTGTTAAAGGAATCTGCACCTTCATTTCCAAATGTGCATCGATGGGTTTTAGAGTTTAAAGCTGGCCGTACAAGCGCCGTAAATGAACCACGTAGTGGACGTAAAATCATTGGACAAGTCTATAATATTGTTTGTAAAAATCCATAAGCATCTCAAATTTACGAGTAATCTATATTTTATACGAAGAATTACATAAGAAAAAGCTGCTGTAAAACTTAGTGCCGTATTAGTTAACAATTCAACAAAAACTGAAACGAAAACAATTTTTTCCGCATAATTTGTAGGGTTTTAAGAAGAATAAAACCAATTTTTTTAGTCGTTCTATAACTATAGATGACACTTGGATCAGGTAAAGTTAGACCGATCAGCAAAAAAGTTTATGGCATCAGTTTCTGAGAGAAAAAGGGGGTTTGTTGATTGATGATTTAAAAAAGGTAACACAATAATATTATTGCAACTTTTTGGACCGAATACAAAAATAATCCGTGAAAAAAAAACCGGTTTACGAAAGAAAAAAATAAATTTTCACCAAGACAATGCACGTGATCACACAAGTTTGTTGACGATGGCTAAATTAAACGAAATAAGGTACTAATTGCTTGAACATAAACTTTATTCCCTCTTCAGAAACTTAACAAAATTCCTTCGTAGAAAGCTCTATTCGTCAAATTGAAAAGCTATTGCAGTCATGGACCAGTATTTTGCAGAGCTTTCAGAAAATCATTACAGAGGTTATATAAAATTACTGGACGATCATTGGAACAAGTGTGTTTAAGCTGAGGGAGATTATATTAAAAAAAAATTTAATCAAAATATAAACTCTTTCACTTTGGCTATCAAAACTTTTCAACCAACATCTTTAACAAACCTAGAAAATATGAATGTCCCAACAAAGAAAAATAGGATAAAATATATAAAGGAAGAGTACGAGTAAAAATATATTAAAATAGTCCAGGCGAGATTTTTAAACTGGATACTTACGTCACAAGCTCAATTAATAGTTTTTGACAAATTCACAAATTAGATCCTAACATGTTTAAAAACGTGAAAAATTAAAATAAAGGTCCTAAAAATATGAGAAATAGCTCATTGGATTGGATGAAAAAAAAAATGATATTAATGTTTTTGTTAATAACTCGAAAAATATTAATATTTAGGCAATTTTGAAAAAAGCTCGTTAAAGAGGAGGAAATTTCCGAAAACAAAAGTCCATACTCCTGGAACTCTATCTCCATTATTTATAATTTTAATTTGACGTTAGAAATAGGCCTCCGCGCGGCTTTTACGGCATTCGCGCGTCGCCACTAAACGAGGATTATCAGATAAAATATTTTTTAATGAAAAAAGGTTATTTTAAAAATTTGAAAAAATTCTTCAGAATTCTTCAGATTCGAATGGAGAATATACACAACTTGGTTCGAGGGAATCTTCAATTGTCTAGTGATCGGATGCAAAGGTACTATGACACGCGGACAATGGAAAAGAGTTACCAAGTTGGAGATTTAGTCTGACTCTATAACCTCTGACGGTGACGAGAAATTTGTCCCAAATCACAGAAGAACTGGGAAGGTCCATACACCATCAAGAAAAAGATTAACGATGTTATTTATCGGATCGTGAAAATCATGATCAGTTGGTGCCTTACCAGGGAAACCAGCAGCTCCAAAAAGATGGTTTGGCTGGCTCAAGGAGTGTACGGGATCCCGATTTAGGAAATAACATTCCAGAAGGATATCCGAAGAAGAAAAGGACCTTTACAGGAAACACGGTTTCTAGATTATTAGAGAATGTTCTCTCTCTTTCTGGTGTACTGATTAGGTTCGATTTATGTTTCGCGTACATTCTAGAACGTTCATTTGTTCTATATAAGAGAATGTATGGGCAGTTAAGGAAAGTTCAAATATTTAGAATAGTTCATTGTATTGTAACGGGATAACCGTAAAGGAAGGGACCTTAATTTGAAAGATTGTTGTTAACAGTTGATTTTTAGAAGTTTGTAAAAAAATCAACTGACCATTTTAAATAATGTTTCTAGAAAATTCTAGAAACTTCTAAACACACTGACTAGATTAAATAATGTTGTATATAAGGGGATGCATGGGCAGTTAACGTCAGTTCAAGTTCAAGTATTCACAAGAGTTCATTGTATTGTCAAGTAGTTAGACGTTATCCAGCAGAGTTCAGTGTATCTTAACAATTTTGTAAATAAATTGTGTAAAAAGCCCCCATAAGTGTTTCAAATTGGTGTCAGGTGTGGGGTGAAGATACAAGAATGCATGGAAAGAAAATAAATGAACTATTGGTGGCTGAGCTCAGAATAGAGCTCGAAGAATTGGAATTGGAAACTACTGGGACTAAATCCGTATTGTTGACTAAGCTCCGTGAATACTACCTAGCTAATAATTTAGACCCTGACGCTGTGGAGTTTGAAGACCCAAATCAAAAATCTAATTCTGAACTAGCCCAACAACTGGCCCAAATTTCCAGTCAGATGAAGAGCCAGCGCGAAGATATGTCCCAGCTGTCGCAACGAATGACGAGCCAACAGGAAGAGCTTTCCAGTCAGATGAAGAGCCAGCGCGAAGATATGTCCCAGCTGTCACAACGGATGTCTACCCTACCAGAAGAGTTATCCAGTTCCTTCTCTCAGCAAATATCGCATTTGCGCTCCTAAATGCACACTCTTGGTGACGAACAAAATCAGCAAGTGTCCAGCTTGCGAGACGAACAAAATCAGCAAGTGCCCAGCTTGCGAGATGAACAAAATCAGCAAGTGTCCAGCTTGCGAGACGAACAAAATCAGCAAGTGTCCAGCTTGCGAGACGAGCAAAATCAGCAAGTGGCCAACTTGAATCAACAAGTAGCCAACCTGCGAGACGTCAACCAGCAAATGCAGTCCGAGATAAGAAAGCTTCAACAAGAACAGGAAGCTAGCCGCCGAAACCAAACCATCCACCACGGCGACGGAGATGCAAGAAGGATGGAAACCTGCCACGCAGACGTCGAACGACAAAGAAGCGAGGAGACGACCCATGTACGAACGACGATGAAACCCCCGACCTTCGACGGGAAGACTTGGCCAAATTACCTGAAACAATTCGACGCAGCGGCCAGAGCTAATGGATGGTCATCCCAGGAGAAGGCATTGTCCCTAACCGTAGCTCTGCGAGGCGAAGCTTTAGACGTCTTGCAATCATTGACACCGGATGAAGCTGACAACTTCAAGTTATTGGTGAATCGTCTAGAGATGCGTTATGGTCAAACTCATCTACAACCGGTGTACCGAATGCAGTTAAAGAGCCGAAAACAGAAAAATGGAAAAACTATCCAGGAATTTGAAGCGGATGTAGCAAGAATGGTACGACTTGCGTATTCAAATGCAGCGGAGGATTTCCTGGAGTGCCTAGCAGTCCAAACCTTCACCGATGGTCTTCGAGACGTCGAGTTGCAGCGCGCTGTACGGTTGGCGCGGCCGATGACTCTTGTAGACGCCTTGACCATTGCCCTGGAGTTTGAGGCGGCGACGGAGGCCTCACGTGGAGTTGCTCGACTAAGGGAAATCACCGGTAACTACGACCATGCCGTTCATTCCATTAGCGACGTTGAAGCGGTAGTAGAGAGGTTTATGAAGTTATCTCCAAAAAGAAGGCGCCCAGTGAGATGCTGGAACTGCGGAGAACTAGGCCATATAAGAAATACTTGCCCCCATACAGAAAAATCTCCTGCTGAAGTACCCCTGCAGCAGGAAAACTTTAAACGGGTCGACTCCTGGAGGGCGACTTCGACCCCAAACATTCCCGAAGTCCCTCACACCATTAAATTGGCAACTCTGCGACATCACGTGGACAGCTTATATGTAGATGGCCTCCTTGATGGGAAGAATATTAGCATGCTGGTAGACACTGGAGCTACAAAAACTATCGTCCGACCAACCATCATTATGCGAAATAAGATGTTGCCTACCAGTTGGAGACTGCGTACCGCTACCGGAGATTCTGCTAGAGTCTACGGTGAGATACAGGTGACGCTACAGTTTGGTTCAACCTCTCTTGTTCACTCAGTGCTGGTGGCTGACGTTGATGAAGATGTTGTTCTGGGCATGGATGTTATGCTCCACTGTGGTTTTCATTTGGATCTTCGCCAACGTATCCTTCGTACTGGTAATGAAGGAATATTCCTGCACCGAAAACAAGTTGACAATGCCTCGATTAAGCTTATCGATGATATCGAACTTCCGGCGAGCTGCGAATGTGTCGTCACAGCGCGGTTGGATGGACTGGAGCCAGATGGTGCCCCAGCCATGATAGAGCCGAAGAACCATGACCATGAATTGGGAAAAGGACTCCTTGTGGGTAAGACTCTTGTTAGATCCGCCAAAGAGGTACCCATCCGAGTTATCAACTTGAACGATCATCCAGTTCTTCTCCGAAAGGACACGGAAATGGGAAGTTTAGAACCAGTAATGGCCATAATTCACAAGATAAATGTTACGAAAACAGATGAGACCAACGAAATTAAACAATTAATGACAAAATTAGACCCCTCTTTGTCAAAATTAGAAAAGAAACAAGTAAGAGATCTACTTTACCGTTATAAACCTGTATTTGGTTCTAAAAGTAAACTGGGAAGAACTAATGTGGTACAACATAGAATTGACACTGGTGATGCACGTCCGATTCGACAGGTACCCCGAAGGATGCCTCAAGTTAAAAAGGAAGAAGCAGACAGAGCCCTTAAAGAAATGATTCAAAATGGCATAGTCGAACCATCCAGTAGTCCGTGGGCTTCTCCTGTGGTATTAGTGAGAAAGAAAGACGGATCAATGCGGTTTTGTGTCGACTATCGAAAGCTAAATGATGTCACTAAGAAGGACAGTTATCCTCTGCCAAGGATTGATGATGCCCTCGACGCTTTGGCGGGTTCTACTCTGTTTTCTACCTTGGACCTTAAAAGCGGATACTGGCAAGTTAAAATGAATCCTGCAGACAAAGAAAAGACTGCCTTTACCAGTGGATCAGGGTTATGGCAATTCACGGTCCTTCCATTTGGCCTCTGTAATGCTCCTGCGACGTTTGAACGACTAATGGAGAACATCCTGCGGGGTTTGTCATGGGAAACTTGTCTAGTTTATCTAGACGACATCATCATAATGGGTAAGACCTTTAAAGAACATTTATCTAACCTGGAAGAAGTTTTTAAAAGATTACAGAACGCTAATCTAACATTGAATGTTAAGAAATGCCACTTGTTCCAGAGACAGGTCAACTATTTAGGACATAACGTAAGCAAGGATGGCGTTGCTGTTGACCCCGCTAAGATACAAGCCGTTCAGGAATGGCCAATCCCTATCGACAAACATCAGCTTCGGAGTTTCTTGGGTCTTTGTTCCTATTACCGACGATATGTCAAGAATTTTGGAGACATCGCCAAACCTTTGACACGTTTGACAGAACAAGATAAGTCCTTCTGTTGGGATCAGGAATGTCAAAAGGCGTTTGAAATATTGAAGAAACAGCTTACGTCAGCACCTGTTCTTGCTTATCCACTTCCTGATGGTAAGCTTATTCTGGACACCGACGCCAGCAATGTGGGAATTGGAGCCGTCTTTTCACAGCTACAAGATGGTAAGGAAAGAGTGGTTGGTTACTTCAGCAAAACTTTATCGAAAGCTGAAAAGAACTACTGTGTAACTCGGAGGGAACTGTTAGCAGTTGTAAAATCCGTCGAACACTTTTATAAATATCTGTATGGCAGAAAATTCCTGATCAGAACAGACCATGCTAGTTTAAAGTGGTTACTTGGCTTTAGGAACCCAGAAGGACAGATAGCAAGATGGCTCGAAAAACTGCAGGAATATGATGTTGAAATCGAGCACAGACCTGGAACAAGACATCGTAATGCTGATGCACTTTCCAGAAGACCATGTCGACCTGATTGCCCCCATTGTACCCGTATGGAGCAGAACGAGGAAAAACTTGCCTTAGTTAAGGTTGTGCCAGAAGACGAGAGCTCTATGCTGGAGGAGCAACAAGAAAACGATCCCGTTCTGAGAAAGATTCGGGAGTGGAAGAGAATGGACCGTCGTCCATTGTGGAGAGAGATATCCTCATCCTCTCCTGCTTTAAAAGCATACTGGTCCCAATGGAACTCTTTAATTTTGGACAGTGGGCTCATTAAAAGACTGGTAGAAAACTCCGAGGGCACAGAAACAAGGAAACAAATAGTGGTCCCAAGAAATGCTGTACCAGAAATTTTAAAGCAGATGCATAATGATAGTTCTGGAGGACATCTGGGTATCACGAAAACGCTGCAAAAGATCCGAGATAGATTTTACTGGGTAAATTGCACTGATGATGTTAAAGATTGGTGTCGTAAATGCACTACCTGTGCTGCCAGTAACGGTCCGCACCGAAAACCGAAGGCGGAAATGCAGCAATACCTGGTTGGAAGTCCTTTTGAAAGAATCGCGGTAGATGTATTGGGGCCACTTCCACAGACCGATGAAGGAAACAAGTACATCTTTGTTGTAATGGACTACCTTCACTAAATGGGTTGAAGCATATGCAGTTCCCAATCAGGAAGCCACCACTTTAGCAGATATATTGGTAAGCCGATTTGGGGTACCACTAGAATTACATTCAGACCAAGGAAGAAATTTTGAGAGCAAGCTGTTTTAAGAAGTTTGCCAAAGATTAGGCATCCACAAAACGAGAACCACAGCGATGCACCCTCAGTCTGATGGAATGGTGGAACGAATGAACCGGACTATAACCAACTATCTGTCAAAAGTGGTGTCAGATTGTCAGAGGGATTGGGATCGACATATTCCACTATTTCTAATGGCAATTCGATCGGCCATCAACGAATCAACTGGCCAAACGCCTGCGAAGGTCCTGTTCGGTAGAGAAATGAGGCTACCATCTGACTTGGTGTTTGGTTGTAAACCTGGTGAAGAAATGGCACGTGAACAATATGTCGCCGACCTTCAGAATCGAATGGAGAATATACACAACCTGGTGCGTGGAAAACTACAATTATCTAGTGATCGGATGAAGAGGTACTATGACACACGGACAATGGAAAAGAGTTACCAAGTTGGAGATTTAGTCTGGCTCTATAACCCCCGACGGCGTCGAGGTATTTGTCCCAAATTACAAAAGTACTGGGAAGGTCCTTACACCATCAAGAAGAAGATTAGCGATGTCATTTATCGGATCGTGAAAATTCCCAGAGGGAAACCCGTCGTGGTCCATCATGATCGTTTGGCGCCTTACCAGGGAAACCACAGTGGAGATGCGCAGGAGGAATGAATCTAAGGAGGGGGCAGTGTAACGGGATAACCGTAAAGGAAGGGACCTTAATTTGAAAGATTGTTGTTGACAGTTGATTTTTAGAAGTTTGTAAAAAAATCAACTGACCATTTTAAATAATGTTTCTAGAAAATTCTAGAAACTTCTAAACACACTGACTAGATTAAATAATGTTGTATATAAGGGGATGCATGGGCAGTTAACGTCAGTTCAAGTTCAAGTATTCACAAGAGTTCATTGTATTGTCAAGTAGTTAGACGTTATCCAGCAGAGTTCAGTGTATCTTAACAATTTTGTAAATAAATTGTGTAAAAAGCCCCCATAAGTGTTTCAGTATTGTCAATCAGTTTAAACGTTATCCAGTATAGTTCTGTGTATCTTAACAATTTTTTGAATAAATTGTGTTAAAGTCACCATAAGTGTTTCAATATCAAGGTGTTAAAATGGCAAAAGGAGAAAAATTTCAAGTGGTTACAAAAACAATAATGAAAGAAAAATACGATACTTCTTTTTGTATAATGATTTTGCAATTTAGCTCGACCAATAAAATTTTGAAAATCTGTCAAATAAAAAAATAGATTTAATTGTAATTTACTTCTTTTTATTAATTAACACACTTCACCTGTATGTATGTATGTATGTTTGTTTGTTTGTAACTCTCCACTCCGCGGCTGCTGCCTCGGATGAGTCCCGTACAGGGTTGCCATTAGTGGGGATTTTTCACCACATGTGGGGAAAAGTTCAACAAATAAAAGCAGTGTGGTGAAAAAGTGGGGAAGTGGTGATATTTATTGAAAAATACTATAAAAGTGGGGAATAATTATGGTATTTTAATAAATTATGCCTTTATAGCAAAAATATACGTATATTATAATTATTCTAAAACATTAAATTAATATATTGGATGTATAGCTACTATTAATTATGGTCGCTATTCGCTGACGCGCTGACTGAAACTATTCTGTAAAATCCTAAATGTTGCACGTGCACTCTATTGAGTATTGACGGGAAATGTAAAGATAACATTGTTTACAGTATCACAAATAATAATGTAAGCTAGTTTGGCTTTATTACCAGAAGATACTTTCTATTGGTAATTTAAAAAAAAATAACTATAAATAAATTTTAAATAGTAGGTGCAAATTACATTACTTTTTCGATAAATATACCAATATTTATAAATAATTGTATGTTGTTTTTTAATTTAGTTCTTTATTAGTAATTTTTTTTTCGTTTCATATTATGTTTGTATTGATGTTTCTGCAACTGTGTTTATGCTTATTTTAAATATATTAAAAGAAATATATTTAAATAAAGTCAATAGTTTTGCCACGTATTTTAATGAATTTAAAAACAAAAATCAAATTTAGAAAAATAAGGAAATTTAACTAAATGAAATACAACTCCAGCTGAGTTCGGTAGTGGTCTCTCTACTGGCAAATTAGTGCCCAGCTCAGCCGTAGAGGTAAGTAACAAATACTAGTGAGTCGCGCCACCGATTTAGACGGTTAAAATCGGAAACCCCTGTTGTCCCAGGCACTACTTTACCCACTGGAGATAATTAAATAAATTTGAATGTTTAACGGTTCTAATTAAATTTACACAACAACTAAAAATAACGTTAAGTGAGCTAAATAAAACCAAATTTCAACTAGACCCTTTCTTTAATAAATAAAATAAGAAATTGAAAATTTTCACAATAGTCAAACCTCGTGCTTGACACGCTATCAATATTTAAAACAACAAATGAGAATATGTGAGAATTATTCCAAAAGAATATTAACAAGTAAGTGTGATCACACGCAATACAAATAAAACAAGAAAAATAAATCTTAACTACAATGGTTGCGACTTAATTCTAAAATAGCTTATCTGTTAAACTAATAAGTTTTGCTGCAGTCCCAGGCTTCACCAATACTTGGGTCGATTCCAAAATCAAGCCTTATCCAAAACCAAAAAGGCTACACCAAACAACAAACGTATGCTCGAACCAAGTATCAGGCCTACTTACAAAAGAAGCCTGTATCCAAGACTTATGCCCGTAACTAAAAACCCTAAAATCGTAATTAAGCATTAACATTAGGTTAAAAAGATTTGAATGACTCCTTGAATTAATCTGAATTAATTACACTACTCTACTTTACTGACTTAAATACAATTTAAACACATTGACTGATATTTGTATAACAATGAAAGAATAAAAGTGAATTTAAATGGGTATTACAACATTTAGAAGCTGATTTCCCTGAATTTATAATTAATGGTCAAAACTAATAATTAAAATGTGCTTAACAATAGTATATTACGTAACAAGAGTGGTAAGTAGGATATTACGTACAAGTGGAAAAGTTACGCACGAAGCCGCGTAGCGGCGAGTGCGTAATTACACGAGTACGTAATACCTCTTACCACTCGAGTTACGTACTATGCTTTATCTACGAGTCAATATTTTAATTTTAATTCTAAATATTTGACATCTCTAAAAAAATATATGACGAAATTTTACGTTTAAAATAACATGTATCAAAGTAGTGACATTAAGTAACATACTAGATTAAATAATCATTTAAAATGTAATATATGTTGCCTAAATCTGTTTTATTTTTTAATAAAAACTATTATATATTTTTAATTTATAATATTGTATGGGTTAGATATTTGCTGAAAAACCATTTTTTAATGTAACAATTATTTAAAACAGCAAAATATATTGTTTTACATGCATAAATACGCGTTCCAACATGACGTTTCATAACGCACAACTGTGCGTTATAGCTTACTTACCCTGCATGGTGACAATGAGTATAAATGACATTTACTATCAAAGGAGTAGATAAACTTAATTTTGACTGGCTAGTCATTACAAAAATTATAACAATAACTTTAAATCAAAATTCACCTAAAATTAATTTGTAATAGTACAAAAATATCAATTTTAATAGTAAAAAAAAACTAAAAAGGAGTCTAGTTATACAAAATAAAACCTGTGGACGATACAAAAGAAGAATAAACATATAAAATAAAGATTTAAACCAAGATTGATTATATGGCGTCATTAATTTATTATTAAAAATGTTATTGCATAACTCACCTATTTAAAAATAGGGTTCTTTTCTCGATAACCTTGTGACACTACTTGTTGCTAACTGCAATGATGAGGAATCCGGACCACGATTCTCTGTCTGAACAGTCTTACTACCAAAATACCACCTGTTCGTTCGTTAAACCACCTACACTCAAAGAAACGAGAGAAAGAAACCATGAGTATCGACGAACCACATGTATAAAGAAACTTTTACTTACCAAATGAAGATTTGATTAATAATCCGGCCTACGCCGTAACTTCCACCGAAATCACCAAAATTCAGAGCAATCTCTCTCACACAATTTTCAATGGAAATGAACGAGGTTAAATTTCGTAAATCCAAACTAAATTGACTTCGATGATCGAAGATTACAAATTAACCTCAAGACAAATCTCAGATGTTTACAGCACAAAAGTTCGTAATGAAAAGAAAGAAAGTCTCCAACGTCACTTAGATCACGATAATTTGACTTACGTCGAAATAAGATATGGCCTCTACCATTGGAACAAACCGTAGCTTATTCAGCCAACAACTTACTAACGAACAGGGGTCATTTGATACGACCAATCTAAATATTCATATTGACAACAATAAAAATCGTAACATTTCCTAATTTCCTCATTTATTTTTGATTTCAATCATAAAGTTATAAATATGTCCAAACGTTAACTACCGTACTTCAATATACAAGTTTTCGACGAAAAAGTAGGTCAGACGTCCTATTGTCAAGGATTTCAAATGTCACACAATTATTAATAATAATAAACTTATTTACAAAACCTATCGTTAGCTACCACTAAATAATTTTATGACCGAAATACATCAACAGTTGGCGTTTTACTATTAATAACCTATATCAACCGGTTTTGCCTCGATAAATTCTGCAATATTAAGGTAGGCCAACAATTTTGTTTACAAATTGAAATCTATTACTAACGCTAAAATAAACCCGTGACAACATCCCCTCCCCTAAGAAAGGAGAAAATCTACCGAGGATTTTCGACGATAACGCAATAGTGCTAAATGAGCCAACAGTCACGATAAAAGGGACAACAAGCCTAACAATAAAACCAATAAAACGCCATATACCATTTCGTAAGAAAATACGAACTAACTACTCCACAAAACCCAAAGAAGGAGAAAAAAAAAAACAAAGTTTCGAGTAATACTCGGGAGCAAGCACCCAGTGCAATAAAGCTGCACCAAACTGAAACGACATTGGTCCTTCCATTTCGGCGGACTGCATTCGAAGTCCACTTAGGTAAGCGGAAACAATGCACACTTCCAGGGGCGACCTCGCGAAGGATGTTAAACGCGTCATGGTTACACACCCCTGGACCTCACACCATACAGTGTACAAAGCCCTCTCACCCAGCAGCCAACGAACACAATCCACACCCACTTCTGGACCTCCGCCGGTGAATAACAAAGGGGACAAGTTAATAGGTATCAAAGATTCCGGTACTGCTGAGACTTCCACGGGAGGCCCCGCAAGGTCATCTGACTCTGACAGCAGTAGTGAACCCCCGCATAGTGACAGTTTATCCTCGGGTCCCTGCCGGCGAGCAATCCACCTCCCACTGACGGAGCGTAACCAATGCGGTTCCACTTAAGGCGACACCCCGTGCAGCCCCAGCACCCACCGGAGCCTAAGGCCATAAAACAAAGTATCACGGAGGGACATTTTGGGCCGAAGCCCGGGACCTGAAGGGACCCAGAGTGATAAAGTTCACCCCAGACTAATAACCACAAACAAAAAAAAGAAACCCCCCCAACTAACATAATTCCCTAACAACCTAGGGACTAACAAAATAAACCGTCCTAACGTACTCCTAGTACAAAACCGCAAAAAGGACACTAAAACTAACCAAGACTATCATCCAAACTAAACTGGACTAATATCCACGACACAAACCCAACAACATCATTACCCCTAAACTATAACTCGTAGGGTACCAAATTCAGGTACGGTATGCCTAATCCTCGCTCCAGACACAAATAGGGTAACGCAGTGATCAATAAACACAAAAAAAAATACTTGGGAGGAGGAAAGAGATGGTAGCATACTAGACATGCTGATGGAAGCAACACAATACAATTACTGATGGAAGTAACGTAAGATAATACGGATTCGGAGACTAGAAACAAGATAGAATGGAAAACAGATAACGGAAATTCCGAATCCCGTAGTGTTAAGGTTAGGGGACTCTTACCCGCTCAGCCTGGAGTATCCTCGGGTGGTGAAATTCTTAGGCCTCCAGCCACAAGGCACAAAAGAGTCAACGATGGTCGTGTTGAACAAAGTTTGAATCCAAATAACGAAAGATACCATAAGTTTACAAAACCTAAGTTCCTGCCAAACAGACTGAAAATTCCCTCAATAAATCCCAACAAATGGTTTTTCCACCGGGCACTCAACAACCAATGGCCCGGTCGGAAAATAAAAGGTTTGGCCTCGAAATCCACACAAAACGTGCCGTAGAACCACTACAAATAAAGCCAAAACCATAAGGTCATTCTAAAGCCAAACAAGCAGGAAAACGATGTAACTAAATATAGATAATGGTAAAGATAAGTTTACTAAGGCAGAACGAAATTTGGATCCAGAAAGTGTTAAGGTTAGGTAGAAATCAACGATGGACTTGCTGAAAAGGTTGGATTCAAGTGACGACGGGTAAGATGGGATTACAATAAACCAACCCAAAGTAACGAACTTGAATCCAAAAAGTGTTAAGGTTAGGTAGAAATCAACGATGGACTTGCTGAAAAGGTTGGATTCAAGTGACGACGGGTAAGATGGGATTACAATAAACCAACCCAAAGTAACGAACTTGAATCCAAAAAGTGTTAAGGTTAGGGGACTCTTACCCACTCCGCCTGGAGTATCCTCGAGTGGTGAAATTCTAAGGCCTCCAGCCACAAGGCCGACAAAACAAAACAACGAACAGAAAAGTGAGAACAATAAGAGAAATACGAAAATTACAAAAGAGTAACAACCAAAGATTCAAACATACTACAAGGAATTATCGTCTGGAGCGAGTGATTCATAAAAAGGCTTCAAATCCTGAACATGCCAAATACCTTTCGAATTCCCTAACTCGTCCTGGAGTTCATAGGACCAAGAACCACACCTACGCTTTACAACAAAAGGACCGAGATATGCGGGTGCTAACTTCGCCGAATAGAATTTCAGAGCATCCGACAAGACTTTATTCTTTCTCCAAACCTTATCCCCACAACTAAAAGATAGAGGTCGACGTCGCAGATTATACCGATTTGCATTTTGCACTCTTGCGGACTCTATACGCTGACGAACTTGCTGATATAGCTTCGCGAAGCTCTCACGACGGTTTTTAGCATAATCATTGATTTCGATTGGGTCCGTCCGAAGTTTATCCTCGTAATCCGTTCCATAAAGTTTGTGTTCCCTACCAAAAAGAATAAAGTATGGACTATATTTAGTAGTTTCACTAGGCGTTGTCCTGATTGCGCAGCCGATTTCATTAAGATGCTCATCCCAAGTCCGGTGGTTGTCTTGCTTTACAAATGTACGTAACATGGTCTTAATAACTCTATTGTGCCGTTCTGTGGGATTAGCGCGTGGGTTGTAATGTGCGGTAAAGAATATTCTGATATTATATTTTTCACACAATTTCCGGAATTCGTTCGATTTCATTGGAACACCGTTATCGCAAGTTAAAGTCATGGGTGCTCCATACAACAAAAAGAAACCTTCCATAATTTTTGTCAAGTTTTTGGCAGTAGCGGTTCGACACGGATATAAGAAGACTGCCTTACTGTAATTATCAGAAACAACTAGAATATACTGGTAGCCTTTTTTTGATTTAGGAAGAGGTCCAATGCAGTCTAGACTTATTGCCTGGAAGGGTTCGGATATTACAGGACGATCGCCCATCAACCCTGCTGGTGCTTCTTGCTCAACTTTATTCTGAGCACAACTCTTGCAACGACGAACATACCTAGACACATCAATTTTCATTTTGGGCCAGTAAAAGTTATGGCAGATTTTCCCAAAGGTCTTATTTACGCCTACGTGTCCGGCAGATGGTAAATCATGACAGCGTTGTAGAATGGGGCCGCGTTGGTCTTTAGGCACCACTAATTTCCAATCGTTTGAAAGAGGCGACAAATTAGGAATACCAGGCTTCACGAACTTATAAAGGGCACCATTTTGTACACGCCATAACGGATACTTTAAGGGGTTGTCCTGAACCTTCAATAGCATCCTAGCGTACCACTTGTCGGTGGTGGTTTCAGGGGTGACGGTACAGTTATCTACTACATTTACTGACGAATTGGTCGTGTTAATACGGAACTGGGAGAAAAGGTCACGACCTAACGATTCTCCCGGGATCCGTTTCCCTGCTGTTTACATTTCAGACAGTTCTTAATGGTAACGTTAAGGGCACCACAGCGATAACAATACACCTTCCTAGAGTTGGGACAATTCCTATTGACGTGTCCGGGGTTTCGACAATTCCAACAAATTGGAACTCTGGAAGAACGATCAGCTCTACTAATAGTCGTGTCATCTCTACCTATTCCCGACTGTTGAAGATCGGGGTTCTCCCGAATAGGTTGTACCTCCACAAAAGCAAAGTCAGGTTCGACAAATTGATTTCTTTTACGGGAAGGTGGCACATAATTTTCTACCCTATACTTCTTCGTTTCTAATTTCATACACTCTTCCTCTAACTCCTCAATGGTTCGAACAACAGGCAATTGAGTAATATAGAATGGGGATAGATTCCTTATTAAGAGGTCTAATTGCAACTCTGGAGTAAGACTACCATGACGCCGAAACAACGCTTTCATACAACACAAATAATCAATTATACCCTCGGTGGTGTCTTGGGTTCGTTCTAAGATTTCTTTAAAAAGCCTAGCGCGATAATCGGGTGGTTCAAAGTGACGTAATAACAAATCTGACAAACTTTGCCAATCTCCAAACCTATCAATGTTGGCTCTAAACCAGGTTAATGCTTTACCGGAGAAAAGATCTATGGCACTGGAAAATAACTGTTCCTCAGTGATGTTACGAGCTATTTGAAGTTCTCGAACTCTATCCAGGAAATTATAAACAGAAGACTTAGCATCCCCGGTGAACTTCACATTCCATTTTTCTAAATTTAAAGGTTTCATTTGAGTATAATGAACAGGTGAAGATTCCTCATCTAAATCGTGGACAATATGACTAGGCTCCGGATTGCGCTTAGCAGCAATATCAAGGGAATCTAGGGCAGCTATCACCTCCACCAACAACTTATCCCTCTCCGACTTCTCTTCAATTGTTAATCCAGACTCCGGAATGCGTTGGGTACGATGGTAGATATGGACTAGTTTCGACAACGAAGAATTATATTTCCTATCGATATTTTCACCTTCCAGCGTAAGAACCGTTTCCTCTAACAATAACCTACGAATTGACTCTAACTCACCCTTAAGATCTGCTACTATATATGGGGGTCTCGTGAAAGTACCCGCTTTCTCCATCTTTAAAATTGGCCGCAGGGCCATCCTCATCTGATCGACCGTTGGCTGTGAATCAACTAAAATCCCACGGACTAAAAGTTCATGAACCAACATGTCCTTTTTAAGGTATGAAATATCCATTTTATACTCCATGATATACGATTAAAATAACGACAATTCAACAAAATTCAACAATAAACGAATAAGTGACAACTACAAACTTTTCAACAAATAATCAACAACTTGTGGTTCGGTATCAGTTAGCAACGATGGATAATGTTAAATAACTTACCAATGATATATATATATAAAAATAAGAAAGTATGCAACTATGTAAATCGTTTCACGTTTGGTGTGATCAGATGTTAATAACGCCAATAATTAAAATATATAGAAAAAAAAAGTTACTACTTAGCTCACTTATATAAACGCGATAATAAACAATAAAAAAAAACTATCAATTACTCGCCCAATTAAACAAATATAGGCCCCACGTTGGGCGCCAAAAATTTGCCACGTATTTTAATGAATTTAAAAACAAAAATCAAATTTAGAAAAATAAGGAAATTTAACTAAATGAAATACAACTCCAGCTGAGTTCGGTAGTGGTCTCTCTACTGGCAAATTAGTGCCCAGCTCAGCCGTAGAGGTAAGTAACAAATACTAGTGAGTCGCGCCACCGATTTAGACGGTTAAAATCGGAAACCCCTGTTGTCCCAGGCACTACTTTACCCACTGGAGATAATTAAATAAATTTGAATGTTTAACGGTTCTAATTAAATTTACACAACAACTAAAAATAACGTTAAGTGAGCTAAATAAAACCAAATTTCAACTAGACCCTTTCTTTAATAAATAAAATAAGAAATTGAAAATTTTCACAATAGTCAAACCTCGTGCTTGACACGCTATCAATATTTAAAACAACAAATGAGAATATGTGAGAATTATTCCAAAAGAATATTAACAAGTAAGTGTGATCACACGCAATACAGATAAAACAAGAAAAATAAATCTTAACTACAATGGTTGCGACTTAATTCTAAAATAGCTTATCTGTTAAACTAATAAGTTTTGCTGCAGTCCCAGGCTTCACCAATACTTGGGTCGATTCCAAAATCAAGCCTTATCCAAAACCAAAAAGGCTACACCAAACAACAAACGTATGCTCGAACCAAGTATCAGGCCTACTTACAAAAGAAGCCTGTATCCAAGACTTATGCCCGTAACTAAAAACCCTAAAATCGTAATTAAGCATTAACATTAGGTTAAAAAGATTTGAATGACTCCTTGAATTAATCTGAATTAATTACACTACTCTACTTTACTGACTTAAATACAATTTAAACACATTGACTGATATTTGTATAACAATGAAAGAATAAAAGTGAATTTAAATGGGTATTACAACATTTAGAAGCTGATTTCCCTAAATTTATAATTAATGGTCAAAACTAATAATTAAAATGTGCTTAACAAACTTAATTTTGACTGGCTAGTCATTACAAAAATTATAACAATAACTTTAAATCAAAATTCACCTAAAATTAATTTGTAATAGTACAAAAATATCAATTTTAATAGTAAAAAAAAACTAAAAAGGAGTCTAGTTATACAAAATAAAACCTGTGGACGATACAAAAGAAGAATAAACATATAAAATAAAGATTTAAACCAAGATTGATTATATGGCGTCATTAATTTATTATTAAAAATGTTATTGCATAACTCACCTATTTAAAAATAGGGTTCTTTTCTCGATAACCTTGTGACACTACTTGTTGCTAACTGCAATGATGAGGAATCCGGACCACGATTCTCTGTCTGAACAGTCTTACTACCAAAATACCACCTGTTCGTTCGTTAAACCACCTACACTCAAAGAAACGAGAGAAAGAAACCATGAGTATCGACGAACCACATGTATAAAGAAACTTTTACTTACCAAATGAATATTTGATTAATAATCCGGCCTACGCCGTAACTTCCACCGAAATCACCAAAATTCAGAGCAATCTCTCTCACACAATTTTCAATGGAAATGAACGAGGTTAAATTTCGTAAATCCAAACTAAATTGACTTCGATGATCGAAGATTACAAATTAACCTCAAGACAAATCTCAGATGTTTACAGCACAAAAGTTCGTAATGAAAAGAAAGAAAGTCTCCAACGTCACTTAGATCACGATAATTTGACTTACGTCGAAATAAGATATGGCCTCTACCATTGGAACAAACCGTAGCTTATTCAGCCAACAACTTACTAACGAACAGGGGTCATTTGATACGACCAATCTAAATATTCATATTGACAACAATAAAAATCGTAACATTTCCTAATTTCCTCATTTATTTTTGATTTCAATCATAAAGTTATAAATATGTCCAAACGTTAACTACCGTACTTCAATATACAAGTTTTCGACGAAAAAGTAGGTCAGACGTCCTATTGTCAAGGATTTCAAATGTCACACAATTATTAATAATAATAAACTTATTTACAAAACCTATCGTTAGCTACCACTAAATAATTTTATGACCGAAATACATCAACAGTTGGCGTTTTACTATTAATAACCTATATCAACCGGTTTTGCCTCGATAAATTCTGCAATATTAAGGTAGGCCAACAATTTTGTTTACAAATTGAAATCTATTACTAACGCTAAAATAAACCCGTGACAGTTTTATTTATGTTACTGTTATATTAAATTTGCCGCCATTTTTACGAAGTGGGGAAAAGTGGGGATTTTGTCTTTAATAGATGTGGTGAAAAATTTTCTTATGGCATGGCAACGCTGGTCCCGTATCGTTATTTTTTTAGTCACTACCTCCCTGTGCCGGGAGTGGGTAATTTGTGCGCCAACTAAATAAACGAATAATGATTGAGTGAGGGTCTTGTAATCGTCACAGCAAATTAACGAATCTATTGAAACAAAATAAATTGGACTAAAAAGTAAAAAATAAATATAGTTTAAAAAAACCTAAAAAACACGCTTTTATAGCATATGAAAGTAACAAGTAAAAAAATAAATGTAATTAAGGAAAACTTAAAAGCATGTTTCTGAAAAACATCGAACTAAAAAGTTAAAAATTATTTTCAAAATAAAATTAAAACAAAAATAAATGAAAAATACTAGTATTATTGTGAAAAAAGCGTGGGCGCTGCATACCATATTTTTCGGATGTCAAGCGCCCACGCTTTTTTCACAATAATGCTAGTATTTTTCATTTGTTTTTGTTTTAATTTTATTTTGAAAATTATTTTTAACTTTTTAGTTCGATGTTTTTCAGAAACATGCTTTTAAGTTTTCCTTAATTACATATATTTTTTTACTTGTTAGTTTCATATGCTATAAAAGCGTGTTTTTTAGGTTTTTTAAACTATATTTATTTTAATTTTAAAATTTATCTTCTTTATGTTTAAAATCTTATTTATAATTTTTCTATTCCAAAATAACTTTAAAATCTAAAACCTTAAGGCATCTTAAAACATATTTAATATAAACTAGTGAATAAATGGAGGCATATACTTAAAACTTTATCACGAAAAAGATAACTTTAATTTAAAAAAGGTGTAAAGCAAGGTTCAAGTGACAATTTTGACATAATTTTTATATAAATTCTGCTGATGTTTTGTAGAAAATTATATACTTACATGATAATATTTTTTAGTATTTATAAGTAGTTATAATTATAAAATAATTTATATTGTACTTTTAATTAAGTATTAAATGCAAAACAAGTACCTAATTTGACTATAACTGACGTATAACACAGTAGCCAATAAGGAGTCTTTATTTATATGCAAGAAAAATCTGACAACATCGCGGTCACCTGAGAATATTTTCATGAAAGTACCTAACCTTTCATGACGTTAAAATCTGCCGGTTATTTCGAAAGAAAATATAACTCTCAATTGTGTTTTAAATTAAATCTTAATAAAATTTTAGAAAGTTATAATAATTATAATATATATTGATCCATAAATAATAAATAATAAATAAATATACGTGACTGCACAATGTTGCCACATATCGTGCGAGAAAATAATGGCCGTCGGAAATCAGTTTGCCAGTGAATTTCTCATGATCGACTTCTCTAAATTTTAACTCAAATATTTATCTAAAAGCCGCGGTAACGATAGGTTTTTTTAACATTAAAAAATTCTAAAAAGTTTAAAATTTTTAAAAATGAGTTTTTTTATTTAAGTTCAGTTATAGGTACATATCATATTTTTATATTTTCATCTGAATTTGACTACTTTCGGCGAAAATAACTCACAATTAAACGGCACTTTTAATTTCTATTATTTTCCTTACACCTACGGTTAAGTACTATTTTCTTTCGTACTTATAATCGAAAAAGTAATATTAATTCTTTAATAAATTTTAATTTCAATGAATAAACTTCAAATTTTATATTGGGTATCCATCCTTAAAAGAGATTATATTTAAATAACACGGTTTTTCTGATTTTTTAAATATTTTTTATCAAACTTTCATTTAAACCGTTTATATATCTATATATCTATCTATACATATAATAAAACTGTAGGAATGTATATGTTTGTGCGCGCATCACATGAAAACTACTGATCCTATTCGAATGCGGTTTTCAAAGACGTATTTGTCTTCTTTCAACTTAACATCGGGCGTTGGTGAGTTGGGCACAGCGCCAGGTAAATGAAAAAGGTACCGTACAGTTGGGCTCAAAACTCAAGTCTAGGGGATTAACGTAAGAAGTTCGTTATAGCTAGTTTTAAATGGATTACATGTAATTATGTAATTTATATTTAAAAATAATACAGAAATAGATAAATCGTTGAAACATTTTTTCGGGCTGCAATATTCAAACCCAGACAAAGTAAGCGATTGCTTTGTTTTTAATTTAATGAGTGAGATGCCAGTGGATGAGCGCTTACAAAAATGTTGTGGTTATTTATAAGAAACATATAATGATAACAATTCTACATTTCCACCACATCAGCTTCTGTTGCACAAACCACAAATGCATGTGAATCGTTTCATTCTCATTTTAATAATTCATTTTACAAAAGCCCCGAATATTTTTAATTTTATAAACACGTTTTTTTAAATTAGATTTATGTTAAAATTAATTCTGCAAACAAGAGCACAAAATTATGTCGATCAGTTATTAAAAAAAAACAGATATTCCCAAGAAAAAAAATTCGAAAAGAGGTTGACCTTAAAGGCCATCCTTGCAACTTCCCGCTAGTTTTAACCGCAAAGTCATAGTAACGTGACGTATTTTGACGTTTTTGACTTTTTTTGAAATGTTTAAAAAGCCATAACTTTTTAACGCCTTATTCGATTTTGATGTTCAAGATGGCATTCGACGCAGTTTTTTGAGACCTAAAAACGTTACCGGGAGTGCAAAATCGGTTAGTCAAAAAATCTCTAAGTTATTGAAAAAAAAAACACTTTTTGACATTTTTCGACAACGATATCTCACGAACGAATGAACCGATTTTAATTTGCAAAACGGATTTTGACGTGGCTTTTTAAGCTTGAGAGCTGATTAGGTTATGAAATTGATCGATGCAATAGCCAAAAAGATATGCCCAAAAAACATCATTTTTACCAATTGTTTTTTTCGGTTATTTTGAAATTTCTCGAAATCTACAGGCTCGAATTGGTTCAAACTTACAGGGAATCTAAGTTAGATGGAACTCTTTGGAATGCTTTTTATTTCATTCCGATCCGTCAAGCCGTTCAAAAGTTATAAGAGGTTTACATACATCCACACACACACACACACACACATCCACACGTACATACAGACACCCTCGTAAAAATAGTCAGGAGAGGTTCCTAAGACCTCAAAACGTTGAGATCCGATGAAAACTCGATTTTCGAAAAACGGGGTGAAACCAATAACTTCCCGATTTAAAAAAAAAATTAATTTTTTTTAGCGGGAAGTTAAAAAAGGTCGAATATGAAACAAATTAATAGAATACAGTTTGTCAAATTTGCTGCTTATAAATATGCGCCGTTAAATTTATAGATTTAATTTAAAATATCGTATTTCTTTATTTTAATATAAGTTCCTGTCTACCTAAAAAATTTATAAATAAAATTTCTTGTATAATATTAAATAAATAAATGTTTTAAAATTTGTGTGTATATTTTTTTCAATAAAAACTATTTAAACACATAACTTTTCCTTGCATTAATTTATCTAATTTAAATCAGTAGTCAGGTGGAGAAAAATATCTCTGTGCCCAACTGTAAGGTATGAGAAACGTCTATAATCCATACCCTTTGAATTTCAGGTAAATGTGCCCAACTGTATAACTCCGTTAACATCTGGTGTATAAAACTTTCTCCCCCCCACCCCTTTAACGGGGTGAGGAAAGAAATTTTTATACAATAATTTTCAAAATAAAATTAAAACAAAAATAAATGAAAAATACTAGTATTATTGTGAAAAAAGCGTGGGCGCTTGACATTCGAAAAATATGGTATGCAGCGCCCACGCTTTTTTCACAATAATACTGTAACCTCTTTTTTCTCAAGATGTTAAAGGCTCGTTTTATCGAGGTTAACAAATGCGAACGGCACTCAGGGGGTAGGAGGAGAGCGAGCGTAGATTCGAACGAGCTAGATGATATCGTGTTGGAAAGATATACGGGGATATATTTACTAGAAAAAGAAAAAAAATAAAAGATAAAAGAATTTAAAAGGGACTAAAGAGAAAATGAGAGAAATGATGGAAAAGGGAAAGGTAAATGGGCGCCACTTATTTTTTTATCATAAGGATGGGAAAATATAAGAAACCCAGATAAAAAAATATTGAATATATATGTTGGATAAACTGATTTATCAGATTTTGTATATAAAGTTAAAATAAGAAAGATATAAGAGATATAAGAGAATATAAGGTAAAATTAGATAACCCGGCAGATGTTCTTGCTAAAAAGGTAAATTACACACTCTTATTTAAGATACTAAAAAAATTATACTTACACTTTTCTTTTACTCATCCTTATGGTTATCAATCTAATCGGTAAGATAAAGATAGATTCAAAAAAGCACAATCTATTGCTTTAATAAAATAATATATGCTTAAGAAATGAAATCTATTACTTCAATAAGATAAGGTATATTTAAGAAACAAAATCTATTACTTTGGTAAAGTATAGATTAGAGAAACTGAAGGTATTGATCAGAGTAGCAGGCTCTAGCTAGGAAAAGAAAATCTATGTAAATAATAAACAGACTTTATTATCTGGTTTGATAATAAATAAGAGATACAATAAACAAAATAGCATAAAGAAAATATCAGTGTTATAAACAGTAAATCATATATCGGTATCATAAACAATAAATAATATTATTAAACACATTTGTGTTTAAGTTTAAAAACATAACTTTTACTACCATAAAACAACAGCTAAGTATAATTCTATTGTTATTTTTGGTATGTTTAAAACTAAAAGTGAGAGAGAAAAATTTAGATAAAAAAATCAAAAATATCACTTTTGGTTTTTCAATTATCTCGAGATAAAACGTACCCATATAGAAAAATATAGAGAGATCTTAATTAAATAAGGCGAGATAATAATTAAAAAATAAAAAAATATGTAAAACAGTTTACAGATAGTAGACACAAAAAAAATATAAGAAATAAAAAATTACAAATAAGCAATACACAAAAAAAATCACATCCCGGATATTCTCATTCCGGCACTGGCACTATACTTATGGATGTTACAGATAAGTACAATTACGATAAAATGTTCCATAGAAATAAATGGTACTTCTTGCTCGATACAGATATAAAAAAAATTGTTTAAAACTTACATTATCTCTTAAATGTTTCTTAGATACTTTTTTAGTATATGGCTTCATCCTCTAGTTAATTGGTGTTAACGGTACGATATAATCTAAACCCATTCTTGTTTAGATTAATAGATAATTAGAGAAGACCATAAACTAAATCTTCGAAGCGTGGGTTTCGAAAAAGGAAGCGGTAGACGTAGCAATGGCGGCGTGTCGTTGCTACATCGAACACCCAGGAAAACATAAAAAAACACTGTCTGGAATACTTTAAGTGGTTCCTCGGTACAATAAACGGTAAACGAAAACAGAAACACTTAATAGCAAGTAATTTTTAACTATCTTAAGAAAATTTGTCAGGAACTTGAAACTAGTGGTCGTGCGAAGGTGTTAATCGCGCCAAGACTCAAACTAGAATGATTAGAAAATCGCGGGTACTCAGGGATGCTGCCTTTCGCGTCCCATCATGTGATGTTAAAATCGAAACCTTATTGGTTAATACACCGATCGATATTCTGCTTAGCAACTAAAACCGTTAGAGATGTAACAACGTCTAATAAGTTGGGAATACAGGGCGGTAATAAGTAAGAAAGAATTATAAAAAAAATAAAAAATTAAATTTTATACTTAGAGTTTTTCAAACACGCTACAATACTAGTATTTTTCATTTTCTTAAGCCGCTTTCACCAAAGGTTGCGTAACGCGTGCGGGAATACGATACACTAACCGCTAACCGGCCGGTTTTAACCTTCAGTGATGTTTTTAATGGTAACTATTATTGAGCCGTCATCTGATGTGAGTGGAGGGAAATTGTTGTTGATATGTTTGGCGAGAGTCCAGAAGGACCGGCTTCCATTAGGGTTTGACATTACTTTCTCTCTCATTCGAGCGTCAAAGAGACTTTTGGAATTGGAAATAGTGGTGTTATATCTGTTTCTAGCGTTTATATCATCCTGTTTTGTTTCTTCTGATGAATTTTGTATAAATAATTTGTGGGACTTGATCTTAGCTTTCCGAGCTACATCGCAATCTTTATTAAACCATGGATTCTGTTTGGCTTTTAAGCGTTTGGTAAAGTGAGGAATGTAAGCTTCCATGGCACACTGAATAATCTCAGTTATACTGTTGGAAAGTGCCGATGGATCTTTGTTAATAAAGCAGACTGGATTCCAGGGAAAAGTTGCAAAGTAGTCTCGAAGGCCTTCCCAATCTGCTTTTTTTAAGTTCCAAAAAGTTCTCTTGGCTGGTGCCTCGAATGGGTAAGTTCTATTGGATATTTGACTTCTACTACAGCATGATCAGAGTTACCTAGGGGAGACAGAACATTTACATTTTATTGCTCAGGGTGAGTAGTCAGAAAAAGATCCAGAGTATTAGAACTGTGATTGGCAGCTCTGGGAAAGTAAGTGGGCTTGTCGATTAGTTGGGACAACCCATGGCTACTTGCAAACTCTTCAGTTAGCCTGCCTTCTGTGTCCGTTTTGTTGGACTTAAGCCACTTTTCGTGGTGAACATTAAAGTCCCCAAGCACAATTAACTCTGAAGAAGGGTACTCACTATTAAGGTAGTCGATCTTTTGTGATAGATAGTCGAGTAGTTCGTCGCATTTATTATCTGATGGCCGATAAATACAACATATAAATTTGCTAGAGGCTTTTACTGTTATTTTTAGCCAGACGATGTTGTCTCTGTTGTTTTCTAGGGCAGGTAGGTAGTCTAGAGCAGGAAAGTATGATTCTTACGTAAACACATACAACCTGGTGCCGTTTAAAGTTGTGGTAAAGTTCGTAACCTGGAAAATTTAAGATGATTCAGACTGTTTTTCCCAGAAACCTGTGTGTCGGTAAGAACCAAAACATGAGGTTTCACAGACTGTAAATAGTGATGGGTTGCGTTAATGTTGGCATTCAACCCGTAGGTGTTCGTGAATGTTAACATGCAGTCTGTTTTGTGTTTAGGCTTCTGGGTAAATTTAGCCGAACTAGTGGTTGGTCTACTAGTAGACTGATCGATGGCTATGTTATTTCCATCATGACTTCCCCGAGATTGCCCCCCCCCTCGGAAATCCGAATGGAGAACTATTTTACTTCCGGAACATTAAACCTCTGGAGAACTCATCATGGTATTTTCTAAAAACGAGTTTAAGAGAAAGAAGGGAATTGGAGTTAAACGGAAAGGGGAGAAGGGAAGGGAAAGAACCGACTTACAACTCAAATGGGGAAACATGTTTAGAACATTTCACCCCATCTTAAGGAGTTGCAGGGTGGTACCTCCTCGGGCGATGGAAAGTTCCATCTACCACCTAAATAAATAAATAAAAAATTTCAAAAAATCATTTTTATTTACAAAAGTATTTACATATTTTTTAAGAAAATAATAATAAACACAATAACTATAATTAATAAACAAATTATTTACATATAATATATTCTACTTATCAAGATCTCTAAATCTAATATTATGGCTAATAGCTATCAAAAAGTTTTCTAAGTTACGTTTATTATCTAAATATTCCTGTATTAATATTGCCAATCTGTCTTGCACCATTTGAAAACACGGTCTTATCATCTTTTGTTTTTTAGGAGTCAGGTCGTACTGGGCTGATTTCGTTAAAGAAGCGGCCACTTCCAACTGCATTGTTTTTATCAATTTCCAGATAGAAGGATGTTTGTATCCAACTAAATTTGAAAATCTGTTATTCACTCCTTCTGTTTGGTTATTGGTCCTGTTTGCCTCTTGAAGGGTGGTTTCATGAACGTTCCAGGTGTTTGGAGAAAATTGGGGAGGAGGGTTTCTCAGAGTAACTCCAAGAATTCCGGTGGCACCACCGACTTTCCCAAAAGTCCCAGTAACATAAGTACTGTCGAAGTACTGAATCAATTCTGGATACTGTTTGGCACAGGGAAGGCTCTTCAGGAAATAAATTTTATTTTCCATATATTCTAGTGGTAAAAATGTCAATCCATCCAGCATTCCACAAAACTCATTTAATTTTTTATTACTTTTATATTCATTTTCCAAGCCAAGTTCTTGGATCTTCCGCTGGGTATTTTGGCAAAGATGGTAGAAACAACTCGAATGGTCACATGGTCCCCCAGGATGGCGTGAATTCCTTGAATAGCAGCTTTTTCAAAATCAATGTTGATGGTCAATGGATCAGGGTACAGTTCCCTCTCCTGGCATTTGTTTAAAATTATTTTTAATAAGGACTCATAAGTGGATTGAGTCTTTCTCTGAAGTAAACAAGATATAGACGTCGAGAAGAAGTTGTGCTTAGGTACCCTGATCACATAAAGTTGCAGAAATAGTCCCCCAGGATGGCGTGAATTCCTTGAATAGCAGCTTTTTCAAAATCAATGTTGATGGTCAATGGATCAGGGTACAGTTCCCTCTCCTGGCATTTGTTTAAAATTATTTTTAATAAGGACTCAGAAGTGGATTAAGTCTTTCTCTGAAGTAAACAAGATATAGACGTCGAGAAGAAGTTGTGTTTAGGTACCCTGATCACATAAAGTTGCAGAAATAGAGGGGGTGTCAGGAAGAAATTGCCGCATCGATGTACCATTCTGAGGCTTGTGAAAGATCTCTTAAGCCGGTTTCTGTCGAAAATATAACGATCCTTTCATCCACATTAGGATCGTTATCGCTTAGTAGAAACCGTTGGGAGCTTCCATCAGTAGTCCAATCACCTTCGATTACTAAATCTGATAGTGACGTTAGCTCCTTTGGACAGGATTTGGATTTATGATTTTTTATAGTTCGACAAACGTGGTCTTCTGTTTGAAGTCTGGCTCGCGTTTTCGTGGATAGTTTTAAGACTTCTTTAGCGAAGATCAGACTTGGTTTTGCCAACGTATACCTTGCTCGACTTTTCATGTTTGCTAGGGCCTTGGAAACAGCAATCCCTTGACTATCTGCTGGATGGTTGTGTTCCTGAAGGATCTCCGGATCCTCCCTTGATATGGATGTCTTTAAAATACCTTTACACTTAAAGCTTGAGTACTTGTTGCATCGCCAACGAATATGGGAACTGCATTCTTTTTGTTTAGTGTACGAGTAACCGTCGAGAATCACTTTTAAACTGCCTTTAGAATTAGTTATTATCTCCATTTTAACAACGACTAAAATAATACTAAAACAATATTGCTCACACTCTTGTTATTTATATATGGGGGTGATACTGTTTCTTGCCTAATTCTAAAATTAAAAATTAATTTAAAAGCAATTATCTTATAGCCATCCAGATCTAGTGCAATACGGCTTATTGCCCACAAAAATCATACGCTTTCGGGATTACTAGTATAAAGGTTGACTTAAGTATGTCATAAAATAATCGTTTGTACTTTAAACTAAATTATATGTATTTAACCAAATTAAAAGTATAAAAACAATCTTATTAACTGCCTAGAAATTAATTATTTTAAAAGCAGGGATTAAATCTTATTCTTTAAAACTTTAAATTGATAAGGGTAAGTCGCTTAACGACTGTATAATTAAAGAGATTTAAATCTCGTGTACCTATAGATAGGAATCAAATCCCTTTACAAAAATGTTGGCTCAAAATATTGTTTCAAAATTTTACACTTTCCCTCAATTATATATCTTATCTTAGGATATTTACAACTAAGGAAAAGTTAAAATCTATTCCAACTATAGGTTTGAATATGATGTCTAAACTAGGCTGTAGCTTTTATCATTATTAGTTATAAAAATTTTAGGTTTATTTTTAATTTACCATGCCAATAATCAGCATTATTTTTTATATTGTTATATTTTTTTATGGGGCTTATTTTTACTGAAATTGCTTGGAAATGTCTAGTTTCTCGGATCAAATTCGAGCCGCAAAATAGACTATTCTTGTATTTTAGTCCGTTACTGGGCAACCAACTGTACCTACGGGAATATTTTTTCTCCATGACCATTAACGAATGTAATAATTCCGACTTCATTTTTAATCATAGAAAGTGTTCATTCTCACTCTTGAGATAGAATATTCATTCTGAAACACTTGCTTCTTATGTGTTTTGCATGTATTTCCATTCTATAACTAGTGACGGAATAACATTCTGTAATTGCTCAACAAAAAACATAGATTGCCCTGCGAATTTCAAAACTGTCACTCCGTTTGTCAGTGCGACGTTCTAATTGTTTTGCTACATATTTCAATTTAAATAAACAGAATTATTACATGGTCGTGAAGAAAATACAGTCTGTTACACGGTTAGAATGAAAATTCGATAACTCGTGGTTCCTCTCGCTCGCTACGTTCGCGTTCGGAATTCTCCACTCGTATCGAATTTTCATTCTAACCTTGTTACAGAATATACTATTTCGTACCTGTGTACGGGAATGATCCCTAAAACGTAGGTACCTATATAAGCAAATTCATATTTAGCGCCTTGATTTTATTTGGCAATAAATTTAAAACGACAGTAGTAGTAGTGTTTTAGTAACTCTGGAGGCGTTTTGCACCTCTGGACATCATCGTCACTGTCCAGTTTAGAAAGTTTTCTATATTTTCAACGTGTTCTTTGTCTCTCTGTCATTCCGCGGAATTTTGTAATCGAATTTAAACCTATTTCCCGACTACTTAGAGCTCTGAAATTTTCAGGATAGCTAAGATCTGGATGACAATGCATGTTTCAAGTGTGTTTAGGCATATACATTAATTTCGAAATTTATACTGAGTTGATATGAAATATGATATAAATTGTGTATACATGTTATCATTTTGAAACTTTTTAAACATGTCGTTTGTAGCCTAGTTGATTAAGCGTCGGATATGAATCAAGGTGACAGTTCTATTATGTTATCATAATGGGATCGACTACACGAGAGAGAATTTTTTTTTTGTTTTACATGTGACAACAGTAATTATTATTTTAACTGTTAATAAAATAACTAATTTAGGAAATTTTTAAAAATTTTAGACTATACTGTGGACTATGACGTAATCTATCTTGTAAAGCGCTATTTGCCAAGGGAGTAATACTTTAATAATAGTAATATGACTTATAAATCACCAAAAAAAACTTTCTACTATAAAAAGTTCTTTTATAAATTGTGATTTTAAATATAATTTAATAGTTATTTAAGCAACGAGTTTATTAATATAGAAGTTTAATAATCGAAATATTTTAATGCGCGAGCGATAGCGAGCGCATTAATGTTTGAGATTATTAAACTTCCTATTAATTTACGAGTTGGTTACAAAATTTTTCCGTCGACTTTTTTTAAGACAAAAATAGCTTATAAATAAATATTAAATAAATTTATGTACTTGTTCTTTCTTAAAAACTTTTGATTTTTTTGAAATATATCCAGTTTTCTTCTTTTTAATAAACGTAATTAGTTTATTATACTTACTGATATCGACATTTGTATTCATATTAAAAGTTGTTCTTAGCATCGAATATTTTGGCCATAAACTGGCTATTATTAATTTTTCAGCAAGGTATGAGTAAGGCACTATAGATATAGGTATTATCATCAGCCATTTTTTTTCCAATGTCACTCAATTCACGTGTCAGATCATAGACACATTAAAGAGACGTGTAATCGTATTTTGTAGTGGTAAAAATGGGAACTAAAGCCGCTGGTAGCGCGAAAAGCGAAAAAGTACTTATAACGGTATAGTGATAGAGTAAGTACTAGTGGTTTTAGATTAAAATTAACTTAAGGTACTTTAAGCATAAAAAGGGTGTAAAAGTAAAATTTTAAACATGGTGCGCTGATGTCAGAACTTGTGGTCAACTTTATATTAGGCATCAACACATCTGTTCTATAATCTCTGGTTTTGTGGTTGACATTGGACAAAACATGGCTGACGATAATACCTATGTTTATAGTGCCTTAGTATGAGAAATGTGCTAGTACCTACTGATTCTGAATAATGAGTAATATTTTTTGTATTACACCATAAAATAAACTCTGCATATGTTTTATTATATAACGATTTGCTTTGATCAGGCAATAAATTTAATGACGTTTTAAATAAAATGGCATGATAAAAAAAAACGCGACTGATCAAAAATATTGACATTGACAGATCTCAACATTAATAGCCTGTTAACGCTCTTGTTCGTTAATACCACTTATTAATGATCAATTTTAGACAATAGTTAGTACATTAACATTGTTATTAATGTAAAGTCGACGGAAAAATATTTTTTCTACGGTTATTATACAAATGTATCATTTTTTGACAGTTATCTCTAAAGAAATAGGGTACGTTGTTATATCTAATAAAGAAATATCTCATTTCTTTATCTGATAACACAAAGTGATCATTTCTTTATTGTTTTAACTTAATCAAGTATACTGTGACAATCATGTATGTATTCATATATTTGAATAACAGTTCAGGTTGACAGTAATAAAGTAGTGACAGGTACAACAGATAGTTTTTAATACATTATTTAAATTAGATTGATATTTATGTAAAAATGTTACGTAGTGATGAAAATGGATTAGAATTAACTACTACTGAAATAAAAGAAGCGGCAAACGAAGCTTGTCAGAATTTGATTCCTGAAATTTCAAAACATACCAGAATGCATATGATAGTTTCGTGACCTGGCAAAAGAAAAAGGCAACAAATTCCGTTTCAGAAACTGTGCTTTTAGCTTATTTTTCTGAATTAACAAATAAATTTAAGGTATGATAGCTGTAAATACTGTAAATAATAGTTAATTTTACTTAAATAATATAACCTATATCGGTATGTTTTGTTTTGTATTTCATTTATTATTGAATTATTGTATTATTTTGTGGTATAACCGTAGAAAAAGTATAGTGTTTGACTCGCAAGGAATAACTCATTTCCCACTCGTACGATTTGCAGCATTCGCCTGCGGCTCATGCTGCAAACATCGTACTCGTGGGAAATGAGTATCATTCCTTGCTCGTAAAACAATATACTATTAAGCAATATGTAACTAACCGAACTGACACTTTTGTGACACTAAGCAACAATGATAAACAAACAATATCAACGAAACGGTTTCATAGAAAATAAGATGATATCAAAAACAGTTATGCATTCATAAAACTTTCTTAATTTACGATTATATTTAATGCGATTTCAGAAAAAAATAGTATGTGTATCTCGTAGTAAAAACAACTTCCCGGACTCTCAATGTTTGTTGGCCTCGGCTAGACGCCTCGGCCAACAATTTACATTGTCGTCCGGTAATGTATCGCTTTTCCTACTAGATACACAATATACTATTCCAGGGATTTTTTTCTTGGGATTTAATTTCCGGAGATTTTTTGTCCGAGGATTTTTTTCCGGGATTTTTTTCCAGGGATTTTTTTTTCCGTTACCGTCCTCTTCATACATAGGTAGTTGTATATTTAGTGGACGGTAATGGAAAACAATTTCAAAAGTTTTAATAGGTCTATAAAAAGCTTATTAATAGTAAGTTGTTAAGTGAACCTCATAAATATTTATACTTAATTAAAGCTAAAATAGCATTTTAACAAAATAATGTATTATTTGATTGCTTTTCGATGTTAAAATCTGGTATTTATGACAATAATATAAAATCGCAATTCTTATTTTTTTTTAGTTAAAGGAAATGTACACGTGTGATTGTAGAAACATATTTTTTTATATTGTTAATTAATAGGTTACAACTAAGGAGATTTGTAACTTTTTTCTAATATTAGTAAATCAATATTTTTAACTGTCGGTAATTATACAGGAAGGTATAGAAAGAAGTAAAGGTTGAGCAAATGATGGTGTATCTTTAATGATTTTTAACATTTTTGTTTAAGGTTTCTAGGACAGTTGACTACCAAGGATAATTTTTAAGAGAAAATTTAAATGAAGTTGAAAAACGAGACTGATTGTAAAAGAATCAATGAAGTAAAGGTATTTCAAGGCCAGTATGAGAAGAAGTCTACGTAAAAAAAGTAAATAGACTTTTACATTTTAAGTCTTTAGTTTCCTTTTCATATTTATGAAGTTCTGCTGAGAGACAGCAGAAAATTTGATGTGCAGTAATTACGCAACGTTTTTTTTTTTAATTAAAAAGAGAAGTTGAGAGTGGAAAATGTACACAGGTATATATTTGATGTTTATGATGATGACCTCTGCTGAAGGAATGCGGAAATTTTTAGGGTGATTTTGTGTGTTTTTTTATACAGTGTTTTATATTCCATCCAAAAGTTTAAATGTATTAAATGCACCAGAAATAGCAGTCAAGGGTTCCTGCTAATGCTTTTTGATGTAAGTATCTCTGCTGAGGGACACGAGTTAAATTAGCGTGCAGGATGCACACAGTTGTATATTTGATTTATATTGATTTTTGAGAATGGTATCTACTGGACAAAAGCAGAATAATGTGTTATGTGCAATGCAGCATTTATTTAATATTTTATAGAAAATAAATCAATATGTTTGAAAATGGTCCTTGTTTGTTTTATTAATCTCTAATGGGCTGTATTTGAATTTATAGTATAACTGTTTAAAGAGAAATTATAAAAAGTCTATACAAACAAACTTAGATCTAAGCCGACACTTTAAAAATCAGGGCCGTAATATGATCTATATTATACCAGCAGGTATCAACTGTTCTTTTTAATTTTTTTACTGAACCGCGGAATGAAACCAAAGATGTTTATTTTTTGTAATCCCAATAAAAGACTACTTTTAGAATGAAATGTTTTAATTCACTTATTAATTTATTGATTAGCATAATATAAACTTATTATTGTACAAATTAAAATCATTTAATCATGATGATAATTACCATGGAGACTAGACAAGGAGTACGAACTCCATGTATGCAAATATGGCTACCAAAATAAGAGGGCGCTGGTGTTCCATTTGTACCAGAATGGCGACCAATGAGGACGTGGTTTGAAATAAAATAAATAATTTTTAATTATTTCATTATTAATTTATTTACACAATGAAAAAAATAGTTCGATCTTTCAGATATAAATAATAAAAACCAATTTAATAATTCACGATTATTTATTTGTCTATATTCATACCGGTACAAAAGGAAAACTAGTGTCGCGTGTCGCTAGTGGTGAAAAAAGTAAACCTAATATTTACGATACCGTGGACAGATTTTGGCAATTCCCCCGGTCGAGTGCGTACTCCTTGTCTAGTCTCCATGATAATTACATTCAAGTATCAAATTCAATATCGATCACATCGTCATCACTACTGTCTACATTTATAATCAACTAGCGCCCCCCGTCGCAGCTTTGCCTGCACATGTTTTAAGTTGACAGAATATAATATATAAATTTAATACTTTTTTGAATAACATTATGTTTTATAATTGAAAGTATTTAAAAAGTAATAAAGTAAACTAAAAATAATTTTATCTTATATACTTACTTCATGTTTTAGTAATGTCAGAAACATATCTATGTATGACTTATCATGAGCTTTGAAAAATATTAAAATAAGCACAATTTACAAAAAGAACTTTTTATAATAGAAAGTTTTTTACTGATTTATAGTTCATATTTTGTGTCATCTCAACAATGCACAGCATCCCTGATTTTGCAAAAATATTAAGTCATACAACGCTGTGATTGATCATAGAGAAGATTGTTTCCTTGTTAACAAAATCAAGGGTAGTTGTATCTAAAAACTTTCTAAAACAGTTTATTTTATTACCAGTTAAAATAATAATTACCTACTGTTTTCACATGTAAGAACAAAAAAAAAAAAAGAAAAAAAAAACTTCTCTGTCGCGTAATCGATCCCATTATGATAACATAACAGAACTGTCACAAGTGGACTGATCCGCCGCCTAACCAACTACGCTACGAACAATTTATTTAATAATTTTCAAAATAATATTATCTATACACAACTTAGATCATGTTTAATATCAATTCGGTATAAATTTCGAAATCTATGTATATGCCTAAACACACTTGAAACATGCATTGTCATCCAGTTCTTAGCTATCCTGAAAATTTCAGAGCTCTAGGTAGTCGGGAAATAGGTTTAAATTCGATTACAAATTCCACGGAATGACACAGAGACACAGAACACGGCGAAAATATAAAAAACTTTCTAAAAATTACTATCATATAAAATAATTCTTTCTATGAAGCTTTAAATAAAGAGTTTAATGCTAAAATTTTTTTTACAAAGATTATACTGAATCCGGAAATAATGAAAACTAACAAATACTCCAAAAACTAAGTATCTTATAGACAAAAGTTATATTAAACGTGAAAATAAAAAAAGCTTATCTATTAAATTATTAAAAAACTTATAAAACAACTAGCTTTAACCCGCGGCTTTGCCCGCGTGGAATTGGGACTTTCACAAATGATTTAATGACTGTCTATTTTACACATAAAATTTTAATTTTAATTATTCTGTAGGTATGTCTTTAGTAAAATAGGTCTGGCCTAACTATTTTTAATTTTTTTTTTATTTAAAATTGTATGTTTGCCAGTCAATCACGCTGCAACCACTGAACAGATTTTGATAATAATAACATCGATTATGACTATCTTATAATATTGGTCTATGATAGTTCTACATTGGACCCAATCATCTGTAAGATATAGTAATTTGTGAGTCATTTTTATATGTACTTGCGATAAAAAACAACGGTAGCGCGTTTTAATAACCTCATTGCGCCATCTAGTTTCGAATATCAAAACTAAATTATAGCACGTATATAAGCATGTTGTGTATTATTTTATTGATATTTTTAAATATATCAATGAGATACTATCATACCAAATCTGACTCCCTCTATTGCATAGTAAAAGGGGTGGGGAGAGAAATTTTTATACACCAGATGTTAAGTTGAAAGAAGACAAATACATCTGTAAAAACCGCATTTGAATCGAATCAAAAGTTTCCTGAGATGCGCGCACAAATATACATACAGACAGACGGACAAAAAAATCTAACCACATTTTTGGGTTTTATATCGATTTACCCGCAACGTCGTTCGCGTGGCGTGTTGATTATTGTATAAAAAGTAGCATATGTCACTTTTCATGCTTTCAATTATCCCGAAACAAAAATCATTCCAAAATTTGTATATGCCAGATGTTAAGTTGAAAGAAGGCAAATACATCTGTGAAAGCCGCATTCGAATCGAATCAGTAGTTTTCATAGGATACACGCACAAACATACAGACAGAGAGACAGACAAAAAAATCTAACCACATTTTTAGGTTCTAAATCAATGTACCCGCGACGTCGTTCGCGTGGCGTGTTGATTGTTGTATAAAATGTATCCGACTCCCATTCAACCCTTATAAATGGGGTTAATTTCTAGAAATAAAATATAAGTACACCTCCACAACCTGTTAAGAGCACACATTTTAATTTTCTAGACTTCAAAAACATAGGACTTTCATACAAATTTTCAACCCCTGTTTTACCCCCTTAGGAATAGAGTTTTGTAAAATCCTTTCTTAGCGAACGTCTGGAGCCCATAAGGAACCTACCTGCCAAATTTCAGGTTGGTAGGTCTTATGGTTTCTGAGATATGGTGATGAGTGAACTTTCGCTTTTATATATATAGATATTGCATTGTTTATTTATGTTGCAATACGGAGTTTGGATGTCGTTAAGATTAAGTGGAAGTTTGAAAGCTGAATTAGCCGTTTTTCCTCCTTCTAACAAAATTGCAGCAATACCCGATGAGACAGCTGCCACAGCAATCTCATGGTTGCTTCTTATTTTTGCCAAAAGTAAATTGATCAGAAATGTTTTGCCAGTTCCTCCTGAAGCATCTTAAAAAATACTTTTTCAGTATTGGAGTGAATACTATCTAAAACTTGATTATATACAGCACGTTGATCGTCTGTTAAAGAAGCTTTACCATTTATCACAGTCTCTATTAAGGCAACAACATCATAGTTAGTCTTTTTTAAGTATTTCCTGTTTGTCAAATTTGCTTCATACCTATTCGGCTGAGGCTACCAGACTCTGTTAAGTTAGACCCACCTTAAGTTAATACTAAATTTTTTATCATTACCAAGCAATCATTGTATACTGCATCTAATTCTACATTTTTTTTCAATCTTTGTTTATTAATTCTGTGTTTTATGTCCTCTGAAAAATTATCTTTATACTTTTCCCATAAACTTGATGCTCCCGACATATGGCAAAATATCAATATTATTGAAAATAATTCTCTCGTTTTATTGGCTTAACGGTTTAACGTAACTTATTCCAGAGTGAAATCCCATTTTTTGTCGTCTTCTAAAAAACCCAATGCTTTGCAAGCGGAATGAAATGTCTGACATTCAATACCATCTGCAGTTTTTAGATGACAATACAAAATTGGACTTTTTACATGATGTAGGAGCAGATGTAAATGGTAACATTCTATATTCTGAGAATGAATGGTATATACTCGGCCTAATGCAGAATCCTTTTTATCTCCTGGCCAACCTGTTACATCTTGACCTCGTTTTTGTCTAACAAATCTTTTAGTTTGCCAAACATAGTAAGCAGAAACTTCTAAATAAAGTAGAATTTTTGCGAATTCATCAACTTGGCACTCGCCTACTTAAAATTGAGAAACATCATCTCTATAGATATGCAATTGGCGGGCCAATACCAATAGTTTTAAGTCATCTTAATGATTATGAGTTTATATTTAGAGCTACTGTTTTGTCATTACTTACTATGTATTACATGTAGGTATATTACGTCAACTTTTTTTTTAAACAAAGTAGGTAAAAATGTCTTTAAACGTATTAAAATAAATAATACCAAGTGAATTTTAGTTAGTAACAGTGAAATAATCACAAATATCTATAATTTTAGTTAATTTTTTGTATAATGTAATTAAAACGACACTTGTGAGTGAGTACACGAAATATTAATTTTTAATTAAATATTACTTATTTTAATTAAAAATCCGTATTGTAATGGCTTAAAAGTTATTTAAGCAACGAGTTAATTAATATAGAAGTTTAATAATCGAAATATTTTAATACGCGAGCGATAGCGAGCGCATTAATGTTTGAGATTATTAAACTTCCTATTAATTTACGAAGTCGGTTACAAAATTTTTCCGTCGACTTTTTTAAGAATAAAATAGCTTATAAATAAATATTAAATAAACTTATGTACTTGTTCTTTGTTAAAAACTTTTGATTTTTTTGGAACATATCCAGTTCGTCTTTTTAATAAACATAATTATATTTACTGATATCGACATTGGTATCAATATTAAAAGTTGTTCTAAGCATCGAATATTTTGGCCATAAACTGGCTATTAAACCTCTTTCAGCAAGGTATGAGAAATGTGCTAGTACCTACTGATTCTGAATAATGAGTAATATTTTTTGTATTACACCATAAAATAAACTCTGCGTATGTTTTATTATATAAAGATTTGCTTTGATCAGGCAATAAATTTAATGACGTTTTAAATAAAATGGCATAATAAAAAAAACGCGACTGATCAAAAATATTGACACTGATCGATCTCAACATTAACAGCCTGTAAACGCTCTTGTTCGTTAATACGACTTATTAATGATTAATTTTAGACAAAAGATAGTACATTAACATTGTTATTAATGTAAAGTCGACGGAAAAATTTATTTTATTTCATCCTGTCCAGTAAATACACTTCCCTATAATCAATTTGGCGCCGGTAAGTAAAACATTACGGTATCAGGTACTGTAATGTATTGCCTAGCAACGCTGCTCTGATTGCTTAAGGGAAGACAATTACTTTTAATTTTTGACATTTAAAAATACTATAATGACTATGAAATAAAAATAAAATAATTAATTACTTACTTTTACATCCATATTTAAAAAGAAGTCAATGTTATTCAATTTTATATTAACAATTAAATCTTAATAATAAAAAAATTATTTGACAGTGACAGATGACTTTCAAGGTAATTCGACCTAACTAATCAAGTTACGAACTATTTTTAGTCAAGTTACGAACTACTGATAAAATTTTTATGAATTTATTAATTTATAAAAACAGGATGTAATAAAATATAATACGATACATGGTCGTTAGGTGTTATTACAATACTCGTTTTTATTTCCGGACTTGGCTCCTACGTCGCCTCGTCCGTAAACTAACTCGTACTGTAATAAGTCACCTACCGACCTTGTAACGTATAATACTATAAAACGATCGTGTTTACCCCTGTTTTATGAATATTGTTTTACTTATACAACTATTTACGATAGAACCATACCAATGGAACTGTCAACTATCAAATTTGACATTTTCGAACAATTTTATAATGTTATAAATTTTTGTCAATTTTCACCTGTTAAAACCATAATTTCGCAAAATCCTTTCTTAGCACATCCCTACATTATAGCACGAAGGTACCCTCCAAATTTCAAGTCTCTACCTATAATAGATTGGGCATTGATTATGAATCAGTCAGTCAGTTAGTCAGTCAGTAGATTTACTTATATATATATATATATATATATTCATATATATATATATATATATATATATATATATATATATATATATATATATATATATAACAAAGTGCCAAGAAAATGCGTATTAATATAAACAAAAGGGGAAAATTATTGGGCATGTACGCAAAAAGAATCATAGGATTACGAGTAAGAATGGTAACCGCAGACATGCATGTTTCTGGCTCATTAGCCGTCATCAGTGCGGCATAACCAAGTAGGGCATTGCACTTGGCTAGCAAAAGTGTTGGGTACTTGGGAGCAAAGGATGTTGGGGAAACATGTGTAAAGAAACATAAAAACACAAAAACAACGAAAGCTCACACAGGAGTCCTATCGCCATTTTGTGCTTTCGGCCAGCTGTGCCAATGGGTTTTCGGCTAGCAACTAGCGTCGCAACGTTGGCGAAACGGACTCATTGTGTTTGAGTCGTTCTAAGCCCAGGATATGAAATAAACAAAGTGCCAAGAAAATGCGTATTAATATAAACAAAAGGGGAAAATTATTGGGCATGTACGCAAAAAGAATCATAGGATTACGAGTAAGAATGGTAACCGCAGACATGCATGTTTCTGGCTCATTAGCCGTCATCAGTGCGGCATAACCAAGTAGGGCATTGCACTTGGCTAGCAAAAGTGTTGGGTACTTGGGAGCAAAGGATGTTGGGGAAACATGTGTAAAGAAACATAAAAACACAAAAACAACGAAAGCTCACACAGGAGTCCTATCGCCATTTTGTGCTTTCGGCCAGCTGTGCCAAGTACCCAACACTTTTGCTAGCCAAGTGCAATGCCCTACTTGGTTATGCCGCACTGATGACGGCTAATGAGCCAGAAACATGCATGTCTGCGGTTACCATTCTTACTCGTAATCCTATGATTCTTTTTGCGTACATGCCCAATAATTTTCCCCTTTTGTATATATATATATATATATATATATATATATATATATATATATATGAAATTATGTCAATAAACAAGTTAGAGCTGGTATCAGTAAAATTTTTATTTTTAGCAAATTTAATTTTTGAAAAGGACAAACAATCTGTTTATCGAATGCTTAGAAGAAACTTAAAACATTTTTTATCTTTATTCAACTTTTGTTAGGCATTTTTAGATTTTAAGGACGGCTCTTGACAAATTTGACATATCCATCAAGGTGAATAAAATAAGCAAGGCCATTTTTAAACTTTTTAATTTATTTTTTTCTTTTCTTTATATCAAGTTTTTTGAATGCTCGAGATCATACTATAACATGAAAATAAATAAATTTTCAAGCACTTCAAAATTATTATTTTCTTGAAATACACATTGTTTTTTAATTATTTTAAAATAAATTTTATATTTTACTGCTTGACGAATAAGGGCTTGCAAGATAAAGTTAGTTTAGTGTTTAGTGGGTTTTGCGAAATTATCTTATTTTTCTTTAGTAAGAATGAAACCGACCAACTTGCTGCCTGGCAAAATTACGAGAAAATGATTGATTGGATTAATTTTTAGAGCAATTTTTTTGAAGGCGGTTTAATTTTTTTAAAAAAGTTTTTATTTTATCATTTTTAGTTGCTACTTGATTCATGATGTACTATTTTCAAAGCCTTTTAATAACCGCCCAAGAGGTACTGAGTTTAATCCCCAACAATCCCGGTATGTACCTACCAATGTGACTTTTTGGAGACATAAGTAAATTGTCTAACACCTAGAAACACAAAGCACGCACGGTAAAGGAAAACATCGTAATGAAACGTGGAATTAATTGTCTGAAATCACCAACCCGCAGTAAGCAAGAGAATTGATTAAATGCTCATTCCTTCTCCTTGTGAGAAGAGGTCTTTGGCTTTAGAGTGGGACAGTAACGGGCTAATTATTATGTTTTTATGTTATACATCATTATTAACATATTAACTGAACTGCAGAGCTTATTCTGTTGATTTTTGTGGTATTTCTTGGATTATCTTCCACATTGATGACCAGACCTTAATCAAATTTTTATGGGATCACACGAACACTCTATTCTCTTGAATGCAAAAAGATTTTTTTAAATCGTATTATAAATACTGGAGATATTCAGTAACACAAAAATAACTATGGTAGAATTGAGAACCCCCGCTTTTTTTAAATCAGTTATAGTGAGACAGTAACGCGCCAATTATTATGTTTTTATGTTAAACATCATCATTTACATATTAACTTAACTGCAGAGCTTATTCTGCTGATTTTTGTGGTATTTCCTGGAATATCTTTGACATTGATGACCAGACCTTAACCAAATTTCTATGGGACCAATGGGAAACTCTACTCTTTTGAATGCAAAAAGAATTATCTAAAGCAGATTATAAATACCGGAGATATTCGGTAACATCCATAAAAAAATATAGTCGAATTGATAACCTTCTCCTTTTTTGAAGTCGGTTAAAAATAACCTTGATCTTATACGTCTTATCACTTGTTGAAAATGCATAGATACTCATATATATTTTCCCAAAGTTACACTTTTGTTAGGATAAAATAAAAATTCAAAAAGTTTCTAATTTTAATTTATCGAAGCATAATGGAACTTTGTATATATTAAATTTGTTTGGCGTATAGTTGGAAGTAAAACAAAAATTAAACAAAATTCATTACATAATCTAAATAAACGTCAGTAAAAATTAGAAATAATAATTTTAATTTCTGATAAAAAATTATATGTATTTCTCTACAAGCCATCTCCAAGAAATTTATTAAAAAACAGTGAATAAAATCCATTTAATAAAGAAATCAACATTAAATGGTATTGCTAGCTATTAGATTATATAAATACTAACCTGGAATTTCAGGAAGATGTTTTTGTGTCTTAAGCCAATCCTTCAGTAGGGTTATATATTCTTGAACTTCTTTTTCACTTTTGCCCCATTGTTCTCTAACTTTAACTTTTTCGGTATGCAGTAAGTTTATTTTAGACATTTTCCAATAACAACCAAAAATCTTCTTTAGGTAAAAAAATTGATATAAATTTTCAACAGAATTTCGTTAGATGCCAGTGCTTTTCACAGAATACAGAATTTGTTTGTGTACGCATGCAGATGTATTAACCGAACTGGCTAATTAACCAAACCAATAAAACAATAAATAAAAAATGTTTAGTACAGGATTGGCTTTAATAATAAATTAAACCATCAATTTTAAAAACTTAAAGTTGCAACAAAGCTGTGCTTTTTATTATTGTTTTAATTACGGAATTATAATAACAATAGTATACAATTTTATTTACAACAATGTAATTTACATTAATTTTAATAAAATCAGGACAACCCAAGAATATGACAGTTTTTACCTTATTATTAATTCAGTGAAACTTTCCTATGAGTATGTAAATATTTGATAGTGTCTAAAAACTTTCATTGTAAAAAACTGGCATCTACTACACAAAAGAATATTGTTATTCTTGACTCATTTTTAAGCATGAAATCGATGTAATTTCTGTATACTGTGCTAGAATAATAATTATTCTTGCAAAATTTCCGGGAATATGAGAGTTACGTAAAATCTTGATTGGCCAATAAAATTTCTAAACTACCAAACTAAAATTTAATAAAACACCACCAAAAATAACAGTATGCTCAAAAGGCTATTGTTAATTTATTAACAGGTAAGCTAAAAATTAAGCCCAATGATTTAAATCGAGAGTCCAGCGCTTTACTGACAACCCACCTCTATAACTAAACGAGAATAGATATTTGTATATTACGAGTAGAAAATACTACTTTGCCACTTGAGATAAAAACCATTTTATAAAAAGCAACAAAGAGCTTCATTTTTTCTACGATCACATGAGATTTCAAAAAAAAAAAATTTGAAAAGAGGTTGACCTTAAAGGCCATCCTTGCAACTTCCCGCTAGTTTTAACCGCAAAGCTATAGTAACGTGACGTATTTTGACACTTTTGACCGCTTTTGACTTTTTTTGAAATATTTAAAAAGCCATAACTTTTTAACGCGTTATTCGATTTTGATGTTCAAGATGGCATTCGACGCAGTTTTTTGAGACCTAAAACTGTTACTAGGAGTGCAAAATCAATTAGTAGAAAAACCTGTAAGTTATTAAAAAAACACTTTTTTTTGAAATTTTTCGACAAGGATTTCTCACGAACGATTTAACCGATTTTTATTTGCAAAACGGCATTCGACGTGGTTTTTTAAGCTTAAGAGCTGATTAGGTTATGAAATTGATCGATGTCATAGCCAAAAAGATATGCCCAAAAAACATCATTTTGACCAATTGTTTTTTTCGGTTATTTTGAAATTTTTCAAAATCTACCTGTTCGAATCGGCTCAAACTTACAGGGAGTCTAAATTAGATGGAACTCTTTGGAACGCTTTTTATTTCATTCCGATCGGTCAAGTCGTTCAAAAGTTATAAGAGGTTTACATACATCCACACACACACACACACACACACACACACACACACACACACACACACACACACACACATCCTCACGTACATACACACATACAGACACCCTCGTAAAAATAGTCAGGGGAGGTTCGAAATACCTCAAAACGTTGAGATCCGATGAAAACTCGATTTTCGAAAAACGGGATAAAACCAATAACTTCCCGATTTTAAAAAAATTTTAAATTTTTTTTTTTGGCGGGAAGTTAAAAAAATTTATAATTTATTATATATTATATGTATGTGTATTTAGTGTTACTTATATTCGCAGTCGAACTAAGGGACGTTTATCATATTTGTTAAATTAGTCGAGGCAATGAAGCACTAAAAACGCCAAAAATAGGAAATCTTTTAGGATAGGACGGATCGGAATGCGGTTTTTTGCATTTGCTCTTAAAAATTATTTAAACCATTCCTACCTACTTTCTACCTAGTACAAACCGGAAGTTGCATTGCTGCAACCAAAAATGCTTTCAAAAAATGCATTTTTTGAGAGGTTTTTTTGACAAATTCAATAACTTTGTAAGTAAGAGTCAGAATTGGCCCAAGTTGAGTACCCAGGGGTTTTTAAGATCGCTGATCACGATTATGATGTTTAAATTGACCCCCAAACACCTGGAGTTTAGAAATTTCATGCGAGGAAGGACAGAAACTCGACACCCAGGGATTTTTTAAGCAGCTGAATTCAAATATGGCATTGTTGAACACCCCACGGACACCTGGTGCACCCTAAGCTGGACGCGGACGTCATCTTCGAAAATTTTCCTGGAAATGCCGACAAAAACGAACCGAAAATCATTATGGCACCATTTTGTGTGAGCTGAATCGGAATTTTATGTGGAAAACGACCCCCCGAACACCTGGAGCACCCTAACCTAGCTCTGAAAGGCATCTCCAAGGTTTTCCCAGACACAATTGAATAATAGGAACCGACAATCGTAACGGGTGGTTTCTGGGGGTGCTGAAGTCAAATATGGCACCGGCGAACACTCCACGGACACCTGGTGCGCCGTAACCTGGCACTGAACAGTCCTCGCGGTTTTTCCAGAGACAATTCGAACCGAAAATTGTCTCATAATTTCATACATTCATTCATGTGTAACTCTCCCCTGGGGCCCTGGAAAAAGCTGATCCAGTCCTTAAAAATGACGAGAATAATCGGCGACTGGAACTCCGAACTTTGCCGAGCAGCCTTTCACTTTTCTCCCAACGCTCAAAACGCCTTTGTGTAAGTATACAAGTATACACAGATACTTTCCCCTAACTCCAGGCTCCGCCAAACAACGCGTAGAACTTGTCTGAAAACCCCTCGGGGATGTCGTCCAGAGCGAGGTTAGGGCGCACCAGGTGTCGTGGGGTGTTCGCCGGTGCCATATCTGACTTCAGCGCCACAAGAAACCACCCGTTACGATTGGCGGTTCCTATTTTCAGTTGTGTCTGGGAAAACCTCGGGGATGACTTTCAGAGCAAGGTTAGGGCGCTCCAGGTGTTCGGAGGGTCGTTTTCCACACGAAGTGTGGATTCAGCGCACACAAAATGCTTCCATAATGATTTTCGGTTGGTTTTTGTTGCAATTTCCAGGAATATTCTTGAAGATAACGTTCGCATTTAGGTTAGGTCGCACCGGTGTCCGTGGGGTGTTCGCTGGTGCCATATTTGAATTCAGCGACTCACAAAACCCCCGATTGTCGAGTTTCCCTCCTTCCTCGCATGAAGTTCGGAATAGTCCCTCGTTGACGTTCCTTAGCTCCAGGTGTTCGGGTGGTCGATTTGAACACCATAATCGTGATCAGCGACCTTAAAAATCCCTGGGTACTCAACTTGGGCCAATTGTGACTCTTACTTACAAAGTTATTGAATTTGTCAAAAAAACCTCTCAAAAAATGCATTTTTTGAAAGCATTTTGGCTGCAGCAATGCAACTTCCGGTTTGTACTAGGTAGAAAGTAGGTAGGAATCGTTTAAATAATTTTTAAAAGCAAATGCAAAAAACCGCATTCCGATCCGTCCTATCCTAAAAGATTTCCTATTATAATGCTTCATTGCCTCGACTAAATAAGCAATTATTATGAATTGTTATTAGTATGTTCTTGATACCTGCCCTGACATTTGAGGTAGTTTACTTATCTTCTGATTTTGATAAATAATTTTTATTATTTTTATTATCTTTTTGGCAATTTTTATATGCCTCGTAGTTTAAAAAGAATCTATCAGCTGACTTATTGGGCTTCTGGGTACCATCAGCAGCAGCTTTATGTATATTAATACCAAAAACCGTAACATTACATGCCAAAACCCAAAAGACGATCTTATACGTCTGTTAGAGGCTTTACTGCAACTCACCCATACTTCTATTGGGTTTATTCTAAGGTTTGTTTTCAACTTACAATCTGCCCAATTTCACTTTAGCTCTGACGTTGAGATGCGCACTGGTTTATGATGAACCAAGTTGGAGAGACGCTCAGATTGTCGGTCTCGGGACAATGTCTTCTGGCTTTGTTGCGATGCTCTCTCTTCTTCATTTGCGCATATTACAGCTAAAGTACAAAATGTATCCAGTGCCATATATATTGTTCAAATTCACACATTTCCATTGCTTTAGTATTTTTCTAGGCCCAATCTTCCCACAGTATCCTAATTTTTGGTGAATTGTCTTTTTTTCTTTATGTAATTTAATAATTGTTCTCGGCGCACGAAATGTAAACGCAAAGCAGGAACTAGTCATACATTTATTTACTTCTTTAGTTGAGCATATTTTGCCACTAAACCAAACTAATAAATAATATAAATCATAATTTTTTTGAAATTTAAAACACAAACTTGCATTAAGAAGTATATAGTAGAATTTTTTATCATCTTTAAAACCGACAACCGATCTGGTTGTCGAAAGATAAGAGTCATTTAAAAAAAAAAATTTCAGTTTCAAAAAACGACCCTTGACAAATTTGACATATCCATCAAGATTAATAAGCAAGGGTCATTTTCAAAATATTGATTTATATTTTTTATTAGTTTGTTTTAGTTGCAAAAGATCCCCAACTAAAGAAGTAAATAGATGTTATTATGCCACAAAGAAGCTATAGAGAATATTTAAATATAACTACATAGTCATACACTTTACACAGCAAAATAAACACTGCATATAAAATACTACTATCGAAAAACGTTTACACATACATACCGGTATAGTTTATCCAAAACCACTTGAATAGGCGTGGTCAACGCTCTTTTCGAATTTCCAAGAAATCTCTTCATAGGCGTACAGATGTGAGTCGGGAAGTTAAAAGCAACATTAAATAGGTATTTTACTAGATTCGTTCATATGATGAAGTTCTTTTGAGTTTCCCCTGGTAAAATCGTAAAAATAATTCCTATCCAAGTGGGTCTAGTTATACTATACCTATTACATTTAAAATTTTATCGTAAAAAAGTTCTCGAATAAATTTAACGAATTAGGAAATGTTCCAATTTTCATCAAATATCGTAAATTCAGGAGTGCCAAACCTTATAAAAGGCCAACAAAAATATATAAATTTATTGTTAGGTTTAGTATATTGCAAGTCGGTGGTACAATGTGAATTTTCGTTTTTCGTTTTGTATTTATTTCATGGAATAAAGAGTAAAATTACCAATTGCAAAAGTAACATTAGATTACTCTATTCTTTAAAGGTTGGTGGTGAACTGATATAAGTGTAAGCGGTATTTTGAAGACCTTGAATAAGTTGGTCAAACGTATTCACGATAAAAATGTAGATGTAATATCGGTATTATAAACAATTTTCTAGTACTTTCGTAAGTTTCTTCTTTTTCGTTAAATCTGCACTTAGGTTTTAATCTGGTTAAGAGATAACATTGTCACACTAAAGCTAGTATATTGTGGTAATTTTAGAGGTCCCGTTAAAATAAAATAAAAAAAAGCCATCTGTTAAAATTTAAACTTTAAGAATAGCATTTGCAAGGTAAAATTTTAGAGGGCCACAAAAACGTTATTGTTAAACATTAGTTAAAGATTTAAGGAAAAATTACGAAATACATCTTTTATTACTTAGGCACGTAACAGGCTAAATCCGTTATTGTATTTTTTTTTCTACTGATATATTCTTATTTTGTGACTTTCAGTTTTATGACTAGCGTAATATAATGCACCTTCTAGTGATCATTATCTGATTTCATTGTTTTTAAATAGCAGTTTTGTTCATATTTCTTATTCTACCCATTCAAATAATAGTCTAATAAAATATAAAATACATCTAAAACAAAATAATATAAAATTTAACCAAATTTGTATATCTACAAGTAGTCAAAATAATAAAGAAAGCTACCTATTCAAAATAATATAAAAATATAAATAAAAAAGGTACCTATACAATATATATATATATATATATATATATATATATATATATATATATATATATATATATATATATATATAGAGTAGATGGGTAGTCTTTGCTGACTAGTTAAGAATAAAACTATAACCAATCTATTGGGGACAGCAGCAAAAGGTGTAAAGAAAACTCTGTAAAGATGTCTCCAAGCTTTCGGAAATTTTATTAACTGATTTCCATCATCAGGGATTCTATAAAGTGTGGTGTGTTAGTTAAGAATTAATTAATTACAATGTGCACTAACTTACATCTTTTTTGAGGATGTTACACAATGATGTTAAAATATGATGAGTGATCGTCATGAATAACAAAACTATCTAATACAGTTGAAGCTTTGTATAATAAAATGATTAAAAACACATAATAAGTTTCCGGATTACTTAATCACAATAAAATATTAAAAGTTAATTAAAAATTATCAATAAAATTCACCATAATGTTTAAAATTCTTTGGTCGTACTTCGGCCGGTACAAATTAAGGTTAGAACAATTCTTCTTTTATTATGTTAGACAGACGTCAGTTCGTTATCAAGGTTGGCCTTTTGCTGTATGCCCTCTCAGTACAATCAGTTAGTAATGATGAAATTATTACAATCACTTTAGATTATTGTATTATTATGTACCAATCTTAGAAATCGAGACAAACAACATAAAACATGAAAATACATTTGGTGGAGAAATTATTTAACTAAGGAAATAATGTTTGAGTGTTTCATTAGTGAATTGTTTGAAGTTTTTTTTTTTGTCATTAACAAATTCAACATATTAAAATTATACTTCTTAAAGAATTATCAAATGCATTGACATACTATTCTTAGTATTTAAATATCTGGTAGTATGCTGTTAGCGTCAATTGATGTTTTATTGACCTCGTAATTTAATAGGTATGAATAAATTTCACTTAGGTGTTTTATATCTGTTTTCTTATTAATGCAGTTTTGTTCTTGGTGGATCCAAGCCATTTCTAGGAAAAGTCTCTTAGCGTAGTTGGGTTCAATATCTAAAATTCTAGTAGAATCGTAGTCCATCTGATGTTGTGTTTTATTAATATGTTCTGCTAACGCGCATCTCTCTGGATATAACCTGGCATCGCTTTTATGCGAAGTTATTCTACCCTTCAGTGGTCTAGAAGTCTCACCTATGTAAACTAGATTGCAATCATTGCATGGAATTCTATAAATGATATTACATGCGGATTCCTTTGGTGTTTTATCTTTAACATTACTATATATGGAATTTATTTTAAGGGCTGTTCTGTTAGCAATTTTCACATTCAATTGTGATTTTAGTATTCTAGCAACTCGTGGTGTTATATCTCTTAAGTATGGCAAGGAAATATAAATGACAGGCGATTGGGTAACATCAGGATTGTGTACAATGGTATTGTTGTTAGCATTTGCATTACTTATGTTGTTGTTAAAGTTTGTAGTATACGTGTTGTCATTTATGTGTGTACTAGGATTGTTTGGTGGTGGTTCACCAACCATTTGGGCTCCATATGTTAATGCTGATGATTTATTAAATAGAATGTTATTAATAAGCCGTAGAGGGTAAGAATTATCTATGAATAGTTGTTTTAAGATGTTTAGATTCTTTGTATGAAAACTCTTGTCTGATATTTTCAAAATTCTGTTCTTCATTTGTTGAATCAGGTTTACCTTCATCTGGTATTTATGATATGAGTTAAAATTTAGGTAACGACCTGAGTGACAAGGTTTTCTATACCAATCAACTAGTATGATGTTATCACTTGATCTGATCAATCTAGTGTCCAGGAACGGAACAGAATTGTCCTGGTCTTCGATTTCAATTGTGAATTGTATGTAAGGATCATAACTATTAAATGTGAACAGAATTTCTTCTATACCCTCTTCCGGTAATGCCAAAAAAATGTCATCAACATATTTTTTAATGAAGAAAACCTCAAATGATAATACTGGTAATACAGTGTCTAGTATGTAATCCATAACGTATGTAGCCAAAATAGGTGATAAACTCGACGATCACTCATCATATTTTAACATCATTGTGTAACATCCTCAAAAAAGATGTAAGTTAGTGCACATTGTAATTAATTAATTTTTAACTAACACACCACACTTTATAGAATCCCTGATGATGGAAATCAGTTAATAAAATTTCCGAAAGCTTGGAGACATCTTTACAGAGTTTTCTTTACACCTTTTGCTGCTGTCCCCAATAGATTGGTTATAGTTTTATATATATATATATATATATATATATATATATATATATATATATATATATATATATATGTAATTCGTAGAGTTTGGGGACAGTATCGGACACCTAACGGTGAGTTTGAGGACCTTTGTCAACTTTGGGGACCGTCCTCAAACTTTTTTTTTGGGAATTGGTTAATTTGAGGACATGTCCTCAAACTTATATGCCTATTGACTATTGATGAGTTTGAGGACGTTTCTAGAAACATACATTTTTATTACAAAAATAAATAATAATCTCGTACTAGATATTTTAAATGTTTTGTTTTACAATTTTTTATTGTTTTTTTCTTTTTAAGTTTTATAAAAAATAGGAGTTAACAATAATTTTACTTTCCCAGTTATTATTCCGTTGTTATCAGAAAAACATATATGGTATATTTAAAAATATTACAAGTTTATTTTAATACATTATTAACCATTGTTATAAAACTAATGTTTTCCATCAATAGGGAAAACATTTCAACCGTAAAGACAAATATGAATTTAAAAATGGTGTTCAGATTTTGCTACATACATAAGGAAAAACAACCAAAGTCGTAACGTCATGAACGTTTAAAATTCTTAAACAAAATTTAAAGAAATAAAACAAAAAGTTATATATTTATAAAACCGAAAATAAAAAAATAATGATTAAAACACTAAAACTCACGAACCATTTCAAAAATAAAAAAGGAATTTAAAAAAAAAATGTAAAATTGTTATTTTTATTGACAGCATTTATTTAGCTCGCCTCTCTGACTGTTTTGATCAAAATTGTAAATCGAATAAAGTTAGCGACTTGAAATTTTACATTTGGCTATATGTTTGTTAACACTGTAATTTGAAAAAATAAAAAAAGTGTGTGTGTCAGCTTCGACACGCGACTGGAGTTTACCCCTTAAGAACGATCACCATGGTATTTTTGTGTTTTTATAACTTTTATGTAAATAATAGTGCCTAAAAAATATACAACACTGTTTACACTAATTTAACCACCTTATTAGTAAAACCAAGAGATGGCGATACAAATTTATTAAATAGTTATTAGTCGTATTTTTAAAAATTTAATAGTCGTAAAGTCCAACAATTACGTACATAATTGACTTATCAAGTTTATTCTTATTGTATTTTTATTATAAATATCACAGGATGTAAAAATTTTTGAATTTTAACATAAAATCGAAATATTGCCGTATTTTCAAAAATTATTTATTAAAATATATTGATATGCTTATAATTCGTATTCCGTTTAAAATTAATACAGACTGTAATAAAAATTTTCAAAATGATTGAATTTTTAAAAATTTTAAAAATTTTCAAAAATTTTCAAAATTTTAAAAAATTACCATAATTTCAAAATTCTGAAAATTTTGAAAATTCTGAAAATTTTAAAAATTTTGGAAAGTGCTTTCTCTATGCGTTCAGTATAAGATGTTTGCGAAAAACATAGAGAGAGAGAAATTTCTGTTTCACTGCGCCTGCGTGTAACACTTTTCTCAACGTAACGCGTAACGCATAACGCTTTCACTCGATTTTACTACCCATATTTTTTCATACCAGGCGCCTTATATATTGTTTCTTAAGGAGTAAACTTCAAAAATTGAACGATTGTATCACGTTGTTCATGTTTGTAATAGGTAATAATTCAACTTTTTTATATCTCTTAAGATTAACACAACAGAACAAAAAAATAAAAATCGTCGGCAGCATACGACATATTATAAAGGTGATTTTTACCCCCATAAAGGTGGCTGACCCAAAGTGGAGAAATTTATCGAAATTTATATCAAAATTAGGTGCTTTTTAGGTGCTATTTAGGTGCGCAAAACAAAAATTAGGTGCACTAACCGTTTTTGAAATATTTACGAAAAACCGCCAGCCTTTAACAACCTAGCTGACCCATAATAAAAAAAAACAAAAACTAGGATTGAATAATCTTTAAATTAATTGCTAATTAAGTGCTTTTTAAAACACGAAACATAAAATAAAAAATTTAAAAATTAAACGTATTAAAATTGAATATATTGATTGTGTATGGCAAAATGTCACATTTCTTCTTGCACTTTGAACCAAAATGGACATCGGTAGTTTAAAAACAGTTAGAAATCGGTAAAATTTTCTTGTCCCGTTATTTTTTAATGGATAATTCGGACGGTCACCACTAAAATTTTTTTTTATTTTTTTTTAACTCGGACCGCTGAGCTGAGACTTGCAACCGGTGAGTTATAAAAAAATGTTAACTATGTTAAGTACAACTTAATTTGATGTACAAAAAGTGTTGAAAATAAATATTTTTTAATAGAAAAATTGATAATTTTTGAAAATTGTTACTAGTTGAAATAACAAGCAATTAGAGATGATTGTTGAAAATCATGATAGTTTTCCATCTCTACTCTAAAATAAGCAAGGCTAAATAGGTTAGTTCAACATTCGTTGAGTCCTTTGTTTTACTACTTTAATTTTTCTCTTAAATAAAACATTTCTAGCAAAAATTTAAATAAAAAAAAAATAATTACCTATTGAGACGTTTTTTACTTGTTCGAATTTTTTAGTTGAAATGTCTTGGAGTAGAAAAGTAATGGTATAAATAATTTTTGAGTAATTCAGATAGGTGCGCTTCATTTTGAGTAGAGATAAAAAACGGCAGAGAAGTTTTGAGTCGAGATAAAAGTCAATTAATTACCGGAGCTACGCGCAAAAAAAAACCATGGAAATTTTATGGGATTATTTCGTAGGTATTTGTACCAGTTTTTAAGTGCTTAGAAAGTGCAGAATGACACACTTGGTTAAAGACTTAGGCTAAGAATTTCTAGTTGACTTGGCTCATCAGCGGTTTGTTCTGCTATTGAGTCTGTTGCCCTTACTGAGCACTTAAATATTTGACAAATAGTTTTTTATAATAATTATTATATTTGGAAGTGACCGGTAAAAAGTATAAGCTCAGCGATCCCAGGTCAAAAAATTAAAAAAATTATTTCATTTCGGACAAGAGAATTATTAAGTAATAGAATTACAAGAAAATTTTAATGATCTTCATGTGCTTAAAAAGTGCAGATTGACACTCTTAGTTGAGACGCAAGAAAACTTTGGCCAAATATTTTCAGTTGAAATTGCTCATTAGCAGTTTATTTTGCTCGTGAAACTATTGCACTTAAAGAGCACTTAAATCTCTGACAAAGTAAATTTTATATTAATCATCATTTCTAGAAATGACCGGTTGCAAGTCTCAGCTCAGCGGTCCGAGTTATAAAAAAATAAAAAAAAATTTTAATGGTGACCGTCCGAATTATCCATTAAAAAAATAACGGGACAAGAAAATTTTACCGATATCTAACTGTTTTTAAACTGCCGATGTCCATTTTGGTTCAAAGTGCCAGAAGAAATGTGACATTTTGCCATACACAATCAATATATTTAATTTTAATACGTTTAATTTTTAAATTTTTTATTTTATGTTTCGTGTTTTAAAAAGCACTTAATTAGCACTTAATTTAAAGATTATTCAATCCTAGTTTTTTGTTTTTTTTTTTATTATGGGTCAGCTAGGTTGTTAAAGGCTGGCGGTCCCATGGTTTTTCGTAAATATTTCAAAAACGGTTAGTGCACCTAATTTTTGTTTTGCGCACCTAAATAGCACCTAAAAAGCATTTTGATATAAATTTCGATAAATTTGTCCACTTTGGGTCAGCCACCTTTATGGGGGTGTGATTTTTGACATTTTTGACATTTGAAACAAGAAATTATTAAAATGACAATAAGGAGAAATTGAAAACATGTCACATCCAGTGGGACTCGAACCCACTACTACAGCCTTATACGCAGGCATGCTTTAACCATTTAAGCTATTGGATGCTTAAGTACAGTGAGTTGCCAAATTATTAGGGACAGTAAATTTTTTTTCCAATTTCTTACTTTACGTGCACTTAAATGCGGTCTGAAGAGTGCAAGCTATCGGGAATTTATGTTTTTAACGTTTGTCATGTTTATGATTGAAATTGTAAGTGGTTCTGGGGTGATAAGTGGTATATTTTTTATTTTAAAGATATTTTAATGACAATGACAAGAGAGACACAAAGTGCTATAGCTGCGAAACAGTGAAAGACGAGTTCGAATATTTTAAATCAAATTCTTTAAATAATTGTGATAAAAAAATATATAAAATGTAAGTATAATATAGTGTTTATATTTGTGTTAAAAAATAAGTATTTTTGATATTTTCGGATTTCAATATGGGTCGTGGGTGCGATTTGACTTCGAGAAAAAAATCAGAAGAAACAATTTTACTCCAGCACATAAACCATTTCCAAAGGAAGATAGCTGAATTTGCTGGAGTGGCCAAATCGGCGGTTAACAAAATTTTAAAAAAAACTAGTGTGGCAGTCAGTGGACTGCCGGCAGAAGTTATACTTCTATGCACGCGCATGGATTCATAAATTTGTATGCGAATGATTTAGCAAAATCATTATATGATAAGCGACCCCAAAAACCTCCTAGTACCGTGTGCACACACTTTTTGTATCGAATTTGCATAAAATTTCTGGAGACGAGGTCCGTCTTAAGCACCAGGTGTTTTGAACACCATCGCCATTATTATAATCGTATTTAGCGACTCAAAAAAACCACCGAGTACCAAGTGTGCACTGATTTCGTACAGAATTTACATAAATAGAGGTAAATACCCTAGACACCAAGTGCCGCGAAGACTTTCGGAATCGTGATATTCGTGTTCAGCGACTCCAAAAACCCCGAGTATATAAATTGAACCCATTTTCAGCAATACTTACCGAGTTGTAAGTTTTCTTTCTATTGTCTGTTCGGAATGTACTTTTCGAATGCAGAAATGCTATTTCCTATTTTTACATTATAAAAAATAGCGACAAATTTCGTGATACTCAAACGAATCCAGTGCAATAAAAGCATTCCTATCAATCTTACGTTAAAAAATTCGGAGGTTTTAGTGCTTTATTTCCTCGACTATTCGTAAAAACTCTGTTTATGTAACCATCAACCTTAAAAGCATAGAGAGCAAAATATACTGCAACCATGTGATAATATTTTAGACTACAATACAATACTCATTACTGAATATTATAATTAATATTATTAAAATAAAATACTAAACTTTATGTTAACTTACGCGACAGAATTATAAAATAAATAATCTGTCAAATAATCATGTGGTTCGTCACTATGATATTCATACATTAGTTCAGACTGTTTTTTGTATATCTATCCCTTTTCAATGTACTGAATGTTGAAACGGTATACAAAGGACTTATAGTTATGACTCATAACATGTGGTAAATATTTCATCTTTGTTTTTACCGATCAATATACCTTATAAGTGTGTCTGTCTCTCACTTACTTACACCATTACATATGTAATTATTTTTCCCATTTAACTGTACACAAATCTTTTCCACCGAGTGCATGAATAGAAGTATAACTTGAAAAAATTACTAAAAAATCAGCCACTTTTACCAAAACGTAAAGGCCAAAGCGGAAGAAAACACCGCGATCTGACAGGATTATTCGCGATATTTGCCTAGAAAATAGAAAAAAAGTGCTAGACCTTTAACCCAGTTAGTGCAAGAATCAGGAATACAAGTGTCCAAAAGAACTGTACAGCAGAGATTAGCAGAAGAAGGCTTGATAGGTCATTGTCCCGTCAAAAAACCTCGCTTAACTGAAGCGATGAAGAAAAAGCGTCTAGCCTGGGCTAAAGAACACCGCCAGAAGACTGTTGAGGACTGGAATAAGGTCAGTTTTAAGATTAATTGCAACTTCATAATGTTTAAAATAATAATTTATTTAAAAACAATAAAGAATTTTTTTATTTTAGGTATGTTTCTTTGACGAGTCATCATTTGAGACTTTGGCCGACAAGAGCAGCTTTGTCAGACGTCGCCCAGGGGTATAATACCACCCTGACTGTATCGTGGAAAGGGTAAAACACCCTGTTAAAATAATGGTATGGTCTGTTATAACTGTCAAAGGGGTTGGACGCCTCTAGATTCTCCAGGGTACCATGAAACAGGACCAGTACCGACAAGTTTTACAAACTCGCAAGCACAAATTATTTTTTTTATATAATTCACTGACAATTCATAACATCTGCTGCGTAGCGCGTACCTTATTATTTTTTCTTAACTTTTATTCGATCTATGTATACATACAATAATTATAGTTGTATGTTAAGAAAGCTAGCTTTTCCTCTTCTATCATTCTGGGCGTGCTGCATATAGTTTTTTATTTTTCTCTTTGTTACCTCTAGTACTAAATTCTTTTTATAAGTAATTATGATTAATAACATTAACACAAAGTTTAAAAATATTATTTTCGATTTTTTATAAAATATACAACTAAAATAAAATATTATTTAATGTCTTTAAATTTAATATTACATTAGCCCCACTGATTATATCTCATTTAAAATTGATTACAAAAAATATGTATATAATTTTTTACTATACGTTAATAAATAGAAGGAGAAAAGTTGTGCCCTCAGGTATGAAGGGGGCTATTCATATCTTTTCAGTATCAATGGAAATACCCATGGAAATGTACAATAATCCTTTAATAAAATTTTTGTTTAGGTTCAATTGTAAAATTTATTGTTAGCAGGATATTAGCGGATTACTTCATCAGGTACAAAAACTAATTCAAATTAATAATCCGCAATTGAAATAAACAGTGTGTAACGGCCGGAGGTTATCTTAATCCCTTACTCACTATACCTTGAAAACGAAGCTATTGTATTTGAATTAAGCAATGAAATTATTTTTAGAAATAACACTTCTAAAATCATAGGAGTAAAAATTAAATAAATTTAAAAAACTGTGATTTATTTTTATCTCATTCAAATAACATTCAAATATGTATCTTTAAATATATTTTGTGTATCTCACAATATTTTTCATAAAACCTAAAGTACGTAATAAACCGAAATCACAATAAAATTGGTTTAATTGATTTAAAAAAAAATGCATATACCAAAACTTTTACTATTTAGAGTAAAATTTACTCTTAAGTGGATTTTAATATAAAATATTTGAAAATGGTTTTATTATTATAACATACATGATCTTTCCTAACAATAGCAAATTCGATTTGGAAGCTTTTCATAGTACCTAAATAGTTAAACATATAAATAATTCTAATGGTTCTTTCACCCAAGTGAACCATTTCTATACAAAATTAAAGGTTCACTATATCATATTGAGACTGAATCTTAAATCAAAACTAGTTAAATAAATAAATATTCCTAATAATATATTTACAATATTTTATTATATTTTAATATTATTATTATTGCTTCTTAAAACTTTCACATAGTCAACTGTAGCATTTTAAAATAACAAATAAAACAAAATTGACTTCTCCAAAAAATCTATAATTATCTGCTTATAAATTTCAGTCTCAACGTATTTATACATAGGTACGCCCTAAACATAGGCGCCCAAATATACTGTTTTACAATAATTAATGATTTCACACATTTCTTATTACTCAAAAAATTTAAAACTTCATTTGATAGAAATATTGTATTTATTTGTGTAATATATTTTTAATTTATGGTGTAAAAACGATCATTATATTTTCTTGAATAAAATAAATAAATAATGGAAATTTTGACAACAACTATTATTAATAAAGAGATATTTAAATAAATGGTATATCTGTTTCATAGTAAAGAGTTTAACTGTAACGCTTTGCATTTTAAAATAACTAGTAAGTAACGGCAACGCGTTGTTTATTTGTTAAAGTAACTAGTAACGTTACACCGTTACTTGCTAATATTATTTGTAAAAATTACTTTTTGTATTTAGGTATTTGTTATAATTATAGCGTTTGTTATATTCACTCCGAAGACTAAAAAAATTGTAATCTTTTTTTATTTTTCTGTTAAAGCTATGTGCTAAACTTATTTATCTACTCCTATTAAATTATATCTTAATTGTTCGACTGCATTTGAGCTAATAATAGTATCCATAACCCAACAACGTAAGTTATAACAGTTAGTTATTATAACTCACGCTGTTTCCTAGTATGATTCGGTATGTAAATTGTGTCCAGTTATGGAAAAGTCCATTATTGTTATTAAGGGGAGTACTGCCACTGTCACTTGACATTTTCAAATTTCGTTTAGTAAAAATATGAATTCAGATAGTGAAGGTGAATTGTTATGTGCACCTCCAGAATTAAGACAAATAACTAATGCTACACTACAGAACTTATTACCAGAAAAGTCGCAAAACAAATATAAACTTGTTTACCAAAATTTTCAAGATTGGTGTAGCACTAAGAACGTTAACTCAGTTACAGAAAATGTAGGTACTTTTAGCATATTTTAATGAATTTGGTAATAAATATAATAAAGCATCGTCTCTGTGGACTTTTAACTCTATATTAAAAAGCACACTCTACAAAAATTATGGTATCAAAATAGGGAATTATTCAAAATTAAACGCGTTTCTGAAACGTCAATCATAGAAACATAAAAAAGGCAACAACATTTACGCCAGGACAATTTAATGATTTCATAAACGAGGCTCCTGATGAGAAGTTTCTAGTGACAGTTCTATAACCCCTCAACCAGCTAGTACATCTACAACATGTATGCAACAAATACAAAATGAAACCATCTTCTTCTTCTTATGTACCATGTCCTTTCAGGACGTTGGTTACCAACAAGGCTAGTCGAAACCATCACATTGCATAATTCAGTCCCACAAATTCAGTTTACAGGTTGTTCAAACTTTACAATTAATTTTATTAATAAACAAAATAAGTAACTAATTACAACTAAATCGTTTCTGTTATTTTTATAAATATTTAGATTTGTAAATAAAGTTGTTTCTTTGTACTTGTATCTTAGTATTTATTAATATAATGGTAGATAAAGTATAGTATTTAACTGGCGATAATGATCATAACTCACTGGATGAATAACAAACTTTATCTGCGTGAGTTTGACCTACATTATCGCTCGTTACATAATATACTATTAATCAGTGTGTTCCCTTATTTGTATGGTTAAGCCATCTCGTTTATAATATTTTCTAGATCAGTTGTAAAGTGTTATTATTACATACATAGTCTTTAATATTTAGTTTTACAATAATGTGTCTCAGTATAAACATTTCATAAAGCCGCTTTTAAAGGGGTGACTGTGACAAAAATATTTGTCAAATAACAGTTACCTTTGCCTTTTATTAGAACGAGTAATTAACTCGATTTTTGTAAGAAACTAATGTTTATTGTTTATCATAAAATACTACATGACTTTAAATTAAATGTATATTCAAATACGGCAAAAAAATGCTTATAAAAATTAGTCCTCAAATTTTACGTTTCTCAAAAAGAATAGTCTTCAAACTTTACAGTATATAACCAATTCTTTAAAAAACAGTATTTTTCTAAAAAAATATTTTTTTTATGATAACAATATAAATGTATACTAATGTATACAAAAATATTTAGATTTAAAAAATGTCCCCAAATTTTACGTTTTGCAAACATATATATATATATATATATATATATATATATATATATATATATATATATATATATATATATATATATATATATATAAACAAAGTGCCAAGAAAATGCGTATTAATATAAACAAAAGGGGAAAATTATTGGGCATGTACGCAAAAAGGATCAATAATGCCACGAGTAGGAATGGTAACCGCAGACATGCATGTTTCTGGCTCATTAGCCGTCATCAGTGCGGCATAACCAAGTAGGGTATTGCACTTGGCTAGCAAAAGTGTTGGGTACTTGGGAGCAAAGGATGTTGGGGAAACATGTGTAAAGAAACATAAAAACACAAAAACAACGAAAGCTCACACAGGAGTCCTATCGCCATTTTGTGCTTTCGGCCAGCTGTGCCAATGGGTTTTCGGCTAGCAACCAGCGTCGCAACGTTGGCGAAACGGACTCATATCCTGGGCTTAGAACGACTCAAACACAATGAGTCCGTTTCGCCAACGTTGCGACGCTGGTTGCTAGCCGAAAACCCATTGGCACAGCTGGCCGAAAGCACAAAATGGCGATAGGACTCCTGTGTGAGCTTTCGTTGTTTTTGTGTTTTTATGTTTCTTTACACATGTTTCCCCAACATCCTTTGCTCCCAAGTACCCAACACTTTTGCTAGCCAAGTGCAATACCCTACTTGGTTATGCCGCACTGATGACGGCTAATGAGCCAGAAACATGCATGTCTGCGGTTACCATTCCTACTCGTGGCATTATTGATCCTTTTTGCGTACATGCCCAATAATTTTCCCCTTTTGTATATATATATATATATATATATATAAATTAACGGGCATGTACGCAAAAAGGATCATAGGGTCACGAGTAGGAATGGTAACCGCAGACATGCATGTTTCTGGCTCGTTAGCCGTCATCAGTGCGGCATAACCAAGTAAGGTATTGCACTTGGCTAGCAAAAGTGTTGGGTACTTGGGAGCAAAGAATGGTAGGGAAACATGTGCCAAAAAAAAAACACAAACAACAAACGCTCACACAAGAGTCCTATCGCCATTTGTGCCTTTGGCTTGCTGTGCCCACATTTTGGGGCTACGACCAGCGTCGCCACGTTGGCGAAACGGACTCATTGTGCTTGAGTCGTTCCAAGCCCAAAATGTGGGCACAGCTAGCCGAAGGCACAAATGGCGATAGGACTCTTGTGTGAGCGTTCGTTGTTTGTGTTTTTTTTAGACACATGTTTCCCTACCATCCTTTGCTCCCAAGTACCCAACACTTTTGCTAGCCAAGTGCAATACCTTACTTGGTTATGCCGCACTGATGACGGCTAACGAGCCAGAAACATGCATGTCTGCGGTTACCATTCCTACTCGTGACCCTATGATCCTTTTTGCGTACATGCCCGTTAATTTACCCCGTTTGTTTATCATAAGTACGCATACTTGGCACCCTTTGTGTTATATATATATATATATATATATATATATATATATATATATATATATATATATAAACTTAAATTTAAACACACCGAAAGAAAAATATAAAGAAAAATATAGTAAGTTCGTACGTGGGTTGCCTTTTTACTGTTGCATATAGCAGCTTAGAAAGCGGCACCAATAGAACCTTCAGACAGAAATCTAACCTCAACCTTTTGTTGACATAAATCCAAAATTTTATTACCATACAAGTCGTGAAGGTACAGTAAATTTTGAAAATTAGCAAGTAGGTTAGCCGAGAACATTTTTGAGCAATATTTTTGTACAATTTTTCCAGGATTATCCTAACAGCAATGTCTCGCTGAAATGAGTTCTGTATTTGGAAAGGAAGCACCATACCAGATAACTATTTCCAGCTCATATTGAGATTGTCAATGTGCTCGCTCCAGTCTCAGCGACGAATCCAGGCTAGGTACACCCAAAACGGTTTACCAGAAGATATCGCAAAACTCCGACAACGCAACGTACAACAACGAACCATCCTACAATAGCACAATTCAAGTGCTTACACTGCCCAAAAGAGAATCGAGTTTTTGGACCTTTGGACGGATTGATGGAGATAGTGTCTGGGCCTCTCTGCATTTCTGCAATTCTAGTAGATAACAATTGCGACAACCAAGTGGAAATCGTTCTATCTACTCCTCTATCATTAAGTGCTCTTTTGATAGCTTCATGTGTAATTTTGTCAAAGGCTCCCTCTATGTCTATGAAGGCACATAATACAGTTTCTTTTTTGTATAAAGTTTTAAGGCGTCTTGAATTTCATCAGTCAATTGTATTAAGGCCGGTCTCCGAACCAGGACTTTTGTTCTAATATAATTGTCTACAGCTTTTTCTATCGTATTAAGAACAAACGATGTAAGGCTGATTGGTCTAATGACTTTATCGCAACACCAAGACTAAGCCTGCAAGACCAGGACAAATTTTGCTTATCATTAGATAGACAGATATTTTTTGGGTTGTCTGTTAGCCTGTATCACTGCGACCTTTGCAGATCTATTGTGAACACCCATTTATCTGTGGAATAGGATTAGAGCACCTTGTCCAGCTCTGTCCTCTTAATGAGATTTAATAGCCGTGACAGTGGCCACTCCGCATAACTTGGAGCAGCCAGTTTCTCCTCCCAGTACTAGATACCGCGTCGTTGCAAAACTTATCATTAGTTTAAGAAAATTCCAGAAAGAAACTGTATAATCGTTTGTTGAAACACCAAGCAACTAACAAGTGGTTGGCATTAAAAAAAAACATTTTAAAGTAAAGTAAATAAATACGTAAACATATAATAACATTTTGATTATCACTACTTTTAAATTAATCAATCAAATTAATGTTAGTATTTAAAACTAAGGCAAATGTTTAAAAAAATATAAGAAAATTACAACGTTTATTCAGATAACAACTTGTATAAAAATTGATTTAAATTTAACTGATTCAAACATTAGGTAAGTTACATTGTAATGAAACAACTATTTATTGACTAATTATATTTAATAGGAAAACATTTTTTTGATGTACATTTTCAATTTTACAAAATACAGTTTTGCTAATTTTTAATTGTATACTAAGTATTTCTATGTAAAGAAAAATATACGATTCCAATATTAAAGTACCAATACCAAATTGTTGTTTTATCAATTTTTGAGAGAAAACTGCGTATTCCATTTAAAAAACAATGTGTGCAAAAATTCTCCAACGTTAGGGGGAATTTGGGAGCAGGGATTAAAAGTGCAAATACCCATGTTAAACGGGTTCTGGGTAAACACACATTGACGTTTAAAGAGTTTGCCACACTATTATAGTCCGAATAAAATCTATTTTAAATTCTGGAATCATATGCTCTTTAGCTGTGGACTCAGAAGACTGCGTATCATTAGCTCCGGCACATTTTTTTAATTGAGCCAATAATGACTGCACTACCTGATTATGACCTTCCCACTGTGGCTGGACATAGACTGTCTAAAGTGCAATATGTTCAAAGTATGATACAGCAATATTGGAAGAGATGACTAAAGGAGTATCTGGGAAAACTTCAAACACGAATAAAATGGCGAAAGAATTACGAGAACCCACTAAAGTTTAGTTCGCTGGTAGTGATAAAAAACGACATTGCTCCAGTACTACAATGGCAGCGTGGCAGCTGGGACGAGTTGTTGAACTTATTTATGGCACAGATGGAATAGTAAGAGTCGTGAAATTGAAGAACAGAACTGATAGTATAAAACATGCGGTAACTCAAACTTGTGTATTGCCAATAGAAACCAATTAAATTAAGATAGATTTGTTGTGTTTTAGTTTTGATATATAGTTTCAAGGGATCACCTTCCGAGGCAACACTCCCTGGGTTGTGTAAATGCTCCGCAGTTGCCCCGAAGAGAAAAAAGTCTAAAACCTTTGTTGTGCTGTCCTAAATAATATGTTTAAAACCCACAATCGTGTATGAAAATAGTGATAAGTGTTACAAAATAAAAACAACTGCTCACCTCTTTAATTTTAGCATACTAACTCCTTATATAGGATATGGGTTTATCCCAGACTCATCTGAGATGGCCCTAAACAAGATAACAACAAATACGCTGGCCATTTGTTAGCTAACAAAGGCCAAAGAAGAAGAAAAAGAAGAAGAAGAATTGATACAACGGGGACGCCGAAAGTTTTGTGTTTAAGTTTTAATTTTTTTGCACTTTGCCTTTTGACCTTTTATAAGTAAACATATATAAGAAAATCAATATTTTGAATGATCTTTTGATTCATTTATTTGATATTTATGCTCCATTTAAAGAATCTAGACTCTAGAGTAACTAAACCCAAGATCCATGGCTGTCAGAAACAGTATATTGTGTGGCCAGGGCTGAAACAAGACGATTTCTGACTAGGGCGAGAGTTGACTGTATCATCGCCCGGTCAGAAATCGTTTTTGTTTCATCCCGTGCCACACACTATATTTTTCGTATTACTTGCATTGAAACAACGAGTTTTGATCTCTGTAGCCAGTCGAAGTAAGACTATTTCAGACAAATAGCGTAGTAATATATTGACAACGATTTGACGATAGATGTCAGACGATTATGATTTGACAGACTTGAAATAAAGACATAAATAATAAATAAATGAATGTGCCGAGCAGAAACAACGTTGTTTCTCCCCTAGGAGAGAAACAACTGTCAGTTTCTGACTGACAGTTGCATTGGTCTGAAAAAAAAACAAGTAAATTCGACTAACAAAACAGAGATAAAACTAGCTATTTTAATGCATGTGATATAAAAATATTTATGAAACAGAGAAACAAAACAACAAAATGACTGGGATATTTACAAACATCTACGTAACTTTACATTAAGTCAAGTAAGAACGGCAAAAAAATAATAATTACTCCATACCAAAAAATTAACAATTCTTTTTCCAAACTTTCTGAAAACACTCAAAGTTGTAAAGAAAAAATAACTTATTATAACAATAACAAATAAAAAGCTAATTTCCAGGTTTTCTTTAAAATGGTTTATATTTCTGACATTAACAAAATTGGCAAGCGTACTGGAGGGAACCCAAAGGTATGATATAAAAATGGTGGTAGGAGATATGAATGCTAAGGTGGGAAGAGAGGCGATTTACAAGAAAGTAACAGGAGGAAGAAGCAAGCACGAGCAAAGTAACGAAAATGGAAAGTTATTGATAGAGTTTGCTACGGAACAAGATATGAAAATAGCTAGCACAAGCTTTGATCATAGAGAAGTACATAAAATGACATGGATTTCACCAGATGGAAGAACCAAGAATCAAATTGATCATGTTCTAATAGAAAGAAAACATCAAAAGTTAGTGAAAGATGTTAGAAGTTACAGAGGTGCAGACGCAAATACAGATCACTTTTTGGTGGTAGGAAACGTCAAGCAGCAGCTGCCAAGAATACAGAAGGTAACCAACAGAAGGAAAAAGTATAATGTAGCAAGAATACAGGAAAACGGGGTAAGAAAAGAAATGCGGGAGTATTTTAGAACAAATTTGAGTATAATGAAGGAAGAGGACAATGTTGAAACGGAGTGGATGCAACTAGAAAAATTAATGAAAGATGTGGCAGAGCAAAAGCTAGGTTGGGAGAAGACAACAAACAAGAATGGATGGTTTGATGAGGAGTGTAAAAAGAAAATAGCGGAAAAGAATTTAGTACGACTAAGGGCACTAGAAACTGATTCGACAGAAGTCAAGAGCAAATACTCAGAAGTCCGAAAAAACACCAAAAAGTTACTCAGGCAGAAGAAGAGAAATTATATGCGGAATAAATTACAAAATATTGAAGAACACTTTAAAAACAAACAATTAAGAAATTTTTACCAAGAGGCCAAGAAATCACGAGAGGGCGCAGTTAATTACCAAGTACCTTATATTAAGGATAACGAAGGAAGGATATTGGCAGATCCAAGAGAAAAAGCAAAAAGATGGGCGCAATACTTCGAAGGAGTGCTAAATGGTCAAGAAAAAGAACCAGAGCAGGAACAAGAAGTAGAGGAGGAAAGAGAAAATGTGGATCACGTGGAGGAACCAACAGATAAAGAAATCTTAAAACAGATGGAAAATTTGAAGAACCATAAGAGTGAAGGAGAGAATGGGATCCCAGCAGAAATTGTTAAATACGGGGGAGAAGAGATACAGAAAAGAATATGCAGAATAATACGTAAAATATGGAACGAAGAAAAAATGCCTGAGAGATGGAACAATGCAATAATATGTCCAATCTTCAAGAAAGGGGACAAAAGTATATGCGAGAATTATAGAGGGATATCACTTCTGGATGTGGTGTACAAAGTTCTGGCTAGAGTTTTGAGAAACAGATTGAATGTGTACCAAGAAAGAATAGTGGGAGAATACCAAGGAGGTTTCAAGAAAGGAAGAGGAACAACAGATCAAATATTTACCCTTAAGACAATAATGGATAAAAGCTACGAGCGAAATTTAGGACTACATGTCATGTTTGTAGATTTTAAGCAGGCTTATGATACAATATATAGAAACAAAATGTATAATGCCTTGAACTTACTAGGAATACCAAAGAAAATCGTGAAGCTAATCAAGATGACATTAGACAATTCATACAGCAGAGTAACGAGCGAAGGAACTACTGTATCAGACAAATTTAGAGTCCAAAAAGGATTAAAGCAAGGAGATCCAATATCGACAACGGTTTTCAATCTAGTGTTGGAAAAAATTGTACGAGATAGCAACATACAAACAACAGGGCTTATTTATCACCACAAGCAACAGATAATTGCATATGCAGATGATTTAGCTTTGCTAACCAGAACAAGGAAGGAACTGGAAAGAGCGTTCTGTAAGTTGGAAGAGGCTGCAAAAAATTACGGACTTAGTATAAATCAGAAGAAATCAAAATATATGGTGCTAAACCATCAGAATGTGGACGGTAAAAAAGAATATATAGAGATTAAAGCGGGGGAGGACAGAAAATATAAAATTGAAAAATTCGAATACTTGGGTGCAACGCTGACAAATAAAAACGAAGAATGGAAAGAAATAAATAAAAGATTAGTGAAAGGAAGTAAAGCTGTGGGATCTTTAAATAAGTTAATAAGATCAAAGGAGTTATCTAGAGAAGCCAAAATTAAAATTTATCGAACAATAATACGACCAACAGTGACATACGGAAGCGAAACATGGGTTTTAACAAAAGCGGAAGAAACAAAACTGGATATATGGGAAAGGAAGGTACTAAGGAAAATTCTGGGGGGATTAAAAACAGATGAAGGACTCTGGAGAAGAAGAACTAACCAAGAATTAAAAGATCTTTATAAATACCCATCAGTAACAAGCTTCATAAAAGCTCAAAGGGTGAGATGGTTCGGGCATACTAGGAGGATGCCAGAACATAGATATGCAAAAAAGGTCATTAAAGAAGGGGAAGGAGGTAAAAGAAAAAGAGGGAGACCAAAGAAAAAATGGTTGGACGCGGTGTTGGAAGATATCAGAGAGGTAGAACCAAATTGGGGTGCAAAAGTACAGAATCGCAACCTGTGGAGAGAAATTGTTAAGGCAGTTGAAGAACGATAAAGAAAAAAAAAAGTCATGGGCCTCAAAGGCCTGCAGTACTGTACTATATATATAACAAAATTGTTAATAGTATTAAGGGATGATTTAAATGCCGAAGTTATTCGTTTTAACTTTGACATATCTAATACTTTTGAGTATCTATTCCTAAAGGTAAAATTAAAATCGACTACAATTGCCATATAGGAAATATTTATAGACCACCCCGCACAAATCTAAAAAATTTTAAATAGACTGTGACAATGTTCTGTCTGAGATAACTACTAACTTTAATGTTTTTTTGTTTGGGTGATTTTAATGTTGTTTTTTTGAAGTTATACTTCTATTCATGCACTAGGTGGAAAAGATTTGTGTACAGTTAAATAGGAAAAATCATTACATATGTAATGGTGTGAGTAAGAGAGAGACAGACACACTTATAAGGTATATTGGTCGGTAAAAACAAAGGTAAAATATTTATCACATGTTATTAGTCCTTCCTTTTCTTTATAAATCGTTTATTCATAGTAAATGATTATTATTTACAAAGACAAAAATTATAAGTCCTTTGGATACCGTTTCAACATTCAGTACATTGAAAAGGGATAGATATACAAAAAACAGTCTGAACTAATGTATGAATATCATAGTGACGGACCACATGATTATTTGACAGATTATTTTATAATTCTGTCACGTAAAGCCGGCTACTCACTACGCGGGACTTGCCAAGTTACCTGACTTGGCAAGTACTTCTCAAGTACTTGTCAAAGTGCAAGTAAATTGTACACACTACGTGTGTACTTGCAAGTGTGCTTTTATTTCGGGAAGTACAAGTAAATAGGCAAGTACTAGTTACGAAATGGACGATAGTGATATACCTTTAACTCCATTTGTAACGATAAGTTGCGGTTTTCTTTTACTAAAAAATAGAAAAAAGAAGAGCAAACCTAGAAGATGGTGGATATCATCTTTAAATAAAAGTAGAGATAGGTATGTATAGAATTCGTTTCCAAGTATCATACACGTCGTTTCTCACTTTATGTTGTTTATGTGATGGGTCCCAATAACACGCAATAACTACTAGTTATCCGCCAAGTAAAGCACACGTAGTGAAGCGCAGATAAAACCAACTCGGAAGTAATCGACTCGGCTCCTTTGACTTGGGCCCGGTTTCCGACAACCGATGGGAAGTACAAGTAATTCTCCAAGTCAGTGCGAGCCACCATACACACTACTTGCTACTTGCTAAGTACTTTACAAGTACTTGGCAAGTCCCGCGTAGTGAGTAGCCGCCTTAAGTTAACATATTAAGTTTAGTATTTTATATTAATAATATTAATAATAATATTCAGTAATGAGTATTGTATTGTAGTCTAAAATACCGTCACATGGTTGCAGTATATCCTGCACTATGCTTTTGAGGTTATTGGCTACATAAACAGAGTTTTTACGAATAGTCGAGGAAATAAAGCACCAAAACCTCCGAATTTTGTAACGTAAGATGGATCGGAATGCGTTTTTTTGCATTGGATTCGTTAAAGTATCAGGAAATTTGTCGCTATATTTTATAATGTAAAAATGAAGATTGCATTTCTGCATTCGAAAAGTATATTCCGAACAGACAATAGAGAGAAAACTTACAACTCGGTAAGTATTGCTGAAAATGGGTTCAATTTATATACTGGGGGTTTTTGGAGTCGCTGAACACGATTATCACGATTCCGAAAGTCTCCGCGGCACTTGGTGTGTAGGGTATTTACCTCTTCTCCTGGGGTTTTATGTAAATTCTGTACGAAACAGTGCACACTTGCTACTCGGTGGTTTCTTAAGTCGCTAAATACGATTATAATAATGGCGATGGTGTTCGAAACACATGGTGCTTAAGACGGACCTCGTCTCCAGGAATTTTATGTAAATTCGATACAAAAAGAGTGTGCACACGGTACTGGGAGGTTTTTGGGGTCGCTTACCACGAATATCATATAATGAGTTTGCTAAATCATTCGCTTACAAATTTATGAATCGATGCGCGTGCATAGAAGTATAACTTCTGCCGGCAGTCCCACTGACTGCCACACTAGTTTTTTTTATAATCTTGATAATCCTGTGTTAAATTGTTTTGAGTCTTACAATATGAGCCAGATTTTGAATAAACCAACACGAATTGCAGCTACTAAAAGCAGTCTTATTGATCCCATTTTTGTCTCAGATAATAGCCTAGTTTTCTCCAGTAGTACCCAGTCTGCAGATACATTTTCTGACCATCGTCTTGTATTTGTAGCGTTAAAGTTAAACAAAAAGAAAATGAACCCAAGGCAGGTGACGTATCGTTGTTTTAAAAACTTTAATTTTGATTAATTTTATAGTGATTTACAGGAACTGCCTTGGATGAATGTTATTAATGAAAATAATATAGACAACAAAATAACTCTTTTTAATAGTTACATTATCAAACTTTTTGACAAACACGCTCCATTAAAAACCTCTCGAATAAAGAAACCACCTGCACCATGGATAACTGATAATCTTAAAAGAATTATCAAAAAAAGAGATAAATCCCTACAAAAATTTAAAGGATCTAAGCGAATTCAAGACTGGCTTAGGTACAAAAAACTTCGTAATTATATAGTTGCAATGGTTCGAGAGGAAAAGAAGGCATAGCTTAAATATATTGCTAGAAATAATAATCCTAAACCGACTTGGAACGCATTGGATAAATTATCATTAAAACAAATGCAACAAGTATAGATCAGATTTCTCCATCAATGTTGAAATATTGTAGTCCTTACTTGGATAAATATATTACTCAATAAAAGATATCCTAGGTAAACCGCTAGCTAAAGTTTCATACCCTGCTAACAAGGATCAATCCTAGGACCCTTGCTGTTACTTATTTACACTGCTGATATCTTAAATTCAGTTAAATATTTACCCCAGGCTACAGAGAAAAAAAATAGACATTTCGGGTAAAAAAGTTTAGCAGATTTCTGAAAGTTGTAAATGGTAGGGGAGGTCTTTCTAATGATAAATACATAAAAAGATACAGCCAGATATGCGTCGTTTTTTTATAAACAATGAGAAAAGCCCAAAATTCAGTATTTTGATTGTAAAATTTTTAAATTAAATTTTATAAATAATCGGTAAACTGAAGATCTTGGAGCATAAAAAGACCTTCAATTTTATTTTTTAAGAATTTAAATCAATAAACAATTAAGCTAAATACGGGTCTTTTAAGCAATATTGAATAAATGGTTATAACTATTGCAATAACAATTGTAAATGTCAAACAATTTGTGACAATGAGGGCATTATAGGTGTTAATATGTGTGCAAAATTTCAGCCGAATTGGTTTAATAGTTTATGTAAAAAGCTAATTGTTTATCCCAGAGACGAATTATTTAACCAACTGTTCTTGCCCAAGGAATGGTCCTAGAACGTTTAAGAAAAGTGAAATGAATTCCTTAAGGTTTCAACTTTAAGAATTTATGCAAAAAATGAATTATTTATTACAAAATTGTTGTTAAAAATGATGTTAAAAAATAGTCATTTTTTTCAGTTATAAACATTTACAATAACTTCGTTATTTTTCATTATAATTTATCTTTACAAGTTGATCTGGATAGGTGGTTAAAAAACGCATTCAAAACAAAAAAAAAAAAAAACTTTACGACCAATAGGAGCCAAGATAACATTTTTTTTTAACTTAGGTATATCTCTTATCTTTATAAACATTAAGACTCGAAATTTTCACAGTTTATAATCAAGGATCTTAATTTTATAATCCATTATATAATTTTGCTATTAGTTCAAAAATCTTTAAGAAATAGTCAACTAAAGTGAAGGTACTCGCGTAAGTATTTCTGGGTGAGGTGGTGGGGGAATAACCTCCAGCTCGATTTATTTTTTGAAATTGAGTCTTCTAATCGGAGCGCGCTATAAAATTTTGCGTTATCTCGGCTTCTAAGTAACGTAGAACCTTCATTTTTTTTTTAATTTGGGGTAACTCGTCGAAATAATGACATCTGGCACATTTTCATTGTCCTGGAAAATCGGAAAATCTCGGAAAACTTTACGCGTTGTATTCTTCAAAATTAAATTACTATAAAATAATAATAAATTAACAAAAAATCATTTACTTTTACTCTTACTCTAATGAAATAATTTATATTTTACAATAAAATTGTTTTAACAATTATTTATAATTCAGTTAATTCGTATAATATTAACAAAATACACTCTAAGAAATTGTAAAAAATATTTATTAATTCTTGTCTTCATCCTCCATTCTAAATCTTTTATTTGGACGCTCTACTTCTTCTTCAATATTTGTGTAACTGATTTCTTCAAATAAGTCGTCGATTCTTTCAGTCTGCTGTTCAGTATCGTCAATTCCAATTACAGCAAGATTGTAGCAATTTATGTCATCATCACCATCATTGCAATTTATGCACAAAGGTGTGCAATTTAACCCATGTTTTTTGCAACCACACCTACCCGTTTGCCAACCCTTTTTTATTGCTATATATACAAACACAGGGTAAAAGTGGTTTTCCCTGGACATTTGAAATAACTATTTACGTTTATTTGAATTTTATTACCTAATCTAACGGATTAACTGAAATAAATAAATTATATAACAAAACGAATGCAAATAAAATAAATATAAATAAAAAATAAGCGTTAATAAATATTTTTTACAATTTCTTAGAGTGTATTTTGTTAATATTATACCAATTAACTGAATTATAAATAATTGTTAAAACAATTTTATTGTAAAATATAAATTATTTCATTAGAGTGAGAGTAAAAGTAAATGATTTTTTGTTAATTTATTATTATTTTATAGTAATTTAATTTTGAAGAATACAACGCGTAAAGTTTTCCGAGATTTTCCCATTTTCCAGGATAATAAAAATGTGCCAGATGTCATTATTTCGACGAGTTACCCCAAATTAAAAAAAAATGAAGGTTCTATGTTACTTAGAAGCCGAGATAACGCAAAATTTTATAGCGCGCTCCGATTAGAAGACTCAATTTCAAAAAATAAATCGAGCTGGAGGTTATTCCCCCACCACCTCACCCAGAAATACTTACGCGAGTACCTTCACTTTAGTTGGCTATTTCTTAAAGATTTTTGAACTAATAGCAAAATTATATAATGGATTATAAAATTAAGATCCTTGTTTATAAACTGTGAAAATTTCGAGTCTTAATGTTTATAAAGATAAGAGATATAAGTTAAAAAAAAAAAATGTTATCTTGGCTCCTATTGGTCGTAAAGTTTTTTTTTTTTGTTTTGAATGCGTTTTTTAACCACCTATCCAGATCAACTTGTAAAGATAAATTATAATGAAAAATAACGAAGTTATTGTAAATGTTTATAGCTGAAAAAAATGACTATTTTTTAACATCATTTTTAACAACAATTTTGTAATAAATAATTCATTTTTTGCATAAATTCTTAAAGTTGAAACCTTAAGGAATTCATTTCACTTTTCTTAAACGTTCTAGGACCATTCCTTGGGCAAGAACAGTTGTTTAAATAATTCGTCTCTGGGATAAACAATTAGCTTTTTACATAAACTATTAAACCAATTCGGCTGAAATTTTGCACACATATTAACACCTATAATGCCCTCATTGTCACAAATTGTTTGACATTTACAATTTGTTATTGCAATAGTTATAACCATTTATTCAATATTGCTAAAAAGACCCGTATTTAGCTTAATTGTTTATTGATTTAAATTCTTAAAAAATAAAATTGAAGGTCTTTTTATGCTCCAAGATCTTCAGTTTACCGATTATTTATAAAATTTAATTTAAAAATTTTACAATCAAAATACTGAATTTTGGGCTTTTCTCATTGTTTATAAAAAAACGACGCATATCTGGCTGTATCTTTTTATGTATTTATCATTAGAAAGACCTCCCCTACCATTTACAATTTTCAGATATCTGCTAAACTTTTTTTCACCTTTTTTAGAAAGTTTTTTATATTTTCGCCGTGTTCTGTGTCTCTGTGTCATTCCGTGGAATTTGCAATCGAATTTAAACCTATTTCCCGACTACCTAGAGCTCTGAAATTTTCAGGATAGCTAAGAACTGGATGACAATGCATGTTTCAAGTGTGTTTAGGCATATACACAGATTTCGAAATTTATACTGAATTGTTATTAAATTAAATATGTATACATATTATTATTTTGAAAGACTTCATATAAGTTTGCAGTGGCCTATTTGGATAAGGGGTGAAGCGGTAGATTGTGACAATTCTGTTGGGTTATTGTAATAGGATCGAACTCGCGAGAGAGAAGTTTTTTTTCTTTTTTTTTTTGTTTATACATGTGAACACAGTAATTAATATTTTAACTGGTAATAAAATAAACTGTTTTAGAAAGTTTTTAGATACAACTACCCTTGATTTTGTTAACAAGGAAACAATCTTCTCTATGATCAATCACAGCGTTGTATGACTTAATCTTTTTACAATGTCAGGGATGCTGTGCATTGTTGAGATGACACAAAATATGACCTATAAATAAGTAAAAAACTTTCTATTATAAAAAGTTCTTTTTATAAATTGTGCTTATTTTTATCTAGCCTGGCCTAATTGTAAAGTTCAAGCTTTTGCTGACGATAGTCAAATACACTTTGATTTTAATCTTGAAGATCTAAAAGGATGCGAAGTATGTGTAAACACTGACCTAAAAACTTTGTTTGAAAACTGTAAACAGCATAATTTAAACCTAAACCCAGCAAAGAGTTGCCTTATGATTTTTGAAAACAAAAATAACTCAACTCTCTAAAAAAGTGCATTAAAAATAAAAATTAATGAAACTACGTTATTCTTTGTCGACACAGCAAAAAACTTAGGCTTGACTTTGAGATTTAAAGAACATTTAACAAAAAACTCACAAAAAACGTTTTGCTCACTTAAAATGTTTAAAAAACAAAATTGGCAGAATGTTTAGTTTTATCAAATTTTAACTACTGTGACTATATTTACGGATTTTGTCTCGACCAAGAGAGCAAGGGAAGAATTCAGAAAGTAGGTACAAAACGCATGCATTCGTTTTATATATGGTTTAAAAAATTTGATCATGTATCCTCCTTTTATAAAAATATTAACTGGCTTAATATGGAAAACTGAAGAAACCTTCTTTTCTCTTCATTTCTAAAAAAAATATTATTAACCCTTCTACTGCTCCACTATCAATTTTTGACCGTCTTATAAGTCGTTATTAAATTTATAACGTAAACATTCGGAATCCATCTAAACATTCTTTTTCGTATAATGCAATCAAATTGTTAGTGCTATTCCATCACATTTATAAAAATTCCTTTAAAAAATATTATAAAAAGTAGGTACCTAAAAAATATACAGCGTTTTGCCCACGAAGGGAAGAAAACGACTTATTTTAGGCCTTGCCAAAGGCTTGACCCCCTTGAGACTACGCCCCTGTATTCACCCCCGATTTCATCGTTTTACCCTCTTTCTCACGTCGTCAGCGCCCGTCATGGTTCGGTTCTGCTCGTCTTCCTCAGAAATTCTTAGCAGGACTGAGACAAGGGCGTTCATTTAGTAAGTCGTCAAGTACTTAAAGCGGGGGTCAAGCCTTTGGCAAGGCCTAAAATAAGTCGTTTTCTTCCCTTCGTGGGGAAAACGCTGTATATTTTAGTCCTGTGCCGTCGGCTTGACCCCCTTGAGACCTGTTTAGATTCTGACGACGTGGGTGCGTACTGTGAAGGATAGATATAAAATAATTACTAGATATTAAAGTGAGTATTTTTTAATACTTTTCTTTTTGTCTAAATTAAACTGTCCATTTATTAATGGCAAAACAACTTAATCAGGTACAAAACAAAACTTAGACATTTTTCTAAAAATAAAAAGTAAAGTAAACAACGAAACAGTACAATTACTGATAAAATACAACAAAACAGATTTTGAATTATACATGTTCAAAAACTAAATTACAAGACTCCTCTGGGGAGAACAAGTAATTAAGCGGTCCATTTTCTAACAAAACAACAAAACAACTTTGGTATACATTACACAGGTACAAAAACTGAATCACAAGAGTTTTTCTGAGATTTTTTATATGTCGAGGAAATCTCCACGTCCCTATAATAATACTTAAAAAAATTTGTTTGATTTTTCCAATTTGCACTTTTTAATATTAAATCCAGTGGTATGCCATTATTAAATCTTGACGAAGATACAGCCGATCTTATACTGCCTGGCGCGTATTCTATATTTGCGTTTATAAAGGCTGTTTTAACCCATCCTGCTATGATTGCTCTTGAGGCAGGCCCAACTCTGCCTCTTGTTGATATAAAAAGATGATTTAAATTTGGCTTTGCCAGCCGCCTTTTCGATGAAGCCCTAATTAGCTCTTGGGACCAGAAAACAGCGTCCAATGCATGTTCCGGATTTTTTAGCAGCTTCCACCCTGACTGTCTATAGTTATGCCCATCTGTTTTGGATCCAAATTCCGGCCAAAATGTAACTGAGTCGTTTTCTAGTTGCATTGACTGATTGTCTATTCTTAGTAGCGTTAAGTCGTGTATTCTGCGGCCAGAAGCCAACAACAGGATAACTGCAAGCCTACGCGATACTTGAAATATGCTGTTCGGATCAACCTCGTTAGATTTAATCCATTCAAGCAGCTGATCCACATTCCAGATACTTTTCTTTGTACAACGTGGTTTACTCATATGCATGGCTTTAATTAATCTCTTAATTAGGGGATGATTCGAGATTTTTTCTCCTTCAGAGGGGCTAGCCAACGTGACGATCGCTGATTTATGCATCTTAATAGTTCCTGGTGCAAAACCCCTAACTCTAAAAAGATAGCATAGATATTTGGCTAATGACTGGACTTCTGGATCTTTTGGTGTTATGCCATTCTCTCTACACCACTTCAACCAGCTGCGCTAAGGTGAAGCGTAGGTTTTTAATGAAGACGTTCTCCAAGATTTAGTAAGCAAATCGATATCTTCTGATGGCCAGTCCTCTACAAGATCTGACCACCCCGTACCTTCCAGGCTACCAACTTTAACTTGTGTGCGTTTAGAAGGGGTTTTTGTGTCCTGGCATCTACTAAGTATAGGTGAAGATTCAATAACTTCATCGGGGGTGCTACCGCTCGAGCTTTGAGATCGGGTTTCCAATAAACTCTGTCCCAGCTGGGAGTTACTAGGATGTAGATCCCAGTTGAGGAGTTTAGGTGACTTAACACCCTCGGTATCAGACCTGGGGGTGGAAATACCCACGCTAGGCGAAATCTCCAATTTCGACTGAACGCGTTTATGAATTCGGCTTCGTTGTCTTTTACGTCCATTGACACATAACGTTCTACAACCTTCGACAGGTTGCTGGCAAACAGATCTATCTGTGGTGTGCCCCATTTTCGAAATATCCGATCGGTAATACTTGGAAGCAGATGCCAGTCCGGCAGAGGCTTGCCTCTTGATAGGCTGTCGGCTATGTTGTTGTAAATACCCGGAATATATTGAGGTAACAGGGTAATCTGGCGATTTTCTGCCAAGGTCATTAGCATTTTTGTCATTTGCAAGAGTTTTTTGGATTTCATCCCGCCTTGATTTTTTATATATGATACGACAGTAAGGTTGTCTGATTGAATTAGAATGGTCTCCTTTTCCAACCCTGATGCACATCTTTTTAGGGCGGCATATATAGCGTACATTTCCTTGCAGTTTATGTGCCACTTTTTCTGATCTTCCGACCATATCCCTCTTAAATTTCTGCTTCCAATCAGAGCTCCCCAACCCAAATTGCTGGCATCTGCGGTCAAGAATACCGTCGGGTTGGATTGAAGTTTCGGTTTGCTTTCTGGCAGAGCAAGGCTGGCTATAAGCATATCTCTTAAATGCAACCTTCCGAGAGGGATGGCAAATGAGGCGAAATTCATTTTTCCGAGAACCCTCTTGGCTGTCTCCCAGCTCCATCGCTGATGTTTTATTATATCGCCTAAGTCTTTTGTAATGCTTAGTTTCTTTTTCTCCGGCAGAAGAACGTGGTTCTCTAATGTATCCCAGATCAGACCCAGATACTCTAAGCGATGCTGAGGTTTCAGCACAGATTTGTTTTTGTTTATTCGCCAACCTAACTTTTCCAGAAGCACTACCATATAATTGGTTTGCATGCTTAGCAGATCCTGCTGTTGGCTCGCAATTAAAAAGTCGTCTAGGTAGACTACAGCACGCATCCCCTGCTCTCGAAGATGGCCTGCTATCCAGTTTGAGATCCTCAAAAATTCTAGGGGAGCAGTTGACAGTCTGAAAGGTAGACAGGTTATTTGATATATTTGACCTTGATAAACCATAGACAGAAATCTGCGGTGTTGAAGTTTTATAGGAATGTGGAAGTAAGCTTGAGATATGTCTATTTTTGTCATAAAATCTCCTTTCTGCAAGAACTGCGGGAGTTTGTGATGGTTTATTAGACGAAAGGACTTTGGTCGAAGATAACGATTTAGAGGCTTTAAATTCATGACTGGGCGAAACGAGCCGTCCGATTTTTTTACTGTAAACATTCTTGACAGGAAGCCCGTAGAAAAGGTTGACTTTTCCAGAACTCGTTCTGTTATCATTTTTTCTATATGGGTGTTCATGTTTGTAGTGTTGTAATTCAGGAGTGTTGTTTTTGACTGGAGATCCATAAGAGGGGGCTTCTTGAAAAAGGGAATCGAATAACCCCTTAAAGTCTTTAGAATTGGCTGTGGCGCCCCAATATCCTCCCACTGATGTATATAATTCATCAGTTGTCCACCCCTGAATATTGACTGGGCATAGTCATTGACTTTTTCTTTGTTTCTTTGGTGGTCCCACAACTGCTCCTGTGTGTGGCCTCTTTTGGGGGCACGCACTTTGACTTTTGGCGCTGGTATAACGTGGGGAATTTTTGCTACTAAATGTTCCTGCCAGCGCTCTGGATCTTTTCCTTTTTTTATAGCTTTGTGAGGGAGAACTAGTGTTTTTGTTAAAAGCGGCTGATGGCCTAAATGTTTGACGAAACGAACTGTATGATGGCCGAAAGGAGCTGCTATATTCTTTAAATAGTTCTGCTAGAGAGTCAGCATCAAATAGATGTGTTGGAGAAGGAGGTATGGAGTCTAGAAGTGTCCCTACTTGAGCATTCTTAGGGTAAAAATACCTTCTTCTGTTCTCTATAATCTCAGCCCTACGGCCACAAACATATTGGATACTGTCATCTGAGACTTGTCTAAAAGATGCTTCTTCGCCGGTAAGCCGTTGTTCTATATCCGGCTTAATTGACAGATGTTTCCCAATAAGTGCCTTTATTGCTTCCGAGAAAGAGTCCCGTTGAAGCAGCAGAGTATGCAAAAGGACACCCAGACAAGTATCCATCTTTGTCATGAGATCATAAGTGTTATCTCGAGGAATTAATGCCGACATCTGGTTGTTAACCTGTAAAGCACTAAATACGGGAAAGGCAAGATATTTCTTTTGAGCGTCTGAATATCTTACTCTGTTAAACGAAGACTTTTCCAAGCGCAGGCATTGTATGCCGTAATTTTCTATGTGCGGTTTAGCAGAAGGAATAAGCGGCTCCTGCTCTTTAGTGTAAGGGCTAAAGTCAAAAGTTACATCGTCAGGAACTGTATTATCCCCCTTCGAGTTCAAATTAAGTAGAGGAGGAGCAACAGATGCAAGATCGTAAATGTCTTCATATTCCGACGACTCTTCAGCATCTTCGGCATCCACATTAGGATCGGTGTTTTCCTTCGAAAAATCCAGCCTTGAAATTAGCGATTGAAACATCTCTTTTAGCTCTTTATTAGATTGCTCTAATTTATCTAGCCTTGTCAATTTCCTAGAGCTAGTACTTTTAATACTTTTGGCTGACCCTACAAGGGAATCAAACTCGGAGTCCGAGCTGGAATGCTCTCCTGATAACTGCTTTGAGGCTTCTTTTTGAAACAAGAACAAAGGTTTTAAGCCTACTGTAGCTGCAATCACAAGCTCGTTTTGGGCGGCGGATCCCCTAATTCGTGCTGCTCACCTGGTTGGTCGTATGATTAATGCTACGCAGAAAGGCCAGTTCAGCATTTGCATTTTTATCGCCCTATAGCCTTTTTCTGAGATATGGTCAGCTTCTGGATTAAAGGCCTGTACCATACCAACTGTTGGAAGACAGAATCTGATCTTATTTAATAATTGTGGGTCATTATCACAGAGTAACTCCCTTTTTTCAAACGAATAGGCCTTCCATTGTTTCCACCCTTCGGGTAGGCTATTTTGAGCAAGACGTACCAGTCTGTTAAAAATTTCAGCATCCTTGGGATCCTCTGGAACCATGGTTGCCAGAAAATCAAGTGTTTTTAAATCAGGCATTGTCTGGAACAAAAACACAATGTCAGTTTGTAATAATGAACAGCGCTAATTCTCGGAACAAGCGATTATGGCTACCAAATAGATCGGTAAGGCATTTAAAATCGAGCAGGGCTGCTGCTAGAGTGAGTGGTGCCGATTATTAGATCAAGAAGTTTAATTTAGTGGTACTGCTTAGCGGCGTCACCATTTTGTTAAATCGACGCCGGCGCGGCTACTTCGATTGAGCGGCAAGGCCACTTTGTTTGAGCGGCGCGGCCACTTTGTATGAGCGGCGCGGGTGCTCCGTTTGAGTGGCGCGGCCACTTCATTCGAGCGGCGCGGCCGCTTCGTTCGAGCGGCACGGCTGCTTCGTTTGAGCGGTGCTGCTGCTTTGTTTGAGCGGCGCTGCTGCTTTGACTGGGCGGCGCAACCCAATAAATCCAACGGTGGGGCTAATTCTGGATAAACGCATAGTGCATAGATTATACGCCATTCCATCTGCGCGGCTGATAGGTTCGAGCCGCACCATATATAATTACATATATATATATATATATATATATATATATATATATATATTACTTTTAAGCAAAAATTAGCCCCTTTTTCCTAAAATATGCTTAAAACATTACTTACCTAATCTATCACTTTAATATCACTTTAAACTTTAACACAAGAGAGTCGATGTTAATCGTTTGCAAACACAAAGCGTACTGAATGAACGCCCTTGTCTCAGTCCTGCTAAGAATTTCTGAGGAAGACGAGCAGAACCGAACCATGACGGGCGCTGACGACGTGAGAAAGAGGGTAAAACGATGAAATCGGGGGTGAATACAGGGGCGTAGTCTCAAGGGGGTCAAGCCGACGGCACAGGACTAAAATAGAAAATATAATAGTTCTTAAAAATGTATTATACGCACTAAATTGATAAAATAAAAAACATTTTTATAGGTATTCATTTAATTAGAAAATTCTAGATAGTAAGTTTTTTAACATTTTATAAAAATAATATGTTAGTTTAGTTCAGTAGAGTAGCTCTAAGCTACACTGCGCCGGACCTACAATTATTTAAATCTGTCAAATAATTCTTTTTTTATTATAACACGTGTATTAAAATGTATTCTAATAAAAGGAGGTTTATTTATATTTTTTAAGTTTATCGTTGTTCTTTTAGTATAGGAGTTTACTTCGTTTTGTTTTGGTTTTATATACTATAGTATCTGATTTTATGACTTTGCTACAATGTAGGTATATACAAACTTGGTCAAATAAAGAATTCTATTCCATTCCAATTCTAGTCTATTCTATTTACAGAGTTCCTCCAAAGTCAGAGTGGGATTACGGCAAAGGGATCCACGGTCAGCAATATTGTTCAATGTGGCGGTAGAAATAGATACAACAAGAGCTTATATAAAGAGAGACAGTCTGTTAGACTATTATAGTTAACACCAATGTCTAGCTTTCTCAGACATCATAGCTTAACACAATTTACTTGTTATTCCTAACTCAGTAGACTCTGTTAGAAAGATGAAATTCGATCAGTATAATAGACGTCTGATCACAGTATATTATAGGCTACTATAATTTTAAGAAAACATGGAATAAAAAAGAAAATACAGGCAAGAACAACAGCTGGGAAAAAATGTGTTTATTTATATCCTAAAAACATCTAATACCTACCTAAATAGTAAAATAATTGTACGCAATGGTTATACAAACGACAATTCTATACAGAAGATCGACATAAAAAACTTTTTTTAGAAATTAAATTGAATAAAATCGTTAATATAAAAATAATTAAAATAATAATATATGGTATATGATAATTGTAAAATTAAAAATATTGCTTATACTAAAATTTAAGATTTTTTAATTGGAAGTTAAATATAATTATTTATATTATATAAGTTATTAATACTAAAAGAAGCTAACTAAAGAATTGTAGAAATATGGGCAAGAAAGATTGCTGAGAAAGATATATAAAGTTAAAAAAATAGATGAAATTTGGGAGAGAAGGACAAATAGTGAATAAATGTACTTATTTGGTAAACCACGAATCACAGAAATAGCAAAGGTACAAAGGATCAAGTGGTTGGAACATGTGTGAAAGAATTTCTAAATAATGATTATAAAAACAATAGGAGGAAAAAATGGGAACGTCCAAAAGCAGGATGGAAACATGAAGTAAAACAAGAATTGAACAAACTGATTATAAGTGATTAAAAAAAGTGCACAGATCGATTTTACGATAATCTATTACTTATGAACAACTGGATTAAGCCAATTTTCCAAAATCAAACCGATCATGCTTAATCTTTTACGCTCGAAGCAGTGTGAACACCTTTGCTGTATACTTCTTGATTTACTCAATTGCAAATGATTGAACACAACTGATCAATAAGGCTACAACCCTAGTTAGGCAAATAAACATTTATAGTTATACCCTTGTGCACTTTTTCGTAACCTTATTACATCGTGTCAATAAAACATTACTATTTTTTTTTTCAGATGCACTACTGAAATGAACGCTATAAATTAAAATACATGATAACATATTTTACGGAAATGCCACAACTTTAAACAAAAAAGTTGTGAATTTGCATTTTCCAAAGAAACAAATTTTAAAATAAAAACATATGATTAAAAACGAAACTTTTATTTCTAATAAGTACAATAAATATTTATAAAAATATTACTTTTTACTAACAATTTGTTTACAATTTTATCGTAATCATAACAAAATACGTCAAAATCATAATGCAATATACAAAAAATAACTAAAATCTGTAAATCACAAAAAAATGTCAAATACTTTCGTACAAATAACTAAAAAAAACACAATTGGTATATAAAGCAAAAGCTCCTTATTCACGCTTGTCTTATTTGCGTTGTCATTATTCGCGAGTAAAAATAGTTAATGTAAGTATTTACGGCTAAAAATTTCTTATTCGCGGATGCAATCGATAAACACAAAAAGTTCGGTGTTTTTTAGATAATTTTCTAGGTCACTTTCGTGAGCTTAAAACTATGCATCCCAAATGAAAGTGATATATTTACTCCTTAACACGACAGCTTTACTCGCACTTTTGAAAAAAGGTGTTTAAGCTTTATTACATCAGCAGAATATTTAAATTCATATTGGATACCAAAAATTTTTATCTTGATAAGCAATGTTGAAGGATTCGATATAGCAAAAGAATCGTTGGAAGAACTAAAGCCAAGCAGATTGAAATCATGTTGGAAGGAACTGTGGCGAGTCGTTACTGTTAAAATGATAAAGAATTCATGCAAATTTTAAATTTACCTGTAGTTTATGTTGAACTTACAATTAAAATAGAACCAGATGGCTTTCAGCAGAGAGAAACAACTAACATTTACAATATGATTTGGAGGAAATGTTAACCCCGCATTGCATTAAAAAAGAGACTTCAACAATCCGTGAGATTTTGTTCTTAAAATAAAAAAATGGGCAAAGGCTAATCAAGTATGTAATTATTTTACAAAAATTGATCCATCTATCGAAAGAAGCTTTATTGTCAAAAGGCAAATTTTAAGTATTAATATAACATATTATCTCAATTTAAAGATCTTTTAAAAGCACAAGAAAAAACTTTAAGGTCTTTAAAGCCCCGCCTAAAATTACTCAATAAGTTCATTTTATTTTAACATATATACATATTGCTTTTATTTTTGAACTTTAGGACGTATCCCTTAGATTCTATGCTATTCGTGATTATCATTTTATATTCGCGGCATATTTTTGAAACTTACTTTATTTCAACTTTGAGCAATGCGAACTCTGAAATTTAACTGACTGATAATTAAGTGCTCAATCTGAGTGTAATTGAAACTTATTTCGGAATTATGATCAGAGAATGCTTCAGCTTTACCAGTTAATGAGCCGCACGGTTTTGTAAAATAAGCTCGATGATTATTTTTACTAGCATCCAAAATATCTATTTCATATCGATACTGAAAATTTTGTTGGTTCGGAATAATAAATTGAGTGGAAAACGAAATAATGTCATCATTTTGAGTATTATAACGTACATGTAAAATAAAAAGATTCATGTTGTACCTAATAATAAAGCAATCTTCAATGACTTCATGATGATCAAAAGGTAGAGATACTGTATTTAATTCCAAAACTCTTTCATAATGATCTTTATAGAAATGATCATATAGATCTCCTAAAATTACATTTTTATAACAATGTTCGTAGTCTCTGAGTGGGCATGGATATGGAGCAAATACACAATTAGTTTCGTGTTGTTCAACATCTTTAATTTTTGCAATAAACTTGCATTTACTGTATTTGCAAGGGTAATCTATATGATCAATCATGTCTGCCAAAATATAGTTCTGAGTATTTTTAAATTCTTCTTCGCACGTAGGACACTGAGTTACAGACGCTTTGCAATTTTTGCATATACTATGACCTTTGATGCATTGAGGGATGGGAGGTCTCATAGGTTCCATGCAACACTGTAAACAAAATATATGTATAATAATAAGTAAATTAATAATTATTTGGATATATCTGACATAGGATTTTTGAAATTTTAAAAATTATACAATCAAAAAAATGACATTAATGTCATCATTTTGAGTATTATAACGTACATGTAAAATAAAAAGATTCATGTTGTACCTAATAATAAAGCAATCTTCAATGACTTCATGATGATCAAAAGGTAGAGATACTGTATTTAATTCCAAAACTCTTTCATAATGATCTTTATAGAAATGATCATATAGATCTCCTAAAATTACATTTTTATAACAATGTTCGTAGTCTCTGAGTGGGCATGGATATGGAGCAAATACACAATTAGTTTCGTGTTGTTCAACATCTTTAATTTTTGCAATAAACTTGCATTTACTGTATTTGCAAGGGTAATCTATATGATCAATCATGTCTGCCAAAATATAGTTCTGAGTATTTTTAAATTCTTCTTCGCACGTAGGACACTGAGTTACAGACGCTTTGCAATTTTTGCATATACTATGACCTTTGATGCATTGAGGGATGGGAGGTCTCATAGGTTCCATGCAACACTGTAAACAAAATATATGTATAATAATAAGTAAATTAATAATTATTTGGATATATCTGACATAGGATTTTTGAAATTTTAAAAATTATACAATCAAAAAAATGACATTAAGGAATCGAAAAAAAGTCACATCCAGCAGGACTTGAACCTGCCATCTTTACCTATAGCCGGTAAAGTTTCTTAACAGTTCAGTCACAGATGCATAAGTAGTTAATCGGCGTTATAGTCGTCTTAATTCAATTAATGTCATATGGGCAACTTACTCAATTCATCCTTAAGCACATGTATGCATGGCGTTAATCAAAGAGAGATTATTTGTCAAATCGACATTTCAATTAAACGCTAAGTCAGTTCTTTGTACCTTGTTTTATATTTTCATTCGGTTAGGAAACCGGAACCATAAATTTTTAGTATCTCAATCATTTGGATATATTTGTCATGGTATTTTTGAAATTTAGAAATTATACAAACAAGAAAATCACTCTAGGTAAAGATTGCAGCTCCGAGTTCTGTGAAATTTTTTCGATGTGAAATTTTTTCGAATTCTCCTTAATGTCATTTTATTGTTTGTATACTTTCTATATTTCCAAAATAATTATAATCTAAGATAAATATAATACAAAATAAACAAACCGAATGTCAGAAAACTAGACGCCAGCACAATTTATCGCACGAAAATAATTTATTGATAAAACTTTAAATAGGTATACCTTAAAATAAAGGAACGTAAAAAATTTATTTTAGATTATTTTTTTCACCTGTCAAAATATCACAATTTTGTGATTTCGTCCAATGAAAACGCTTAATCTTTAATGTTTTATGCTAAATCTAGCCAATCATTCCGGTTTATATTGATAAAACCACTAGTGGTTTTACTAGTATTGATAAAATTATAGAACTGTCAAAAATTCAATAACAATATTGAACAATCAATTTTCTTGTTTATAATTACCTTACTATAAATCAACATTCATTTATATTATCGAAATAATCTGAAATATATTTTGTTATTATTATTATCACAATTCAATTCATCTAAACGATAATGAAAAATCAAATATGTAGGTACTTTAAAACTAACCTGCTTCCTGGTTCTGCATGCATTTAAAACTTATATGCCTACAGGCAAATGTGGTCTTGTAGGTAAACTTTAAATAGATATACCTAATAATTTTTATTTTGGTAATTTTCTGTTTAATAATATAATTGTATAAATAGGTATAAAAATAAATATTTATTCAAATTATAACCCTGTTTTCAGGACGCTCACGACAACTGACAACTGTCAATACTATCTAGTGTACAGGATAAGTTAATAGGAGGGGTAACGGCATTCCGTTTGTGTTAATTATGAAATATAAGTTGTTCTAGGAAGTTTTTTAAATAAAGTAGTTTTTGTACAGAATGGTTCAAAAAATAATCTTCTCAAATACCACTCGTCCTGTAATATTTTACTAGATAAATTTTTATTTTCCAGACTCAAACTTTTTTATTTTAGGCAAAACTACTCAAACAAACTGAATATGATAAAATCACTCGTCCTACGGACTCGTGATTTTATCACATTTCAGTTTGTTTTCGTATTTTTGCCAAATAAAAAAGTTTTCGTGGAAACGAAAAATTTATCGATAAAATTTTAAGAACTCGTGGTATTACCTTTGATAATTCTTACATACATTTAGGAGGTCCATTCGCCGCCAATGTTAAATAAAGAATATTAAATTATGAGTAAATTTTAATTTTTCGTAATAGCTAAAGTCTTTATCAAATAGTGATTTAAATTATACTTTACCGGACAAATTAAAATAAAATAATGGTAAGTATTTGTTCCAAATCTTACGAGAAAGTCAGATTACATTGACTGAAGTTTTTTAGATCGGTTTCTTACGTATTAAAAAATTCTATAACAATAAAAAAGAAGAGACATAATATCGGATTTCCAAAAAATATTCCAACTTTTAATTAACCTAAGTTGTTTACTTTCATTTTTAACTTCGCGCTTTATAATATGGGGAAATTTTTAGTTTCACTCCGATTTCTGAAATTTAATTTTTTTCACCGGATCTACACGTTTGAGATTCTAGGAAGGTATCATTACTTTTCCTGCAATGATGTCCGTATAATTTCTATATTTCAAAAATAAGTATAATCTAAGATAAATATAACAAAAAAATAAACAAACCGAATGGAGTTATTGTCAGAAAACTAGACGCCAGCACAATTTATCGCACGAAAATAATTTAGATATTGATAAAAACTTTAAATATACCTTAACATAAAGGAATGTGAAAAATTTATTTTAGATAATTCTTACATACATTTAGGAGGTCCTGTCGCCGCCAATGTTAAATAAAGAATATTAAATTATTAGTAAATTTTATTCCTTCGTAATAGCTAAAGTCTTTTGTATATCTGTTCAAATAATAAAAAAAAAACAAAAAAATTCAAAAACGATGTTTTTTGAGAATTACTTTTTGGCTGTGGCATCGATCAAATTTATAATCTAATTAGCTCTTAACATAAAAAAACGTCGAATGTCGTTTTGGAAATAAAAATCGGTTGATTCGTTCGTGAGGTGTTGTTGCCTATATATTTGAAAAAAAATAATTTTGTCACAATATTTGTGAGGTTTTTTGACATCAATTTTGCATTAAGGATAACATTTTTAGCACTTAAAAAACTGCGTCGATTGCCATCTCAACCATCAAAATCGCTTAAGGCGTTAATAAATTATTGCAATTTAAAAATTAAAAAAATGTGTTCAAATTTTCATTTAAAAAACTCATAACAGTTAAATGAAAACACGATTTTAACCGTAAAAAGATTGTAAAAACTCAAAAAATACCTTCTTGAGATCAAAGAGTTTAAAATAGCAGAAAAAATACGTATACAAACGCATGGTGTCTAAAATTAGCGGAAAGTTGCAAGGATCGCCTCTTTCGGATTTTGTGTAAAGATTGTTGGGTCTAAATTTAGAAATTTTAAAAATTCTGCATATATTATAATAAAAACATTGTTTCCAGATACTGGTTTAAGATAAAACAGATAGTTTTAATTACCACGCAACTCAGGTACCATCAAAAAATTTGCTACGCAACACAGGGGCGGAGTTAGCCCCATCTATCTAGCGGTAAAAATTAAGAAATTTGAGGTTCTCCGAATTGGTCACTAATTGGTCACTAGGTCCCAGAAATTGGTCATTTATACAGAAATTTTTGCAATGAGTTTAAATTATCAAGGTCATCCAAAAAAATTTAGCGGCTCTATGTGATCGTACAGAGCTGAATCAAATTAAATTTAATTGGTCACAAACTGATTAACATTGCTTAGTATATGATGATAATTGGTCAGCGTTATTGACGGAGTTATTAACTATATAATGACTTTCAAAGACCCAAAATCAAAAATTTGCGAGTCAAAAAAAGATTTCTAAAGCAAAGAACAGTTGAAAAATTGGTCAAATGCTTTTAACATTTGGTCATAAAGACAAAAAAAAATAAAGAGTTTAAAATTTCGAGGTCATCAATTAAGACAAAAAAAATATTTAGCGGCCCAATATTGTATTTTAAAACTCCTCTAGTGTTATATTCATTAATCACGAATTCGTCACAATTGGTCAGTAGGTCAGAAAAATTGGTCACCTGTTTCAAAGGATCTTAGAGAGGGGGTTTCAAACGTAATTAATACATATGAATGTTGAGCACCTTATTATAATTCAGAGCTTCACTAGTGCAATATTAATTGGTCACTAATTGGTCAGTAGGTTAGAAAGATTATTCACCTGTTTCAAAGGATCTTAGAGAGAAAGTTTCAAACGTAATTGATACATATGAATGTTTAGCACTCCAATATTAAAATTCAGAGCTCCACTAGTGCCATATTTATTGGTCATTAATTAATTAGTGCTAAACATTCATATATAACAATTACGTTTAAAACTCCCTCTCTAAGATCCTTTGGAAGAAGTGACCAATTATTGGATGACCTTGATATTAAAACTCATTGCAAAAATTTTTCTATTAATGACCAATTATTCGCACCTAGTGACCCAATTATGAACAATTAGTGATCAATTAGGAGCACTGTTTTAAACCTCAAATTTCTCAATTTGGGTCGATGGATAAAAGGGGCTGGTGGAGTTTCTAGTACTTAGCTCTACACGCATCTCGAGTGCATCGAACTACACAGGCTATAATATATTAAATATATTTTTAGATATGACATTAACTCTTAAATGGATAAAGCTACTACAGTAATTTTAAAATTGCATCGAATTTAACGATCGGAATTTTGGAATTTTATTAATAAAAAAGGCATAATCCAATATAAATAACACTTTATACTTACTACACATTCGAGTGCTTTAAGAAGTTTTTTATTCCTAGCATCATTATTGATTTGTGAATTTCTTTCAATATCCATAACTTCTTCTATTCTTAAAATTACAATTCTAGCAATTACTGAAAGAGGATCATTTAAAATAGTTTTCAGTTCATCTCGTGAGACTGTTGCAGTTTCATTGATCATATTTCTAATTTCATGAGTGTAAGATTTATTGTTATTGCTTAGTATTAATTTAAATACTGCTTCTTCTGCACCAGAATTATGTCCAATATAAGTTATTGTACAGTGAAATATATTGGTTTTGGAATCAGTTATTCTATTTACTAAAAACAAATCTTCACCATAGGGTAGTAAATAATTTTCGTCGTGACTACGTATAAAATCTATTTCAAAATATCCTTCATTTAATAAAAAAACGGGATGATAATTTCTTACATGTTCCAGTAAGTCAGTGGCAAAGCCTTCCCAATTACATTTAACTGTGGAGGGAATTGGGCACAAATATTTTCGGAAACTACAAAATTTCTCATGTTTGGCTATATCTTTCGGAAATAAATTTTCTAGGCAACCAATACTTTTGTAACAGCAGGAAAATTTTATATTTTTTGCCAAACTCTCATAAATATCATTTCTAATCCCATTTTCATGAGGACAACATCTTCCACATGTAGAGCCATCTGAATTGGAATAAATCGGAAAGTGCGAGAGTAGCTTATTACATTTTATACAAAATAGATCAGGTAAACATTCTAATGGTACAAAAATCATTGTAAATCTAAAAAACAATATTACACTTAAAAGAAATGAAATTAATAAACTGTTATAACAAGTCAATAATAAACTGTGTTATATAAAACACTTTTTAATATTTCTTTTCGTATTATATTAATATGTTTATAAATAAAAACCATCTGTGTATGTATTTCAACGAACTCGTAAATGACGAATTGGCATTTTTGTGCTATATTTAATTCATTAATTATTTAATTATAATAGTGTACATTTATTGTATAGCTGTATGAATTCCTTAGAGACGGCGGGGTAAGCTAATTCATCGATATAACCCTCTAACATCATCGAAACAATAAAATGAAAAAAATGGGTCAAAATCTTAAAAAATATTAAGAAAATGAGATAAACTAAAAAAAATAACAAACAAAAGCGAAAAAAATACCCAAAAGCGACAATCGAGAATGTAAGGCTAATAGAAATAATAAAATAAAAATTCGCAAATAAGAAACAGTAAGAACAAAAAAAAATCCAAACAATTTAAAAAAATACGAAAAATTAAAAAAAAAATGAATAACAGAATGATCCGAAAAAACATAAACAATTAAGAAAATATAAAAAAATAATAAGTAATAATAGGTAAAAACTAAAAAAACAAACAAAAATAACATAAAATTGTATAAACGCAATCAAAGAATTTATCAAAAATTTCAAACATGAAAAAAACAAAAAATTTTAAAAGAATGATATAAAACATTAGAAAGTAAAATTAAAAACTAAAAAAAAGTAACAAAAATGGTCAAGAGCGAAAATCAGAAAAATCGGATAATAAAAACAAGAGAAAGTAGGGCAAAATAAAAAAAAAATACAGAAAAAAATAAAATTTTAATTACGAAAGTATCGCAAAGATAAAAAACGAAAAAGTTAAAAACAGAATATAAAGCTGGAAAATTTAAAAAAAAATGGTTAAAATTGGATTCATATCTCAAAAGCAAATAAAAGAGGAAAATTTTCAAAAACTAAAAAAAAACAAACAAAAAATAAAGCTGAAAAAATGTAAAAAACCGGAAAATAGAAAAATCAAGATAAGGGACAAAGATAATACCGAAGGGTAAGTATAATCGAAAAACAAACAAATAAAATAAAGAAAGTAGAGAAGTTGAAAACACAAAAAAAATCAGCAGCAAAATAGGAAAAATGCCCAAAAATAAACAACAAATGAAAATTAGAAAAAAATCGAAAAAAAAAACAAGAAAAATGCAATTAATAAAATAATCAAAAAAAAACGGTAAAAATTGTGAAAATAACAAAATATAAGAAAAACAGGGAAAAACCAAATAACACCAAAAACTGAAAAATAAATCAGATAAAAATAACAAACCGGAAAACAAGATATAATAAAAAAAATCGATAAACAATCGCATTTAATTTAAAGGAGAAAAAAAAATAAAAGAAATCATTGTGTTGTTATACGGTATCAAGTATCAAATTCGCCGCGTCAGCTACTATCAATGTAAATGTTTACACGAAACAAGCCATTAGATATAGCAAGCATAAGAATAAATAAAGCTAGAGTATTTTTTCATAAATAAAACACTTATAAATATGAATTCATAAACAGTCTTACTATCTTAGTTTAAGTGGCATAGAAAAAACTTTAAAATAAAATATATAATTGCAATGAATGATAAAAATACAAGATATCGTACTAAGTGTAAGTATGTGACATACCTTGTCGATTTTTTATCACTTATTAATAAAAACTTTTAAAGTTAATAAAGGCAATGATTGTCTATGTTCTAAATATAACAAACAGAATTTAACAAAACGAGATTTGTCAGGCGTTGTGCCCTTTGTTGATACAAGTATTTCATCCTGTATCTAATTTATAATATGTGACCAAAAATTTTATTGAAGTAAATACCAATTTAAGATATCAGAATAAATTATTAAAAAACATTAATTTTAACTGAAATTTGTAAACTATACTTACACAGTTCCATTTAATATTTTAACAAGCATTTCTTTGATTCGATGGTATATAATTATATAAATCTATTGTTTAATAAATATAAGTTAATACTTACCTGTAAATTCATCTACTCTTTGGGGAATAACCGCTCAAAATAACAGTAAAATTAAAAATGAATCAACAGGCAACAAGATAAGATACCCGATACCCGATAAGAGTAAACTACATGGGTTATTGTGCGCAGCATAAACAGCAAGATGCGCAGATTGAGTATTACAGCGTTTTCGCATCTGTGGCACTTCTTACGCGATAAACAAAATAATATCTTTTATTCAAAACTAAAATTTAAATTTGTCATTGTTTCCATAATCTATTTTCTTTTCTATAAAATTTATTCATTTTGTCTCACTTCCCCTATCTTTCTCATACTTTCATTTTAATTTACCCTGTTTTAATTTGACTCACTTATTTTCATAATCAATTTTCCCATTACCTCTATCAAACATATTAGTCCGTATAACTGTATCTACTTTTAAATTATACTTTATTCAAATTTCTATTTCCACTTTTCTATTTTTATTACCCAATTCTATCAATTTAGAATATTTTTTTGTTAATTTAATTTACTTTTCTTTCATTTGTAACCACCAAATTCATAAATTTTATTCTTCAAATTTAGTGTTAATGCTTCTTGATTATTTTCAGCACAAATATTCTTCCTAATAAATAACATCGTAATTATTTTAAACAGAATATTATATTTGCTTATTATGTAATACCTATATAAAATAAACAGAAGTTGAAGCCCCTCACACCATCAAATTGGCAACTCTGCGACACCACGAGGGCAGCTTATATGTAGATGGCCTCATTGACGGAAAGAACTTCAGCATGCTGGTAGACACTGGAGCTACAAAAACTTTCATCCGACCAACCATCATTATGCGGAAAAAGTTGTTGCCTACCACTTGGAGACTGCGTACCGCTACCGGAGAATCTGCTAGTTTGGTTCAACCTCTCTAGTTCACTCGGTGCTGGTGAATGACGTTGATGAAGATGATGTTCTGGGCATGGACGTTATGCTCCACTGTGGTTTCCATTTGGATCTTCGCCGACGTATCCTTTGTACTGGTAATAAGGAAATATTCCTGCATCGAAAACAAGTTGACAATTCCTCGATATCGAACTTACGGCGAACTGCGAATGTGTCGTAACAGCGCGGTTGGATGGACTGGAGTCAGATGGTGCCCCAGCCATAATAGAGCCAAAGAACCATGACCATGAATTGGGAAAAGGTCTCTTTGTGGGAAAGATTCTTGTTAGATCCGCCAAAGAGGTACCCATCCGAGTTATCAACTTGAACGATTACCCATTTCTTCTCCGAAAAGACACGGAAATGAGAACTTTAGAACCGGTAACGGCCGTAATTCACAAGGCAAACGCAATAGAAATAGATGAGACCAACGGAATCGAACAATTAATGACAAAATTAGATTCCTATTTGTCAAAATTAGAAAAGAAACAGGTGAGAGATCTACTTTTTTGTTATAAACCTGTATTTGGTTCTAAAAGTAAACTTGGAAGAGCTGATGTTGTCTAACATAAAATTGACACTGGTAATGCACGTCCGATTCGACAGGTACCCCGAAGGATGCCTCAAGTTAAGAAGGAAGAAGCAGATAGAGCCCTTAAGGAAATAATTCAAAATAGCATAGTCGAACCATCCAGTAGTCCGTGAGCTTCTCCTGTGGTAATAGTGAAAAAGAAAGACGGATCAATGCGGTTTTGGGTCGACTATCGAAAGCTAAATGATGTCACTAAGAAGGACAGTGATCCTCTGCCAAGGATTGATGATGCCCTCGACGCTTTGGCGGGTTCTACTTTGTTTTCTACCTTGGACCTTAAAAGCGGATACTGGCAAGTTAAAATGAATCCCACAGACAAAGAAAAGACTGCCTTTACCAGTGGATCAGGGTTGTGGCAATTCACAGTCCTTTCGTTTGGCCTCTGTAGTTTATCTAGATGACATCATCATAATGGGCAAAACCTTTAAATGTTAAGAAATGCCACTTGTTTCGGAGACAGGTCAACTATTTAGGACATAAAGTAAGCAAGGATGGCGTTGCTGTGAACCCCGCTAAGATTCAAGCCGTTCAGGAATGGCCAATCCCTATCGACAAACATCAGCTCCGGAGTTTCTTGGGTCTTTGTTCCTATTACCGACGATATGTCAAGAATTTTGGAGACATCGCCAAACCCTTGACACATTTGACAGAACAAGATAAGTCCTTCTGTTGGGATCAGGAATGTCAAGAGACGTTTTAAATATTGAAGAAACAGCTTACGTCAGCACCTGTTCTTGCTTATTCACTTCCTGATGGTAAGCTTATTCTGGACACCGACGCCAGTAATGTGGCAATTGGAGCCGTCTTGTCACAGTTACAAGATGGTAAGGAAAGAGTGATGGGTTACTTTAGCAAAACTTTATCGAAAGCTGAAAAGAACTACTGTGTAACTCGGAGAGATCTGTTAGCAGTTGTAAAATCCGTCGAACACTTTTATAAATATCGGTATGGCAGAAAATTCCTGATCAGAACAGACCATGCCAGTTTAAAGTGGTTACTTAGCTTTAGGAACCCAGAAGAACAGATAGCAAAATGGCTCGAAAAGCTGCAGGAATATGATATTGAAATCGAGCACAGACCTGGAACAAGACATCGTAATGCTAATGCACTTTCTAGAAGGCCATGTCGACCGGATTGCCCCCATTGTACCCGCATGGAGCAAAACGAGGAAAAACTTGCCATAGTTAAGGTTGTGCCAAAATACGAGAGCTCTATGCTGGAGGAGCAACAAGAAAACGATCCCGCCCTGAAAAAGATTCGTCGTCCGTTGTGGAGAGAGATATCCTCATCCTCTCCTGCTTTAAAAGCATACTGGTCTCAATGGAACTCTTTAATTTTGGACAGTGGGCTCGTTAAAAGACTTGTAGAAAATTCCGAGGGCACAGAAACAAGGAAACAAATAGTGGTCCCAAGAAATGCTGTATCAGAAATTTTAAAACAGATGCATAATGATAGTTCTGTAGGATATCTGGGTATCACGAAAACGCTGCAAAAGATCCGAGATAGATTTTACTGGGTTAATTGCACTAATGATGTTAAAGATTGGTCTCGTAAATGCACTACATGTGCTGCCAGCAACGGTCCGCACCGAAAACCAAAGGCGAAAATGCAGCAATACTTGGTTGGAAGTCCTTTTGAAAGAATCGCTCTAGATGTATTGGGGCCACTTTCACAGACCGATGAAGGAAACAAATACATCTTTGTTGTAATGGACTACTTTACTAAATGGGTTGAAGCCTATGTAGTTCCCAATCAGGAAGCCACCACTATAGCAGATATATTAGTTGAAGAATTTGTAAGCCGATTTGGGGTACCACTAGAATTACACTTAGACAAAGGAAGAAATTTTCAGAGTAAGCTGTTTCAAGAAGTTTGCCAAAGATTAGGCATCCACAAAACGAGAACCACAGCGATGCACCCTCAGTCTGATGGAATGGTCGAACGAATGAACCGAACTATAACCAACTATCTGTCAAAAGTAGTGTCAGAGTGTCAGAGGAATTGGGATCGACATATTTCACTATTTCTAATGGCAATTCGATCGGCCGCTAACGAATCAACTGGCCAAACGCCTGGGAAGGTCCTGTTCGGTAGAGAAATGAGGCTACCATGTGACTTGATGTTGGGTTGTAAATCTGGTGAAGAAGTGGCCTGTGAACAATATGTCGCCGATCTTCAGAATCGAATGGAGAATATACACAACCTTGTGCGTGGAAAACTTCAATTATCTAGTGATCGGATGAAGAGGTACTATGACACGCGGACGATGGAAAAGAGTTACCAAGTTAGAGATTTAGTCTGGCTCTATAACCACCGACGGCGTCGAGGTATTTGTCCCAAATTACAGAAGAACTGGGAAGGTCCATACACCAGATTAACAGAAGATTAACTATGTCATTTATCGGATCGTGAAAATTCCCAGAGGAAAACCCGTCGTGGTCCATCATGATCGTTTGGCGCCTTACCAAGGAAACCACAGTGGAGATGTGCAGCAGCTCCAAGAAGATGGTTTGGCTGTCTCAAGAAGTGTGCGGGATTCCGATTTAGGAAATAACATTTCAGGAGGAATGAATCTAAGGAGGGGGCAGTGTAACGAGATAACCGTAAAGGGAAGGACCTTAATTTGAAAGATAGTTATTCTAGAAACTTCTAAACACACTGTCTAGATTAAATAATGTTGTTAGAAAATTCCAGAATGTTCATTTGTTGTACCTATATAAGAGGATGTAAGGGCAGTTAACACCAGTTCAAGTTTAAATATTAACAAGAGTTTATTGTATTGTCAAGCAGTTTAGACGTTATCCAGCAGAGTTCTGTGTATCTCAACAATTTTGTGAATAAATTGTGTTAAAGTCCCCATAAGTGTTTCAATATTAAATTAATAGCAAAGCTTATTCTGTTGACTCTTTTAAATGCAAAAAGAATTTTTTAAATCTGATTAAAAATACCGGAGATATTCGGTAACATACATAAAAAAAATATGGTCGAATTGAGAACCTTCTTCTTTTTTGAAATCGGTTAACAATAAAGAAAACTTACCTCAAGGGTATGGTTATTGAAGTTATACTTCTATTCTATGTATGGTGTGAATTAGAGAGAGACAGAAACACATATAAGGTATCAGTACATTGAAAAGAGATAGATAGACAAAAAACATTCTGAGCTAATGTTTTGGAATATCACAGTGACGTATTACTTTGTGTTTGACAGATTCAAATTCAAATTCAATTCAAATTCTATAAAGTTTAGAATTTTATATTAATAATATTAATTATAATATTCAGTAATGATTATTGTATTGTAGTCCATACTACCGTCACATGGTTGCATTATACAGGGTGTCTCATTATATTCTGACTGTTTTTAAAAGCTTATATCTTCGAAACTGTTGTAGATAATAAGATGCGGTTTTCACAGTTAGGTTTATAATTATCTTAAGTTTTGTTGTGACACGTTTATATAAAATGGCCGAATTCCGGTTTACCTGATAGAAAAATAGCGTATTTTCAGAATATAGTAGATGTAATTTTTTAATTTTAACTTTCCTTTCTTTGCACCGATTTTAAACTTTAAGGTATTGCTATAAAGTAAAAATATGCGTCTTTTAGGAAATTGCTAAATATACAGGGTCTCCCATTTAAAAAATTACATCTTCTGTTTTCTGAAAATACCCCACTTTTCTAGCGGGTAAACCGGAAGTAGGCCATTTATATAAATGTGTCACAACAAAACTTACGGTAATTTTAAACCTAACTGTAAAAACCGCATCGTATTATCTAGAACCGTTACGAAGATATAAGCTCTTAAAAACAGTCAGAATATAATGAGACCCATTATTTTGCATTATGGGGTTTTGTAAACACTTTCATTTTTACACAATTTGTTTATAATTAAGTATTAAATCAAATGCTCACATTGTCCGACAAATTTATTGCTGTGTTTTTGCTGTCCGACAGCATCTCCAGGAATTTTATGCAAATTCGATACAAAATGAGTGTGCACTCGGTACTAGGAGGTTATTGAGGTCGCTGAACACGAATATCATATAATGATTTTTCTAAATCATTGTCATACAAATTTATGAATCCGGGCGCATTCATAGAAGTATAACTTCTGCCGGCAGTCCGACTGACTGCCGCACTCGTTTTTTTTTTCTTCCGTTTCCAAAAATAATCTCATGCAGGTATTTTGCTTTATTAATTTATCACGTATGCCATTATGAAGTTTATTTAAAGAATTTATTGACATCCTGTAGAAATCAAAGAATTTATCTGTATGCGCTTGTAATTTTAAAGGTTCTCTGCTAATTGCACTTTTAACATGAATTTTTTTATGAGATATTGTCTTTATATACTTACTAAATATCTTCATATTGAAATTGTATTTTGTTTACTCTAAAAGTGGGAATATAAATTTCAATTTCAATATTCTTCAGAAGGTCTCCAACTTCAAAACCCTTATCTTCAAGAATTTTATTTCCCTCATCTATTTCATTGTTTTCTCTCAAGGCCTTCCATATGTGGCGAATTTGAATATTGACTAGTTTGAGCTGCTAAAGAATCTGTTCCGAACCTGAATAACTAAAACTAGTTCTACTAGCATAGACTATGTCAGGTCATCTTTGATCCGAAAATCGTTGACTGTTAACATCTGACTGGAATTTTCTATCTTATGACGTCGACTCTAAAATTCTCTAGATTTGTAAAGATAGTGTCTGATCTTGCATTAAAATCCTTTCCTCTCATGCCTATCAAAGCGAAGCAACACAAACCCTGGTCTACTAGAGGCTTACGATCATCTTCTAAGAACATGCGCTGTTAAAAACATTCTCAGATAGCGTCGTGTCTTCCAAAATTATCAAAAGCTTATATTAAAACTATTATAGCCGCCAAGGATATGTATATAATGGCTATGTGGGGCTAAGCAGCACAAGCTTTCTAGATCCTATTTCTTGGGTAGATCAGTCCCTTTTACTTATTTTAGCGTCTTGACAATTTCTCTCAATTTTTTTCTATCTCTAGTTTTTCCCTGCCATTCTCTTACTCCGGCCCTGTGTAGATCTATCTCAACTTCTTGTAGCCACCTCGATCTTGGTCTTCTCCTTTTCCTTCTCCCTCCTGGATTCCATTGTACCATTGCATACGTCACTGCTTCATTTCCTGCTCTCCAAATATGACCTAGCCATCTGACTCTATATTGCTTTATTTTGGTTACAATATCTTCTTTCAGTTCTTTTTTAATCTCGGCGTTTCTTCTGCTTCTATATTCACCTTGTTCTGTTTTGATTGGTCCTAGTATAGTTCTCATAATCGTTCTCTCAGCTATTCGTAGGTTTTCCTTATCTTTTTTAACCATTGTAATTGTCTCAGCTGCATGCAAAAATATTGGCCTGATTATTGTTTTATATATATTCATCTTCGTTTTCTTGGTTAGTATTGTAACGGGATAACCGTAAAGAAAGGGACCTTAATTTGAAACACTTACGGGGGCTTTTTACACAATTTGAAACACTTATGGGGGCTTGTTACACAATTTATTTACAAAATTGTTAAGATACACTGAACTCTGCTGGATAACGTCTAACTACTTGACAATACAATGAACTCTTGTGAATACTTGAACTTGAACTGACGGTAACTGCCCATGCATCCCCTTATATACAACTTTATTTAATCTAGTTAGTGTCTTTAGATCTTTCTAGAAACATTATTTAAAATCGTCAGTTGATTTTTAGAAACTTCTAAAAATCAACTGTCAATAACAATCTTTCAAATTAAGGACCCTTCCTTTACGGTTATCCCGTTACACTGCCCCCTCCTTAGATTCATTCCTCCTGGAATGTTATTTTCTACATCGGAATCCCGCACACTCCCTGAGCCAGCCAAACCATCTTCTTGGAGTTGCTGCGCATCTCCACTGTGGTTTCCCTGGTAAGGCGCCAAACGATCATGATGGACCACGACGGGTTTCCCTCTGGGAATTTTCACGATCCGATAAATGACATCGTTAATCTTCTTCTTGATGGTGTAAGGACCTTCCCAGTTCTTTTGTAATTTGGGACAAATACCTCGACGCCGTCGGGGGTTATAGAGCCAGACTAAATCTCCAACTTGGTAACTCTTTTCCATTGTCCGTGTGTCATAGTACCTCTTCATCCGATCACTAGATAATTGTAGTTTTCCACGCACCAGGTTGCGTATATTCTCCATTCGATTCTGAAGGTCGGCGACATATTGTTCACGTGCCATTTCTTCACTAGGCTTACAACCAAACACCAAGTCACATGGTAGCCTTATTTCTCTACCGAACAGGACCTTCGCAGGCGTTTGGCCAGTTGATTCGTTGATGGCCGATCGAATTGCCATTAGAAATAGTGGAATATGTCGATCCCAATCCCTCTGACAATCTGACACCACTTTTGACAGACAGTTGGTTATAGTCCGGTTCATTCGTTCCACCATTCCATCAGACTGAGGGTGCATCGCTGTGGTTCTCGTTTTGTGGATGCCTAATCTTTGGCAAACTTCTTGAAACAGCTTGCTCTCAAAATTTCTTCCTTGGTCTGAATGTAATTCTAGTGGTACCCCAAATCGGCTTACGAATTCTTCAACCAATATATCTGCTAAAGTGGTGGCTTCCTGATTGGGAACTGCATATGCTTCAACCCATTTAGTGAAGTAGTCCATTACAACAAAGATGTACTTGTTTCCTACATCGGTCTGTGGAAGTGGCTCCAATACATCTACTGCGATTCTTTCAAAAGGACTTCCAACCAGGTATTGCTGCATTTCCGCCTTCGGTTTTCGGTGCGGACCGTTACTGGCAGCACATGTAGTGCATTTACGACACCAATCTTTAACATCATTAGTGCAATTTACCCAGTAAAATCTATCTCGGATCTTTTGCAGCGTTTCCGTGATACCCAGATGTCCTCCAGAACTATCATTATGCATCTGTTTTAAAATTTCCGGTACAGCATTTCTTGGGACCACTATTTGTTTCCTTGTTTCTGTGCCCTCGGAATTTTCTACAAGTCTTTTAACGAGCCCTCCGTCCAAAATTAAAGAGTTCCATTGGGACCAGTATGCTTTTAAAGCAGGAGAGGATAAGGATATCTCTCTCCACAACGGACGACGGTCCATTCTCTTCCACTCCCGAATCTTTCTCAGAACGGGATCGTTTTCTTGTTGCTCCTCCAGTATAGAGCTCTCGTCTTCTGGCACAACCATAACTAAGGCAAGTTTTTCCTCGTTCTGCTCCATACGGGTACAATGGGGGCAATCAGGTCGACATGGTCTTCCGGAAAGTGCATCAGCATTACGATGTCTTGTTCCAGGTCTGTGCTCGATTTCAACATCATATTCCTGCAGTTTTTCGAGCCATCTTGCTATCTGTCCTTCTGGGTTCCTAAAGCTAAGTAACCACTTTAAACTAGCATGGTCTGTTCTGATCAGGAATTTTCTGCCATACAGATATTTATAAAAGTGTTCGACGAATTTTACAACTGCTAACAGTTCCCTCCGAGTTACACAGTAGTTCTTTTCAGCTTTCGATAAAGTTTTGCTGAAGTAACCAACCACTCTTTCCTTACCGTCTTGTAGCTGTGACAAGACGGCTCCAATTCCCACATTGCTGGCGTCGGTGTCCAGAATAAGCTTACCATCAGGAAGTGGATAAGCAAGAACAGGTGCTGACGTAAGCTGTTTCTTCAATATTTCAAACGTCTCTTGACATTCCTGATCCCAACAGAAGGACTTATCTTGTTCTGTTAAACGTGTCAAGGGTTTGGCGATATCTCCAAAATTCTTGACATATCGTCGGTAATAGGAACAAAGACCCAAGAAACTCCGGAGCTGATGTTTGTCGATAGGGATTGGCCATTCCTGAACGGCTTGTATCTTAGCGGGGTCAACAGCAACGCCATCCTTGCTTACGTTATGTCCTAAATAGTTGACCTGTCTCTGGAACAAGTGGCATTTCTTAACATTCAATGTTAGATTAGCGTTCTGTAATCTTTTAAAAACTTCTTCCAGGTTAGATAAATGTTCCTTAAAGGTCTTACCCATTATGATGATGTCGTCTAGATAAACTAGACAAGTTTCCCATGACAAACCCCGCAGGATGTTCTCCATTAGTCGTTCAAACGTCGCAGGAGCATTACAGAGGCCAAACGGAAGGACCGTGAATTGCCATAACCCTGATCCACTGGTAAAGGTAGTCTTTTCTTTGTCTGCAGGATTCATTTTAACTTGCCAGTATCCGCTTTTAAGGTCCAAGGTAGAAAACAAAGTAGAACCCGCCAAAGCGTCGAGGGCATCATCAATCCTTGGCAGAGGATAACTGTCCTTCTTAGTGACATCATTTAGCTTTCGATAGTCGACACAAAACCGCATTGATCCGTCTTTCTTTCTCACTAATACCACAGGAGAAGCCCACGGACTACTGGATGGTTCGACTATGCCATTTTGAATCATTTCTTTAAGGGCTCTGTCTGCTTCTTCCTTCTTAACTTGAGGCATCCTTCGGGGTACCTGTCGAATCGGACGTGCATCACCAGTGTCAATTCTATGTTGTACAACATCAGTTCTTCCCAGTTTACTTTTAGAACCAAATACAGGTTTATAACGGTAAAGTAGATCTCTTACCTGTTTCTTTTTTAATTTTGACAAAGAGGGATCTAATTTTGTCAAGAATTGTTTAATTCCGTTGGTCTCATCTGTTTCCGTAACGTTTACCTTGTGAATTATGGCCGTTACTGGTTCTAAACATACTATTTCTGTGTCCTTTCGGAGAAGAACTGGATGATCGTTTAAGTTGATAACTCGGATGGGTACCTCTTTGGCGGATCTAACAAGAGTCTTACCCATAAGGAGTCCTTTTCCCAATTCATGGTCATGGTTTTTCGGCTATATCATGGCTGGGGCACCATCTGGCTCCAGTCCATCCAGCCGCGCTGTGACGACACATTCGCAGCTCGCCGGAAGTTCGATATAATCGATTAGCTTAATCGAGGCATTGTCAACTTGTTTTCGGTGCAGGAATATTTCTTCATTACCAGTACGAAGGATACGTCGGTGAAGATCCAAATGAAAACCACAGTGGAGCATAACATCCATGCCCAGAACAACATCCTCATCAACGTCAGCCACCAGCACCGAGTGAACCAGAGAGGTTGAACCAAACTGTAGCGTCACCTTTATCTCACCGTAGACTCTAGCAGAATCTCCGGTAGCGGTACGCAGTTTCCCACTGGTAGGCCACATCTTCTTTCGCATATTGATGGATGGTCGAACGATAGTTTTCGTAGCTCCAGTGTCTACCAGCATGCTAAAGTTCTTCCCATCAATGAGGCCATCTACATATAAGCTGTCCACGTGATGTCGCAGAGTTGCCAATTTAATGGCGTGAGGGTCTTCGGGAATGTTTGGGGTCGATTTCGCCCTCCAGGAGTCGACCCGTTCTAGTTTTCCTGGGGTACTTCAGCAGAAGATTTTTCTTTTTGGGGGCAAGGATTTCTCATATGGCCTAGTTCTCCGCAGTTCCAGCATCTCACTGGGCGCCTTCTTTTTGGAGATAACTTCATTAACCTCTCTACTACCACTTCAACGTCGCTAACGGAATGAACAGCATGGTCGTAGTTACCGGTGACTTCCCGTAGTCGAGCAACTTCACGTGAGGCCTTAGTCGCCGCCTCAAACTCTAGGGCAATGGTCAAGGCGTCCACAAGAGTCTTCGGCCGCGCCAACCGTACAGCGCGCTGCAACTCTACGTCTCGAAGACCATCGGTGAAGGTTTGGACTGCTAGGCACTCCAGGAAATCCTCCGCTACATTTGAATACGCAAGTCGTACCATTCTTGCTACATCCGCCTCAAATTCCTGGATAGTTTCTCCATTTTTCTGTTTTCAACTCTTTACACCGGTACAAACTCATCTACACCGGTACACCGGTTGTAGATGAGTTTGACCATAACGCATCTCTAGACGATTCACCAATAACTTGAAGTTGTCAGCTTCATCTGGTGTCAATGATTGCAAGACGTCTAAAGCTTCGCCTCGCAGAGCTACCGTTAGGGACAATGCCTTCTCCTGGGATGACCATCCATTAGCTCTGGCCGCTGCGTCGAATTGTTTCAGGTAATTTGTCCAGGAAGTCTTCCCGTCGAAGGTCGGGGGTTTCATCGTCGTTCGTACATGGGTCGTCTCCTCGCTTCTTTGTCGTTCGACGTCTGCGTGGCAGGTTTCCATCCTTCCTGCATCTCCATCGCCGTGATGGATGGTTTGGTTTTGTAGACAAGCTTCCAGTTCTCGTTTAAGTTTTTCTATCTCGGATTGCATTTGCTGGTTGATCTCGTCTCTGAAGTTGGCAACTTGCTGATTCATGTTGTCCACTTGCTGATTCAAGTTGTCCACTTGCTGATTCAAGTTGGCCACTTGCTGATTTTGCTCGTCACGAAGATGTGATATTTGCTGGGAGAAGGAACTGAAAAACTCTTCTGGTAGGGTAGACATCCGTTGTGATAGCTGGGACACCTCTTCGCGGTGGCTTCTTATCTAGCTCCTCTTGTTGGTTCGTCATTCGTCCTGATAGCTCCTCTTGCAGCCGGGAAAGTTGTTGAGTTTGCTCTTCTTGCTGGCTCGTCATTCGTCCTGATAGCTCCTCTTGCAGCCGGGAAAGTTGTTGAGTTTGTTCTTCTTGTTGGCTTGTCATTCGTTGCGACAGCTGGGACATATCTTCGCGCTGGCTCTTCATCTGACTGGATAGCTCCTCATGTTGGTTCGTCATTCGTCCTGATAGCTCCTCTTGCAGTCGGGAAAGTTGTTGAGTTAGTTCAGAATTTGCTTTTTGAACTGGGTCTTCGAACTCCACAGCGTCAGGGTCCAAATTATTATTTAGGTAGTATTCACGGAGCCTTCTCAACAATACGGATTTACTTCCAGAAGTTTCCAACTCTATTTCTTCAAGCTCTCTTCTGAGCTCAGCCACCAATAGTTTATTTATCTTTTTTCCAGGCATTCTTGTATCTTCACCCCACACCTGACACCAATTTGAAACACTTATGGGGGCTTTTTACACAATTTATTTACAAAATTGTTAAGATACACTGAACTCTGCTGGATAACGTCTAACTACTTAACAATACAATGAACTCTTGTGAATACTTGAACTTGAACTGACGTTAACTGCCCATGCATCCCCTTATATACAACTTTATTTAATCTAGTTAGTGTCTTTAGATCTTTCTAGAATTTTCTAGAAACATTATTTAAACTGGTCAGTTGATTTTTAGAAACTTCTAAAAATCAACTGTCAATAACAATCTTTCAAATTAAGGTCCCTTCCTTTACGGTTATCCCGTTACAGTATTTTGCTTTTCAGTAATCTTTTATTTGCGAAATAGGCTTTATTGACAGCTAATATTTTTTATTTTATTTCTGGCTTTCTTTCTCCGGTTTTATTTATTGTCACTCCCAGGTATTTGAAATGTTCTACTTTTTCCAACTCTGTATTTCCTATTTTAATTTTATCTTTTATGGTTTTTTTCCCTAATCTTAAAATTTTTGTCTTTTCTTGATTTATTTTTAGCCCCATTGTCTCTCCTTTCTCTAATAATTCTTCTAGCATTTCCTTCATTAGTTTTCTGTTCTTTGTGATTAAAACAATATTATCTGCATAGGCAACTATTTGTCCACCCTTTGTTCTCAAGTTTCCTTTCTTTATGTTTCTTAGAACATATTCTAAGGCTAGATTAAATAGCGTAGTTGATAAAGCATCTCCTTGTTTTACTCCTTTATTTATATTGAGTTCATCTGTCTCTTCTCTTTGCGTCTTTACTCATTGTCATTTTTATTAATTTCCTCAGTTTTAGTGGGATTTTTAGTGTTTTTAGTGCTACCATTAACTGTTTTCTTTTAATAGAGTCAAATGCCTGTTTGAAATCAATAAAAAGCATTTCCAATTCTAATTTATTCTCTTTTGATTTTTATTTACTTTATCGTGTGTATAGCGTCTATAGTAGATTTTCCTTATGTAAATCCAAATTGGTATTGTCCTACTGCCTTCTTAGTGATCTTCGATAATCTTCTCCTTATTATTAATGTCAGTATTTTATACGTTGTACTAAGTAGCGTTATTCCTCTATAATTTTTACAGATTTGTTGGTCTCCCTTTTTATGTATAGTTATTATCTGCCCTGTCTCGCATTCCTCTGGCATTTTCTCTTCTTTCCATATCTTTTTCAATAGCGTGAGTATTTTTTCTCTCAGCTCCTCCCCTCCGTATTTTATGAGTTCCATATTAATATCATCTTTACCAGGCGCTTTTCCATTCTTGCTCCCCTGTATAACTTCCTCTAATTCCTCTCTTGTTGGCTCTTTTGAGATATCAATATTTTCTTCGTCTGCTTCTTCTTCCATTTCTTCTTCCTCTTCCTCATTCACTTCTTCCTCTGGATACTCCTCTGTCAAGAGTTTCCTATAGTATTCTACCCATGCTTGTTTGTAATCTTTCTCCTCCGTTATTACTGTTCCTTCTTCATTTTTTATTCCGTTTGATTTACCTTTGTATTTTTTATTGGAACGAAGTTCCCTTTCGCGCGTTACGAACAGTTACGACTGACGCTAGAAGCTAGCCAAAAAAAATTCATACCAAAAGTTGTCACGACACTATGACACGACACGCGCATGTTTCTCTCTCTCACAGACCAAAAAATAAATAACTCTCTCTCCCTCTCTCTCATAGATAGATATATTACAATTAAAAAGACACTATTTGAAATTAAAAGAAAATGTACATTAAAAAGAAAATACTGTAGAAAAAATAATAATTAACTATAATTATAACTTTTATTTCATCCTGTTTTTATAAATTAATAAATCCATAAACATTTTAAAAATAGTTCGTAACTTGACTATTTAGGTACCTACGTCAAATTACCTTAACTGTCAGTTACTGTCAAATATTTTAATTTTAAAATTTTGTATTGAATTGTTAATTCCTGTTTTAAATTATAAAAAGTTATTCTAAAAAGATGTGTTATCTAAAGCTCTGGTATTGTATAAATGGACACTTTTGTTTAAAGAAACGAACTGTTAGGTAAGTAGAGATTTTATACAGACAATAATAAATGCTTATGTATGTATAAACACTCTGTTGTGTTTACAAATTACTAATTCCTTCACTAATTAATCGAAAGGAACTTCGTTCCATCCGGGTGTCCCTTGACACCTCACACTTTTTTTTTTGTTCTTTAATGTTTTTATAGAAGTTTTTCGTATTCCTTTTTGTTCTTTCCTGCTCTATTTTTTTCATTTGGTCATCTACCCATCTTCTTTTAGTTTGTCTTATAATTTTCTTAGCGTCCCTTCTTAATTTTTCATAGTTTTGTTTGTCTTCCTCTTTATCTGTTCTGAGCCATTTAATTCTCGCTTGCACTTTTTTTGTTGTTAATTCTTTACATTCCTGGTTATATCATTCATTTTTTGTTTTCCCCTGGCATTTGCCTACATACTTATTAGCAGCTTCTTCTATTGATTTTTTGGTCGTTTCCCACTCTGATTTTATATCTCTTTCTTTATATCTCTCTCTTATTTGAATTGCTATTTCCTCTGCGTATTTATTTCGGACATCTTTATTGTGCATTTTATTTACATTTCATTTTCTTTGTTGGTTTTTCTGTTTTGTATCAGTCTTAATTTTTACCTTCCGAACAGCAACGCTGTTAGAGGAAGGTATCGTGATCGCGAAAAATTTCGATCTCGGCTTTTTAGCGGAAATACGCGTTTTAGGATTCCTTGAGCCTAAAAAACCCAAAAATAAAAAATGTCTGTCTGTCTGTGTGTCTGTGAACACATTTGCGGCTAAACGGCTAATCGGATCGGAATGAAACTATAAAACCTTACTTATAATCACCATCGGAGGAATCTGATAGAATTTGAGTAAAATCGGCCGACCGGAAGTGGACGTTTACTCTTATCAAAAAATGGAATTTTTTGAAAATATTGGGTTTTCATATAGTTATTGGCAAAATATTTATATTTTGTGGAAAGAGCATGTAATTTCCGACATTTTTGAAAGAATACATTTTTTTGATATTTTCATTAGTTTTGGAGATATTGACACTTTTATCAAAAACTGGAAATATGTGAAATAAAAATTGTGGATTCGCTCTTGTTCGGAAGGTCGTGTGGTGCCCACACCAGATTTTTTGTCTTATCGTGGCTGTTACCATATAGTGATCCGAATCTGCGCATGCGCTTCTAGACGTTCTCACATCCTTCATTGATGACTGTTTCCTCTTATTAATCAGTATGTGATCAATTTGGCTGTATGTTTTTTGATCTGGTGACCTCCACGTTACTTTATGCATTTTACGGTGTTCGAATTTTGTTGAGCTTATTATCATGTTGGTTCTTGTTGCTAAGTTACATAGTCTTTGGCCATTTTCATTCGTTTTTTCGTGTATCTTATGTTTTTCTGCACTTTGTTGTAGAAAATCCTCTTTTCCAATCTGGGCATTAAGGTCTCCTAGTATAATTATCACATCCTCTTGAGGTATTTTTTCTATCTCCTCTTCGACCTTGTCATAGAACATTTCTTTTTCCTCTGTATTGTTTTTTTCTGTAGGGGCGTATAGATTTAGATATGTTGAATGGTTTATCATGTATTCTTACATACGCTATTCTTTCGCATATTGGCTTGAAGTCTATAACTTTCTCTCTTAGATTACCTGCTCTTTCAAAAAAACAAAATTTACAACTTAGAAAACTCATTACTTGATCTCGTTTTTATGCATGATGAAGACTGCCAAGTTAGTGAAGCTGGGGAAGAGCTGTTTCCTCCTGACAGATTTTATCCTCCCTTAGTTATTAGTGATAAACGTAATGATAAGCGCTGAGAAAATAGTTTAAAAGCGGATGGTTTTTATTACGACTTTAAATCAACAGACTTGATTGGAGCTTGTATCTATTTAAACATCATCTCTTGGGATAAATGGCTTTACAACAGAACTCTTGATGATATGGTCAATATCTTGTGCGATATTTTATACAGTGTTATAGATAGGTTTGTTGCAATTAAAAGGTTCTGCTCTGGAAATTTTCCTAAATGGTACTTCTCAGAGTTAAGGAAATGCATAATATCTGACACGACGCGACCTCTTGAAGCGTATTCTTTAAATACCATTTCTTACGACACTGCGACAGCTAGTTTTCTCACAACCCGTTGTTTGGTTTAACTCGCGAACGAAAACATTGAAACTTATCCAGAAGCTTCCAAGATTGTATCCCAGGATTTTTACGTTGATGAACTCATGACTGGTTGTGACTCTTTAGCTGATATGATTGTTCTGTGTAATCAGGTTGCTGATATTCTGAATAAAGGGTGTTTCCCGCTTCGTAAATGGATTTCAAATGATCCTTTAATTCAATCAGGCCTTGAGCAACCTATTTATTCCTTGGATGATTTACATCGCTTTGGTTCTTTTGAGAATACAACCATTCTTGAACTGCATTGGCAGCCCCGCTCCGATACTCTAAAGTACTCTATTTCAGTCAATAAACATTCAAACTCTGTTACGAAGAGATCTATACTTTTGCGAGTAGCCAGCATCTTCGACCCCCTGAGATTGCTTTGTCCGGTCACGATTAAGGCGAAAATGCTTATGCAGAAACTTTGGTTAGAAACTTTAGGTTGGGACAAACTGTTCTTCTTCACATCCATACTGATTGGATTAACTTCCGAGATCAATTAATGGATCTTAACTCTTTGGAAATAAGACCTCACATCAAGTTGAAGGATGGCGTTTGATTCAAGTTGCATGGGTTCTGTGATGCGTCAGAACTGGCGTATGGCGAATGCGACTATGTTCGTAGCACTAATACACAAGGTGTTATTCATAATTATTTGTTATGTGCCAAGTCTAAAGTCTGTCCACTTGCAAAATTGTCAATCCCTCGTCTAGAACTGTGCGCTGCTTTAATTTTAAGTAGACTTATTAATACGGTATTAGAGTCTCTCTATCAATTCAATTTAGTAACACGTTTCTCTGGTCAGACTCTACTGTTGTTGTCGTGTGGCACACATCTCTTGCAAACCTTTGTCGCTAAAAGAGTTTCCGAAATCCAATCGCTCACTGAAGCCTTTGGATCTTAAAACTTGTACCTTATGGTGGCAAGGCTCTTCATTTTTATCGAAAAATCCCAATGATTCGCTAATCATTTGACAAATCGTTCCCTGAGCTTAAACGACCTACAGATATTTCTCTTCTTAATTAATTGATTTTTAAATTCGTGGTAGGAATTTAGCTCGAGCTACTGTTTGCGGTTGTTACAAGTGCCAAAGAGCCCAACCTATCTTTAAAAACCTTATAATGCTTGATTAACCTGCCTCACGCGTCTCTTCCCTCTTTCCTTTTTTTAACACTGGTGTTGATTATGCCGGCCCTTTCTCTTTAAGAGACCGGCGAGGTCGAGGCTTTAAGAAGTATAAAGCCTTCTTTTGCCTGTTTATCTGCATGTCCATCACGGCTATCCATCTTAAACTTGTTACGGATTTGACAAGTGCCACGTGCCTTGCTGCCCTCAAAAGATTTATATCGGGTAAAGGTAGGCCTAGTACAATCTTTTCGGATATTGGCACCAATTTTGTGGGCGCAAATAAAAAATTAATAGAACTTTCTCGATTTTTAAAGAATAATTCTGAGAAATTGTCCTCCTCTTCTTCTAACTACGGAATTACAAGGCATTTCATACCAGCCTACTTACCTCACTTTGGTGGCATCTGGGAGGCTGAGGTGAAATCTGTGAAAAGACATTTAACACGTATTCTCTCTGAAACTCTCCTCAGTGAGGATTTTATAACATTTCTTGTGCATATAGAACCCTTGTCACCTGACTCTACCGATCTTTCTTGTCTTATTCCTTCCCTCTTCCTCATTGGGCGAACTCTGACGTCACTTTCTGAAAAAAGTCTATTACATTTGAAAGTTAATCGACTAAATCATTTCGAGCAACTTCAACAGCTTAGTCAGCACTTTTGGCGAAAATTGTCAGTGGAGAACGTTTCTGAATTGCAAGCAAATCAAAAATGAACAATCAGTTACCCCAATTTGAGGAAAGACGACCTTGTGGTTTTAAAGGAACCAAATCAACAACCTATGACCTGGTCTCTTAAAAGGGTCGTTGAAGTCCATCCTGGTTCCGATGGAGTAGTTAGAGTTGGCATAATTTGCACTTGCAAGGGACTTTTCAAGCGATCCGTCTCCAACATGTGCCCATTGCCTTCAAATATTGATGTTTGTTGAAAAAATACTTTTTTCAACGGTGGGGAGTATGTTTTGTATGTATCACCCAATGTTACCCTTTTGACTGATATTATTCGTTACTAAGATGTTTTTATATAAATAGTTGTTATTTTATTAACTGACTTCAAAAAATGAGAAAGTTATCAATTCGACCATATTTTTTTAAGGTTGTTACCGAATATCTCCGGTATTTATAATCCGATTTGAAAAATTCTTCTTGCATTTAAAAGAGTAGAGTTTCCCATTGGCCCCAAAGAAATTTGGTTAAGATCTGGTCAAAGATATTCCAGGAAATACCACAAAAATCAACAAAATGAGCTCGGCAAGCAGGTAATTATGTAAATAATGATGTATGACATAAAAACATAATAATTGGCGCGTTACTGTCCCACTATAACCAATTTAAAACAAGAGGTGGTTCTTAATTCGACCATAGTTTTTTTTTCTGTTAATAAATATCTCTGGTATTTATAATCCGATTTAAAAAAATCGTTTTGCATTCAAAAGAATAGAGTGTTCGTGTGATCCCATAGAAATTTGATTAAGGTCTGGTCATCATTGTGAAAGTTATTCCAAGAAAAACAACAAAAATCAATAATAGTATATTCTGTAACAAGGTTAGAATGAAAATTCGATACGAGTGGAGCATTCCGAACGCGAGCGTAGCGAGCGAGAGGAACCACGAGTTATTTTCTCCACGACCATGAAATAATTCACTACATCTTATGTTATTTATTGAAATCATATTACATTTTATTGATATTTATATTTATAGTGTTTGTACAATTACTAAAATTAAAAACTGGTGCATTGGAAATATTTTCAGTAACATTTTTCAGAACAGACTGATTTGTAGAGGCAGTCTTAACAGTAGTGTAGCAAGAAGAATTGGAGGTTGAAGGAACGTTTACCGACGAATTAGATCCAGTAATTGAAGAAACTAATCGATTTGCTACATCTATTCGATTTTGCAAAGAATTTTCTATATATCCTTCTGCTACTTGAGAAGACTTCCAGCCTCCATGTCTTTTTAATGTTGTAATATCTGCACCTGCATTTACCAACGTAGTCGCTGAAGTGCGGCGGAAACAGTGGCCAGTATATTCTTGTGGATGTTCTAGATTCAGGAATATGGCAATTTGTTTAGGCATATTGCCCAGTTTATTAATGCCGATTACTTGCCGCGTACATTTATTTTTTTGGAAATTAATAAAAAAATTATCACAAGGGACATCACAAGGTCTTAGAGCCAGGTATTTCTTTACAATATTGTAAAAATCTCCAGTGATTGTAAACTCTCTTGGTTTTTTAGTTTTTGTATTAGGAATTGCAATTAGTATTGCTGATCCCAAATCTTTAATGTCCGAAATTTTGATGTTGTAAAGCTCATTCTTACGACAAGCCCCCAAAATACCGATTACAAGAGCGACCTAAAAATAAAAATTAGATTCTTATTTAAATTATAATTTTTATTACCTTTGTAGCTAAATATATCTCATCCGGAGCATTTTCTAAAAATTGTTTAACATTTTCTTCAGTAAAAACCTTCGATTTCCTAGCTTCATAGTGATCAGAAGAGCGTTTTAACAAAGATTTTAGTTTTTTGTACTTTGAAATATCGATGTTATGTTTAACGTTTATCGTAGCTTTTAGGATGGAATATACTTTCCAGAGAGTCGATGATTTCCATTTTTTTAATAAATCGCCAAAAAATGCAATTAAAACATTTTCAGAAAAGGAGTCAGTTTTCTTTTCTTGTTGCCAATCCCTAAACAGCGTATAAAACTTTTCATATTCATTTTTAGATCTTTGTGGCAGCAGGTTTTCGCTTATGGTGTTTGCATAATTTGTAATTTCAGGAGGAGTATTACCCAAATCCATATCTGATTCACTTGATTTTTCACTCATAATTTTTGTTTATTTTAATTAAAATATGTAGCAAAACAATTAGAACGTCGCACTGACAAACTGAGTGACAGTTTTGAAATTCGCAGGGCAATCTATGATTTATGTTGAACAATTACAGAATGTTATTCTATCACTAGTTATAGAATGGAAATACATGCAAAACACATAAGAAGCAAGTGTTTCAGAATGAATATTCTATCTCAAGAGTGAGAATGAACACGTTATATTATTAAAAATGAAGTCGGAATTATTACATTCATTAATGGTCGTGGAGAAAAAAAGTTCTGCAGTTAAGTTAATATGTTAATAATGATGTATAATGTAAAAACATAATAATTAGCCCGTTACTTTCTCACTCTAAAGCCAAAGACTTCTTTCAACAACGAGAAGGAATGAGCATTTATTCAATTCTCCTGCTCACTGCGTGTTGGTAATTTCAGACAATTAAGTCCACATTTTATCACGATGTTTTCCATGTGCTTCGTGTTTCTAGGTGTTAGATAATTTACTTATGTCTTCAAAAAGTCACATTGGTACATATCGGGATTGTTGGGGATTAAACTCAGTACCTCTTGCACGATTATTGAAAGGCTTTGAAAATAAGTAGGGGACACCGGGGCGAAACAGGGTAGCGGGGCGGAACGGTATGGTGGTTCGAGAATCTACGGCAAGTACCGTAGTCACGCCACGCTTCGTATACTGTGTTAGTATTGTTCGCCGTACAGTCCTGAGAAGTTGTCGTTAGTGTATCTCCGTGACTTGCATCAAAACTTGAAAACATCGCGAAAAATACGCAATCGTTGTAATAAAAGTGCATTTTGTTTCAAGGTAAGTGCGATCAATTACGTTTAAAATATCAATTTGATGCTACGCAGCATTTTAAACATGTATTCTCCACCTCTTAGCATAATGGCACACATTAGAAATTAAACATGGCGAGAGTGAACTGTCATTTCTGATACGATGCTGTTGGGGGCAGAACGGGATGGGGCGGAATGGGGTATATCCCGTTCTGTCCCAATATATTATTTGCTTTAGTTTTTCAATTAATCAAACTTTTAATTCTTCTTTTTCGTTTTAGATGGTACGCCATTACAAACGGAAGACAGATAGACAAAAATGGTCGTCAGAAAATATGGAGCGAGCTGTTGAAGCAATAATTAGTCGCGAAATGGGATTTAAAAAAGCTGCAATCCAATTCCAAGTGCCGTCGACAACCCTTGAAAGGTATGTGAAGAAGAAGAGAGAGAATGCGGAATCAACAATTGATAAAACCTCAGGAAAATATCAATGTGTATTCAACCTTGAACAAGAACGAGAACTTGTAGACTATCTAAAAGATATGCAAAAAAGACTATTCGGATTTAGTGTGAAAGAACTGCGCCGAATGGCGTATCAACTTGCTGAAAAAAACCATTGTAAACATTCTTTTAATAAAAACCTGGAAATGGCAGGGGAAGATTGGGCTACTAGCTTCATGAGTCGCCACAGAGACTTAAGTCTGAGGAAGCCTGAAGCTACATCTGGAGCACGGGCTATGGGGTTCAATAAAGTAGCCGTCTCGCAATTTTTTAAATTACTCACTGCAGTTATTGACGAACACAAATTAACTGCAGCGAGAATTTATAACTGTGACGAAACGGGTATTACTGTTGTCCCTAAACAGTTTTCAAAAATTATTGCAAATAGAGGACAGCGTCAAGTTGGCGTTTTGACTTCCGCAGAGAGGGGGAATACGGTAACTGCTGAAATATGCTGCTCAGCAGCTGGATCTTTTATGCCTCCTATGTTAATATTTCCTAGGAAAAGAAAACAACAGGAATTTGAGGTAGGTTTACCTGCAGGAGGTTGGTCTGAAGCAAATGAGTCCGGTTGGATGACAGCCGACATTTTTTATAAATGGTTTCAAGCATTTGTTCAATTTTCTAATGCGAAAAAAGAATGCCCTGTGCTACTTCTTCTTGATGGGCATGCATCACACACTAAGAACTTAGCCGTAATTGAACTAGCTCGAGACAAAGGTGTTATTTTGCTATGCTTTCCCCCACACTGCTCCCATCGTCTCCAGCCCCTTGACGTAGCTTTTATGAGGCCATTAAGCTTTTATTATGAAGATGAAGTGAGGAAATGGTTAAGATCAAATCCAGGAAAAGTCGTTACCCTACATCAAATTTCGGCGTTATTTGGACAGGCATTTTTGAGTGCAGCAAATATGAGAACGGGCTTAAAAGGGTTCGAAAAAACAGGCATCTGGCCCAATAATATAAATGTTTTCACAGATGCTGACTATTTACCGGCTGCAGTTACTGATATTCCATTAGTCGAAGCACAAGCTACTCGGTTGGAAAGTCAAAATTTGGCCATTGTTGAAAATATAAATGTCATTATTTCGGAAAATGTTACAGAAAATTCTGTAACTGATATTCCCTTGGTCGAAGCACCAGCTGCTGGGTTGGAAAATCAAGATTCGGCCATGGTTGAAAATATTCCCGTTGTTATTTCTGAAAATATTGTAGAACATTCAGTAATTAACGACAATTCTCCTCCGAGAATTCCTTTAGCATTAATCGAACACACTCGAAACACTCCTGTAGAAAACGAACCTAAGCCTGGCTGTTCATGGATGCCTCATAATAATTATCCTGGAAACCCTCCAATGAATCCCTTAAAAACAAATGTATTCCAGTATTTGTCCCCGGAACAAATAATGCCAATTCCAAAAGTGAAGCTAGGACAAAAAAGAACAGCAAGAAAGAGGGGCAAAACAGCTATACTAACGGCATCCCCCTATAAGACAGAGCTGGAGGAATCAGCGAAAAAATTTCAGAAAGCTAACGAAGCAAAGAAAGACAGAGCCAAGCGAAAGTTGGTGCAAAAAGGAACTAACACTAAAGGAAAAGGAAGAGCTGTCGTACCCAAGAAAATGAAGAAACCTGAAAAGAAGAGGAAAAAAACGATTGATGAAGAGGATAGCTCTGAAGAAGAAGACGTCAATTGTTTATATTGTAATGATCAATACTCCAAATCTATCGAAGGATGGTGCTCATGCATGCTTTGTAAAAAATGGGCACATAATTCATGCGCGGGAATCGACAGCGATGACGATGACCAACTCATTTGCGATTTATGTAAGCCGTAAAAGTGTATCCCATTCTACCCCTTTGTAAATCCCGTTCTGCCCCATATATGGGGCAGAACGGGATAAAATACACTTTTTTTTGTTTAAATCTTAAGTTCAATTTCTATGGTGAAATAAAATATATTCATACCAAACTTGTTTTAATAAATATTTATAGAAACCATACCATTCTATTACAGAGCTAAATTCTTTCATTTTGTATTTTTAATCCATCTACAAACCTTAAGTACCCCGTTCCGCCCCGGTCTCCCCTACATCATGAATCTTTAAAAAATTTTTTAAAAAAATTAAACAGCTTTTAAAAAAAAATGCTCTAAAAAGCCAGAAATAAAAAGTCGTATTTTTCACTAGACACCGTTTACCAGATATAGATAGAGTGCAACTATCCGATATTATAATACCGGTTCAAAATAACTATACATATTTGGGTATGACATTGGATTCGAAACTAACCTGGAATAAACACATCAATAAGTGTCTTATTAAATGTGAAAAAAGCCTCAATTTATTAAAGGTTGTTAACAGACATGGTTGGAGAGTCGATCCCAAAATGAACTTGCTATTCTATAGAGCCTACACGAGATCTATTTTAGACTATGGATGTTTCTTATATGGGTCAGCAACCAAATCACGTCTTATCAAATTAGATCGAGTTCAATTCAAGGCATTACGACTAGTCTTAGGAGCCTTAAAATCTACGCCAACAGATACCTTATTGGGTGAATGTAGTGAACCGCCTTTACATCTTAGACGCGTTTTTCTGTCTGAAAAATTTGTTCTTAAATGCAAAGCAAATAAAATTGACTCTCTTCTTCAAAAAATTTCATATCTGTCTACTTCCAATTTAACTGATAAATGGTGGCAAAACAAGAATTCTCCTACCCTAGCCATTGGTTTTCCCAACGTCTCACATATTTCTGACATTATAAGTGATCGATGTTTTTTTAATTCTGATTTTAAGATATCGTTTTCCAAATGTAATGTTTTTATCCCCAAGTTTGAAGTACCATCAATGTGCTCAGCTGTGGTACAGAAGTATTTAGAACAGTTCAATAACCCCTGTAAAATCTTTACAGACGGATCGAAATCTCCAAGTGGAGTTGGATGTGCGGTGTACATTAAAAACAATAATCAATCTCTTAAGTTTAAATTACACTCCAATTGTTCAATTTTCACTGCAGAATTACTAGCCATCCATCAGGCTTTAGTTTTTATTAACAAGAACACTTTAAAATTTAATGAGTTTGTCATTATGTCAGACTCTCAATCTGCACTACTCTCTCTAAGAAATGCCACAAAACATATCCATACAAATAGCCTTATTGTCAAAATTCTTGAGGAGCTATTACAATTGAAAGAAAAAAAGATCTCGATCTACTTTATGTGGGTTAAAGGACATTCCAACATTCCTGGAAATGAAAAAGTTGACCAATTGGCTAAAGAAGCCATCTCATCTGGTGCAGAATTTAATTGGTTACCATGGAGAGATACTGTTGCAGAAAGGAAGGAAGTCTTAAAACAAAATTGGGAAATAGAATGGTTGCGCTTTTGTAACAGGAGCAACAATTCATATTGCAAGATTCATCCAATCCTACCTGTTTCTTCATTAGATGAGAGATGGCACCAAAACAGGTCAATTAATCTCATGTATTTTAGATGCCTTGTAGGTCATGCAACAGTTCGCTCTTATTTATCTAAAGTCAGATTAAGTGATACTGCATTTTGTGATTGTAATGGAGATTATGATGATTTAAATCACTGGATGTTTAGTTGTGCTCACAATAGGGTGGCTACGAATTATTTGATTAATTCTTTACTAAATGAACATACAACCTTGCCTCATAATTATATTTCATTGCTCTACCTGGCACGTAGAAATTTAAAAATTCGTAATATTTTGTGGGAGTTTTTAAAATGTTGTAAAAGAAAAATCTGAATGTACGTTTGAAATGTGAAAAAGTCTTGTAAACCTATTGTCTTTCCGTATGTGTAATTACCTTACTTTCCGTTGCCTGTCTTGTTTGTGTACTTTAAGTCGCTACGAAGGGCACCTTAGCGTGAAGTTTTGTACCCCTGTTTATCCCGCTGTACCTCATCTTATCTTTTCTTTGTTGCATTGTAGGGCCATGTATGAGAGAGAGAGAGAATGCTGCTGATTAGAATATAAATTAAAACAAATTAAAAAATAATTAATTGATATAAAAATAATCGTGGCTAAATGGGATTATTTTCCAAGGCCAAAAAAAAAAAAAAAAAAAAATCTTTATTTTTTAATAAAATTGGAACCAACTAGGCATCTGATTTCGATTTCCTTGAAGTCGGCTCCAATGGCAAATTACCCTCTATTTTAATCTTAGCTATTAAATCTAGATTTCGAATGTTAGTTACTCAAACCTTTTACAAAGATATAAACCATTGAAGCCGACTTCAAGGAAATTAAAATCAGATGCCTAGTTGGTTCCAATTTTATTAAGAAATAAAGATTTTTTTTCTGGCTTTTTAGAGCAATTTTTTTGAAGGCGGTTTAATTTGTTTAAAAATGTTTTTATTTTTATCAGAACACAGATTAATAAAATAGCTGTAAATTCTGAATTGGTTCTAAGGTATTGTCAACCAACTTACAATCCCAGTCTTTTGGGTCTAGTTCATAACCAAGCCACATTTTAAATAGATAATATACCCAAAAAATATGTTGATGAGGTTGAAGGAAGAATAGCTAATTTCACTGGATAGTTTCATAGGATCTAATCAATTTAAAAAAGTGCATAAAGGCTTAAACTTTTTCAATGTTTTTAATGTTTCAAAATATAAACTACAATAAAATTATTATCAAAAAATTTAAATTAAACCTTTTCCGATACAATATCCTTTAAGTTGGGTAATAATTTGCTGTTACCGCGAGGTTAGAAAAGTCTGAATCGTGAGTTGTAATGTAACATTTAATACCCCTGATACCAAGGAATGAAGTCCAGAAATTTTTATCTTTGGGTCCAAAATTTTGTTTTTTCTCAGACATCAATGATTACAAACTGTCGTCTTTGCTTGCAGATGTGGAGTACATAATAACAGAGTTGGGTACAAAAGAACAAAATAAAGTTAGAGCTAAAGTCACACATGCCTTTGTCCACAAAAAAGTGAGAGGTGTCAAGGGACACCTGGATGGAACGAAGTTTCTTTCGATTAATTAGTGAAGGAATTGTAATTTGTAAACACAACAGAGTGTTTATGTTTATACATACATAAGCATTTATTATTGTCTGTATAAAATCTCTACTTACCTAACTCCATCAGCAATATCCGGAATTTGTGGAGAAACACTGTTAGAATACATTATTGTTATTATTTTATTATTTATTATCTACAAAAAACCTGTATAAACTTTTAACAATGTCGCGACACTACACTGTTCAAAGCAAAATAGAAAATAGTAAATCCATTATTACCTGAATATTTTTTACAGTTCGTTTCTTTTAACAAAAGTGTCCATTCATACAATACCAGAGGTTTAGATGACATACATATACCAAAAATTACTTTTTATTTCAATTTAATTTAAAACAGGAATTAACAATTTAATACAAAATTTTAAAATATTTGACTGCAACTGACAGTTAATGTAATTTAACGTACCTAACTAGTCAAGTTACGAACTATTTTTAAAATATTTATGAATTTATTAACTTATAAAAATAGGATGAAATAAAATATAATACTATTATAGGTACTTATTTTTTTTTCTACAGTATTTCCTTATTAATGTAAATTTTCTTATAATTTAAATTAGTGTCTTTTTAATTGTACTTTTAATAGTATTTATGTATATTAGGGTTTTCTATTTAAATAAAGATATATCTATCTATGAGAGAGAGAGAGAGAGAGAGAGAGAGAGACAGACAGAGAAACATGCGTGTGTCGTGTCGGTCGTGTCGTGACATTTTTTGGTCTAAATTTTTTCCGGCCAGTCTCAGTTGTAACGCGCGGAAGGGAACTTCGTTCCAAAAATTGGTTTATTTTTTGTTTCTCTGTGAGAATTGGTTTTTTCTTTGCCTAAAGTGAGATGAGAAATATACTATTTAAGATAAGATAAGCGCCGTTCATCTCTTTCGGCAATTTTTGAAGACCGGCCAGTTTTAACTTTTACTTTAACCTTACCGGTTTTTTGAACTGTAAAATTATATTTCTCACAGTTTCTTAAGAACAACTTAAATTTTGAGCAATTTTATGTCAAGAAAATCCTTTCTCCACGACCATTAATGAATGTAATTCCGACTTCATTTTTAATAATAGAAAGTGTTCATTCTCACTCCTGAGATAAAATATTCATTCTGAAACACTTGCTTCTAATGTGTTTTGCATGTATTTCCATTCTATAACTAGTAACGAAATAACATTCTGTAATTATGCTCAACAAAAAACATAGATTGCCATGAATTTCAAAACTGTCACTCAGTTTGTCAGTGAGACATTCTCATTGTTTTGCTACAAATTTCAATTTAAATAAACAGAATTATTACATAGTCGTGGAGAAAATACAGTCTGTTACACGATTAGAATAAAAATTCTATTTACTTGTGGTTTCTTTCGCCCGCTACGCTCGCGTTCGGAATTTTTCGCTCGTACAGAATTTTCATTGTAACCTTGTTACAGAATATACTATTTTTATGCCGCAACAATGGAATTTCGTAAATCGTTGGAAAAACACTTTCCGCGAACCATTTTGACAAGTAACTTGATTAAATCACACAACTAATGTCATAAATCGTTTTTTCAAAGCCCACTTGATGATACAATTTCCAGTAAAAAATATAAAACATATTTTGTTGGATAAATAACTATTTATCAATATGAATGAGTGATGGTCCAATTCATTTGAGCTAGACATTACATTTGCTTTTTGTTTATTTGATAATTATTGCAGCTTATAAAAGTTTTAGAAATTGTTGATAAATTGGCAAAACCACATAGAATCAAATAAGCTTAATTGTATTTGTTTAATTTATGACAGTTAAAAAAAATTCATATGCGCCTGGGCTGGTACAGAACGATATATATCCACATTTAAATAAAATAGTGTTTGCTCTGAACTGAATAAAAAAAAACACATAATTTTTTAAAGTTTAGGTATTCCTCCAAGGAATATGGCTCCAGGTTTAGTAATAAGGAATATATACTTTTTTTAAATAGACTAAGTTCATTTATCTGTTTTATATGTTCTGGTAGCTTATTAGATATTATACTTACAGAATATAGAGTTAACTTATAAATTGGATATATGTAATTAAACAATCTTGAACCATATACTCTTGTTGGTTCCCATTTGTTGAACATTTGCTTATTTGTAAACAAAAAACCAGGCATTCTTAAATGTACACGGCATACACAGTTAAAATTTCAAGCTCTTTAAATTTCTATAGAGACTTTGATTTCGCGTACGTTGGACAGGTCATGTCTATCGATTGGATGACAATTTAAAAGTGATCGACATGTATTAAATAATCCAAAATTGTTATTAATTGTTGATAACAAAACCTGCACTCATTTATTATAAAATTAACGATTATATCATAACTAGCTAACCCGGCGGACTTCGTACCGCAAATCATTTATGTCATTCTTCCATTTTTCGTTTTTCCAATTTATTTTGATTTTATCGTTTTCATCATATTTTCTCGTTAGTTATCAGGTTTAGGTATACTTTTTTTTTGGTTATATTTTGTAGTTTAGTGATAAAATATATTAGATGCATCACAATACTTAATTTAGTAAGAATTTCTTGTTTAAATATAAGTGATATTAACTGCGCCACCTTCCGGTGGCATCACAATACTTAAGTAAGGATTGCTCGTTTAAATATATGTGATATTAACTGCGCCACCTTACGGTGGCGTGATTAAAGTAATTAAATAAGTAGTGGTGCTCGTTTAATGGAAGCGCCATCTGGTGGTAACTTCCATTAATACAAATATCATATTCATATTAACCATTAAAAATACAGCATCCTACTGATTTTCACGACAATCGGTTGAACAGGGCAGAAGTTGTTACTCTGCAGCACCACCTCAAACCTTCTCCTTGGAAAAATACATATACATACCAATTTTCATGACAATTGGTTGAACGGGACAGAAGTTGCTACTCTGCAGCGCCACCTGGTGGCGAGTGGCATCAATGAGCATAACATATAAACCTTCTCCGTGAAAAAATACATATACTTATCAATTTTCATGACAATCGGTTGAACGGGACAGAAGTTGTTACTCTGCAGCGCCACCTGGTGGCAAGTGGCATCAATAAGCATAGCATATTCATTTTCTCCGTGAAAAAATACATATATATATACCAATTTTCATGACAATCGGTTAAACAGGGCAGAAGTTGCTACTCTGCAGCGCCACCTGGTGGCGAGTGGCATCAATAAGCATAGCATGTTCGTTTTCTCCGTGAAAAAATACATATACATACCACTTTTCATGACAATCGGTTGAACGGGGCAGAAGTTGCTACTTTGCAGCGCCACCTGGTGGCGAGTGGCATCAATGAGCATATCATATAAACCTTCTCCGTGGAAAAATACATATATATCAATTTTCATAATAATCGGTCCAGTAGTTTTTGAGTTCATCGATTTCTTACATAAAAACACATCCTTTTTTATATAAAGTGCATTTCAAAGCCTTTCAGTTGCACGTCATAGGGCATCTATCTTGCTTTATCGTATTAAGTTGAAAGCAATGCAAAAAACGGTACGTCCACTATAAATTTTCGTAAGGCAACAACATTATGAGAGATGTACACGTAAATTTTAAATAACTACAATCGACACAATACAGGCATTTCATTGGCTGCCGTTTGCAGTACGGCATGGCCTCATAGTCAAATTGAAATATTGAACACGCTCTGTAGCTATTTTTGATAAACGTCAAAGTTACGCCTGACAGTTTTTATCAGAACAGTACTTCCATTAGTTCCATTTGTAAGTATTGTGGTTAATCACATTTTTTTAGAAGTTGGAATATTATTTTTAATTTATTTATTTATTTTGATAATAATTATAAACATGCCGCGGTATAGCGAAAAAGAGCAAGCGTTAGTATTGAAACTGCTTGCTTATTTCCAATTGGAAAAACAAGCCGGTAAAACTCTATTGCCCGTAAATGCTGTACATGAGGTAAGTTTCACATCTTAAAGTTTAATAAAAATTCATTGATGATCAATTAATTTTAGCGTGTTTCGGCCGCCTTAGGAATATCGCTATCGACTGTAGGACGATTGGCAAATGAAGGTATTCAAACAGATCGTGAATACTCAGCTAAAATGTCCGATTCTGTGAGCGTTAGCCTTGGTCCCAATATTTGGATGAAATATGAACATGGTATTAGGACTTGTATATACAGAATGTTTAGTCAAGGTTGGTATTTACTAAATACATATTTTTCAAATTATATTGTATAAGGTTCTAAATATCTTCATCAATGTTATTATGTTTCCATTTCACATACAAATTTGTTTACTGGTTCATTATGAGTTTATTTTCAAGGGTTAGTTTTACTAATTTTTTTTTAACATTTTATCTTATTTTAGGTGAGCATGTGACTCTTTATACGTTGAAGAAAAAATTAGAAGATATATATGGGATACATACATCAGTTTCTTCACTCAGTAGGGCTTTAAAAGAATTAAAATTGAAGTGGATAAGCTGTAACATTTCTAACAGAAAATATCTCATGGAACAGTCACATGTTACACAAAAAAGATTATGGTTTTTACGAGATTTTAAAAAAAATGAAAGTGATTCTCATCGTCTCAAGCCTGTATACCTTGATGAAACTTGGATATTCAGCAAAGGAGGATTTCGCAAAAGCTGGCAGGATGGTACCGATAAGGCAGTCAGAAAGAAGACTGGTGAAGGTGTACGATACATTGTTCTTCATGCGGGTTCTGAAAATGGATTTATTAATGACTGTAGCTTGATATTTAAAAGTGGTAGTAAATCTGGCGATTATCATGATTCAATGAATGCTGATAATTTTGAAAGATGGTTTGAATACCAGCTTCTACAAAGCTTAGAAGAACCGTCATTAATAATAATGGACAATGCGTCGTACCATTCCACGTTGCTCGAAAAAATACCAAATGCAAGTTGGAACAAAGTTTCTCTGATGAATTGGTTAAAAGAAAGGAATATACAGTTTCGAATGCCTATTATGAAGTTCGAATTGTTAGAAATTGCCAAGAAACATGTACCAGATAAAGTATACAGGTATGTTATGATATGATATAATTTAATAAGATATTAAAAATGTATATTTTACAGATTAGATAGATTAGCTCTTTTGCATGGCCATCGGGTGTTGAGACTGCCTCCATATCATTGCCAGTTCAATCCAATTGAACTTGTTTGGTCAGAATGTAAACGGTATTACGATGCAAAAATAACTTCGGCTGAACGTATTACTGCAGATACTGTAATTAGTGTTTGGAACGAAGCTCTTCAACAGGTTTAATGAAAAGTTTATTCTTATGCTATGGTTTATAATTGTTATGTAATTGTAGATTACATCAGAAAAATGGAAGAGGTATGTAGACCATACAAGAAAAATTATTGATGAATATTGGGAGACTGAAAAAATCATTGATGCAAGCAATATCTCTCCTGTAATCATTGATTTAAACGAATCGGATAACGAATCAGATTGGGACTTGTGGGAAGACAACTCCGCATAATAAACGTGTATTGTATTCAAATATGTCTGTTGTTCTACAAGTTTAACTTTACCAGTTTTGTTACATTTCAATGATTTCCAAGGTAATTAGTTTATCGAATAAAACTTATTTTTTAAACAGATCTAATTTCTTATTGTAGGTTTCATCCGGCAAGTGATCCTTGTTGTTTTATAATAACTAATTTTAGGAATTTATTTACTAATGTTATATTATTTATGATAATAAATATCAATTAAAAATACATTTTGTTTTATTTTATAATGTTTTGATATATTAATTTCAAAGCCTTTTCCTATTTGGCTGAATACGATCCTGACAAATGTCAAAATTTTGTAGAGTCGCCATCAAATGTCATGTAGTAATCAAAGACATGCCGAAAACATGATATGACGTCATAGTTGGTGACGTGCAACTGAAAGGGTATGAAATGAATTTTATATAGATTTTGTAAACTATGATTATTTGACACATTACTTGAATTTGTTTCATTATTAGAAGTAGATAATTGTAAAAAAAAATTATGTAGTAAATTATTGTGTTTATGAATTTTACATATTGGACAATGACCTTTTTTGCAAAACTTTTTGTTATAAACAGATAATAAACAGTTTTTACTTAATTTTCCTACCTCTTTATTCTAGCTCTACAGACAAAGCAATAAAATCTGAAGATTAATTAACTAAATGGTCTTTTTTCCAGTAGTTGCAAACACCTTTTAAAGCAAGATGTACTTGTGTATTAGGTTTAATATTATAATGATTGTAATGTTAGATTTAGGTAATTACAAATTATATAAACACTGTCTGTTTTATTTTTTTTAATTAATTAGTTCATGAAGACTTAGCAAATCATCATTAAATTTACTTTATAGTATTTTTATCTACAACACATTACCTAATATAACATGAATAAGCAACAAATCATTTAGCTTTTCTTTAGGAATTATATACCATCAAGAAAAAATGAATGTTTAAACATTTTGCCACGGTTTTTCCTTAGTTAACTGCTAAGGTTTATAAAAGAATAAAATAATAATTAAGAAAAAAAATCCTATATCAACAATACATGAATTGCGCGAGGGTTGTTAGTGGTCACTCTACTGGCAAATTATGCCCGAGCTCAGCCGTAGAGGGATGATACACAAGTGAGCCGCGCCACCGACTTCGACGGTACAAACCGGAAACCTCTAGATTTAATACGCACTAACAACTCTTACAAAATCCCACGAAATGAAATAAAGTAAGCTAAATAAAACAAATCAATTTCAAAACTAGCACCCTCCTTTAATGTGAAAACAATGTTTGAAGTTACTGCAAATTATAAACTCCAAACTATGACTAACTGCATACACTAGCGCCTTAGTATTAAAAGTCAAACAAATATTAAAAAATTTCAGTGTGATCACACGCACGACTTAAAACTAAATTACAATCAACAATTCAAGAAAAAGCTATACAAAATACTAGGTCTTATTAGGCTTATCTGTATTGGTACTAGTGGCTACCAATCTTCAGTAATCCAAAGCTGTTTGGTTCTTGATCAAAACAAGGAACTGCGAGTACCAAAAACAAATTCTGTTCCAGAAGTGCTGCCGGTATTTAGGAACACTTGCCAGTTCCAAAATATGAATAACTGCCAGCACCAATAAAATAGTATAGCCTGTTCCAACAAAAAAAAGGCCCGTACCAAAAAAATAAGCCTGTACCAAGGACCCTAAAATCGTACACTTAATTACCAAAATGCATAATCATGATACAACTGCTCACAGGGGTTCAATTTGTTACAAAATAAAACTGTTCAATTAGTTACAATATTCTGATTAGTAGAGAAATAACAATTACTAACGGTTCCCAAAACCATTTACAATTATTAATAATTTAGTCTAATAATTATATGAGAAAAAAAAACTAGTGTGGCAGTCAGTGGGACTGCCGGCAGAAGTTATACTTCTATGCACGCGCATGGAATCATAAATTTGTATGCGAATGATTTATCAAACTCATTATATGATATTCGTGGTAAGCGACTCCAAAAACCTCCTAGAACCGTCTGCACACTCTGTTTTGTATCGAATTTGCATAAAATTCCTGGAGACGAGGTCCGTCTTAAGCACCAGGTGTTTCGAACACCATCGTCATTATTATAATCGTATTTAGCGTCTCAAAAAACCACCGAGTACCAAGTGTGCACTGATTTCGTACAGAATTTACATAAAACCCCAGGAGAAGAGGTAAATACCCTAGACACCAAGTGCCGCGGAGACTTTCGGAATCGTGATATTCGTGTTCAGCTACTCCAAAAACCCCGAGTATATACATTGAACCCATTTTCACCAATACTTACCAAGTTGTAAGTTTTCTCTCTATTGTCTGTTAGGAATGTACTTTTCGAATGCAGAAATGCAATTTCCATTTTTACATTATAAAATATAGCGACAAATTTCCTGATACTTTAACGAATCCAATGCAAAAAAACGCATTCCGATCCATCTTACGTTACAAAATTCGGAAGTTTTGGTGCTTTATTTCCTCGACTATTCGTAAAAACTCTGTTTATGTAGTCAACAACCTCATAAGCATAGTGCAAGATATACTGCAACCATGTGACGGTATTTTAGACTACAATACTCATTACTGAATATTATTATTAATATAAAATACTAAACTTAATATGTTAACTTACGTGACAGAATTATAAAATAATCTGTCAAATAATCATGTTGCCCGTCACTATGATATTTATACATTAGTTCAGACTGTTTTTTGTATATCTATCCCTTTTCAATGTACTGAATGTTGAAACGGTATTCAAAGGACTTATAGTTATGAATAATAACATGTGATAAATATTTCATCTTTGTTTATATCGACCAATATACCTTATAAGTGTGTCTGTCTCTCTCTTACTTACACCATTACATATGTAATGATTTTTCCCATTTAACTGTACACAAATCTTTTCCACCGAGTGCATGAATAGAAGTATAACTTCAATAATAGAGTTTGTAATGAAACTTGTTACTAAATTAAATTATACTTATACAACCAATTAACTACAGCTTTAGTAAATTGTATTTAACAAATTTAATAATTGAAAAATTGACACTAAATTTACATGATTTAATACAGTTAGTAAATTGAATTTAACAGGATTAATAATTAAAAATTGACTCTCTATAACAAATTTCATAAATTTAAATGATTAAATACAGTTTTAATAATTTTAGTGTATAGAATATGTTAAGCATTACAAATGAAGGAGCAGGAAAGATAAGGTGTCTAGTTTTTTTATAACAGACATAAAATATAAAAAAAATAAAACCAAGCAAATTTAGATTTTTTAATTGTATGGCGTTATTAAATAAATGAAAACAAATCGCTGGATAGAAAGATTTCAAAAAAGGTAACTCACCTAGGTGGAAAAAGGGTATTCTACCTCGAGGACGTTCAATAGTCCAAGACGTTGATTTTTTTGACCCCAAAAGCCTCCTTATAATGTACTGATGTTAAATCTATGAATCGATGAGAAATCACAATAAGAATAGGATTGCCATGTTGAATAAAGTGTGCACTTACCGACGGATAATCTTGTACAAATCCCACACGTGGTATTTTCCAGTTGGAACTAAGGGTTTGATTTTATATCCACAATTTAGTGCTATATATGATCTGTGATTAAAAATCCAACCCGACAAAATTCCTCCGATAAACACACTTAGTACTTTCCAACAAGAAGGTTAACAAGGAAGTGAAAGAACGAAGTCTCTCGCGTTGGCATAAAGTAACTGCACAGAAGAGGCCTTTTACTATTCTATTGTTAATTTAAAATGATCACTGCATTAACGGTAGATCGGTAGTCTTAGATCGGATATAGCAGAAAGAAAAATAGAAGAATAAGTTGACATAATTGATTGTTTACAACATGGAGACTAGACAAGGAGTACGAACTCCATGTATGCAAATAGGGCTACCAAAATAAAAGGGCGCTGGTGTTCCATTTGTACCAAAATGAGCACGTAGTTTAAAATAAAATAAATAATTTTTAATTATTTCAATATTAATTTATTTACACAATGAAAAAAATAGTTCGATCTTTCAGATGTAAACAATAAAAACCAATTTAATAATTCACGACTATTCAATTGTCTATATTCATACCGGTACAAAAGGAACACTAGGGATGCTAGTGGTGAAAAAAGTAAATCTAATATGTACGATACCCTGGCCAGATTTTGTCAATTCCCCCGGTCGAGTGCGTACTCCTTGTCTAGTCTCCATGGTTTACAACTTAAAATATTCGGCTTGTCATAATATTAAATGGTAATATATAAATAACAGAGGTAGTAAATCAATTAGAAGTTAGGAAAAATGCAGCTAGAGTATAAACTAGATACCTACAACAAAACTTTAGGAAAGCAATAAATTGAAATTATGGAAAAATAAAATAAAAAAAACAAGGTCGAACATGGTTAAATACTCGAATAACGTCCAGCTAAGGCACTATAAACATAGGTATTATCATCAGCCATGTTTTGTCCAATGACAACCACAAAACCACAGATGATAGAACAGATATGTTGATGCTTAACATAAGGTTGGCAAAAAGTTCCGACATCAGTGCACAATGTTTAAAACTTTACTTCCACACCCTTTTTATGCTGAAAGTACCTTAAATTTATTTTAAACTAAAACGTTTAGTACTTATACCGTTATAAGTACTTTTTCGCTTTTCGCACTACCAGCTGGCTTAGTTCCCATTTTCACCACTACAAAATCCGATTGCACGTCTCTTTAGTTTGTCTATGGTCTAACACGTGAATTGAGTGACATTGGAATAAAAATGGCTGATGATAATACCTATATCTATAGTGCCTTAGTCCAGCTATACACTAGGATTTTGAAAGTAAACAACAGTTCATATTTTATTAAGAATTTTTAGAAAGTTTTTTATATTTTCGCCGTGTTCTGTATCTCTGTGTCATTCCGTGGAATTTGTAATCGAATTTAAACCTATTTCCCGACTACCTATAGCTCTGAAATTTTCAGGATAGCTAAGAACTGGATGACAATGCATGTTTCAAGTGTGTTTAGGCATATACATAGATTTCGAAATTTATACCGAATTGATATTAAACATGATCTAAGTTGTGTATAGATAATATTATTTTGAAAGTTATTAAATAAATCGTTCGCAGCGTAGTTGGTTAGGCGGCGGATCAGTCTACTTGTGACAGTTCTGTTATGTTATCATAATGGGATCGATTACGCGACAGAGAAGTTTTTTTCTCTTTTTTTTTTGTTCTTACATGTGAAAACATTAATTATTATTTTAACTGGTAATAAAATAAACTGTTTTAGAAAGTTTTTAGATACAACTACACTTGATTTTGTTAACAAGGAAACAATCTTCTCTATGATCAATCACAGCGTTGTATGACTTAATATTTTTGCAAAATCAGGGATGCTGTGCATTGTTGAGATGACACAAAATATGACCTATAAATCAGTAAAAAACTTTCTATTATAAAAAGTTCTTTTTGTAAATTGTGCTTATTAATAATTGCGCTAAGGTGCAAATTTACCCGTGACAACATCACCTCTGGCTATCATTAAAAGTTTGATATTGTTGAACTTAATTTAATTTTAAAATTAATCCAATGCTGAAACTCGTCTGAAAATACTGGTAACTTTAATTTTGCTGATAAAATATTCTGAAGAGAATATTAGGTTAATAATTTTGTTTAAAAATGTTTTTTAAATATAAACGTACTGCATAAATCTGATTTCAAACCTTTCTTGCTTTAAAAACTGATAATTTAAATCTTTTAGATCACATATTCTTTCAATTACAGTTTGAACACTGTCAAAATCTAATATATAAAAATAAGTCGGGTTTTCCTCCCTGATGCTATAACTTCAGAACGCACGAACCGATTTCCACGGTTTTGCATTCGTTGGAAAGGTCTCGGGCTCCGTAAGGTTTATAGCAAAGAAAATTCATGAAAAATTTTAAAAGAAAAGCAGGAAAACAGTCTAATCTATCTATATATATAAAAGCATGTGTTTGTATGTATGAAATCGATGAACTCAAAAACTACTGGACCGATCATTATGAAAATTGGTATATATATATTGAGATGATATTAGTTACTATGTTATATTAAATAAGAATGTAGAACGAAAATCTAATGGAAAGTAGAGAAAGGAGATTTTCTTATTTCGAGTCAGAGCGCAAATTTAGTAACATTGGGATTGATTATCATCATCTTCTTCATAATTCCTAAAAAAGGAAAAAGAAAATAGAATAATAAGAAAAAAAAAATACAAATACATTTCAAAGATTTTTATTTAAAGATTCAAAAATGATTAATCTACATTATATAAAGTTTTGATAATTATGAAATTGATAAATGGGTAAAGTAGATAATTAAAAGTTTATAAAATTGCCAATACGTTAGTAATCAAACATTAATTTTAAATGAATTAGGGGTGTAAGTAAATGAGAAAATTAAATTATAAAAAAAAAAGACATCACAAATAGTTAAAATACATGTTAAAACTTCTACTTACTTTTAAATAATACGTATTTACCAACCATATTCTAATTTATTAATAGTTCAAATGCCAAATGAAATATTCTGAAAAAGAGAAAATTATTAGTTTGTAGTGCTAGTAAATTTCATAAGAATATAAAAAAGAATGATCATTGTTTTAAATTGTAATATTGAATCAAGAATTAGATTTTGTTAATAATTTTATTTGAATAAGAAATTAGTAGGCGATTAGATGGAAAAGATGTATAGATTTAAGTTTGTTGAATTTGTCATTTGTTTTTTTTGTTGATTCTGATAGAATGTCTCTTGTTTTCGGGTTGTTGAGATAGAAGTGGTATTAAAAATTTGCTCCGTAGAAATTTTGAGTTTTTTTTGAAAGTATTGAGAATAGAAAGTATTAAAACAGTTTAAAGTATCAAGATTATCCCAAAGTAACCAGAGAGAGCAATTGGTAAGAGAAATTTATATGATTTTATGAAGAAATAGATATTTCAATCTATGGGGCTGAGCACTTTATGGTATAACTGTATTTTAATTGAGTTAAAGAAGATTAAATGAATATTTAACAAGAAAGAAAGTCATAATTACACTTACCAGAGAAAATAGTAGCCATCCATCGCTTGGTTTTGAAGAGGAAGTGATTATTTGATCTTCATAAAGTTTCCTGAAATCTTTGCTGTATTGGAGGAAGAAAGTAGATTGTCCTAAGAACTGAATCCTGATTCCAGAAGAGGAGTGAAGCTTCACACAAATGGTAACAACTTTGCACTCGTTATAATAAAGAGTTTTATATGTGTTTGATTTTTGAAATTTTGATGAACATTTTTATTTCACTGTTTTATGTATTTAACTAAATTATTATTATTATTATTCACCTTTTTTTGATAAGTTTAATCCAAATTGTTTAGTAACTCAAGTCAGAATATTTCATTTTATATATTTGATGCATATTTGGGTTTATCAACGGTATCTTTGAAGTTTGACACATTTTGAATTAGAAAGGTTAGAAATTTATATGCAATTCATGCTTAGAAAATATTGTTGGTCTAGGATAGTGCGGTTATACAGTCATTTTATTGCAAATTTGTGTATTAATTGATTTTGAATCTAGTTTGGTTGAATATTTGAACTCTGACCTTGACATAAGGGAATAGCCGGTAGCATATTTAAGTAATCATATTGGAAAATAATTACACTGAGTTAATTCTTACCTATTCACTATTTATATTTAAAATTAATTAAAGGTAAGGAATATTTTATAACATAGTGATTGATATTATCAAAACATATTATTATTAATATTCATATTATTCATATATGTTATAAATTTTGGCGCCCAACGTGGGGCTCTAAACAATCAAAATTAGAGCCGATTCAAATAATTAAAATTTGAGAATTTTGTTAAATTTTTTTTTTATTATTTCGCTCTAAACAATCAAAACTAGAGCCTATTTAAATAATTAATCTTTAAAATATTTTTTTTTTGAAAACTTGATTTGAAATTTTTTTTTGTGATTCATATTAGTTATATTTAGCTCGATAGAATAAATTGTGAATATGGAGGGAAAAATGAGATTGAGAGATGGTAAGATAGTAGGAGATGAGAGTGAAAGTAGTGATGGAGGAGAGATTGAGATGGAAAGTGTGGCGGTACAAGTACATGAAGAGAGAGTGTTAGGAGCAGGAGATTACCGAGTGGAAGAGCTCATTCAAACAGGGCAAACACAGGAAGAAGCAGAAATGGAAGAAGGAGAGAATTTAATAGAGATAGGGGGAGAACAGGATCGAACCATGGTTGAAATAGAGACAGAGGAAACTGCTGGTGAAAATGCACAAGAAGAACAAACGGTACAGGAAAGACCAAAAGAAGAAACCAGACCTGATATGGATGGTATACTTCAATTCCTTATGATAAAGTTTGAGAATATAGATAAGAAATTTGAAGAGTCTAATAAAAGTAGAAAAGAAGATAATGTGAAGATGAAGGAAGATATTAATGAAGAAATAAATAAAAAATTGGAAGAGGCTAATAAAAATATCATAAAAGATATAAAAGAAGATAATTTGAAGATGAGAAAAGATATAGATAAGAAATTTGAAGAAAATAATAAAAAGTTGGATCAAATTAAAGAAGATAATGACATGTTTAAAAAGGAAATAAGTAGTATGAAAGAAGATAATTTAAAGATAAGAGAAGAAGTTAAAATTATTAAAAAGGAATGTGACAAGAAAATCGAACAGCAAAACAAGAAATTGAGGACTGAAATACAAGATACAGGAGTAAAAATTAAAGGGGAAATTAAAAAAGGTATAGAAATTAAAATTCAAGAAGTAGAAAAGTCCATTAAAGAAAATTTATCGGAGGAAATAGAACGTGAAGTCAATAAACATACTGATGTCATAAAAAAGGATATTGGACAAATACGATTACAAGAGCAAATTTATGAAGAGGTAGTGGATAATTTAAAAATTAACTTAGGAAAAGAATTTGAAAGACTAGAGGGAGAAGTAGAAAAACAAAAAGGAGTTTGTAGTAAGAATCAAGAATTAACCAAGTATAAATTAAACAAGGAAATGGAAGATATGCAAAAGAAGTTACAAGAAATTATGGATAATAATGTCAGAGGAAATATGGTGGGAGTTCTTCCTAACATGATATCACACTACAACAATACCGGAATTAAATTTGATGGAAACATTAATCATATACATCCAAAAGTATTTGTGAATATAATCAAAAGTAAAACAAAACATATTAGTGATTTCTTGGAGAAAAAACTGTTGATCCGTGATATGTTAACAGGACATCCTTTACTATGGTTCTGCAATAAAGAAAATCAAATGTCGTCAATAAAAGATTTCGAAGAGCAATTTTGTAGATATTTCTGGGGGGAAATCCAACAAGCTACTTTTAGAGAAAAACTGTATTTTGGTAAATATGACTATAATAAAGAAAAAAATTTTAATGCATATGCAATGCAACTATATAATAATGCACAATATTTGGAACCTGCAATGAGGGAAGAGGAAATTGTTTTGTATGTGGCGAGACAGTACAAACATGAAATGACGGAAACAATAGCAATTCATAATATTAAAACAATGGAACAGTTATCAAATTACTTACAGAGACTAGAACGAAGTCTAATGAATGAAAGTAGAACGAATGGGAATGAAAGATTTAATGATAGAAATAGATATGATAATAGGAATTCTGGAGGGAATAGATTTAATGAAAGGAATCGAAATGAGAATAGGAATGATAGTAATTACAGATTTAATAATAGGAATAGGGAATTTAATAGGGGATATAGTAATTTTAATAGGAATGAAACAAGAGCAAATGAATATAGGAATGATAATAGTAATGGTAGAAATGGGGAAAATAGGAATTTTGATAGAAGAAATAGGGAATTTCCAAATAATAATAATTATGATAGGAATGTAGTATCAGGTGATAGGTGGAACAGAGATAATAATTATAGTAATAGAAATTATGATAATAGAAATGTAGTAAATCGGGATAACGAAAGGAGAGATAGAGGTGAAAACAGTAGACAGGTGAATGTTGTAAGTGTTAATCAGAGTGATGTGACTGGTCAAGGCCAGGGACAGAGCGTGGATTTTGCATAAATCGCTCTCATGTGCATAATATCATCTACTCTTCTAAGTATGAACATCCTAGGGAATTTATTGTGAATGATGACGAGGTTAAATTTAATTAACTAAAAAGGTTAATTTTTATAGAGGGGGTTTTCCAAAATATTAAATGTAAAATTATGATAGATACTGGTTCAGAGGTTACTTTAATTAGTCAAAGGGTGGTTTCACAAATCAAACAAGATGATATTATGGTGATAAAAACAAATAAATTATCATTAGTGGGAGCGAATAATAAGAAATTATATGAAACAAGTAATATGATTATGGGGGAAATTTTAATAGGGTGTAAAATGTATAAATTTCAAATGTTATTAATACAAAATTTGAACTATGACATTATATTGGGTTCAGATGAATTAAATAATCATAAGGTTATCATCGATTATGAGGATGAATGTTTAAGATGGGAACAACAAATAATACCATTTATAGTAAAAAAGAATGAAAGTTCGGAAATTAATAATGATGTTATGTACAACAACATAGAAAATATGGAGTTTGACAAATTAGAAGAAAATTGTGGATTGTATAGGACGGAAGTAGAAATATTATGTAAGAAATATTATAAATTGTTTAATGAAGATATATGTATAGCTACAAATTACACGCACAAGTTGGAGATGAATAAAGACATTAAGAATTTTAAAATAAAAACTTATCCGATACCGTATAAAATAAAAGATGAAGTATATGAAGAATTAAATAAAATGTTGAAGGATGGAATAATAGAAAGATCGGATTCTCCATACATAAATGCAATCACTTGTGTAAGAAAGAAGTCAGGAGAGATTAGAATATGTCTTGATGCAAGAAACATAAATGCCTATACAGTCAAACAATATGAAAGTCCTATGAATGTCGAAGGAATTTTTGGAAAAATTACAAATGCAAAAATTTATTCTAAATTAGATCTTAAACATAGTTTCTGGTTAATTCCGTTAGAAGAAAATAGTAGACCATATACAGCTTTCATGGTAGATGGTATTGTATATCAATTTTGTGTGGTGCCATATGGATTGCAAAGTTCATGTGCAGCTTTAGTTAGAACTTTACATACAATTTTAAATAAATATGAATCATTCATTTTACACTACATTGATGATATTTTAATTTATTCGGAAAATGAAATTGTACATAAAAAACATTTAGAAATCACATTAAAAGAATTGGAAAGAGCTGGACTAAAATTAAATGTGGAAAAGTGTAAATTTTATCAAAAAGAAGTTAAATATTTAGGATATGTCTTGAATACGACAGGGGTAAGTATGGATCCTGAAAGAGTACAAGCTATTATGAATTATCAAATACCTAAAAATTTGAAGACGTTAAGAGGATTCCTTGGAATTATAAATTATTATAAAAGATTAATACCAGATTTGTCAAATAAAGAAGTTCCTTTAATAGAGCTACTGAAAAAAGATGTTAAATGGAAATGGACACCCGAGAGAGAAAAAGCTTTTCAAGAATTAAAATTTGTCTTTACCAATAATTTAAAAGTGTATCACCCGCAATACGATAAAGTATTTATACTTAGGACAGATGCATCGATAGAAAGATTAGCAGGAGTGTTAATACAAGTTCAGGAAGTAGGAGAAGTACCTATTAGTTTTGTATCAAGAGTAACAAAGAATTGTGAGAAGAAGTACACGGTTACGGAATTGGAGATGGCCAGTGTGGTATTTTGTATAACCAAATTAAGGTTTTATTTATTAGGAGCAAAGTTTATAGTGGAGAGTGATCATAATGCTTTAACGGCGATGATGAAAAATAGGTATGCAAATAATAGGGTACACAGATGGTTGTTATTGTTGCAAGAATACGACTTTGAGATTAAATATATTCCAGGAAAAAGTAACATCATAGCAGATGCATTGAGTAGGGAAAGTGAAGAACAAGGGGACAATAAAAAATTCAAAATAGGTATAAATAAATTATTGGATAAAGAGAGATTATTTACTTTGGAAAGGGTTATACAAGATCAGAATTATTTGACAGAGGTGGAAAAGAAAAGAACTTTTACAGAAGACAATATTATTTATAAAAAACTAGAAAATTGGGATACGTATGTTATTACAACTAATTATGCAAAGGAAATTCTATACAATCTTCATCACGAATATGGTCATATCGGAGTAAGAAAATTATGGATGCTATTTAGGGAAAATTATTATGCAAAAAAGGATTTAACTAGAGCCAAAGAAATATGCAAAGCTTGTACAATATGTCAATTAGCCAAAGAAAAAAATTATCATAATAGAAATATAAATAAATCAATAGTAACACAAAAACCATTACAAATTTTAGCAATAGATTTTATAAGTAATTTAGTGGAGAGTATTCAGGGATGTAAACACATATTGGTCATGGTAGACATATTTACAAAATATGTACAGATGTATCCTTGTAAAAGAACAAATACCAATACAATATTAAAATGCATTAAAAATTATATACAAATTCATGGAAAACCAGAGAAATTAATTTTAGATCATGCCACATATTTTGAGAATTATAAATTTTTATCTGCATGTCAACATTATAATATACAAGTAAATTTTATTAGCATAAGAAATCCATCATCAAATCCAGCTGAAAGATATATCAAAGAAGTAATTAAATATTTGAGAATTTTATGTATACAAGAACACGATCAGTGGGAAAATAACTTGGATAAAGTACAAAGATATGTGAATGAAACACCTCATGGAGTGACGAAAGAATGTCCAGAGCTTTTATTTAAAGGTAGAGTACCAGAAAGAAAGTGGGAATGGAATAGAAGACAAGAAATCCAAGAAATATTTGAGAAAGTTAATAAAAATTTAAAAAGAAACGCAGAACGATATGTCAAGAGACAAGAAAAGAAATTGAAAAAGAAAACTAAATTTGAAAAGGGAGAACTTGTCATAATAAGAGCTTTACAAGTAGCGGATAAAAGGGAAAATTTGTGTGCAAAATTATTAATGCCTTTTGAGGGACCATATGTGGTAGATAATCATAATGCTGAAAACAGCTATCGGTTAGTATATCCGGATACAGGGAGATTAAGGGGAGTTTTTAATATTAAGGATGTGTACAAGTTTATACCAGAAGAGGGGTAGATGATATTAATAGCAAAGTTTTGTAAATAATAGTATTAAGATGTAAATATCAAATTAAGATTGAATGGTTTTATTGAAAAAAGGTTTATACAATCTGTGCAAATAATATTAATTGAGGCTAAAGTTTTTGTAAAATGAGTGTTTATATATAAAAAAAAAAAAATAGATTAAAATTATAATTTTTAATCCAACATCAATGAAATGTTTGATGTAAAAATTTTAATTGGGGGATTTGAGATGATATTAGTTACTATGTTATATTAAATAAGAATGTAGAACGAAAATCTAATGGAAAGTAGAGAAAGGAGATTTTCTTATTTCGAGTCAGAGCGCAAATTTAGTAACATTGGGATTGATTATCATCATCTTCTTCATAATTCCTAAAAAAGGAAAAAGAAAATAGAATAATAAGAAAAAAAAAATACAAATACATTTCAAAGATTTTTATTTAAAGATTCAAAAATGATTAATCTACATTATATAAAGTTTTGATAATTATGAAATTGATAAATGGGTAAAGTAGATAATTAAAAGTTTATAAAATTGCCAATACGTTAGTAATCAAACATTAATTTTAAATGAATTAGGGGTGTAAGTAAATGAGAAAATTAAATTATAAAAAAAAAGACATCACAAATAGTTAAAATACATGTTAAAACTTCTACTTACTTTTAAATAATACGTATTTACCAACCATATTCTAATTTATTAATAGTTCAAATGCCAAATGAAATATTCTGAAAAAGAGAAAATTATTAGTTTGTAGTGCTAGTAAATTTCATAAGAATATAAAAAAGAATGATCATTGTTTTAAATTGTAATATTGAATCAAGAATTAGATTTTGTTAATAATTTTATTTGAATAAGAAATTAGTAGGCGATTAGATGGAAAAGATGTATAGATTTAAGTTTGTTGAATTTGTCATTTGTTTTTTTTGTTGATTCTGATAGAATGTCTCTTGTTTTCGGGTTGTTGAGATAGAAGTGGTATTAAAAATTTGCTCCGTAGAAATTTTGAGTTTTTTTTGAAAGTATTGAGAATAGAAAGTATTAAAACAGTTTAAAGTATCAAGATTATCCCAAAGTAACCAGAGAGAGCAATTGGTAAGAGAAATTTATATGATTTTATGAAGAAATAGATATTTCAATCTATGGGGCTGAGCACTTTATGGTATAACTGTATTTTAATTGAGTTAAAGAAGATTAAATGAATATTTAACAAGAAAGAAAGTCATAATTACACTTACCAGAGAAAATAGTAGCCATCCATCGCTTGGTTTTGAAGAGGAAGTGATTATTTGATCTTCATAAAGTTTCCTGAAATCTTTGCTGTATTGGAGGAAGAAAGTAGATTGTCCTAAGAACTGAATCCTGATTCCAGAAGAGGAGTGAAGCTTCACACAAATGGTAACAACTTTGCACTCGTTATAATAAAGAGTTTTATATGTGTTTGATTTTTGAAATTTTGATGAACATTTTTATTTCACTGTTTTATGTATTTAACTAAATTATTATTATTATTATTCACCTTTTTTTGATAAGTTTAATCCAAATTGTTTAGTAACTCAAGTCAGAATATTTCATTTTATATATTTGATGCATATTTGGGTTTATCAACGGTATCTTTGAAGTTTGACACATTTTGAATTAGAAAGGTTAGAAATTTATATGCAATTCATGCTTAGAAAATATTGTTGGTCTAGGATAGTGCGGTTATACAGTCATTTTATTGCAAATTTGTGTATTAATTGATTTTGAATCTAGTTTGGTTGAATATTTGAACTCTGACCTTGACATAAGGGAATAGCCGGTAGCATATTTAAGTAATCATATTGGAAAATAATTACACTGAGTTAATTCTTACCTATTCACTATTTATATTTAAAATTAATTAAAGGTAAGGAATATTTTATAACATAGTGATTGATATTATCAAAACATATTATTATTAATATTCATATTATTCATATATGTTATAATATATATATATATATGTATGTATTTTTCCCCAGAGAAGGTTTATATGATATGCTCATTGATGCCACTCGCCACCAGGTGGCGCTGCAAAGTAGCAACTGCCCTGTTCAACCGATTGTCATGAAAATTGGTATATATATATATACATATATATACATATATATATATATATGTATTTTTCCACGGTGAAGGTTTGCATGATATGCTCATTGATGCCACTCGCCACCAGGAGGCGCTGCAGAGTAGAAACTTTTGCCCTGTTCATCAGATTGTCATGAAAATTGGTATGTATATATATTTTTTCAAGCGAAGGTTTATATGCCATGCCCATTGATGTAACTCGCCACCAGCCGGTGCTGTAAAGTATCGATTTTCGCCCCTTTCAACCGGTTGTCATGAAAATCATTATGATGATGTATTTTTAATGGGTAAGATAAATATGATATTCGTATTAATGGATGGCGCTTTCATTAAACGAGCAACCACTACTTATTTGATTACTTTATATCACACCACCGTAAGGTGCCGCAGTTAATATCACATATATTTAAACGAGCAATCCTTACTTAAGTATTGTGACGCCACCGGAAGGTGGCACAGTTAATATCACTTATATTTAAACAAGAAATTCTTACTAAATTAAGTATTGTGATGCATCTAATATATTTTATCAATAAACTACAAAATATAACGAAAACAAAATAGTATACAGGTAGACCTGATAACTAACGAGAAAATATGATGAAAACGATAAAATCAAAATAAATTGAAAAAACGAAAAATGGAAGAATGACATAAATGATTTGCGGTACGAAGTCCGCCGGGTTAGTTAGTCATTTAATATAAATTTAATCTGTTGTGAAACTTACCTCAAATCATCATATTTAGGCAAAACATCACTTGACAAAGTTTTAATTGCATTAATGTACTTTTCCAACATCGTAAGTTTTTGTTTAATAGTACCTCTATATGAACAAGGACTTTAATTCGTCTTGTGACTCTGAAATATTTGTTTAATAAATTTCAAATGGAAAATAGTGCAAAATGTACCTTGTGCCTATAGACTTATGTATTGGATTGATGGTCAAAAAATCTTTTTTATTCTATGCGGCTTGAAGAACCAATGTTTGGGTGATTGTTGGTTCAATTAATAATGGACTATAAAAAAATTGGTGTCTTTAAAATGATAATCTACTTTGATAAACTGACATAAAACTGACATAACCTTATTTTTTCAAATTGTTTAAATAAATGACAAAAAAATATATTTAAACAAATAAATTTTAGCAAATAATAACAAAGTAATTAACATTATTTAGAAAAAGCTATTCTGCTCTTATTTTTTCAATATTTTTTTTTGTTTATTCATGGATTTTAAATTAGTAAATTTCATTTTGGGTATATTTTTCTTTTAAAAAATTCTCCGTTGACGTCAAATCAATTTTTAAGTTTCAATCAAAATAATGATTTTGACGCTTTAATTGTTTTTTAAACAAACAAAGCCATAAATTATGGTTAAAGACTTGTTTTATCAACTACTTAAAAGTATTCTATACAAATTGGATATATGGATCATCATTCATATGGACTTTAACGATAGCTACTTTTTGTGCAAAAAATACCATTATATTAATTTTGGTTTTGTCAAACCTGCTTTTTTAATTATCCATTTGTGGTATCTATAAATTAAAAAAAATTGTAAATTGATAAAGCTATCATTAGTATCCGTAACCGTTTATATCCACGTGTGTTATACTAAATTTGATAGCAACTTTTCTATAAATATTTGGTTTTTATTACTTCAAGTAAAGTACTGTAAGAACTACCAAAATGTGGATAGTCCAAACATGGATTTGGTTGATGACTGTTATTTATTCGTAAGTGTTTAACAGTAATCTATCCTTAGTTTGTTTAATACAACACGCCTAGATATGTATAAGTTAGTGCACTTTAATTTCTTAAATATATTATTAGCCACATTGTTTAAATTTTAGTTTTTTATTCAAGCTCTTTTATTCGTATTTATTTTTATTTTTCACGCCCCCGCAACTCCCCTTGTGGGTGAAACTTTGTAAAATCCGTTCACAGTTGACCTCCAAATTATAAAAATAAGATGATTTCTGTATAGCTTTAACCATCAAGGTTGCACACGCGTCGGAAGCTTAAAAAATGGAGTAACTTTTCCCGTTTTCCCAACATTTTCCTTCACTGCTCTGCTTCTATTAGTTGCAGCGTGATGAAAAGTATACTATAACCAGCACAGGAGTATGAAAAATAATTGTACCAAGTTTCGTTAAAATCCGTCGAGTAGTTTTTGTTTCTATAGCGGTTATACAGACAGACAGACAGACAGACAAAAATTTTACTGATTGAATTCTTGGCATCAGTATAGATATAGATTAATGTTAATATTTTCAATATAACAATTTTTACTGTGCTGCATTAGCACAGTATTTGTATGTATAAAAATTAAGGATCTTGAAATCGATTATCAGAAAATCATTCCTTATTACTAATTCTTTTAATCGTGCAATAGATGTCAATAAACATCTAATCTTGTATGTCACAAAGTAAAAAGTTTTTGAACTTGTTGTGTTTGCAACATATGTTAATAAAAACACTAATAACTGCTGAACACGTTTATTAAGTATCAAACAAGTTATTATACAACTATAATATTAACATCCAATGTGGCGCTTATATCTACCCGAAGATCACGTCATACCAGCTGACAGTCTGTCGGCTGTCTTCTAGTCACTAGTCTTACTTTAGGTAGCACAAGCGGTGAACATAACAGAACTTTTAAAAATATTAAAAATTAGTCGGACCAAAAAATAGTGTGTGTTACACGTCCGGAAAATGTTTTGCAAGTGCTCGTATTGTTTCGCCTCGGTGCTACGCACCTCGGCTACGCAATTTTACTCGCTCTTGCAAAATGTCATTTTCCGTCCTTGTGTCACAAATAACTAGTATTTTAGTTGAAGAAAATAGATTATTTGTTAAGACTTTTCAACCCTGTTAATATAACTTAATAAAAATAGAATCTGTCGTAGGAGAGCAGCAATTAAAAAAACAAAATTTATTTCATTTAAATCTATTTTACTAATTTAGAAAACAATTACAATTTTAACTAATTACACTAATTATCACGATAAATAAACGTTCAATTTTAATTATTATTGGCACAAATCCGATACTTAAACTGATACTGTATCATAGGTCGTAAATGAGCAAGAAGTTTCAGGATCACTCTTGATCCAAAAATGAAAAATGGTTGATCGACTATGTAGAACTATATCAGAGTTCAAAAAGTAAGAAACTATTTAGAAATACTTTTTAAAGGAAATTGAAGACAGAAATATACACTCTGAGCCCCTCGTGAACGGAATGAAAATACATCTGAATATTTAGAAGGCGAAACAATTCCTAAATAGTGCCACTTAACGAAAACTTACCTTGTTCACAAGCTACTTCAACTCGTTTAGAAGTTACTAGTCTAGAAGCCACTCAAAATTAAATGAATGGAATTAAAAGATCTAGAAAATTTCTTACTCACTAATTGCTTCCACAACATTACCTACAATACTAAAAGCAAATTTTATGTGGTTTAAAACTCCTACGCTTTAAAAGTTAAGAGTTCGGTTTCTGGTTGAAGAAGACTTTTTCTGGTGGACTAGAATTGCATATTTATATATGGAAAGACTGGGATCTAGAAATTTCGGGTCTGTAACTTTTCGAAAATTTGATTCGAGAGTTTTCAATAGTTTAACATACCAGCTATTCTTTTTTCTCTTTTCTCAAAAGTTTACAAAGCATGCCAACAATACAAATTATTTATTATGTTTTAATATTATTTAGTGTTGTGAAATATTAAATATAATATTCGAGAATAAAACAATAGAATTATTGAGAAAATTAGTTTGTCTCTTTAAATTTGGTTAATTAGTTTATTTATTAGGCAAGTTATTATTGTCAGATAATCAGAAAATATTTATTGCTAATTAATTAATTTATCCTTTACTCAACTAAACAAACTCTTCCTGTTAATTCTTAATATTCCACAATAACAATTATTTCAATGATCTTGTTACTCTTAATAGTATAAAGTCTATTTATATTTAATAATATTTTATAGGTAAAATAAAATTTGTTATACCCTACAACAATCATTAAAATCACCATTTACGACAAAAAATATAAAAAATGTGGTTATTTTGTTATTTAATTAAAATATTTTTCAAATATATATTCGGATATAAATAGATTTAAGTAATCTTTTACTGAATAAAATATGTTTAGTTTTTCGCGTTTTCTTGTCCGCTATGTTCCAAAATGCCTGCTTTAAATTTAACAAAATCAATGGATTTTTCGTCGATAATTGCCTTATTTTTTTAGCTCAAAAACCAAAATCATTTTAAAGAGCATTTCAAATCCTTTGATGACATTTTAGTAAAAACTTTGGTTAACCCCTATTATTGAAAAGGGTTTAATTCAAAGGACTTCGATGAGCTTTTTAGTTTTTCTCAAACAGTAGTATAGGTAGCGGGGTTCTGTGACCGATGGTAAGCATGCCATCCAGTTCAGAAGACCCGCTATAATCTTCACTCACCTCCACTCACCTGTCCTACAAGAACTTACCTTTGATTTACCTGTAATTTGACCTTTTTCTTTTAGCGTACCTTGACTACCCCTCATGACTACCCCAATGTGATTTTAGTCACCCTACCACCCCTCATTATCAACCCCAGTGCCCAAATCGAACTTAGAATAATTTTGTATGAGAATAAGTGTAGAAAAAAAAATCTGTGTGATGTCTGTTGTGGTATTCGAACCCACAAAGTCATGTGTATAATGTTGACGCCTTAACCAACACGGCTATCATCTGACTTGGAAAATAAAGTTGAAATGTGTTAGATAAACAGCTCCGTCGACGTCATATACGGTTGTTGGTAAGTTAGCAGAGGCGTACTGTTGATTTTTTAGATATTTAGCAATGCCGTACCTAACAATGAGCCGAGCCTAGCCTCGCCTTATGAAATCTTTTTACTAAGTCAAATAAATTAAAGTATAATTACAACAAATTAAATTAAAATGAAAATACAGTTTTTATTTTTTGTTTTTATTTTTTTTTTTTTTTTTTTTATTATAATATTTAAATGAAGCAATGAAATGTTTTTATTTAATTGGAAAATTTGGTAATATATGTTAGTAACATAATATTTTTTTATTATACGACACAATGTTAAAGTGAGAAGAACAAAAGAAGGTTTAAAAAATATGCCTATTCGTGTTACATTTGTTTGTATTAAATGTAAAGGAGAAACAGATTTACCAAACAGTGTATGTATAGAATGTTTAGCAGAGTTATATCGCAAAAGTTTGGGAATTAAACATTCTACAATTTATAGAAAATAAATGAGTCATCAGTTTATATGTCCCAGGTGCAAAGGTGTTTTTCAATAATTATTTGTTAGTTTCTTTTTAACCAATACACTATATTGTTGTAAATACAAATGTTTCAATAGGTTAAATTTTGATGAGGTAGACGGACTTGCTTGTAGAAAGTGTTATAATTACTGTTTCTGTCGCTGTCGCTGTAAAGGATATTTAGAAATGAAGAAAAGTAAAGTATCGTTTTTAAACTTAATTTTCAACTGTTTCGGTTATAGTTACTGTCCAATTGTTAAAGAAGTAAGATGTTAAACTCTATAATAAATAAATAAATTACCGTTTGAAATGCACCTTCCTGGTTACAAGTTTTGTGGTCCAGGAACAAAATTACAAAAAAGTTTATCTCGAGGTGACACTGGTATTAATGGATTAGATGAAGCTTGTAAAGAACATGATATTGCTTATTCTCAAGAAAAAGATTTACATAAACGACATAAAGCTGATAAAATTTTAGCTGATAGGTGATGCAACAGTTTCGATCAAAAAATACAGAATTTAGTGAGAGAATGACTGCACTAGGAGTTGCAGGTGCTATGAAAGCTAAAGTTAAATTGGGTCTAGGCTTAAACGCAACAGACTACCCAAGTAACATTTTCACCTGCGTAATGATCTGCAAATAATCGGTATATGATTATATAAAATACTGTTTTGGACGCACTTATGCAGATAAATGATCTGCAAAACTGCTGTATATTACTTTCATTTCATGTGTAAAAGATCGTTTGCAGAACCAGTGCAGGTTTGCCATACTCCTGTATAAAACCTATAATTGATGGATTTAAAGATGATATGCAGAAATAATTAAAATAAAATAAAAGTATACTCTACATTTTAATTTTATTTCAGGTAATTATCAAATATGATATACAAATATTATTTTATTACTTCTATTTACTAAATCTACAGTCTACACAACATAAACTTTTGAATTATTTAAAACCACTTTACCATTTTTTTTTCACCTTTCTTACGCGTGGATTCGATCCTGGTTCACCATCCATCACCTAATTGAAAGTTAGTCGTCTTACCCACTCGGCTATAAGGACACTTAATACCTACGGTCACTATCGTCATTTAAAACTACTTTTCGCAATAAATAAATTTTTCAGTAGTCAATCATGATCATAATTTTCCAGTTTCGTTTTTATTTTTAAACTGTTATAAAAGTTTTAAGTTTTTGTTGATATTTTTTAATTTGGAATAAAACATATTCTTCTTTTTATGTATTTTATTTTTTATTTATAAAGTTTCATGCAAAGGAAATGTATGGTGTATTGGCACAAATACGCTTTGTTCTGATGAAACAATTGCTACTAATTTACACAATATATCATTAAATAAATACATATTAATTTTGTGAAACTCATATTTCTCTGTTTGAAATATAAACAAAACAAGTGGACAACAAGGGAGTATCAAAAACTCTTTTAAGTCTTTTAAAGTTGCTTCATATATACCTTTAAAATTCGCATATTCCATAGCTGTAATTTCCTAAAGTATATAAACCATATAACAACTCACCCATTAGTGTTCGAGGATCGTTTAGGTAAACGCGAATTATAAGTTTTATTTAACTTTTCTAGTAACGGTTTTAAAGCAACCTGTGAAATGTTAAATTCAATTGCCCAATTTCTTAGAAATGACGCAAAAATATAGTTATGATTTTCTTTTAAATGGTATTGTTCGTCAACTTCAAGCACATCTATTTATGATAAATCCATGTAGAAATCATTGTTAGATCCTTGGCCATTTTCAACAAGTTCATCGTTATTTCTTAATGAGGTTTTTATCGAAAATTTATGTATATCTTCGTTATATTTTCCTTCATTTCACCTTTTTATCCATATTAATTAAATATGAATAATATAATAGGCGATGAAACTGTCAAACGTAAAAAAGTAGATATATAGATATATCATCTGCTTATAATATGCTATTATTTTGCAGTAGTAGATCTATATTTTATTTATATAAAGATATCATTTGCAGAGAATTCTTACTGCAAATAGTCTGCATTTAATATTCATTTTCATATTTGTCTGCTTAGAGTTTGCTATTATTCTGCAATAGTAGATCTGTATTTTATTTATATAAAGGTGTCATTTGCAGAGAATTCTTACTGCAAAATGTCTGCATATAGTCTTCATTTTCATATCTTTTATTTGAAGACATTATGCAGGACACAACTGAATTTCCTTTGTCAGTAAATGTCTTATGCAGAAAATATCTGCAATTTTAAACAGTATGCAGGTGATATGAAGTACATCTTTGGGTAAAGGTAATATGATGATTATATGCAGATTACTTCTATTTCTACAGATTATCTGCAGTTGATATACAGTTATAAAAATGACTGCAGGCTCTTTGCAGTGCATTTGCAGTTAATTTATGCAGGTCTGTGTTACTTGGGTATTGTTTTACAGTTAAAAAAAAATGTTGCAGAGAATTGGAAAAAGTAAAAATGCATTTAGAAAAAGCTTCTTTGGGTATAAATTATTGTTTACAAATACTTAGTGACAATAAAAGAAAACAAGTGAAACAACAACAACAACTACATAAAAACTTGGTCAGAGAAATGAAACGCAGAGCACTTGAAAAAATGGATGTTGATAATTATCCAATTAATTTAAATACAAGATTACGTGCCAAAAGAAAAATAGTTGATACAACAAACGATGCAGTAAATAAAAAAGTAAAAATTTACATGAATGAATCTATTCCTTCAACAAACAAGAATAACAACAACAACAATAAACGAAAATTCAGTGATGACGATGATGACTACAATCAAGATGAAAATCGTGTAAAAACAAGTTAAATCTTGTATTATTTTGTTTGTATTAGTTGTATTATGGTAAAATAAAAGTCTTTTTAAAGTTTTTCTGTCTTTTATTATAAATAAGAGTTTTTCAACATTTAAAATATAAGTTTTACGTTCAGAGGTTGTACAAGATGGTTCAAAAAAAGAAAACAAACTAATACAAAAAATAATTTAAAAAGAAAAACAAAAAACTTTAACCAATATAGATTTGGGAAAATATGTAAAGTTATGGAATATCTCAAATTTTCGAGGTGTTTTTATGAGAACCTCTTTACCGAAAAAAATTCGAACCTATGAAACTGGTATTCTTAATTTGGATGATAAAGACGGTCCTGGAAGCCACTGGACAGCGTATAAGAAATATAAAACACGTGTTGTTTATTTTGATAGTTATGGTAATCTTAGACCTCTCAAGGAAGTGATAAAATATTTTAATTCAAGTTATATATGTGATACCTGTTATAGAGTAGCTGGCAACAGCGAAGCGAACCGCTGCCGAGAGGCATATTTTAAAAAAGTAGTAGAAGATTGTAATTCGTAGGGTTGACGAGTAGTCAGAGTTTGTACCCAGTTTTGTTAAAAGTATAAAGTTTTAAAATAAAATTATTAAAAAATACAGTCCACATCGAAGTTAATTTAAAACCCCAACATTTGGTCCAATCGAGCCAGGATTGGAATATTATAAGTAATATTAGGGGTGTAAGATTAATAAAGACTGCCGGTGAGAATAAGCAACCAAGGTCAGCTGTTGTGTGAATAGCCATTTTTAAAAACGAACTACGAAGGCAAATCGGAGGTCAGCGTCAAGTCGTTGTCTTGCTCCACCAAGGGTTCCTTCCTGATTTCAAGTAAGATTATTCCTTTTATTATTTAATTACATTTAATCTGTGCTGAGTAAGCGTTAAGAGTTAGGTATAATTTTATTAGTTTTGCTGAGTAAGCGTAATAAGTATTAATATGGCGGATTTAAGCAAATTAAAAACAAAGAGAAGTAGCATAAGGTCGAAATTAACCCGGTTTGTTAGTTTTTTCGATTCTATTGATAAAAATGAACTAAATGATTCAGTGATTAATCAGCTTCAGATGAGAGTAGAAAAAGTTGAATCAGTTATAGATGAATTTAATGATGTTCAATTTGAAATTGAAGCAGCTTCATGCAAAGCCGGTGTTGAGGCTGAATCAGATGAAGTTGTGAGAGAGGAATTTGAAAATAAGTATTTTGAAGTAATGAGTAATGTTAAGTTAATTTGTCGTAATTATAATGACACAGTTGCAAGTGCAGAGAGTGGCTCAACTAGAAATTCTATACAAAATTCTAATCAACTTCAAATGACACAAGGTATAAATTCTCCAATAAGCCAGAAATTAGTTAAGTTACCACCAGTCAAGTTACCAACATTTAATGGTCAGTATAGTACTTGGTTAGAATTTAAAGATACGTTTGTAGCTTTAGTAGATAGCGATACGTCTTTGACAGATATTCAAAAGTTTTATTATCTCAGATCGTCTTTAGAAAAAGAAGTATTAAAAATAATTGAATCACTAGATATGTCAAACAATAATTATAAAGAGGCATGGAAATTTTTAGTCGAGCGCTTTGAAAATAAAAAAATAATTATTTATAATCATATTAAAGCAATATTTGAACATCCTAGTTTAACCAAGGAATCATATTCAGATCTTAGAAACTTATATGATTCAATTACAAAACATTTAAGGTGTTTAAAAAATTTAGGAGAAAATATAGAGAGTTGGGATCGTTTAATAATATATATTATGAGTAATAAATTTGATTTTACTACTAGAAGAGATTGGGAGTCATTTAAAATTAAAAATGAACTGCCCACTATGGAAGATTTAAATAAATTCTTGAAACAAAAGTGTGAAGTTTTAGAAAAATTAGATAGTTCTGAGTTTCAAAAACAAAATTCAGGTAAAATGATTAAATTTAATAAAAAGCAGGCGCATAGTTTTACTAGTACTAATTCAGGTTCATTATCGGAAGGTTCAAAATTTATATGTTATTATTGTAAAGGTGAACATAGTATTTATAATTGTGTCGAATTTTTAAAGTTAAAGGTAGAAGATCGAATATCTTCGATAAAGGGATTAAAATTATGTTTAAATTGTCTGAGAGATTCTCATCCATCGTGGAAATGCCAACGAGCAAAATGTTCAAAATGCAGGAGACCTCATAATAAATTATTACATTTAGAAACGTTCGTAACCAGAAGTAATTTGAATACTACCGATGGCGCAAATAATACCATAAAAGATGATGCAAGTGTTAGTAGTTCTAACGAAAATCGTGAAATCGCGAGTACAGATAACAAACTTGCATTGAACGCACAGGTGGTAGAAAGCGGTGTTGTCACGCCAGAAGTAGTTTCACAAGTTTTACTGTCTACTGCTTTAGTAAAACTATATTATAAAAATAAATGTGTTACGGTGAGAGCACTTTTAGATAGTGGCTCGCAAAGTAATTTTTTGTCTCGAAGGGTTTGTGATAAATTAGATTTAACAGAGACTAAAGTTGAATTTGTTGTAAAAGGTATTAATAAAATACTTACAAATATTAATTCACAAGTTAATATAACTTTAAATTCTCGTGTTACAGATTTTAAAATAGATATAAACTGTTTGGTACTAGATAAAATTACAGATCAAATTCCATTAATGTCATTTGATAAAAATATTTTAAATATTCCGATTGAGGTAAACCTAGCGGATCCAAATTTTAACAGGTCTGATGAAATAGACATTTTACTAGGTTCTAATGTTTTCTGGTTAGCGTTAAAAACAGGTCGATTAGAACTTGGAAAAAACCTACCTATACTTCAAGAAACAGAATTTGGTTTTATAATAGCAGGTAATTTGAGTTCAACTTCAGTTAATTGTAATCTATCATTAGGGCTCCATTGCATCAATGAAGTTTCATCAGTTGATGAAAAAATAGAAAAATTTTGGCAATTGGAAGATGTTAGTAAAAGTGAAATTATTATGTCAGAATCAGAAAAATATTGTGAAAAATATTTTGAAGAAACAACTGAGAGAAATGAATTAGGTAAATATGTAGTAAAAATTCCGTTTAGAAATAATGTACATAAGTTAGGTAAGTCCAGAGATATGGCGTTTAAAAGGTTTAAATTATTAGAAGGAAAATTAAATAAAAATTTAGAATTAAAACAAGAGTATTGTGCATTTATGTCGGAATATTTATCTATGGGGCATATGACACCAGTAACAGACTATAAAGATGATGGATTTTTCTTACCACATCATGCGGTTATTAAAAATGAAAGTTTGACAACTAAATGTAGAGTAGTTTTTGATGCCTCTGCTAAATCGTCCACCGGGCTTTCTTTGAACGAGGTGCAATTTGTTGGACCTACACTCCAGCAAGATATATTTTCAATTTTGGTTAGGTTTCGTACTTATGAATATGTTCTTACCGGTGACATCTCTAAGATGTACCGACAGATATTATTAGCAGAGTCAGATACTAATTATCAAAAAATATTTTGGAGAGAGAATTCTGAGGAAGAATTGAAATTATATAAGCTAAACACTGTAACATATGGTTGCGCGTCTTCTCCATACTTAGCGGTCAAATGTTTGTTTCATTTAGCAGAAAAAAATGCGAAAAATTACCCGTGTACTAGTAAGATAATTAAAAGAGATTTTTATATGGACGATTTACTGACGGGAGCAAATTCTATAAATGAGTTAGTAAAAATTCAAAATGACGTTGTTTCAGTGTTAGCAAGCGCGGGATTTGAATTAAGAAAGTTTTTAAGTAATAATAAAGAAGTAATGAATAAGTTCAAGTTAAATGAACATTTAAATAAAAGTATCTTGGATATAGGCGAAAATGAACAAAATAAAACTCTAGGTATTTATTGGGATTCAAATAATGATTTTATTAAATATAAAATAAGTACAGAAGACAAGTTGACACATCATAATATAACTAAGCGTACTATGTTGTCACTGGTTTGTCAGATTTTCGACCCATTAGGACTAGTAAGTCCAGTTGTTATTGTAGCGAAATTATTAATTCAAGATCTATGGAAATTAAATTTATCCTGGGATGAAAACATTCCTTTGGAATTATTCAATAATTTTATATCGTTTTATAAAGATCTTTCGGTTATTCGGCTGTTTAATATTCCTCGACATGCTAGTTTTTCAAAATACATTAAAATAGAGATGCATGGATTTAGTGATGCATCAATAAAAGCATATGGGGCGTGTGTCTATTTAAGGTGTTCCATAGACTCTAGTAATTTTGTGTCAAATCTGCTATGTGCTAAATCTCGTGTAGCACCGATTAAGACAGTCAGTTTACCACGTTTGGAACTGTGTGGAGCAGTGCTACTTTCAAATTTAGTAGATAAAGTGAAAGGCGTTATAAATTTAACTATTCACGATTTTTATTACTGGTCTGATTCCACAATATCATTATATTGGATTAAAAAAGAACCTAATAGATGGAAAACATTTGTAGCAAATAGGGTGAGTGAAATAAGATCACTTACTAATTATCGTTGTTGGAATCATGTTAAATCTGAAGATAATCCTGCAGATTTAATATCGCGTGGTTCGCTAGCAGAAGATCTATTAATAAACGAGTTATGGTGGTACGGACCTAAATGGTTCAAATATAATAATTTGGAATGGAAACATTTACAAATTAAGGTTGAATTAACTGAGATCCCAGAGCAAAGAACTATTCAAAATATTGTCGCTTATGTAGTTATCGAAAATGATAAAGAATTTAACCATTTAATTAGTAGAATTTCATCATTTCAAAAAATCATAAGAGTTTTAGCTTACGCTTTACGTTATTTAGCAATATTAAAGGCAAAGATAAATAAAAACCAAGAAAATTTAGAAGGACCTTTAAGAGTTTCGGAATTACAGTACTCATTATTTTGGATAATAAAAAGAGTACAGATGGAAAGTTTCCCACGAGAATATGATGCGTTAATTAATAAAAAGATTCTCCCAAAAAATAGTAAAATTTTGAATTTGAACCCATTTATGCATGAGGGTGTTCTTAGGGTAGGGGGAAGAATAAAGAATTCAGATCTTGAATATGATAGAAAACATCCTGTTATCCTGCCTCATAATCATATTATAACCACACTTATTTTGAGAGAAGAACATGTAAAACTTTTACATTGTGGTGTACAAAATCTTTTGTCCGTTGTTCGAGAAAGATTTTGGCCCATATCAGGTAGAAGCGCGTGCAAGAAAATTGTAAATAGTTGTATTAAATGCTACAAGATGCGGCCAAAAAATTGTAATTATTTGATGGGAGATTTACCTGAGGCAAGAGTAAAACAGAACTCAGTATTTTTAAATGTTGGTACAGATTTTGGTGGTCCCTTTAACTTAAAGGATAGACAAACACGAAATCCTAAATTAATCAAAGGTTATGTATGTTTATTTATATGTATGACCACAAAAGCGGTTCATCTTGAGCTAGTCTCTGAACTTACAACTGCTGCATTTTTAGCCACTTTAAATAGGTTTATAGGTAGGCGTGGCAAACCTGCTAACATTTATTCAGATAATGGATCTAATTATGTTGGAGCTAACAATGAGCTCAATAAAATGCATGAATTTTTAAGTAATAATGCGGATTATATTGCTAATCATTTAGTAGTTGATAAAATAAATTGGCATTTTATACCTGCCTATTCCCCTACATTTGGAGGTTTATGGGAAGCAGGTATAAAGAGTGTAAAACACCATCTTAAGCGCGTAATAGGAGATAGGGCTTTAACCTTCGAACAATTTAACACTGTCTTGGTGCAGATTGAATGTATATTAAATTCCCGACCCATAAGTCCTATCACTGATGATCCTGAAGATTTAACCGCGTTAACACCAGGACACTTTATTATTGGAAGACCTCTAACCAGCTCTCCAGACTATAATTTAATTGATGTTGCTGAGAATCGTCTTAATAAATGGCAAAGTCTGCAAGCTATGGTGCAGCATTATTGGAGCAGGTGGCACAAGGAGTACTTGGCTGAATTGCAGACTAGATCTAAATGGAAGGTTAATTGCAAAGAATTGCTGAAAATTGGATCTTTGGTGTTATTAAAAGCAGATAATGTTCCTCCCATGTGTTGGCAGCTAGGAAGAGTTGTTGGTCTACGACCAGGAAAGGATGGAATCATTCGTGTGGTTGAAGTTAAGGTACAAAGTGGTGTAGTGTCACGCGCAGTAAATAGGTTGTGCGCTTTGCCTATTGAACAATAGAATTTATTGAATAAATATTGGAAACTATTATTGGTAGTAAAGTATAGATACTAAAAACTTTAAAGAACGTTTGGTGTTAACCGTATATTTAGACACGGTTAAGAACGAGTTTTGTTTATTATTATTATTATTGTCATTTCTTTTTTATTTTTATTTTTTGTGTTAATTGAAATTTGTTTAAGTTTATTGAAGTACTTGGTACTTGCAACGGGGGCGGTATGTTACAGAGTAGCTGGCAACAGCGAAGCGAACCGCTGCCGAGAGGCATATTTTAAAAAAGTAGTAGAATATTGTAATTCGTAGGGTTGACGAGTAGTCAGAGTTTGTACCCAGTTTTGTTAAAAGTATAGTTTTACAATAAAATTATTAAAAAATACAGTCCACATCGAAGTTAATTTAAAACCCCAACAATACCTATATAAATATATTAAAAACACTCATGATTATATAAAACCGCTTACTTACATTTCTTATCTTTTATTGTTTATTCATTAATATGATGTCATTTTATAATCAACTTTGTAAAATATTATTATAATAAAATTAAATCTCTATTTAACTATTGTCGAACACATTAGTTTATTTTGAAATTCATTATAAAAAAAAATAAAGTTTTTTTAAGTTTTTTAAAAAACACTTTGGACCTCTACAAAACATAACTTTCAAATGGATTTTGTAATATTTTATATAATCATAATGTTAGTTACAAACCTGCAGGTGGAGCATAATTCAGCGATTAAGCAGAAATGCGAAACCTATAAAATGATAAGAACAATTTCTAAGAATAATATAATTGTTTCAGTTAAAAGTAGATTTTATTTTATAATATTTTTTAGTGTTAAACGAGTAGTCTAAAAGTAAAAATCAATTTACTTTCTTGATTTAAAGTTGTAATTTTCAAAATAAAGTGAAATATTCTCTGATTACATTTTGATTTTCACAGGATACATCATCGAAAATAAAAATTGAATTTGGTTTAGCGTCAGAAGGGTGCATTATATTTTCACTTCCACTAAATGTATAAAATCCAATTCCTTTTACTGGTTTTAATAATATTTCTAAATATTTATATTTTGGTTGTATTAAAGATTTTGAACAAACGTAGACATTTTCAAATTTTAATCCTTTCGGATGTTCTAACAAATTAATCATCACATTAGTTTTACCACAATTTGAAGGTCCTACTATCAGACATTCAATTGTTGCTGGAAATAGTTTTCTGTGTTTAGAAATCTTTGGTTTATTTATTTCTTCAAAAATATTATTTTCAATTTTCAAAGACGTACCATGTTTTACAATTTACATCTTGCACATATTTTAACTAAATGAATAATTTCAATACTTTCAGTTTATTTATATAAAATAAAACAACATTTTTTTGTTATTATTTTATTTTTTACAATAAGTATACCAGAAGTACAAATTAAAGACATTTTCTAATGCACAAAAAAAAAATTCTTACCTTTGCGAAATTAAATAGGAATACACTTTTTGTAATTTTACCATAGAAATTTCTAACAGTGTACTAAAGAACCTCTATAACAACCAATTGTAGTGACGTAATCGTGTGATATTGAAAATTTCTACAGAATTTGCAAAATCATCAACTAGTATCAGAATAACCGGAGTCAGACAGTACGACCACAGGTCAGGTATCTGTTTTAAGTACACTTATTAGTTGGACTGGACCACGACCGCTCTTCAAGCGGATTAACGTTGTATTCTAAGAATTAAAACATTCACTATTGACTTGACATATTATTTATTATTAATGTGAATTATAATAAGACATAATTTTTATAAAATCTTTTTGTGATAACAGGTCATGTCTATATTTTGATATCTTAGATTTAATAAAACCATTTTTTTTTTCTGTGTTACACTTTTTAGTTTTTTGGTGTAACATTTTACGAAATGTATTTTAATATATGTTTCTGCTTAATAGTTTATTAAAATATTTACAAAATTAAACAAAACTTGGGTGAGAACTATAAAAATAAGAATTACAATGAGAATGAAATGATTCACACGCGTTTGTGGTCCTGTAAATACTATCTGTAATACAAGCTCACATACTTGAGTGAAAATTACTTTTCTGCATCTATATAAGTTTCCATGATATAATCGTAGAATTTTGAAAGACTCGGATTACTGGGTATTATTGAATGAATTTCTTTAGAAAAAAAGTTTCCTGCTTCATGAGGGTCTAAAAATTGAAGTTCAAAAAATTGTTTAAGAAAATTGACTCAAATCCATTTTTCGTGGAGTTACACTTCTTAAACAAACTAAATTAACTAGATAAAAAAAAAAAAAAAAAAAAAAAAAAATTTAAAATTTGATAAAAATTAAAACTCTATTACTACTCTCCTACTACTCTTGATATTGTAATTGTTTTCAAAGAATCCCATTAAATCGATTAGAAAATAAAATTTTATCCTGGTCGAACTGAAGGATGTGCTTAATTTAACCTTTTTCAAAAAAGGATTTATGCAGGTACTCGTGGTCCAACTAACCGGTTCCCAGAATAACAACTTGACATTGAACTTAGCAAGAAGTTACATAAGAAAAAATATAATTTTTTTAACTATAAAGAAAATAGTAAACATAAATCTTTAGGGTTAGAGTGATAACAGACTTTGCTTTTGCTGACTAAAATTTAGTTATAATATGCACTTGACACCACTAAAGTAAATATACAAAGCATTAGTACATATTTCACAATGTATATAAAATAAGTGACTAAGCAAATTATTGTATGACGTTGTTTATACCACGTGCAATTTTGCAATTCTGTAATACTTTGTTGTTGTGCCTATACTCGATCCGTTCAAAAGATGGAATTCAAGGACACGTGATCAGTGACTGACCGCTGTAATTGTACGATGCCACGTCATGTGTTTTTGAAAACTGCAATTTCAGCAAAAAATTTGTATATAAACACATAAACTAAATTTATTAAATCATACAGTGTTTTAAGTTGAATAACAATAATACACAGTGTTCAAAAAATGGCTTCAGTTCCATGCACTCTAGTGATTTTTACAGAGGACAAGATAAACTTTCCTCCCAAAGATGTGCTCATTTTCATGAAGCAGTTGTTTAAGTAAGTTTATTTTGTTTATTATTCTATATTTTCTTTTACTTTTTATTTTAATTTTTAAATATTATTTTAATTTCATTTATACTTATAATTTGTTCTTTTTAATTCAGATATGGTGTAAAAAAAATCTCACTTCAAAACGATAAAGTTTTTATAAGCTTATCATATTCGCCACGAGCTGAAACTTTAAAACGAAAGTTTCAGCAACTACCGATAAAATACATAAGAAGTAAAATGGAAAACATGGATGAATTCAAGGTGGTAGAGAGAGTGGTTCGACGATATCGATACAATTTTGTAGATGAAGATGTTGATGAAGTAAGAAGAACTGTATCGAAGCAAAATATTCATTATATTGAACCACTTGAATTGGATTTTGATCAACTAGTAGAACTTGACGGAGAAGGACAAAATATTGAAAAAGATCAAAATGTACATTGAAATAAAAGTTTTGATTTTTAATTACGTGTTTAATTTATCTTACCTTTAAGAAATTAAATAGGAATACATATTTTGTAATTTTACCATAAAAATTTTTAACAGTGTACTAAAGAATCTCTATAACAACCAATTGTAGTGACGTAATCGCGTGATATTGAAAATTTCTGCAGAATTTGCAAAATCATTGAATACTTTTAGAATAACAACTTGACATTGAACTTAGCAAGAAGTTACAGTCTTTAATTATTATTATTATTATTATTATACTGTTTTTAAAAGAAAAAATTGAAGTATGTAAAAAAAAAATTTTTTGAAAACGTTGAAACGGTAAATTTTAACGCTGTTTTAACGTTTTGACGTTTTACATTTTAGAACTGTGACGTTCATGAATTTTGTAACGATAAAATTAAACAAGTCTTATCGCAATAAAGATAACAGACTTAGAAATTAAATATCAAAAGCGCGTGACCTTGGTGCATTAACTATTAAAAATATATCAATCTTGAATAAAAAAAAATCGAGTAATTTAAATTTTTAGAAACCAAATTTTAAATTATAAAACTAAAAAGTTTTTGTAATATATACATTTAAACATCAAATTTTAAATTAAAAACTAAAAAGTTTGTAAAATAACGAAAAATATATCAAACTTTAATAAAACTCAATTAAAAATTTTCACAATAATATTAAAAAGCTTAGTACGGCAAATCGTTCAGTAAGCATTAAGAGTTAAATTGTAACCAAATCGTTATCAGAAGGTATATTTTCAAAGTTTGTTCGTTATATCACTAGGCAATAGAGTCGAAAAAACAGATAAACAGCATTCAGCGATAAGTGTTTAAAACATTGTAGGCCATGCATATTTCATACTTTATTAAAAAATAATTTTCGCTTTGATTTATTTTCAGTATTAGAATTTTCTATTCTGACAAAGAATTCTGTGACTATCAACTTAAAAGTGTTTCAAAAAATTGTTTTTTATAATTTTGACAAGTAAAGTGACATTTTTCAAAACTGCTGTCAGTTTTGAAAGTCATTACTTTTCATAACTAGTTTTGAAAAGTAAAACTTTACGTAACTAGTTTTGAAAACTTCATTTCAAAACAAGTTACGAAAAATATAAAGCAAATATAAACAACTAAGAACTATTTTATACTAACTTTATTAAAGAAATATTTAAAAGCCGACATTTTTAAACAAAAAATTAAATAAGTATACTTAATATTTAAGTCAGAAACTTACCTTTTAATTATATCTGTATTAAATAGAATTGTCATTAGAAAGCTATCAATGCAAAATAAACACGAGAACTAGATGTATTGTTTTTAATTATTATTAGATAATTATGATTTTTTTTATTTATGGAATTTCGTCAAAATTATAAAAAATCTTGTACGGAACTCGTTATAAAACGTCATTTTGTTTAACTCGTGTTCATTTGCAGCACTCGCTACGCTCTTGCCGCAACATCACACTCGTTAAAAAAAATTGGACTTTTCATAACTCGTTACGTAAATAACTATTACCTTTACTTTTATAATAAATTGATTTTTTCTAGAGTTTTTAAATATAAATACCTGTAAAATAAACTTCTTATTATTATGGATGATACAATACTTTTTAAAATTACGCAATATTACGAAATTAAGAATAAGAGATTCTGAACAGATCACTCTTTATAGGTTTTCGAAAAGGTCACGTGACATGTAAAATTATGGTTACAATTGAGAAAAATTATTGATGTAAAACTATTTATCAGTCGTTTGATTATTTACTAATTTAAGGTTATCTAATAAGACGGTCGTTATAGAGGGTCCATATTTTGCTACCCTAACGCTCTGTGCTACACACTGCTACGCTCTGCTACGCTCTGCTACGCTCTGCTACGCTCTGCTACGCTCTGCTACGCTCTGCTACGCTCTACTCTGATGTTATGTTGTTCACTGCTACGCTCTGCTACCGTCTGCTACGCTCTGACGTTAAATGGTTGGGGTTTGATAGTTCGCATAATAGCTGGATTGAAAAATCTAATATTTTATAAACTCTGTTGTTTCTTACTTTGAACATTTTTTACACGTATTCTTATGACAAACAAGATACGTTTTTATAGCTTCCGGGGGCCTTTTTTGATTCATAACATCTATTGTTTAAACCGTTTAGTCCGACTAAAACTGTCCTTAGAAGCAGAAGCAATTATTTTTACTTAGTTTCAACACAAGTTTTACCAAGTATTAAAAGATGATGACACAAGACAGTGGTTATTGTAGTGAAAACTTACCGTCATATTCTGAGAGTAGTAGTGAAGATTCTATCTATATGGAAGAAGTAAACAGAATTTTAAATTTTTACGAAGACAAAGTAAAACGTGAAAATTATTTGCTGCTACAATCATCTTTCACAATTGAGGGGTATGTTATAACAGTTGGCTTATCTCCTGCAAGAACATTTTCTCCAGCTATTATTTTATCAGAATACTGCAAGCCAAGTAAATTGTCGTTTGGGAAAATGAAATGGCTTGACCTTATTGAATTTTTGAGCAAAAGCACATTTTTTATTGAACCACTATCAACCTACACAGATGTGTATGATCCAGTAACATTTTCCTGTGGAGATTTTTGTACAATACGACAGTTGGTATCCGATGACACCAGGTTCATAGAAGTTGCAAAACATGGCGTAAGATTTCATCTAACGGAAAAGGATGCAGATGAACTTGTTAGAGTACATCATTGTATCGTAGCTTATCAGATTTCACTTATAGAAAATATTAACTTTAATTGTTATTATAATAATGTTATAGATATTGTAAAAAAAAATTTTGATTTTAACTGGTTTAAAGGATTAGATGTATTTTGTGAAATGTGTACTGATCCTTTATTATGTAACGCTTTGCGTCAGTATATTTACTTTTATGAACAAAATGTAACAAGAGATTTAGAAAATATGAAATAAACTTTTATAAAAAAAAATAATGACTTTTATTTCAAAATCGATAATAATAGCATCAAAAAATGTTATTTTATCGTTACAAAATTCATGAACGTCACAGTTCTAAAATGTGAAACGTCCAAACGTCAAGATAGCGTTAAAATTTACCGTTTCAACGTTTTAAAAAACTGATAAGAAAAAATTTTCGATTTACATGTATTTCTTATGGAAAAACATCATTTCAAAGTGACAAAAAGTGACACTTTTCATCGTTTTTTTCGTTATTAAATTCATGAACGTCAAAGTGTCAAAAAAAAGACGTCTAAACGATGAATTTGAACGTTATTTTGGTCGTTTCAACGGAACATAATAAAAAGAAATATTCTTGGTTTTATTTATAAAGACTTATGTTTACTATTTATATTTCAATTATAATTTTTTTATTTAATTTTCTTTATAGTTAAAAAATTATATTTTTTCTTATGTGAAAAATTTGTTGGGTAATAAATAAAACACGAGTTATAACCACGCCACTGGAAGGATCATACAGAAAGAAGATGCAACATCCGCTAAGATAGCAGAAACGCAAATTCAGCTTTTTCAAATTATATCATAAACAAACTTTACATTATATTCAATTATAATTCATTCTGACTTGATTCATTCATTCTAAAGAAAACACATATTTTATATTATAATTCATTCACTTCTTATTTCAATCTCAGTAGACTATGCATTTTATTTCTTGGATTGGCACTTCAATTTGTTGGGTTGGTACCTACTGTCGAAATATTGACAGCACATTGTCAAAGGTAAAATTGTTGAAGATTCAATAACGAAATATTTGATGCTTTCTTAGATTCAATATACAATACAAAAAAAAAAAAAAAAAAAGTACAGAAATTCACAACAGCATCGTTAGATGTTATGGTATGTTTAGGAAACAAGCTAACAGCTGTGAGAGTGTTTATTTAAATCAATTGGCCGAGGTTTTTCAAGTAAGTACGATTTTATGTGTATTTCTTTTAAATCAATGCTAGTGGCTAACATAAACTTATATATTTTGCATTAGATTAATTGAGAGAGGTTTTTGTAATGAATTTATAAATATGTATCACTTTTTTAAATAAAATTTATATTATTAAAAGAACACATAACCTTTTTTGACAGATATCATAATAAATTATATACAATGTTGTCAGATTTCAAATTTCAAAATTATACATTTTTGTAACTATAATTTAATTCAAAATTTTGTAGTGGATGAAATTTTAAAACAACGAGGACATGAAGTACTTCGACTACCACCATACCATTGTCACTACAATCCAATAGAACTGATCTATGATAAGTCACGTTTTGTGTAATGCACCTGCGATAATTGTTAGTATCTAAGCAAAAGGTTATCACTTATCACATGTCCGTTTTGTATATCTAAGCAAAACTTGCTTACGTATTTGTTATTGTTCTATAAATTAAAACAGAATATGTCCCGGACATCAGTGCAAAGTAACAACCACGAAGTATAACAACTATTAACGATCATGTCAAGCAAACTCGATCAGATGTCAGATGCTGTAGTAGCTAATGTGGAATCGGTGAGTAGAATAATTAAATTTAAAAAAGATTATCAAACTCATATTAAAAATTTTAAAAAAGTTATATTAGTTTTAAAAAGGGGTCTTCGAAACAAAGATAAAAATTTAGGTAATTTTGTGAAAATTGAAAATAATTTAGCTATATTAAAATATTACTTAAATCAATTTAAAATTAATTTAAAAAATAAACGTTTACAAAAGAGGCAATTAGTATGGGAGGATTTGGATTCTTGTTTTAATAATCGCATTAAAACGGGAATCATAATGAACTTGAAATTTAAAGATCCTAAAATTTTTCACGATAAAACATTTAAAATTTTTGTTCATAGAATTAAAAAAGAATTGGTGAAATCATTATTAAAGGTAAATGTTATTTTAGCTGGTATATTTATTAAACCATCCCAAAATTTAGAACGTTCAACTAAATATTTCAGTACAAAAAATGATATTATTGATTTGAATACGGATTTAGTTGAATGGTATGCTACTAATATTACAAATAAAATTTTAACCAAGATGGAAGAATTTCAAGAGCGTGATTCAGGCTGGGCTCTAATTGAAATTCTATTTTTGAAAGTTCATATAAATTCATATAATCCTATAAATGTTGGTATTTCAACATATGTTGATGTACCTCCATTTATACAGAAAACCAAAGGTGTAATTAATATTAAAAATAACGATGTATTTTGTTTTCTTTGGGCTATCGTTGCTGCATTACATCCTGCACCCAAAGACAAAAATGTTTTACGAACATCTTCTTACCCTCATTTTAGTACAGTATTAAAGTATGAGGGAATTAATTTTCCAATTGAATTGAAAGATATTTCTAAATTTGAAAAAATGAATAAATTAAATATTAATGTTTTTACTGTTTTAAATAATGAAGTACTACCTATAGTTTTATCAAAAAATGATTTTTCCATAAAAATTAACTTATTAATGCTTTCGTGTCAGTTGGAAAATTTTGTTGAAGAAGATAATCCTAAAATATTTTATCATTTTGCATTAATTAAAAATTTGGGACGTTTAATAAATAGACAAGTTGGAAATATCAGAAATAAGAAATGGTACTGTGACAGGTGTTTAAATCACTTTATTTCAGAGTCAAACTTAAATAAACATGTTTTAGATTGTAAACTTTTAAACGACACTAAAGTATTATTACCTCAGAAAGGGAAAAATATTTTATCATTCAAAAATTTTAAAAACCAATTAAAAGTACCATTTGTTATATATGCAGACCTAGAAAGTATTTTAACTGATTACGTTGATGTTGGTAAAACAGACAAATCGGAAAAATATCAAAAACATGAAGCATTTAGCATTGCTTACTACTTAAAATGTTCATATAATGATTCGTTGTCAAAATTTGCTTTATACACAGGAAAGGATTGTATAATTTGGTTTGTTAGACAGTTAAAACAACTAGCTATTGAAATTAATACTATTTTTAATAATCCTCTACCTCTAACACCAATGACTTTGGAAGAGAAAAGACATTTTACAAATGCAAGTAATTGTTTTGTTTATGAAAAGCCTTTTCTCCTGAGTGATAAAAAGTGTCTAGATCATTGTCATTTAACAGGTAAATATCGTGGACCATGTCATAATGCATGTAATTTAAATTATAAAGATTCTCATAGTATCCCTGTAATTTTTCACAACTTATCTGGTTACGATTCTCATTTTTTAATTAAATCTCTTTGTAGTGAAATACAGGGTAATATAACTTTACTACCTTTAAATAAGGAAAAATATATTTCATTTTCCAAATATATTGAAAATACCAAATTAAATTTTAGATTTTTAGATTCATTTAGATTTATGTCTAGTAGTCTAGATAAACTTTCTTCGTATTTGGATAACAGTCAGAAACAAATAGTTAAAAAATATTTTCCAGATAATTCAAAATTTCAATTAGTAACAAGAAAAGGTATATTTCCTTATGAGTATATAAACTGTTGGGAAAAATTGCAGGATACTTGTTTACCAACACGGGATAAATTTTTTAGTAAACTTCAAAATTTAGAGGTCTCTGATAGTGACTATAAGCATGCTTGTAATATATGGAATACATTTAATATAAAAACATTACAAGAGTATGCTGAGCTCTATTTAAAAACGGATGTTTTGCTTTTGGCAGATATTTTTGAAAGTTTTAGAGATCAATGCTTGAAAACGTATCACTTGGACAGTTTACATTATTATACTGCTCCAGGTTTGGCGTTTGATAGTATGTTGAAAATAACTAAAGTAGAATTAGAGCTATTTACTGAAGATGAATCTGACATGGCACTTTTAATTGAAAGGGGTAAAAGGGGAGGAATTTCACAATGCAGTAACAGATATGCTAAAGCAAATAATAAATACATGAAATATGGATACAATTCTAATGATAGGGATTCGTATCTCATGTATTTTGATGTAGTTAATCTATATGGTGCTGCAATGTGTTGTTCCCTACCTTATGGAGGTTTTAAATGGGTAGATGATTTAGATATTTATAACGAAGACTTTATGAACATTTCAGAAGACAATCATTACGGTTACATTTTAGAAGTTGACATTGAATACCCTAAATATTTATTTGAAAGCCACAAAGACTTACCACTCCTTCCAGAACATTTAGTGCCACCGGTGTCAAATTCAGAAATTCCAAAATTATTAACTACATTTTATAAAAAAGAAAGATATGTAATTCATTATTTGAATCTACAACAAGCTGTAAAATTGGGTGTAAAGATAACCAAAATTCATAGAATTTTAAAATTTAAACAATCAAAATGGTTAAAAAATTTTATAGATTTAAATACTGAATTGAGAAAACAAAGCAAAAATGAATTCGAAAAAGATTTTTATAAACTAATGAATAATTCACCTTTCGGCAAAACTATTGAAAACGTAAGAAAATATAGAGATGTTAAATTGGTTACTAAATGGGAAGGAAGGTTTGGTGCAAATTACTACATATCTCAACCAAATTTTCACAGTTGTGAAGTATTTGATAGAGATATGGTTTTAATTGAAATGAAAAAATTAAAAATTGTATTTAATAAACCTATTTTTGTTGGTATGGCAATATTAGATATTTCAAAAACATTCTTATACAATTTTCACTATAATTACATTATACCAAAATTTCATAATAACTCAAAACTTTTATATTGTGATACAGATTCCCTGATATACCAATTCTTTGATAATGACATATACCAACACATAAAAAATGATAGTCATATGTTTGATACATCTGACTATCCTGAAAAAAATATTTTTGATATCCAACAAAAAAATAAAAAGGTATTAGGATTAATGAAAGATGAAAATCATGGTCACATTATGTTGGAATTTGTGGGATTAAGATCAAAAATGTATTGCATAAAATTAGAAGTTGATGAAGAAATCCGAAACAAAAAAATTAAAGAAAAAGAATTGGAACGGTTTAATCAAAATTATATTCAAAATTTTATATCTAATCTTGGTATAATCAAAAAGGCAAAGGGTATTCAATCATCAGCATTACGTGTAATTTCGTTTGATGACTATTATAATTGTCTGTTTTATCAAACTGAATACATAGTTGATCAAAATATAATCAAATCAAAAAAACATAATGTTTTTACCCTTCGTAAAAATAAATTGGCATTAAATCCTCATGATGACAAAAGAATCGTTTTGTATACTACACCTGATACATTACCATGGGGATTTTATGATTAAAATAAAAAAAAAATTGATAATCTTTTTTGATTTATTTATTCTGCTATGGTATTTTATCAGCAGTAATATGAAAAGAAGTAAGAACAAATTAAAAAAAAAATTGTAAGAAAAAAAAAAAACTCTCTGTGTTTATATTTTAGAACACAGACATTGAATTAATACAGATTAAATGGAATAATGTTTTTATTGATCAAGAACGATTTAAAAAACTTTATAAATCAGAGATGAGAACCATAATTCTGATTCAAAAAACACCGTTACTATATAATAAGAACAAGGGTTATGGAAGTCTATGGTGTGGAGACTGCGTTAAAATTTTCTGTTTTTGTAAAGAATCCATTAGACGAAATAATGTATTAATAAAACGAAAACTTTCTGAAGATGACACTTCTTACAATCAAAAAATATATGGAACAATATGGTGTAGCTCTTGTAAAAAACATTTTTGCTTCTGTGAAATATCTGTAGATATTCACCTAAATCCAAATTCACTTTACTGTAATGAAACAATGCATCCTGATTCTTAAACTCATCTCTATAGAAATATTTCACAGACGTAAGTAAGAAATAAATAAATAAAGAAAGAAATACAGTTAACATTTATCTAACAATAAAATTTTGTTTAAGTCATGTTTCAATTTACCAATTCCTTCGAGGGAAACTCTACTCAATATCAAAAGGGAAATAATTACCAATTATATGTACACTTAGAGTAATATTTTATCAAGCCCAACCTTTTTTCCCAGAAGATTGGATAATCATGGAGGAAGAATACCAATATGCTTTACTTGTTGATGCGTACACACAATATTATTGGACATGGATCAAATGGAATATATTTTATGATATTAATATATTTAAATATTATTCTTTATAAAAAAAAAAATATTTTTAAAAAATAGTTTAAAAAAATATTTAGAGATTTTATAATTTTATTAATATTGATTTATAATTTTATACATTTCATTATTTATTGAAAAAATAAAACATATTTGATTCCAATAGATATTTTATTTACTTAAACCAAAATAATTTTCAAATTCAGGCGAGGCTAGGCTCGGCTCATTGTTAGGTACGGCACTGCTAAATATCTAAAAAATCAACAGTACGCCTCTGCTAACTTACCAACAACCGTATATGACGTCGACGGAGCTGTTTATCTAACACATTTCAACTTTATTTTTCAAGTCAGATGATAGCCGTGTTGGTTAAGGCGTCAACATTATACACATGACTTTGTGGGTTCGAATACCACAACAGACATCACACAGATTTTTTTTTCTACACTTATTCTCATACAAAATTATTCTAAGTTCTATTTGGGCACAGGGGTTGATAATGAGGGGTGGTAGGGTGACTAAAATCACATTGGGGTAGTCATAAGGGGTAGTCAAGGTACGCTAAAAGAAAAAGGTCAAATTACAGGTAAATCAAAGGTAAGTTCTTGTAGGACAGGTGAGTGGAGGTGAGTGAAGATTATAGCGGGTCTTCTGAACTGGATGGCATGCTTACCATCGGTCACAGAACCCCGCTACCTATATACGCCAGTAAAAATAGCCGTTTTTTTGGGTCAACTTTGCACTAAATTTCCGATCCAAAGTTTTTTTTTATAAGATTTGGTATCACTTACTGAGCATAAAATCACAAAATGCTGACAGATCCAGGTGACGCTAGAGGCGTCATCTTGAAAAAACGTTTTCGGCCGATATCTTGGAAACTATGCACTGTAGAGCAAAAGTTATGAAAACCATTATTATAGAAAATAAAATTTCGCATCTTTTGTTTCTAGTAAACTTTTTAATAAAACCTACAGTTTACGATTTATGGCCCATTTAATGAACCGGTTTTTCGATCGCGGCCAAAAACTGTTGAAATATTAGATTAATCAATAAAATGCATCAAATCATTTTTAAAGATCCGTTTATTCTCTACAACTTTTGTTTTAAACATTTTTTTTTCTAATGTCCATACTTTTTGAGTTATAGGACGTTTAATGAAGAAATGTCGACCCTCGGCGGGTGACGCGGCAGCGAAATATAATTAAGTAAAATAAAAAAATGTTCGTTACTATTGCAGGTAAGGAATTGAACTATTATTTGTTAACTACATAAACAATCGGGATATTTTTTTAAATTTATTTGTTGAATTTGTACTATTATATTGTATGCGCATCTTGAAATTTTCAACTTTTCGCTCGGTAGTCCAACATAAAACGTCCTATAACTCAAAAACTATGGACATTAGAAAAAAAAGTTTGAAACAAAAGTTGTAGAGAATAAACGGATCTTTAAAAATGGATGGATGCATTTTATTGATTAATCTACTCTTTCAAAAGTTATTGGCTGCTATCGAAAAACCGGTTCATTAAATGGGCCATAAATCGTAAACTGTAAGTTTTACAAAAAAGTTTGCTAGACACAAAAGATGCAAAATTTTATTTTCTATAATAATGGTCTGTATGACTTTTGCTCTAAAGTGCATAGTTTCCGAGATATCGGCCGAAAACGTTTTTTCAAGATGGCGCCTCTAGCGTCACCTGGATCTGTCAGCATTTTGTGATTTTATACTCAGTAAGTTATCCGAAACCTTATAAAAAAAGAAGTTTGGATCGGAAATTTAGTGCAAAGTTAAATGCTATTTTTACTGACCTAATACTACTTCAAACAATTGACCAATTTCAAATTATCTAAGGTTTTCTTAAAAAATAAGTGTTTTTCAAGTAATAATAATATTTCGATTTCAATTAAATTTACAGAGTTTATTAAAAACGATTTCTTACCACCTACATTTTTAACTTCCCGCTAAAAAAAATTAAATTTTTTTTTAAAATCGGGAAGTTATTGGTTTCACCCCGTTTTTCGAAAATCGAGTTTTCATCGGATCTCAACGTTTTGAGGTCTTAGGAACCTCCCCTGACTATTTTTACGAGGGTGTCTGTATGTATGTATGTACGTGTGGATGTGTGTGTGTGTGGATGTATGTAAACCTCTTATAACTTTTGAACGGCTTGACCCATCGGAATGAAATAAAAAGCATTCCAAAGAGTTCCATCTAACTTAGATTCCCTGTAAGTTTGAACCGATTCGAGCCGGTAGATTTCGAGAAATTTCAAAATAACCGAAAAAAACAATTGGTAAAAATGATGTTTTTTGGGCATATCTTTTTGGGTATTGCATCGATCAATTTCATAACCTAATCAGCTTTCAAGCTTAAAAAGCCACATCGAATGCCGTTTTGCAAATTAAAATCGGTTGATTCGTTCGTGAGATATCGTTGTCGAAAAATTTCAAAAAAAGTGTTTTTTTTCAAGATTCAAGATTTTTTTTTCAGATTTTTAGTAACGTTTTTAGGTCTCAAAAAACTGCGTCGAATGCCATCTTGAACATTAAAATCGAATAACGCGCTTTTTAAATATTTCAAAAAAAGTCAAAAAAGTCAAAAACGTCAAAATACGTCACGTTACTATAGCTTTACGGTTAAAACTAGCGGGAAGTTGCAAGGATGGCCTTTAAGGTCAACCTCTTTTCGAATTTTTTTTATTAAAAAATGACGACACCACTGGATTAAGAGTGGCTTTAAATAGCTCTGATTAAAATTTCTTGAATAAATATTCATAAATAAAAAAGTTGTGACAACCTAAAATTTGAAAACTCGTCAACCTAAGAGTTACAAAATAACACACTGTATCAACATTTAGCCACACAAATTGTGATTTTTTTTATTAATTTAAACAATAAACCACTTTTTCACAAACTAAGTATCTTAGTCTTATAATTGTTTTTGTTTATTATGTCACTAAAAATATTCGCAAGCGCTACGACAAATGTGTTCAACTAAATGCTGGATTGGTAGAGGCGACCAGGATTTAAAATAAACAAAAACAAAAACAATTATAAGACAAAGATACTTAGTTTGTAAAAAAGTGGTTTATTGTTTAAATTAATAAAAAGAATCACAATTTGTGTCGCTAAATGTTGATACAGTGTGTTATTTAGTAACTCTTAGGTTGACGAGTTTTCAAATTTTAGGTTGTCATTTTAGGTTTATTTATGAATATTTATTCATGAAATTTTAATCAGAGCTATTTAAAGCCACTCTAAATCCAGTGGTGTCGTCATTTTTTAATAAAAAAATCGCTAATAAAAATTCTTCATTTTTGACAACAAAAAAGTGGCATAGTAGGCCTTGAAAACGAAATTAAAGATGTCAAACGAGGTCTTTGATTAAAACTTTTTTTAACTTAAAAATAGGAAAAAAAATTATTCCAATCGGTTAATAAATAAGAATTCTACAGGGGTGTTTCCATTCGAAATGGGTCACACTGTATAAATAACAGAGGTAGTAAATCAATTAGAAGTTAGGAAAAAAGCAACTAGAGCATAAATTAGATACAACAAAACTTTAGGAAAGCAATAAATTGAAATTATGGAAAAATAAAATAAAAAAAAACAAGGTCGAACATGGTTAAATACTCGAATAACGTCTAGCTATACACTAGGATTTTAAAAGTAAACAACAGTTCATATTTTATTAAGAACTAGCGGACCCGGCGAACTTCGCATCGCCTAACACTAATGTTTTTTCAATTTTTTTTTATTTTTACAATTAGTTTTTTGTATTTTTTATCATATTTTCTCGTTAGTTACCAGTTTTTAGTATTATTTATAGTACTTTGTAATTTCTCGGTTAGGTATATTATATATTAACTGCGCCACCTAACGGTGGCGTCATAGTTCTTAGGTAAGTAAGTTTTGCTCTTTTAAATATATGAGATTTTAACTGCGCCACCTTACGGTGGCGTCATAGTCCTTAGTTATGTAAGTATTACAACTGCGCCACCTTAGGGTAGCATCATAATGATTAATTTTGTAATAAATGCGTCCGATCGCTGCCAAATTCACAGTGCCATAGGGAAAATCGTGGCCTCCGATGCGCTATTTATATTATTTATAGGCACGCTTCCGCCGCCCCGGCCGGCCAGTACCACCGCAAGCGCTACGTCCCGCAATTTTAAATCTGTAATATCTTCGAAAATATTCATTTAAATCTTATGCTGTAAAGAACCATATAGATCTATGTTAAATTAACAATATATTTAAGCTATTTAGTTGGATAAGGATTAATGCTGTATTGGTTAAAATCGCTTCGAAATTTAGCCATTATTTGTCGTAAAAGGTAAATGACAAAAAAATGTTAAGAGATAGACATATACCATCGCGGAGTTTTCTGTAGACCTTTTCAATGTGTAAAAATAATTAGTACATTATTTTAATAAATCTCGTAAGGTTCGGCCTGCGTTTGCAATGTAAGCGGAAAAAAATTGATAATTAACGACATCACATTAGAAACCTCAAAAATAACAGTATTTCTCCACTATTTAATGGATGTTATTATACATATAAACCTTCCTCTTGAAACACTCTATCTATTAAAAAAAATGCATCAAAATCCGTTGTGTAGTTTTAATGATTTAAGCATACAAAGGGAAATAGGGACAGAGAAAGCGACTTTGTTTTATACTATGTAGTGATTTTTAGGGTTTAACGATCATTTTGCACTGTTTTACAATTTTTTTACACTTTTTACGCGCTTTTTAGTCGATTTTACGCAAAATTCAATAACATTTTGTGTTTACTAAACGTAAATGTCAACTTCTGTTAACTGACTGGTTTTACATGGCGTTTTACTTGTCAGCTGAATTGACAGATAATCGATTTTTTTAATATAATTCGTAAAATTAACGACATCACATTAGAAACCTCAAAAATAACAGTATTTCTCCACTGTTTAATGAATGTTATTATACATATAAACCTTCCTCTTGAATCACTCTATCTCTTAAAAAAAACCGCATCAAAATCCGTTGCGTAGTTTTAAAGATTGATTCATACAAAGGGAAATAGGGACAGAAAAAGCGACTTTGTTTTATACTATTGTAACGAGCGAGAGTCCCCTAGTACGCCTCTGTCGCCCTGATAGCGCTAGGTAAACAACTGATTCCCGGAAGTCTGGTGACTACGCGTACAATCGAGAATAATTCCTTTCTTTCTACGCGCGACGAGAAACTGTTACCGAAGCACGTTCTGGAAACAGTGGACAGGTATATAAGCGGAGAGCCACGACCCACGGGAAGTTTAAAGTTTATAGCGATAGTCTAAAAATTCGAGCGAACTACGAAGTGAAAATAAATAGTGAATATAAATCGAAGTTAATTGTTGTATATAAATTAGAGTGTCATAGTTAGTTTAGTTATTTCGTTATAATTCGTTTAGTTTGTAGTGTGTAAATAAATTAGACATTTTCGTTCAGCAGTGATTTTATTTTGAACCCCTAGAACGTAACAATTGGTGTCAGGTGTGGGGTAAATTAAACTGCTGTGTTAATTTAAATTGTGGACTTCATTAGTGAATATTTTGTATGCCAGTTACGAGATCACAGACGAAGAAAATGGATCAGGCGACAATGGAATTTTTCAAGCAAGCCCTTGAAAAAATGAGCTTGAAAATGGATGAGAATACCCAGAAAATGGAAAATAAAATGGAAGAAAACACTAAGAAAATGGAAGAAAACACTAAGAAAATGAAAGAAAACACTAAGAAAATGGAAGATAATTTGGGAGATAAATTGACATTTATTGAAAATGAGTTGAAGAATAATTACTCCAAACTGGAAAATGAGATTGGAAGCGTAAAAGACGAAATTGGAAGCGTAAAAGATGAAATGGGAAACGTAAAAGACGAGATGGGGAACGTGAGCGATAAAATTGGAAAATTTGAAGACAGGGTTGGAAAATTTGAAGACAGGGTTGGACACATTGAAGGCAGATTGGTTAATATGGAAGAAGAAATACAAGTAAAATTGGAAGAACAGGTGAAAACCATGGAAGAACGATTGAGTAAGAACTTCAGCAAATATTGTTCTGTTAAGCTGGGAGAACGGGGTGAGCCAGGGCGAACAAAGATCAAACCTCCAACTTTTGATGGCAAAACACCCTGGAGCACTTATCAGAAACAATTTGAAGTAGCAGCCAACGCCAACTGCTGGGACGATGAAGAGAAAGCAACTGCCTTAATTGTTGCATTAAGAGGAGACGCACTGAATATCCTTCAGACCATGCCTGTAAGTCAACAAGGCGATTATCAGACTCTGACAAGTAGACTGCAAATGAGATATGGTGATGCACATCTCCAACAAGTGTATCACGCACAAATCAAGAGTCGTCATCAGAAGAGCGCAGAAACCTTGCAGGAATTCGAAGCAGACATAGCAAGGTTGGTAAGGCTGGCCTATCCTTCAGCACCGGACAGCTTCCTAGAACAACTTGCTGTCCAGACCTTCGTCGATGGGTTGAGAGACACGGAGACTCAGCAGACGTTGCGGTTGGCCCGACCCAAAACTCTAGATGACGCCCTGGTCCATGCCCTAGAATTTGAAGCTGCTAAACAAGCTTCTCACAGAGGACAGAGCAAAGTGAGACAGCTTGATTATTCACCAGTCTGCGACGAGAAAATCGAAGAATTAGTTCGCCGAGTTCTCCAAGAGAAACGTAATGGTGGACCAAGACGCTGGAACTGCGGCGAAAGACGACACATTCAGCGTAACTGCAAGAAGCCGGTTAAACCACAACGCCAAGAACAGAAATATCATTTTTCTGTGGAACACCGGGCCGGAAAGTCACATGGCAACGCTGACGCATTATCTAGGAGACCTTGTCCTTCCGACTGCAAACACTGCAGCAAAGCAGAAGAGAAGGAATTCTGTTTAAGAACAACCGTCGTGGAACTAGATTGGCTGCCAGAATCCCTGAAGCGAGACCAAGAAGGTGACACCGAACTAAAGATGTTGCTTGACTGGAAAGCAAACGGACAGAGACCAAGATGGGAAGAAGTGAGTCACCTGAGTCCTAGGGTCAAGTCCTACTGGGCGCAGTGGGACTCCATCATTTTAGAGGATGGATTGTTGAAGAGGTCCGTCGAGAATGACGAGGGTACTGCAGCTAGGACTCAGCTGATAATTCCCCGGAGTCGGACGACAGAAGTATTGGAGAAACTTCATAATGGAACCTCCGGTGGACACTCCGGTATCAAGAAAACGTTGGAAAAGATCAGAGAACGTTTTTACTGGGTCAACTGCAAAGAAGACGTCAAGGACTGGTGCCGAAAATATAGACTTTGTGCTTCAACGAATGGCCCAAGAGGAAAACGACGAGCGCTAATGAATCAGTATAACGTAGGCAGTCCCATGGAAAGAGTTGCTATAGACATCGCAGGCCCATTCCCAGAGACCGACGATGGGAACAAGTACATATTGGTGGCGTCGGATTACTTTACCAAATGGGTTGAAGCACATGCCATCCCAAACCAAGAGGCCTCGACAGTGGCAGACGTGCTGATAAAGGAAATGTTTAGTCGGTTTGGAGTGCCACTGGAGCTACATTCTGATCAGGGACGAAATTTCGAGTCTGGCCTATTCCAGAGCATTTGTGAAATACTCGGAGTCAAGAAGACCAGGACAACACCTCTTCACCCACAGTCAGATGGCCTAGTCGAAAGAATGAATAAAACTGTGGGAAAATATTTGGCTAAAGTGGTCTCTGACAATCAAAGAGACTGGGACCGGTACCTTCATCTGTTCACCATGGCCTACAGATCAGCCGTGCAAGAGTCTACTAGAGAGACACCAGCTTGTGTCATGTTCGGCCGGGAAATAAGATTACCCTGTGACCTAGAGTTTGGATGTAAGCCCGGAACAGAGATAGCTGGTGAGAACTACGTGAGCACATTGAGAGGCAGGCTACACTACATTCATGAGAAGGTCCGACAAAACATACAAGTAGCTAGTGACCGAATGAAGACCCGCTATGACAGCAAAGCTACAGAAGGTGGTTTCAACGCTGGAGATTTGGTCTGGCTGTACAACCCCCAGAAGAAGAGAGGATTATCACCTAAGCTACAGAGGAATTGGGAGGGTCCATACAGAGTGGTAAAGAGGATCAATGATGTAGTGTACCGTATACAAAAACTACCAAGGGGCAAGAGGCGCGTGGTCCATGTAAATCGGTTGGCGAAATACGAGGCGGACTACGACGAACAAGACGAGACCCATCTGAGAAGGACGACCAGCCCAGAGCATGTTGAGATGAGTTTCGACCAGTTCATGGAGAACTATGGTGGAACTGGGAAGGCACGATTCGGAGTTACCACCGAGCAGCAGCAGGACCTCTTCTCTGTGCCTGGAGATTATTCCCTAGCCCATTGTGTCGCCGAAGATCTGCGTATGTCCAGGGGAATAGCATTAGTCTTCAGGAAGAAGTTTGGCCGTGTATCTGAGCTCTTCAGACAACAGCCCCATCCCGGAAAAATTCTAAGTCTCACTGACGGTCATCGTCACCTCTTCTACATGGTGACTAAGAGGTTTTCCGATCACAAGCCTAGCTATAGAAGTATGTGGAATACCTTGTTGAACCTAAGAGACGAACTCACCAGGTTGGGAGTGAAGAAGCTGGCTGTGCCTAAGTTGGGTTGTGGTCTAGACCAACTCAACGGGAGAGTCGTCCGGAACATGCTCGAGGTGCTTTTCCATAAGACAGGAATAGAGATACTCGTGTGCATTTTCAACCCGAGCGGAAACACAATGAAGGAGAAGACTGTGGATTGCTATTTCGAAAAGCAAGGGAGCTGCAGAAAGGGGGATGCCTGTAGGTTCAGACATACCAACCAAGGTGTTCGGGGACCGAACGTCTTAAGGAGGGGGCAGTGTAACGAGCGAGAGTCCCCTAGTACGCCTCTGAAGCCCTGATAGCGCTAGGTAAACAACTGATTCCCGGAAGTCTGGTGACTACGCGTACAATCGAGAATAATTCCTTGCTTTCTACGCGCGACGAGAAACTGTTACCGAAGCACGTTCTGGAAACAGTGGACAGGTATATAAGCGGAGAGCCACGACCCACGGGAAGTTTAAAGTTTATAGCGATAGTCTAAAAATTCGAGCGAACTACGAAGTGAAAATAAATAGTGAATATAAATCGAAGTTAATTGTTGTATATAAATTAGAGTGTCATAGTTAGTTTAGTTATTTCGTTATAATTCGTTTAGTTTGTAGTGTGTAAATAAATTAGACATTTTCGTTCAGCAGTGATTTTATTTTGAACCCCTAGAACGTAACACTGTATGTATTGATTTTTAATAATTGCGCTAAGGTGCAAATTTACCCGTGACAACATCACCTCTGGCTATTATTAAAAGTTTGATATTGTTGAACTTAATTTAATTTTAAAATTAATCCAATGCTGAAACTCGTCTGAAAATACTGGTAACTTTAATTTTGCTGATAAAATATTCTGAAGAGAATATTAGGTTAATAATTTTGTTTAAAAAGGTTTTTTAAATATAAACGTACTGCATAAATCTGATTTCAAACCTTTCTTGCTTTAAAAACTGATAATTTAAATCTTTTAGATCACATATTCTTTCAATTACAGTTTGAACACTGTCAAAATCTAATATATAAAAATAAGTCGGGTTTTCCTCCCTGATGCTATAACTTCAGAACGCACGAACCGATTTCCACGGTTTTGCATTCGTTGGAAAGGTCTCGGGCTCCGTGAGGTTTATAGAAAAGAAAATTCATGAAAAATTTTAAAAGAAAAGCTGGAAAACAGTCTAATCTATCTATATATATAAAAGCATGTGTTTGTATGTATGAAATCGATGAACTCAAAAACTACTGGACCGATCATTATGAAAATTGGTATATATATATATATATATATATATATATATATATATATATATATATATATATATATATACAAAAGGGGAAAATTATTGGGCATGTACGCAAAAAGGATCAATAAGGCCACGAGTAGGAATCGTAACCGCAGACATGCATGTTTCTGGCTCATTAGCCGTCATCAGTGCGGCATAACCAAGTAGGGTATTGCACTTGGCTAGCAATGGTTATGCCGCACTGATGACGGCTAATGAGCCAGAAACATGCATGTCTGCGGTTACCATTCCTACTCGTGGCCTTATTGATCCTTTTTGCGTACATGCCCAATAATTTTCCCCTTTTGTTTATATTAATACGCATTTTCTTGGCACTTTGTTTATTATATATATATATATATATATATATATATATATATTGATATGGATCCTCCTTCCGGAACACCCTCTTTCAATAAAAATTCTCGGTCGTGGATTCAAAATTCTTAAATTGATTGTCCTAAAAATAAATTACAACAAAAATATAAATATAAAAATTTCTTTTCTTCCTCTTCTTTCTACTCTACTTCCTTTTTCTGTTCTTCAACCCTTTCTGTATACCTTCAAATTTCTGATTTCTTCCTATTCATTGCTTCTTTCTGCTCCAATACTTTCTATTTCTTGCCTTTTATCTCCTCCTACCAATTTCCAGCCCTGACCTCACTGCTTTTCTGTACCTGCTATCTTCTCTGGTTTATGTCCAAGAATTTTATTTTTACTTATTTATAAATTCTTCTGGCTATATTTTTCTTCAACTCTTTTTATTTCTATTCAAATCTCAATATTTCTTACTAATTTAATCAAATTCTATGTATTTTTTAACTTTTTATTTTCAATGACTTTTAAATTACAAATCTTTTGACAATCTAATCAATAATAATTATCCTAACAACATAACAATCTATAAACTAAACAAAAACAAATCCAATATAAAAAAAATACTTAATCAAGACAACCGATTTAAAAATCATGATCACGTTCCAACACTTTATTGAAATAACATGCACCACGAAGAAAAATCCATAAATATATATATATATATATATATATATATATATGTATTTTTTCCCAGAGAAGGTTTATATGATATGCTCATTGATGCCACTCGCCACCAGGTGGCGCTGCAAAGTAGCAACTTCTGCCCTGTTCAACCGATTGTCATGAAAATTGGTATATATATGTATTTTTCCACGGTGAAGGTTTGCATGATATGCTCATTGATGCCACTCGCCACCAGGAGGCGCTGCAGAGTAGAAACTTTTGCCCTGTTCATCCGATTGTCATGAAAATTGGTATGTATATATATTTTTTCAAGCGAAGGTTTATATGCCATGCCCATTGATGTAACTCGCCACCAGCCGGCGCTATAAAGTATAGATTTTCGCCCCTTTCAACCGGTTGTCATAAAAATCATTATGATGATGTATTTTTAATGGGTAAGATAAATATGATATTCGTATTAATGGAAGTTACCACCAGATGGCGCTTTCATTAAACGAGCAACCACTACTTATTTGATTACTTTATATCACACCACCATAAGGTGGCGCAGTTAATATCACATATATTTAAACGAGCAATCCTTACTTAAGTATTGTGACGCCACCGGAAGGTGGCACAGTTAATATCACTTATATTTAAACAAGAAATTCTTACTAAATTAAGTATTGTGATGCATCTAATATATTTTATCAATAAACTACAAAATATAACGGAAACAAAATAGTATACAGGTAGACCTGATAACTAACGAGAAAATATGATGAAAACGATAAAATCAAAATAAATTGAGAAAACGAAAAATGGAAGAATGACATAAATGATTTGCGGTACGAAGTCCGCCGGGTTAGCTAGTCATTTAATATAAATTTAATCTGTTGTGAAACCTACCTCAAATCATCATATTTAGGCAAAACATCACTTGACAAAGTTTTAATTGCATTAATGTACTTTTCCAACATCGTAAGTTTTTGTTTAATAGTACCTCTATATGAACAAGGACTTTAATTCGTCTTGTGACTCTGAAATATTTGTTTAATAAATTTCAAATGGAAAATAGTGCAAAATGTACCTTGTGCCTATAGACTTATGTATTGGATTGATGGTCAAAAAATCTTTTTTATTCTATGCGGCTTGAAGAACCAATGTTTGGGTGATTGTTGGTTCAATTAATAATGGACTATAAAAAAAATTGGTGTCTTTAAAATGATAATCTACTTTGATAAATTGACATAAAACTGACAACCTTATTTTTTCAAATTGTTTAAATAAATGACAAAAAATATATTTAAACAAATAAATTTTAGCAAATAATAACAAAGTAATTAACATTATTTAGAAAACGCTATTCTGCTCTTATTTTTGCAATATTTTTTTTTGTTTATTCATGGATTTTAAATTAGTAAATTTCATTTTGGGTATATTTTTCTTTTAAAAAATTCTCTGTTGACGTCAAATCAATTTTTAACTTTCAATCAAAATAATGATTTTGACGCTTCAATTGTTTTTTAAACAAACAAAGCCATAAATTATGGTTAAAGACTTGTTTTATCAACTACTTAAAAGTATTCTATACAAATTGGATATATGGATCATAATTCATATGGAATTTAACGATAACCTGCTTTTTTAATTATCCATTTGTGGTATCTATAAATAAAAAAAAAATGTAAATTGATAAAGCTGTCATTAGTATCCGTAACCGTTTATACCCACGTGTGTTATACTAAATTTGATAGCAACTTTTCTATAAATATTTGGTTTTTATTACTTCAAGTAAAGTACTGTAAGAACAACCAAAATGTGGATAGTCCAAATAATATGGATTTGGTTGATGACTGTTATTTATTCGTAAGTGTTTAACAGTAGTATATCCTTAGTTTGTTTAATACAACACGCCTAGATATGTATAATTTAGTGCACTTTAATTCTTTAAATATATTATTAGCCACATTGTATTAATTTTAGTTTTTTATTTAAGCCCTTTTATTCATGAATAAATCTATTAATTAATTCCTACAAGTTCAGTCATAAACGATAAAATATTGTATTTTAAGTTTAACTTGCTCCATATACTTCAAATCTACCGAGTACTAGACTGGCGCTTATTTTAAAGGGGTGAAAACTATCTCTTATGGAAAACTAAAAATATCGTAGATTTTTACCATCTTTATAATTATTTAAAATATCAGAATAATTTATTTGTCGATCTTTTGATATTCTTAAATAAAATTTATCGTTAATCGGGAAAATTCGACCCTTGTAAAACCTCTCCTGAGAATTATTTAATAGTGTGCCATATTATATGTTAATTATTTTTTGGTCCTCCGTCCAGAAACAATACTGTTAATCACTTCAAAATCGTCCGGAAAATGACATTTTCCTCACAACTTGTATTATAAATTTGACATTTATGTCAATTTACAACTACTTATTATTCGATTATGAAAATAGTTCATTGTCTCTGCTATTTTTATATAAAATTATTAGATACTAGCTGTACCCGCGACGTAGTTCGCGTGGCGTGTTGATTGTTCTATACAAATTTCTCCCCCGAATTCGTTAAAGGGGTGGGGAAGAAATTTTTGTATACCAGATGTTAAGCTGAAAGAAGACAAATACATCTGTAAAACCGCATTCGAATCGGATCAGTAGTTTTAATGTGATGCGCGCACAAACATACCTACAGACAATCTAACCACATTTTTGGGTTCTATATCGATGTAGTAACACCTCCCGCTAATTATTTTTTAAATATCTTTAATCTACAGAATTTTCATTTCTACAGATTTATTATATGTATAGATTATTTTTCACGCCCCCGCATGCCCCCTTGTGGGAGGAATTTTCTAAAATCCGTTCACAATTGACCTCAAAATTATAAAAATAACTATTTTGCAAAGTTTCAAACCTGTAGGACTCATAGATTTTAATTTTTATTTTTTTTTATTTTTCACGCCCCCGCAACTCCCCTTGTGGGTGAAATTATGTAAAATCCGTTCTCAGTTGACCTCCAAATTATAAAAATAAGATGATTTCTGTATAGCTTTAACCATCAAGGTTGCACACGCGTCGGAAGCTTAAAAAATGGAGTAACTTTTCCCGTTTTCCCAACATTTCCCTTCACTGCTCTGCTCCTATTAATTGCAGCGTGATAAAAAGTATACTATAACCAGCAAAGGAGTATGAAAAATAATTGTACCAAGTTTCGTTAAAATCCGTCGAGTAGTTATTGTTTCTATAGCGGTTATACAGACAGACAGACAGACAGACAAAAATTTTACTGATTGCATTCTTGGCATCAGTATCGATCCCTAATCTCCACCTGATAGTTATTTTGGAAATATATTTTATGTACAGAATTGACCTCTCTACAGATTTTCAGATTTATTATAAGTATAGATATAGATTAATGTTAATATATTCAATATAAAAATTTTTACTGTGCTGCATTAGCACAGTATTTGTATGTATAAAAATTAAGGATCTTGAAATCGATTATCAGAAAATCATTCCCTATTACTAATTCTTTTAATCGTGCAATAGATGTCAATAAACATCTAATCTTGTATGTCACAAAGTAAAAAGTTTTTGAACTTGTTGTGTTTGCAACATATGTTAATTAAAACACTAATAACTGCTGAACACGTTTATTAAGTATCAAACAAGTTATTATTCAACTTCAATATTAACATCCAATGTGGCGCTTATATTTACCTGAAGATCACGTCATACCAGCTGACAGTCTGTCGGCTGTCTTCTAGTCACTAGTCTTACTTTAGGTAGCACAAGCGGTGAACATAACAGAACTTTTGAAAGTATTAAAAATTAGTCGGACCAAAAAATAGTGTGTGTTACAAGTCCGGAAAATGTTTTGCAAGTGCTCGTATTGTTTCGCCTCGGTGCTACGCACCTCGGCTACGCATTTTTACTCGCTCTTGCAAAATGTCATTTTCCGTCCTTGTGTCACAAATAACTAGTATTTTAGTTGAAGAAAATAGATTATTTGTTAAGACTTTTCAACCGTGTTAATATAACTTAATAAAAATAGAATCTGTTGTAGGAGAGCAGCAATTAAAAAAACAAAATTTATTTCATTTAAATCTATTTTACTAATTTAGAAAACAATTACAATTTTAACTAATTACACTAATTATTACGATAAATAAACGTTCAATTTTAATTATTATTGGCACAAATCAGATACTTAAACTGATACTGTATGATAGGTCGTAAATGAGCAAGAAGTTTCAGGATCACTCTTGATCCAAAAATGAAAAATGGTCGATCGACTATGTAGAACTATATCAGAGTTCAAAAAGTAAGAAACTATTTATAAATTCTTTTTAAAGGAAATTGAAGACAGAAATATACACTCTGAGCCCCTCGTGAACGGAATGAAAATACATCTGAATATTTAGAAGGCGAAACAATTCCTAAATAGTGCCACTAAACGAAAACTTACCTTGTTCACAAGCTACTTCAACTCGTTTAGAAGTTACTAGTCTAGAAGCCACTCAAAATTAAATGAATGGAATTAAAAGATCTAGAAAATTTCTTACTCACTAATTGCTTCCACAACATTACCTACAATACTAAAAGCAAATTTTATGTGGTTTAAAACTCCTACGCTTTAAAAGTTAAGAGTTCGGTTTCTGGTTGAAGAAGACTTTTTCTGGTGGACTAGAATTGCATATTTATATATGGAAAGACTGGGATCTAGAAATTTCGGGTCTGTAACTTTTCGAAAATTTGATTCGAGAGTTTTCAATAGTTTAACATACCAGCTATTCTTTTTTCTCTTTTCTCAAAAGTTTACAAAGCATGCCAACAATACAAATTATTTATTATGTTTTAATATTATTTAGTGTTGTGAAATATTAAATATAATATTCGAGAATAAAACAATAGAATTATTGAGAAAATTAGTTTGTCTCTTTAAATTTGGTTAATTAGTTTATTTATTAGGCAAGTTATTATTGTCAGATAATCAGAAAATATTTATTGCTAATTAATTAATTTATCCTTTACTCAACTAAACAAACTCTTCCTGTTAATTCTTAATATTCCACAATAACAATTATTTCAATGATCTTGTTACTCTTAATAGTATAAAGTCTATTTATATTTAATAATATTTTATAGGTAAAATAAAATTTGTTATACCCTACAACAATCATTAAAATCACCATTTACGACAAAAAATATAAAAAATGTGGTTATTTTGTTATTTAATTAAAATATTTTTCAAATATATATTCGGATATAAATAGATTTAAGTAATCTTTTACTGAATAAAATATGTTTAGTTTTTCGCGTTTTCTTGTCCGCTATGTTCCAAAATGCCTGCTTTAAATTTAACAAAATCAATGGATTTTTCGTCGATAATTGCCTTATTTTTTTAGCTCAAAAACCAAAATCATTTTAAAGAGCATTTCAAATCCTTTGATGACATTTTAGTAAAAACTTTGGTTAACCCCTATTATTGAAAAGGGTTTAATTCAAAGGACTTCGATGAGCTTTTTAGTTTTTCTCAAACAATTGACCAATTTCAAATTATCTAAGGTTTTCTTAAAAAATAAGTGTTCTTTAAGTAATAATAATATTTCGATTTCAATTAAATTTCCAGAGTTTATTAAAAACGATTTCTTACCACCTACATTTTTTTACGTAGGTAATATTAAAATTTTTGAATATTCGTAAAAAATTTATAGAAAACAATGGGTTTAATATGGAAAGTTTCAATCGCAATATCTCGGAAAGTATTAACTTCACAGTAATAAAAACAAAAACAAACAAGAACAAAAACTTCTTAGGTAGATTGACTACTGGTTTCTAAATTTATTCTCAATCGCGCTTCGGAACGAAATGGATTTTAACGAAGGCACAAAAACTAACTCAATAATAAACTATTTTATTTTTTTTTTAATAATATATAGAAAGTAAATTTTGAGGGTTCTCCATACGTAGAACTGAAACTCAAAAATTTGTTTTTTATCAAACCCATACGTGTGGGTATCTATGGATAGGTCTTTAAAAATGATATATGGGTTTCTATATAGATGAATAATTTGTGCGAGAGACACTTCCAAAAGGGTAAAATGTGTGTGTTCCACCTGTAACTGCTGGAATACGAGAATTATAAAACTAAAAAAATATATGTAATGTACATGTAAACTTTCATCGAAATTGGTTTGAACGAGATCTAGTTTTTTGAAGTTATACTTCTATTCGTGCACTCGGCGAAAAAAGATTATGTAGAGTTAAATGGGAAAAATCATTGCATATGTAATGGTGTGAGTAAGAGAAAGACAGAAACACATATAAGGTATATTGGTCGGTAAAAACAGAGATGAAATATTTACTACATACATGTTATTAGCCATAACTATAACTCCTTTCAATACCGTTTAAACATTCAGTACATTGAAAAGAGATAGATATACAAAAAACAGTCTGAGCTAATGTTTTGAAAATCATAGTGACGTATCACATTGTATTTGACAAATTATTTTATAATTCTGTCACATATTAAATTTAGTATTTTATAGTAATAATACCCCGTTTGACTTTGAAGTATAATCCAATATCCGTTGGGGCATATAGCCCAGGAAGTAGTTGTTTCTTCTTAGTTGAACGGTCATTGTTCTTTGAAAATATGTTTTTTCAAAAACTTGTAAAGCGTTCAGAATGAAATTATATTATTCTTTTTCCATCTATTGACAAACACGCTTTATTAAATATGACAATGATACAGTTTTCTGTAATTATTCGTTTTCAGTAATGAGTATTGTATCGTAGTCTATAGTACCGTCACATGGTTGCAGTATATCCTGCACTATGCTTTTGAGGTTGTTGGTTACATAAACAGAGTTTTTACGAATAGTCTAGGAAATAAAGCAAAACCTCCGAATTTTGTAACGTAATATGGAGCGGAATGCGTTTTTTTGGATTGGATTCGTTAGAGTATAAGGAAATTTGTCGGTATTTTTCATAATGTAAAAATGGGAAATTGCATTTCTGTATTTGAACAGTACATTCCGTACAGAGAGAAAAATCTCAACTCGGTAAGTATTGCTGAAAATGGGCTCAATTTATGTACTCGGGGTTTTTGGGGTCGGTGAACACGAATATCATGATGCCGAAAGTCTTCGCGGCACTTGAATACCTAGCGTATTTACCTCTTCACCTGGGCTTTTATGTAAATTCTGTACAAAATCAGTGCTTACTTGGTACTCGGCGGTTTTTTGGCTCGCTAAATACAGGAATTTTATGCAAATTCAATACAAAATGAGTGTGCACTCCGTAGTAGGAAGTTTTTGGGTTCGCTGAACACGAATATGATATAATGATTTGGCTAAATCATTCGCATACAAATTTATGAATCCGGGCGCGTGCATAGAAGTATAACTTCTGCCGGCAGTCCCACCGACTGCCACACCCGTTTTTTTTTCGTATGTTTTTGCTTAATATTAATAACGATAACAGGTAGACGGTTAAAATTTAGTTGTATATCACCTTATAAAACAAATAATTTACTAAAAATAAGGTTAATATTAAGGGAGGCTCCCATACAATAAACGTGATTTCTAAACGCGGTGCGGAACCCTTCGTGCGCGAGTTTGACTCGCACTTGGTCGGTTTTATAATATAAACTTATAAAGCAATCCCTATACCTTTCCTGAGCCCAAAAAAGTAGGTAATGGACAAAAATCTTTTTATTTTAACAATTTTGAGGATTAAATTATTTTTTTAAATTATTTTAATGTATGATATTTAGGTAAAATATAATTGTTCAAAAAAAAATTCTATAAATTATGTCAAAATACTGCAATTTTCCTCGTGTGTGAAATGTATTAAAAAAACTGAAATGTGTGCATTTTCAGCCCTATCTCTAATTTCCAACGATTCTTGAAATAAAAACGCTTGAGCGTCGTCGTGCGTCCTTTTAGAAATTTTCAGTGGTTTATAAGATTTATTTGGATTAGTTTGAGAAATAAATCTAATATGTTTTGTTTAAGTAACAATTGTTTGGACACTGGTTTTAAATTTGATTAAATTATTTAATAGACACGTAAATATATCTTAAAGAACTGTTACGATTTTTTATTTTATTAATGTTGATGTTTTGACAAATTCTCAATAAATTAAAATAAATAAAAAAATATATTGACCTTAACTTTTTTTTATTAAATTCAAGTGGTAAAACTAGTTTATGCATAATCAAAAATCTTTTTTTAAGAACAAGCGCATATTTTTGTTTAGCAACACTATGTGGTATTTTCCACAATATAAAACTGTGGTCTGATAAAATCTTTCTGGTCTAACTACAGTTTTTGGAATGACTTATGAAACTTTATACAAACTCATACTGTGTTTTAATAATAATAACGATATCCATGGTCTTTAAATCTATCTTTAATTTTTTAAAGAACTTTTCTAAACAGGTAAACTAACAATTTGGGTTTTAAAATTTCACTGCATGGTAATACAGGCATTATGAAGTATAGCTGATCTTCCTTGTGCTATAGTCCAATCATAAATTTTGAATCTCTTTGCAACACAAAAAACTCTTATTAATTTTTAGCTTTGGTATAAAGCATTATCTATGTCACTATTGGGTTTTATATTTTGAAGCAGTTTTTGTGTAAACCTCTTTTTGACAAAAACAGTATTTGTTAGAAGGCTACTCAAATATTATGTGAATCAAGAAACTAATCTCGAATTTATCGATTTTAAAGATACCCAAAGAGCTCTACATAATGATTAAAAATATGACCATGATTTTTAACGTAATGTCCAATCAGTGTGAGAAGAAAACCTTTCTACAGAGATGTCCACGCTTTTCATAGAAATGTCCAATCAAATTATTAATAAGTTGAGTACGTTTCCCAGGCATATGGATAAGAAGATAAATTCGCCAGCCAGCTGAATGAGAAGATGACGTCACGCTTTTTATAGAGATGTCCACACTGTCTAAGATGACATGAAAATTTTTTCAATCAGTCCACAGAGATAGCAACCCTAGCCTGTAAAATGTCCAGGCAAAAGAAAGTGATTTAGAAATTACAAGAACAAGTGTCCACTATCCAATCAGAGTAGTCATATGGATGCGTCGACTCTTAAAAGCAGGCTGTTGCATATAATTAAAGATCGGTTTTTCCGTTTCCAGAGATAAAGGGCGTTTAGAATCTGAAACTCCAGGAGTCTTAAAACCAGAATAAAGCTATTCACCTTAAATGTCGAACTACTTGAAGCAGTTCAATGCAGCGGCTGGTGTCAACCGATAGACCTCAAGAAATAAAGCAGTAGCGCTCATCGTACCACTTTATGGCTAAGCCCTGGGTGTAGTGCAAACTCTTCCTGCTAACGAGTTTAAACCAATTAATAAAGCAAATAGAAATGCGATATGGTCACGCCCATCCAGAGTAAGTTCACCAATCTCAGCTAAAAAACGGGAAACAAAAAGATAAAGAATCAATGAAAAAATTTTAAGCTGATAGCGCCAAAATAGTACCATTTAGCCATCCCTCTGCATCTGAAAGCATTCGTGAATGTCTTGCAGTCCAAGTTTTGTCATTTGCGTTAAAATTTAACGCATCTCGTTGTCATGCCAAAATCCGATCTCTTGCGACTGAGAATATATAGTGAAGAGCTGAAACAAGACGGATCAGATCAGCAAAGTTCATAGAAATAAACAAAGAATGGTTTCCAGAGACCAGTAACGAAAAGCGATGCGTAATGTTAGAAAGCACCGGAGCAACAAATATAGTTATTCTTCCGGAAAAGGAAGATGGTCTCTTTATGGCAACTGAATACCACCACTGGAGAAGAAGCGAAAGTCTACGGCGAAGTAAATGGTGACAACAGTTCTTAAAAGCAGTAATAATAAATATAGTTTAAAAAAACTAAAAAAACACGCTTTTATAGCATATGAAACTAACAAGTAAAAAAGTAAATGTAATTAAGGAAAACTAAAAAGCATGGTTCTGAAAAACATCGAACTAAAAAGTTAAAAATAATTTTGAAAATAAAATTAAATCAAAAATAAATGAAAAATACTAGTATGTATTATTGTGAAAAAAGCGTGGGCGCTTGACATTCGAAAAATATGGTATGCAGCGCCCACGCTTTTTTCACAATAATACTAGTATTTTTCATTTATTTTTGTTTTAATTTTATTTTAAAAATTATTTTTAACTTTTTAGTTCGATGTTTTTCAGAACCATGCTTTTTAGTTTTCCTTAATTACATTTACTTTTTTACTTGTTAGTTTCATATGCTATAAAAGCGTGTTTTTTAGTTTTTTTAAACTATATTTATTTTTTACTTTTTAGTCCAATTTATTTTATTTCAATAGATTCGTTAATTTGCTGTGACGATTACAAGACCCTCACTAAATCATTATTCGTTTATTTAGTTGATGCACAAATTACCCACTCCCGGTACAGGAAGGTAGTGACTAAAAATAACGATACGGGACCAGCGTTGCCATGCCATAAGAAAATTTTTCACCACATCTATTGAAGACAAAATCCCCACTTTTCCCCACTTCGTAAATAATGACGGCAAATTTAATATAACAGTAACATAAATAAAACTATTGACTTTATTTAAATATATTTCTTTTAATATAATCAAAATAAGCATAAACACAGTTGCAGAAACATCAATACAAACATAATACGAAACGAAAAAAAAAAATTACTAAAAAAGAACTAAATTAAAAAACAACATACAATTATTCATAAATATTGGTATATTTATCGAAAAAGTAATGTAATTTGCACCCAATAACTATTTAAAATTTATTTATAGTTATTTTTTTTAATTTACCAATAGAAAGTATTTTCTGGTAATAAAGCTAAACTAGCTTACATTATTATTTGTGATACTGTAAACAATGTTATCTTTACATTTCCCGTCAATACTCAATAGAGTGGACGTGCAACATTTAGGATTTTACAGAATAGTTTCAGTCAGCGCGTCAGCGAATAGCGACCATAATTAATAGTAGCATAGTAGCTATACATCCAATATATTAATTTAAGGTTTTGGAATAATTATAATATACGTATATTTTTGCTGTAAAGGCATAATTTATTTAAATACCATAATTATTCCCCACTTTTATAGTATTTTTCAATAAATATTACCACTTCCCCACTTTTTCACCACACTGCTTTCATTTGTTGAACTTTTCCCCACATGTGGTGAAAAATCCCCACTAATGGCAACCCTGTATGGGACTCATCTGAGGCAGCAGCCGCGGAGTGGAGAGTTACAAACAAACAAACATACATACATACAGGTGAAGTTAATAAAAGCGTGTTAATAAAAAAGGCGTCATTTTGGGAATAGATGTTATGAATGCTTATGGTTTTAGTCGTGAGTTACGTTTATGTAACGGCTTACATCTTTATATTTCTTGTGTTCGTGTGTCGTGTGTATGTGACTGAACTCCTTCAAAGAGGCTAGACCGAATTTCATAATTGTTTTGTATATATTTATTTTTATTTTTTTTTTTTAATTTCCCAATTTTATTTACAATCTGTAAAACATACGTTACAATAAGTAAATTGTGTGTCTTAATGCTAAATTGACATGGAGGAAAATTGCTCAGTAGCAATTTCCTATTATAGATAGTCTATATATGTATAAACTTTGACATGTTTGCTGGGATAGAGACTTCTTTTTGCTAAAATTGTTTTGGTAGATCGTATGGAGAAATTTTCTTCAGTCTTCTTCTGATGGGTGTAATTTCCATTAGATGTTTAGCTAGATTGTTTGGGTGATGTTGAATCTTGGCGGCGTAACTTTTGGAAAACTTGGAGATTTCTTCTTTTACGGAGTTTATATGGAGATCTCTAGATATAATTTTGTTTGAGACGTACCATGGGGCATCGGTAATGATTCTAAGGACTTTGGACTGATATCGTTTCAGTATTTCAATATTTGATAGTGATGCGGTCCCCCACAGCTGTATACCGTAGCTCCATATGGGCTTCATAATTGTCTTGTATATGAGGATTTTATTTTCTAACGATAGCTTTGATTTTCGTCCAATCATCCAATATAGTTGGTTAAGTCTGATGCCTAGTTGTTTTCTCTTCATGAAGATGTGTGTTCTCCACAGGAGTTTTCGGTCCAGGTGCATACCTAAGTATTTGGCTTCCTCTTTTTGTATTAGCTGATGTCCATTTAAAACTATCGGTGGACAGGTTTCACGACGGTTGGTAAACGTCACATGGACGGATTTAGTTTCGTTGACACGAATACGCCAGATTTTTAACCATCTTTGGATTTTGTTAAGATTGGTTTGAAGTAATGTAGATGCCATGTTTGGATCTTGGTGAGAGGATAACAGTGCCGTATCATCAGCATACGTTGCGGTAACTATATTGTTTTGTGTAGGTAAATCTGCTGTAAACACAAGATACAAGACCGGACCGAGTACGCTGCCTTGTGGAACTCCAGCATCGATTGGATAGAGAGAAGTTAGCGCATCGTGGTATTTCACAAGGTAATGCCTATTTTGAAGGTAGGAACAAAGGATAAGGGAATATGTATGTGGAATTATTTTACGCACTTTATATTTAAATGGATTTGAAAATGGTTTAGATTTACTATTTGGTCCACTATAAAATGTTTTTTAATTATTTTTTTACTTATTTGTGTATTTCGACGGTAAAGTGACAATATCCCCTAAGTGACATTTATTGTTTAGTTCTACGAATTCCTAATAGATGACAGTTTAAGTTAATTGTAGTAACTCTATAAACCTTTAACATCTGGGTTAGATTGACACCCGGTAGATGGCACTGTATTTTGTTTTCTAGATTATTCAACATTTAGGTTGTGAGAAATAGATAGTGTTGAATTTCGGTTTATAAATAAATAAATAAACGAAAAACTAAAAGAAAATGGAAAATACTAAAAAAACAGAAAAACTAAAGCTAAAACATACCTCACTAAATTAAATAATAAAACGCCACCGTAAGGTGGCGTAGTTAATATCTCATATATTTAAACGAGCAATTACTACTAAATCAACTACTATGACGCCACCGTAAGGTGGCGCAGTTATTATTTCATATATTTAAACGAGAAATTCTTACTAAATTAAGTAGTATGAATCAACCGTAAGGTGGCGCAGTGGATATCTAATATATTTAATCAATAAATTATAAAATACAACGAAAGAATAGTTTAAATCTGATAACGAGAAAATATGATCAAATAAAAAAATCATTAAAAACAAAATAGTAAAAAAGTCACGACAGTGTTATGCGGTTCGAAGTCCGCCGGGACAGCTAGTAGTAATAATTAAACTGTTTAGTTGGCATTCTGTATAAAATAATAAATATATGTAAAATTTAATTTAATTTCAAAATATTGTTAGCTTTCAAGCGATAAACTCTCATTTTTAATTGAAGCTTTGTTTTTAAAAAGTTATTTCTGCATTGATTTAAAGAACAAGAGCATCAATACCGACATTCAACAATTAATAATTCGTCCAAGAGCCAGTAGTAGTGAAAGTTACTTTAGATGAAGTCGAAGAACTACCCACACGTATGGTATCAGTCATCACAGCTCATCTGAACAGCACCATCTGAGATCATAATCAAGCTATTTTAGAACCTAAAAATAACGATTGAGAAGTGGGAAGACACGTTTTTATTCGGAAAGTTCTCCTAATGACTAGTCAGTAACTACCTATTAAAAAGAAAACTCAATTCGGAACCGTGGAGCCAGTTCCGCAGTAATTTACCAGGTGATTAAAGAGAAAAAACAAAACCGGAGTCCTATCGATCAACTAATAATAATGATAGGAACGTCATTGTTGTCCAGTAACGAAACAAAGCAAGTTAAGGAGTTATCAACCTTAATCGTCCTATTTTTGGTTTAATGGTAAGAAAGCTAAAAGAACCAGTATAGTTCGGCATAGAATTGACACTAGTGACGCACGTCCTATTCGTCAAGCACGCTGTCTTTCTTAAGCAAAAAGAGAAGATGCCGAATTGGTTCCTCAAGTAGGTAATGGCAAACGAAGGAGAAGTGAATTCGTCCAATAGTCTATGCATATCCTGTAGTTATGGTAAAGAACAAGCTTCAAGAAGGTTCTGCGTCAACTACCGAAGCATAACTCTGTTACACAGAAGGACAGCTACCCGATGCCACGAATTGACACAGCGCTTGATGCTCGTGCTTTTTCTAAATTTTTTCTTCCTTGGAATTGAAAAGCGAATATTGGCAAGCAGAAATGGAGCCTGTAAACAAAAAGATGACAACGTTTACCAGCGGTACTGGATTATAGCAGTTTACTGTCCTACCATTTGGTATATAAGAAGAACAAAAATGGATAGACATCTAATGAAGAAAAGAAATCTTAGAAATAGAAATATGTTCGATTATAGGTTTTGGGTCTATTCCTTATGTAAAATTAAAATTACTTTTCGTGAAATATATAGGAAAAAAATGTTAAACTAGAGATTTATTTATATCTAACTTAGGTATACTGTGATATTATTTTGCGCACATATCGACGCCCCCATATTAAAACACAATTGAATCGAGATTAGTTTGATTTCAAATTTTCGCTTTTTGTTGTTTCTTTATTAGTATTTTGAAAAAATATTTTTTATTTATATTTTTTTCTGTAATCTTAGGTACGACTGCGGTCTCAATACCCATAATGGACACTTTCCGACCAAATTACAATTTGGAGTGTCCACAGCTGCTTTTCAGATTGAAGGAGGTTGGAATGAAGATGGTAGAGGTCTTAGTATGTGGGATAATTATACCAACAGAAAACCTTCTCCTATACAAGACGGAAGTAACGCTAATGTTGCTTGTGATTCGTATCACAAATACAAAGAAGATGTTGCTCTTGTAGCCGACCTTGGTGTTGATTGTTACAGATTTTCTTTTTCATGGACAAGGTATAAATTTTTGTTTGTTAGTAATCATTAAATTTTAAAGCTTTTAAAATATGCTCGCATACTATTAGTGTTATTTAAATTAAGGTTTACTTAAGATGTGTCCGTTTTAAAACCTTTTTCCACAGAGGTGCTAGGAATAAAACCAAGCCCGTCACCTCTAGGCAACCTGCACTGATAAAGAACATATAAAGAACAAAGATATTTTCCTTATTCGGAATTTGTGGCCTGTCACCAGAGGTATCAATTTAACCTTAGGTGAGTTTAAAACACTAAAAGTAATACCTGTCCTACTCAAACTTGCCATCATTACCTGTCGGTACCCAAGTTGAGACTAGCACACTAGCTGTCGTATGTATATTGATCTAGCTTTCCTTTGTGTATGTTACTTTGGAACAAACACGATAAGAAAATAATATACAAAGGCCCTTATGGTGAGCAGGAATAAAATGGGTTGTAACCCAAGTACATTGCATTGGATGTACACGAAAATAGTAAGATCAATCATTACTTCTGAAGCAGTATCTTGGAACACCAGAGCTAATATGACTAATATGAGGATAAAGCTCTAGAAGATTTGGACACTAGCCTGTGCATACATCACTGGAAAAATGCCCCACTTTCTCAATCTTACGCCATTACACATTAAAGTAGAAAGTGTAAAAAAAGAAAACAAAATATAGAGTGGTCAAAGAACGAAAAATCAAGGAAAAATCACTTCAATTTGATCACACTTGGGAAATGCCCCAAGATGACTTGCCAAACTTCGTAAGGAAATTCACCACTAAACTAGAATCGGACAAACACATCATATTGGGGCTAAACTGAAATGCTATAAAGTGGTATACGGACGGTTTCAAAACAGTTAAAGGAAAAGAAACAGAGATTTTTGGACTTAGAGCCAAATACTTAGAAATACTGGCTGCATACCCATGTATTTTTCAAGCGGAAATCCGCTCCATTGAGTGTTTAGTTTAATATTTAAAGGAAATATCATAGACAAAAAATTGTAAACATGGAAAATAGACAAGTATAGGCATCAAAGCACTGAAGTCACACACACTTAGTTCAAAGACAAAATAACACTATTAACCTTATGTGTTCCAAGACACATATAAATGGAAGGATTTGAAACATCAGAAAATCTAGAAAAAAAGTATCTGTAATCCCATATATAGGAACAGATTCATCCTCTGAAATTAGCAGTAGTACAGTCTTAGAAAAACTAAGTGAAGAAATAGATAGAGAAATAGCCAAGTACTTAAATGATCTAGAAGGACTAAGACAACTGAAGACACCTAGTAGAATAAACATATTAGCTTTTCAGCTGTCTAAACCACAGTAAGAACAACCTTCGTTTTATAACGGAAATATTAACCTGGCTTTGCTAATTAAGAGGGCATATAAAGAAACTAGGATTAGTTGATAAAGGATAGTGCAGATTCGGTGAGGAAGATGACGAAACCTTAATATACATACCCTTAGAATGCATTGCCTAACGTAATTTAAGGTCACTACATAGCATCATACGAAATAGAAGAAGAAGATCTACCTAACTTGACAGCCAACAATATCCTAAACTTTCTAAGAAATATAGGACTAGAAGAATTGTCTGAGAAAAGGGGATCACAATCGATCATATAGGTGGCAGGTGTATCTGTCACCCTCGATTACGCACATATACACAGTCTACCTTTAGTACCATTGTTACCTTCCAGTGTTTAACGGTTGTCTCTCTAAGTTCTAAGAGACAAGGCACACATCGACCAGCAATAAAAGCAAACCATTAACAAAAAATTGTAAGGTTGTTAAAAATCATTAATTTTCACAAGAGATAATCCGTTTCCGTTAAAAAATTAAAAAAAGTATAATGTATAAACTTTAAAAAACTTAAAATGAAGAAATAAGAGCAAACCAAATAAAGTCTAAGAACTAGAAAGTTGTATAAATTTTAAGTGGCAAAAAAACATTTTAATGAATAATGAGTTACTAGAACCACAATTTAAAATTTGTAACTATGTGATCATAACATTTAGTTTCCACAAAATATATAACAAAATCCGTAGAAATCGGTGTGTCAACCGAATAAAAAACAAATAGGTATATTATGAAGATATTTAAAAAACAGAAAAGAGTAAAAGTAGTAGAGTTAATAAAAGAAATCACAAAAGCAGACAAAAAGTGGTTAAAAAATTAAAACATAGTTAAAAATGGAACTAAAAGTATTTTTGGAACCAGAATTTAACACTCATTCAAAAGAAAACGATGTTTCACTCATCAAAATCTAATTTCTTTTAAGAAATACAATAACAACGTAACAACAATTGTATGTGTGTTCTTATGTACGCATAAAAACAAATCAATATGTAAATGTTTAACAAGATTGACAGTTTGTAATTTTTAATTAAAGTTAATCTTGATTTTGTTAACAAATGTTGAAATAACTTTGTTTAAATTAGGTATAAGAAAATATTTAAGTGCAATTAATTAATTACCGCCGAAGGACTATATTGGGAAGTTTCCCACGAGCACTTTTAGTTTCTTCATACGAAGAATACTTTGACATATCTACACGATATGTAGAAATCTGTGTGTTTTAAACAGAAATTGTTTGTTTTTTAATAATTTTTCAATTTTTTTAAATTATATTCTTGATTTTTTTTCTATTGATTTTCCAAGTAGGTATATGAAAAAAACTAAAATGTTGACTAACTAATTTTATACTGTCTGTTTTTTTCTCGGTTTTTCATGTTGATGGGCTCGCGCATTGCAAAAATTTACTCTTACCATCTTTTCTTTAAGCACCAAAGGAAGTATATATGTCGTAGTCACTTGGCGATTCAGGCACATAGCTATGTGACTGGGCTATTTTAGGCACACAGCTATGTGCCCGTCACTTAGAAAGGCACCGAGTATAGATCCATCATATCTCTATGTGACTGATTTTAGCCCGTAGTCACATAGCGATTCCGACACATAGCTATGTCAGTCACTTAGAGATTTATTAAATTTAAACCATCGCCTTTCTATGTGACTGATTTTAGTCCGTAGTCACATAGCGATTTCAGCACATAGCTATGCGCGGAGAGAAAGTCAGTCACTTAGGATCTACCAAATTGATGGCTATTACATCTCTATGTGATTGAAATTTAGCCGCAATCACATAGCGATCAGGCACATAGCACGGGGAAACTTGGAGAGATTCGGAAAAGTTCATTTATAAATTAAAATTGAATTTTTTTATATATATTTTTTAATGCTTACTTTTTATTAAGAAATACTTTTTTCTTTTAAATAAATTGAAATAGAAAATTATTAAACATATTTTTTCTCCTACCACTTTGTAAAATAGCGTTTTACATGATACTTTTGAGGGGTGTAAGTGATCATAAACATTCATCGGGATTGTAAAATACAATTCTGTCCAATCAGAAACATGTAAAACAAACTCCCATGGGACTTTTACTTTACACGATTTTGATTGGTTACAACTCGCCTGCAAATAATAAGTTATGTTCGTAGGGTAAACTACGAATTGTCTCAAAATTAAATGTCAAATACAAATTATAAATTTATAATTGTATTACTATTTTGAATTATTTATTTATATGTATAATAGCAATGATTTTTCAGTAAATTATACCCATAAAAATTTATATTTTTTTAGATTTAGGATCATTACTACTAACAAAGCTATTCTGTTTGACATCTGTCAAATTTAAATTAACTATTAAATTCGTTGTTATTTTTATAGTACGTATTTTTAAATGGTTGTTTTAAAATTATTGATTTCGAGAGCGAATTATCCTGATTGTCTGTAGACAGCAAATGAAACTAAAAGAAACTTCTTCCCAATAAATCTGAAATCTAAACATACTTCTTCACAGAGAAAGCAAAAACCTTAAAAGCGTCGTCATTATGGTCTATAAACAGCATGATAAAAGCTACGATAATCATAATATAGATATAAGTACATTTGAAAAACTAATAATGTTTCTAAAAAAACAAAATGTTAAATACGTTTCAAAGAAATCCAAAGTATTAGATAAGGGTATGTATTTTTTTAAAAGATATTTTTAGGTGGCTCTAATAATGGGAATATCTGGAGCATGTTGGCAAAGTGAGCTTACACAGATGACGGTAGATCACATTGAGGACAAAGACAGTATTTTAATTGTAAAGGTGCCTGCCACCAAAACAAATGTTTCTCGAACATGACTTACGCGTGCGGTAGTAGAAAAAATATTGTACGCAACACAGGAAGTAAGTAATTTGCAGTCTCGAAGTGTTTCCGCTCTCGGCTGACGCCTCGAGCGTTAATATCCCTTCTCGACCGCAAACGTCTACTTACTTCCCTTGGTACGTAAATAACTATTGCGTAAAAATTTATATTATACGACACATTTATGAAAAAAATTCTTTGCATGACGTATACGAATGATTTAACAAAAAACGTTATCATTTTTGGAAAACAGTATTTTGATAACACAATCTTATAACTTCGCTTTGTCCGGGTTGCAAACTGTCCCTACGTAAGAAGTTCACCACCTTCCCCTTAAAAATTTTACTTGGCCCTTCTATAAAATCTGTTTATGCCAAATTAAATCGTTATTAACAACTGATATTTGTTAATAGTACGACTGTGTAATTAAATTTTGTATTTAAGTATCTATTATAATTCTAATAGGTCACTGAACCATTTGTTTCTTTTTCATAATAATATAGTAGGTATATAATATATTTATGGTATATAACATTACTAGCAAGGTAAGAGGGTTTTTACTGGCAAATGGAGCATATAACCTCCTTGAGCCAGTAAAACCCGTTACCTTGCGTGTATTGTTTTATATTTTATTTGTTTCTCATTTGTAAAAAGGTTAGATAAATTCCAAAAAAATCTCAATAATTTGTCGCAAATGTCGTAAGCTATGGAAGCGTTGCCATGAACATGTCTGTTTATTTTTCTTTACATTTGTTTTGGCGAAAGCGAAAATAAATGTACCAAAAGAAATTATTGAGGCAGCCAGCAGTGTAGCTTTAAGTTTATTACCTGCAAAATCAGCTTCAAGGTACGAGCGAGAATACGACGACTTCAAAAAGTGGCAAAACAAAAATAGTGTGATTGGGGTAACTGAAGATGTTTTGTTGGTCTACTTGAATCAACTATCAGCTAGATTCAGCCCTAATACTTTATGGGCAAAATGGTCTATGCTGAAAAGCTGCTTGGAAATGAAAGAAAATGCCCCTGTTCGCAGGTTTGTTTTCCTTAAAAAATTTATTAAAAAATATGACGTTTAGTTGTCATTTGCAGATTTGAAAAGGTAATAGCGTTTCTGAAACGAAAAAATGAGCGTTATACGCCAAAAAAGGCCAAGGTATTAAGTAAAGAAGAGGCTGAACAATTTCTTTTACATGCTCCTGATGACCAGTGGTTGCTGGCGAAAATTGTAACAATATTTGGGATTTTTGGATGTTGTCGATGTGACGAAATTATCTCCTTCAACATGAATGATGTAGAAGATATGGGAAAATACGTTATTGTGACATTGCGGCAAACAAAAAATTTAACACCAAGAAGATTCACCATAACCGATGATGGCTGCAGCTTTAAGCCCTGCATGTTATACAGAAAATATGTAAATCTTCGGCCTCCTGGAACAGAAAGCCTTAGATTTTTTTTGACATACTGACATGGAAAGTGCATTTTTCTTAATGCTGGCCAGCACACTATTGGTGGTGTCGCAAAGCAAATAGCGAAATATTTAGGTTTAAAAGACCCAGAGTTATACACCGGCCACTCTTCTCGCAGAACTGGAGCCACTATGGTTGCGGATTCGGGTGGAGATATTTTAGTACTAAAGCGTGCAGGAGGGTGGAAGAGCACCGAAATTGCGATGAGTTATGTCGATGATTCGGTCAACAAAAAAATCGAAATGTCTAGCAAATTATTTGGTAGTAAGGAGAGTACAAATGTTCTGCAGTCCTCGAGTTCAGCAGTTTCTGAGTCAACAGATGGTTCATCATTATCAGTATCAACTCCTTCATCATAAAAAATCTGTGTTACTGGAAATAACAATTGTACGATGATTTTCAACATATATGACGATAAAACAAAATTTTCTAATGTAAATAATACTACTAACTTGTAAAAATTTTGCAAGTTAACTGTCAGTTTTACAAGTTAGTGACTTGATAAAATAAACTTTCTTGATTAATATTGTGTTTTTGGAAACTGACGTTTACAAATGAGAAACAAAAAATGATTATTTATGATATGAGTGTTAAAAGTGAGGTTTTATTTTGTGAGTGAAAACGTTTGTGAAATGAGCGGAGCGAATTGAACAATTTCACGAACAAAATAAAATCACTTTTAACACAAATACCATACAATGTTTTTTGTACAACTTCCCTATTTTGATAATGAAACGAGCGAATTTGCAATGACAATAAACCAAACCGTGTTAAAAGTAAACTAAACCGTGTTAAAAGTAAACTTGTTTACATGGCAACGTGTTAAAAGTATTTTTAACACGCTGCTATGTAAACAATCGTTTTTAACATTGTTTGCTATCATTAAAAGTGTCACTTTTAATGACAGTTGTACAAAAAATATTTTATCTACTCTACCTCATATTATGTATCAATTTTTAGTTCGTAAAAACTGTCATTATAGACAGCAGTGCGTGAAGGATTGAAAGTGTGCGTGAAGTAACTATGTATTTTAAATGGGATTTACTTTTTCGCACTGTTTTTGACACACCTTCATATAATCAAATATCCTTAGCATTCGCGTTGTCATGGTGTTGCTATGAGAGCATTAAATTTCAACAAAAGTTATCCTGACAGTGCTGTAGTTTAAATTTTTAAATTTGAATTTGTAATTATTTTTTATTTGTTTATCGTAGATAAAATATTGTATGAAACTGTGCGTGAAGTGCTTTTTGCGCACTTACGCGATATATAGCACTCGCTTCGCTCGTGCTCTAAACATCGCGTGCGTGCGCAAAAAGCATACTTCACGAACTGTTTCATTAATAACTATTCTATACGTTCTTTGTGGCGTCAAATGTATATTTTCTTCTATTAATTGGAGAACTTATTGCCACTAAAATGAAAAATAAAATAATATGTTTGAATATGGTCCTTGCTTTTTAATAATCTTGATAAATATGTGAGATGTCAAATTTGTCAAGGGTCGTATTTAAAATCTGAAAATGCCTAACAAAGGTTAAATAACTATAAAAAATATTTTTGTTTTTAAGCTTTCGACTACCAGATCAAAGATAAAGAATTAATAAATAAAAAACCTTAAATTATATAAATCTTCTTTTAGTATGCAATGCGTATTTTTGACTTTTCCTAATCTCTCCAAGTTTCCCCGTGCTATGTGCCTGGATCGCTATGTGATTGCGGCTAAAATTCAATCAGATAGAGATGCAATACCCATCAACTTGGTAGATCCTAAGTGACTGACTTTCTCTCCGCGCATAGCTATGTGCTGAAATCGCTATGTGACTACGGACTAAAATCAGTCACATAGAGATGCGATGGTCTTGAATTTAATAAATCTCTAAGTGATTGACTTGTTCTCCGCACATAGCTATGTGCCGGAATCGCTATGTGACTACGGGCCAAAATCAGTCACATAGAGATGTGATGGATCTATACTCGGCGCGTTTCTAAGTGACGGGCACATAGCTATGTGCCTAAAATAGCCCAGTCACATAGCTATGTGCCTGAAACGTCAAGTGACTACGACATATGTCAACTTCAAAAATCGTGCTTTTTAATCTCCACAATATAAATTGTTAAAAAAGGGATTAAGTATATCAGTTATGCGAAGCAAAACAAAAATAGCATAACAGATTAAAACAGTGGAAAGGCCGGAAAGAGCTAAATTAGATGATGTGAATTCAAAAGTTTTGTTACATGAAAGAATTTGATTCTCTGTGAAAATATAATTAATAGTAGTGACTAGAGAAGAAAAATTTGCCAAGATTAACGGTGTTTAAAATAATATTATTTTCTAAATGCAATCAAATCAAAATACCACTAACATTTTGGCCCTATATGATTGTGAAGCACTGTTACTTCAAAACAATTTATTTAAAAGTCATTAAATAATCTTACGATTTGCCCAGAATTAAGTTTAATATGAAAAAATTAAAATTACCCATTACAGGAAAAAACGAAATACTTGAATCAAAGCCATGCAGCAAAAAATCAGTTTATCTTCTATACTTATAATAAATCTGTAGAGAGGTCAATTCTGTACATGAAATATCTTTCCAAAATAACTATCAGGGGGTGATTAGGGATCGATACTGATCCCAAAAATGCAATCAGTAAAATTTTTGTCTGTCTGTCTGTATAACCGCTATGGAAACAAAAACTATTCGACGGATTTTAACGAAACTTGGTACAATTATTTTTCATACTCCTGTGCTGGTTATAGTATACTTTTCATCACGCTACAATCAATAGGAGCAGAGCAGTGAAGGGAAATGTTGGGAAAACGGGAGAAGTTACTCCATTTTTTAAAATTCCGTCGCGTGTGCAACCTTAATGGTTAAAGCTATACAGAAATCATCTTATTTTTATAATTTGGAGGTCAAATGTGAACGGACTTTACAGAATTTCACCCACAAGGGGAGTTGCGGGGGCGTGAAGCCACGCAAACGACGTCGCAGGTACAGCAAGTTTATAATAAGTAGACTTTCAGAACATTTACATAATAAAATTGCATTTAGTTATATTAAATTACATTATTTTTTACATTAGCATAAATTGACAAGACTCTTTACACTAATATAAATAAGATAGAATTATGCTATTATCAAATACCGAACAAAATTATATGGTATTTATTATTGTCTTTATGTCATAACTATATAATTACTTTTTTTATTGGGGAACTTGTCACTAAAATCAAAATAATAAAATAATAAATTAATATTTTGAAAACGACACTTGCTTGTTTATCTAATAGATATGTCAAATTTGTTAAGGGTCGTTTTTTTAAAACAAAATTAAAATAATTATAAATGTTTTTTTTTTTTTTTACTTTTCTGTGCCTTAACAACCAGATCGGTTAAAATGAGTTGGAAGGAGTATTAAGAATGCAACAGAAAAATATAGTCTGAAACAAGTAAGAACACAGCGAATAAACCAAAAAACAAATACGCTGGTGGACACATTTAACACAACTGCCAAATAGAACGTCACAAGAATACAGATCAATAAATGGAGAAATAACGCGACAGATTAGACAATATAAAAGACAAAAAAAATGTGGAGGAGATTAAAAATGCAATAGAAGAAAATAAAAGTCCAAATGTTCTGCATATAAAAATGCAAATAGGGAGAAAAGATATGTAAACGATCAAGAATGCAGAGGGAAATATTATCACAAACAGAAACGAGATCCTACAGCAGGAAAGTAACAGAAATTACAAATTAGAATCTTTTAAATCAAGCGTCAGAAGAGATTAAGGACATAACAGAAGATGACATAACATTAGCTCTAAAAGAGATAAAAAATAAGAAAGTACCGGGTGATGATGGCATTGAGATAGAGGCAATAAAAATAGGAGGTAAAAGCATTAAAAACTCTTTTAAAAAATGCCTGTTTTGTGGGAAAATTTCGTTGCAATGCTTAAACGCTATATTGTTATTATAGTCCGGCAGCTAGGGGGGTTTCCGTGGCCCATTCTCCTCCTGTTGATCAAGAATGTTTTTTGTATGTATTTTTTCTCGCTGAATCCGAATATCAAACCTGTTTTTTCGAAAAATGGTCGGGTAAATTGTTATTAACAATTTAATTGTTTAAACAATTATAACTAAAAAACTAAATGAGATACGAAATTTTTTTCAAATACTTTTTTGATCCTTGAGAAAAGACAAAAAAAATGAGTTTTAAAAAATTAAAATTCGTTTTTTAGAGATATTGCAAATATAGTTACAGAATATTGCAAAATATCACTCCTAATGGTTTTGATCTCAGATTTTTTATCATAACTCGGGTTCTAATAAAGCTATCATATTTCACGACATCTTATTTTGAAGGCAACATTATAAGCTTTAAATTGAAATAATATTAATGTCTCTATCAATGTTTTTAACAAAGTTATACCTACTTAAAAGCCAAATTTTTACATAAAAATCGCTAAGTAATTTGTTTATAGCAACTTTTCATTAGGTCAGGTATAAAAAGTCCTAAAAAGTTTTTCTGTAATGTATTCTACGATTAAAGAAGAACATTTTACGCTTTGTTTAATATATCTAAGTTACTTCTTTCCTGAGATATAGCACTTTTAAATAACATAGATATTTATGTGCGCTAGCAAAGCTCGGCGCGAGCGCTTTTGTTCGAGTTGTGAGCTGCTAAGCTCCTCTTTTTTTAAAGGTATTATATAGGTACAAATAAAAAAATATATAGCTTATTCACAAATATAAATAAATATATAATGAATACAAATTAATTATTTATAAATACACTATAGATGGCATACAATGGATACGAAATATAAACTTATATTTTCTTCTTATATTTATATATACATAAAGATTTTAAACATTTTTAACATCAATTATTAATATTTTTACATGTATTATGTTTGTGACAAACACAAAACATACAACAAGGGATGTTTGAGGAGGCACAAGTACACCACTTTGTGAGCTGCTCCTCTTTTTTTAAAGGTATTATTATTGTAATCAAGATAGATCCTTAAATGATTTATTATTTATGCTGGTTTAGCAATTTATATTTAAAGTAAGCACATAACACAATATAAATAAAATAAATAAAATAAAAATCATTCTTTGTGCGCTTATTATTGAAATTTGAATTTGTTGGCGTAGGATGTGCTACCCATTTAATTCATGCTTCAACTTGTTTTTGACAAGGTGAGCGTTTATAATATTAATAGCGTTATTATATCGTATGGTGCATCGCGAAAAACATCAAATCAGTAACTTCTATAAAAGTTAAATTGTATAATTTATTTGTAGAATAATAGAATAATTATAAAAAACGTAAACGTAATAAAAATAAATAAATTAAACCGTGATCAATGCATTAGATGTCAAAAGGCTGTTAAAAATGTAGTTGTTACTAGCACATCCAATGGGAGAAATAAAATAATAGAAGCTGCAAAAATTCGTCAACATGAAGTTTTACAAGAATTAGTTGAGAAAGACTTGAAGCGAGCTGAAGAATTTTTTGTTAAAGTAATAAGTAGTAAATCTGACTTTAAAACATTTGATGAACTGCTCTTTCATTTATATTTCCATTCAAATAAAAGTTTAATAGAAGAGTTACCACCTAGGTACTCACCACCTACTTCTGCTTCCATCCATTTGCATATTCTGAGAACCATTTATATAGTTTACTGTCACACTAAATTTTTTCAGATAAATTTAAATCTTATTAATCCGGACAATTTTGGATGGGTAAGAGATGAAAATTTACTTTTACCAACAAAAAATTCCAATTTATTACCACTTTCAAAAGAACTTGGTGTACCGTCATGTACATGTAAAGAATGTACCACAAAGTAGTGTATTTGTGCCTCCTCAAACATCCCTTGTTGTATGTTTTGTGTTTGTCACAAACATAATACATGTAAAAATATTAATAATAATTGATGTTAAAAATGTTTAAATCTTAATGTATATATAAATATAACAAAAAAATATAAGTTTATATTTCGTATCCATTGTATGTATCTATAGTGTATTTATACATAATGAATTTGTATTCATTATATCATTATATCTTTATTTATATATTTGTGAATAAGCTGTATATTTTTTATTTGTATGTTTATAATACCTTTAAAAAAAGAGGAGTTTAGCAGTTCACAACTCGAACAAAAACGCTTGCGCCGTGCTTTGCTAGCGCACATAAATATCTTTGTTATTTAAAAGTGCTATATCTCAGGAAAGAAATAACTTAGATATATTAAACAAAGCGTAAAATGTTCTTCTGTAATCGTAGAATACATTACAGAAAAAATTTTTGAGACTTTTTATACCTGACCTAATGAAAAGTTGCTATAAACAAATTACTTAGCGATTTTTATGTAAAAATTTGGCTTTTAAGTAGGTATAACTTTGTTAAAAACATTGATAGAGACATTTGTATTATTTCATTTTAAAGCTTATAATGTTGCCTTCAAAATAAGATGTCGTGAGATATGATAGCTTTATTAGAACCCGAGTTATGATAAAAAATCTGCGATCAAAACCATTAGGAGTGATATTTTGCAATATTCTGTAACTATATTTGCAATATCTCGGGTTCTAACAAACGGATTTTAATTTTTTAAAGCTCATTTTTTTTGTTTTTTCTCAAGGATCAAAAAAGTATTTGAAAAAAATTTCGTATCTATCTTAGTTTTCTAGTAATAATTGTTTAAACAATTAAATTGTTAATAACAATTTACCCGACCATTTTTCGAAAAAACAGGTTTGATATTCGGATTCAGCGAGAAAAAATACATAAAAAAAACAGTCTTGATCAACAGGAGGAGAATGGGCCACGGAAACCCCCCTAGCTGCCGGACTATTATGCACAAAAAAAGGGACAATACTGACCTCACAAAATATCTATAAGCCTGCTTAGTCATGCATATAAACGATACCCTTAGATAAAACCCAAAAAATAACAAATAAGATTTTTTTGCTTTTTTGCAAAAGAACAGTCTGGTTTAAGATCAAGGTACGAAACGAATGATCATTTTCTAGCAACAAAAACTGTGATCGAAAAGTGTATTGCATATAACAAACCTCTTATACTTACGTGTTTTTGTAGACTATGAAAAGGCTCAGTAAATTAACAAAAACTCCTAGATTCCATAGTCAGATGCAGTATAAATCATAGATATAGGGCAATAATCAAATATATTTATAAGAACGCAACATCAAACGTTAAAATGTCAAACAACCATACACAAAGAAATTCAATACACTCTCCCCAAAAATGACCCTTCTGCAAAATATGCTTAATAACATAGAAAAGGAACTTAGCGTTGTGGCTATCCTACATTTAAAATGGAATTAAGTCGGACATGTCGGTACAATGACACGAAAAATTGTTGAATGGCGTCAGAGGCACGAAGCATACGTAAGGACAGACGACCCAGCAGATGGACTGACGATGTAAAGAGAATAGCTGGAAACTGGTTAGCAAGAGCGCTAGGTAGAGAGACGCGGCAAAGACTTGGGGAGACTTATGTAAAGCAGTGGACAGTATAAAGGCTTTTTAGATGGATAGATTAGGTGTTGGGAGTTCTACTAAATGGAGACAAAAATAACAAAAAAATACGACTGCAGAGATTTTTTCCCAAATTTGATTTAACTTGCCAACTCAATTTTTTTTTTGTAACATTAACACAATATACTAATTAACCCTTAACTACTATCCTCGGGTCAAAATGACCAAGCGATGTATCCACCAGGTACAAGTTTTAGCGAACCGCAAGAGTTTCGCCTGCGCGCGTTCGTTTAGTCTCTTATCATTAACCACTTGTATCGGAAGTACTAGTTGAAAGTGCGAAACTGCCTGTTGTCAGTGTTGAGAAAGGTTATTGTGTCAAATTGACCCGTGGGTGGGTAGTTTAATCGTAAGTATTTTGTTTTGTTCATCTTATTGTTTTATCTCGAATTTATAGTTCGGAATCTTGTTTAATTGTTATTGAAACACTTAGGTATGGGGACTTTAACACAATTTATTCACAAAATTGTTAAGACACACAGAACTCTGCTGAATAACGTTTAAACTGATTGACACTACAATGAACCATTCTAAATATTTAAACTCCCCTTAACTGCCCATACATCCCCTTATATAGTATAAATGAACATTCTAGAATTTACGCGAAACATAAATCGAACCTAATCGCTACACACTAGAGAGAAAACATTCTCGAATAACCTAGAAACAGTCTTTCATGTAAAGGTCCTTTCCTTATTTGGATATCCCGTTACATTATTTATATTTGCAGATAATGGAGAATAGACTTTTGTCAGAAAGAGATTTGCAGCAAATAGTAGAAAGTGCCGAGTTTTGGGAAGATCTACATATTCTACATAATGCAGAAGGGGGTATAGGAAACAACCATACCGATCCCACACCAAACAATAACGATAATAACGGAGCAATTCTGAACAATGGAGATGAAAGCGATTGTAATAAGACTGATGATGATGAATATTTTGAGCGTGACTCTGAAAGTGAACTTGACTGGGAACCAAATGATGAAGAAGTTGTTAATATGAAAAAATCTTCTACTTACACTAATAATAATTCAGAACAAGAAATACGAGAAGTATCAGCGTGGTATGGCAAAGATAAAACTAAGTGGTCCAAAATTGCGCCGACAAGATAAAAAACAAAACAACAAAATATTATAAAAGTACTTCCACGTTTAAAGGGCCCAGCTCGTCGAAACCCTCCATCTACTGCTTTGGAAGCATGGAAATATATTAGAAATATTTTATTACAGACTCTATGATTTCTAAAATAGTAATCCAAAAAAAATTAAAGATGCAGAGTAAATACAAAAAATTTAAAAGGCGACATAACAGCAGATCAACCTTTGCACCAGTTTTTATTGATGAAAGAAACAAAACTGATATAGATGCATTATTTGGCCTTTTGTATTTGCTAGGCTGCTTTAAAACTGGTCATGAAGATCTTCGATCTCTATGGGCAACTGATGGAACTGGTAGAGATGTATTTTGTTGCACCATGTCGTTAGCGAGTTTTTCATTCCTATTGTGCTGTCTTCAATTTGATGATGAGGTTACTCGACGATAGAGATTAAAAGAAAACAAGTTGGCTGCAATTTCAGAACTTCATAGTGATTTTGTTCAGAATTCAAAACATTGTTATTCGCCTGGGAAATTCTTAACAATAGACGAGATGTTGGTACCATTTCGAGGTAGATGTGGTTTTAGAATATACACACCAAGCAAGCCTGTGAGGTATGGACTCTAAAAGTGCAAATTTTGGCGCATTCTAAAACACATTACATGAAAAATTCTGAAATTTATAGTGAAAAGAGAAGCGAGAAGTCGCAATTTTCAATACCTACTGAGACAGTACTTCGTCTAGTTGATCCAGTAGCTGGTACCAATAGAAATATAACAGGAGATAATTAATAGAATTAACCAATAAACTCCTGGATCAAAAATTAACTTACGTCGGTACGGTAAAAAGAAATAAGAGATTTATTCCACCTGAATTTTTACCTCCTAAAAAACGTGGTTTCTTTTCGGTTTTACTTCAAACCATACTATTGTTTCCCATGTTCCCAAGCAAAACAAAGCAGTACTTTTAATATCTACAATGCACAATGACAATTTGGTAGACGATGCAACTAAAAAACTCGACATCATTTTATTCTATAATGACACAAAAGCTGGAGTAGACTCGTTGGACCAGAAAAGCGCTAACTATTCTACAAGAACCCGTCGATGGCCCATGCCCCATGGCAATTTTTTATATGATTTTAAACGTTTCTGTAATTAACAGCAGAATATTATATCAATTTAGCCCAAATAGAAAAGAAATTGCAAGATAAGATTTTCTCAAGACACTTGCTCATAGTCTATGTGAGGCACATATGAAGTTAAGAATATGTATTACTAAAATACCACGAAAATTGAGAGATTTAAATGCCGATATATTTAAGAAGTTCAAGAAGTTCTTTTGACATATTGTTATACCTATTGTTCCGTTCGTTTTTTCAGGATAAGTGATTAACAATTTATTGATAAATACAAATAAATAACAATTTCTTAAAATAATCTGCACAACTTCGATACAATCACAATTACTGAATGACGTCTTTCTTAAATAGGTACCTCATAAAACAATTCGCACTTATTTTACAATCACTGTCCTTCGCGTTTACCATTACATTCCTATTACCATTACTCTGTCCAAAGCGGTCCATTATATATGAAATTAAATCCTCTTAGAAGCATCTCCAATATTACAACAAAAACAACGTTCTAGAATCTTTCGAACGTTCCAAAAGTCACTCGAACATTCGCAGATTCTAAGAACTGCAATCTTGCCTCGCTCCATTTGTGGGCGAAAGGTTCGGACCGGCTGGCAACAATATTTACAGTCAGGGGCGAACGTACTAAAACGAACGTACATAAAAACTGGAAATGTTTACGCAAACTTCTAAATTGAATATTAGCAGCATGGATACAAATTAAAGTAACTTGATAATTTGTTTTTTTTTTTTATATACTAAAATGATTTTAAGTATACTGATATAAATAATATTCTTATTAATTTTACAGAATATTACCAAATGGATATAGCAACTACATAAACGAAAAAGGCATACAATACTACAAAAATCTTATTGCCGAAATAAGGAAACATAACTTGATTCCAATAGGAACTATCTTCCACTGGGATCTTCCACAAAAATTCATTGACGATGGAATTGATGAAACTAACCCAAAATTAATAGATCTTGCTGTGGATTATGCCAGAATAGTTATTAAAAATTTTCCTGAAATTTCAGAATGGCTTACAATTAACGAACCTAAACAAGTTTGTCACTTGGGTTACGGTACTGGTACAATTGCACCTGGAATATCTAGTAGTGGCAGGAAGGAATATCAATGCGTATATATTATGCTAAAACTCCATGCTGCTATTTATCGAATGTATAAAAAGGAATTTCCCCATTATAAAGGTAAACAGATGGTAATAAAAAAATAAATTTTATATAGTTCTTATCGCGTGATTCAAAACGGTTCAAGTACGAAGGCATCACTATGTTTATGCAATAGGTAGTATTTGTGGTTAAGAAAGTTTGCAGCCTGGACTTGTTATTGCTTGGTACTTTAACTTTTTAAGTTTTACACAGTTTTTGCTTTGATTTCTGCATAAAAATTAATCATAAAAAGCACTTTTGTGAAAGCTAACAGCAGAAACCTTCCCAAAGTTAATCTAATGGTTGTATTTTTTTTAAATAACTATGATATTGCTGACAAATAAAATAATTTTAGGGCAATACGTCATCTACCATAATCATTCTTTAGTTGATATTCATTCTATATTTATAATAGTGTAACGGGATAACCGTAAAGGAAGGGACCTTAATTTGAAAGATTGTTGTTGACAGTTGATTTTTAGAAGTTTGTAAAACAATCAACTGACCATTTTAAATAATGTTTCTAGAAAATTCTAGAAACTTCTAAACACACTAACTAGATTAAATAATGTTGTATATAAGGAGATGCACGGACAGTTAACGTCAGTTCGAGTCAAGTGTTCACAAGAGTTCATTGTATTGTCAAGTAGTTAGACGTTATCCAGCAGAGTTCAGTGTATCTTAACAATTTTGTAAATAAATTGTGTAAAAAGCCCCCATAAGTGTTTCAAATTGGTGTCAGGTGTGGGGTGAAGATACAAGAATGCCTGGAAAAAAGATAAATGAACTATTGGTGGCAGAGCTCAGAAGAGAGCTCGAAGAATTAGAATTGGAAACTACTGGGACCAAATCTGTATTGTTGAATAGGCTCCGTGAATACTACCTAAGTAATAATTTAGACCCTGACGTTGTGGAGTTCGATGACCCGGTTCAAAAAGCAATTTCTGAACTATCGCAACGAATGACGAGCCAACAAGAAGAACAAACTCAACAGCTTTCCCGGTTGCAAGAGGAGCTATCAGGACGAATGACGAGCCAACAAGAAGAACAAGCTCAACAACTGTCCCAGTTGTCCAGTCAGATAAGCAGCCAGCGCGAAGATATGTCCCAGCTGTCGCAACGAATGACGAACAACCAAGAGGAGCTATCCAGTCAGATGAAGAGCCAGCAAGAGGAGCTATCCAGTCAGATGAAGAGCCAGCGTGAAGATATGTCCCAGCTGTCACAACGAATGACGAACCAACAAGAGGTGCTATCCAGTCAGATGAAGAGCCAACAAGAGGAGCTATCACAACGGATGTCTACCCTATCAGATAAGTTATCAAGTTCGTTCTCCCAGCAAATATTACATCTTCGTGACGAGCAGAATCAGCAAGTAGCCAACTTGAATCAGCAAGTAGCCAACTTGAATCAGCAAGTAGACAACTTAAATCAGCAAGTGTCCAGCTTGCGAGACGAACAAAATCAGCAAGTGTCCAGCTTGCGAGACGAACAAAATCATCAAGTGTCCAACTTGCGAGACGAGCAAAACCAGATCAACCAGCAAATGCAGTCCGAGATAAGGAAGCTTCAACAAGAACTGGAAGCTTGTCGCCGAAATCAAATCATCCACCACGGCGACGGAAATGCAGAAAGGAGGGAAACCGGCCACGTAGACGTCGAACGACGAGGAAACGGAGCGGCAGCCCAGGTACGAATGACGATAAAACCCCCGACATTCGACGGAATGACTTCCTGGTCAAATTACCTGAAACAATTTGACGCAGTGGCCAGAGCGAATGGATGGTCACCCCAGGAGAAGGCATTGTTCCTAACCATGGCTCTGCGAGGCGAGGCTTTAGACGTCCTGCATGTATTGACACCGGATGAGGTTGACAATTTTGAGCTATTGGTGAATCGTCTAGAGATGCGTTATGGTCAAAGTCATCTACAACCGGTATACCGAGTGCAGTTGAAAAGCCGGAAGCAGAAAAATGGAGAAACTATCCAGGAGTTCGAGGCAGAAGTGGAAAAAATGGTACGGTTTGCGTATCCAAATGCAGCAGAAGATTTTCTGGAGTGCCTGGCGATCCAAACCTTTACCGATGGTCTTCGAGACGCCGAGTTGCAACGGGCTGTACGGTTGGCGAGGCCAAGATCTCTTGTAAACGCCTTGACCATTGCCCTGGAGTTCGATACGGCGACGGAGGCCTCACATGCAACTGCTCGACTGATGGAAGACACTGTTAACTTCGACCATGCTGTTTATGCCGTCAGCAACGTCGAAGCGGTAGTGGAGAGGTTAAAGAAGTTTTCTTCAAAAGGAAGGCGCCCAGTGAGGTGCTGGAATTGCGGAGAACTAGGCCACTTAAGAAATACTTGCCCCCATTGTACCCGTATGGAGCAGAACGAGGAAAAACTTGCCTTAGTTAAGGTTGTGCCAGAAGACGAGAGCTCTATGCTGGAGGAGCAACAAGAAAACGATCCCATTCTGAGAAAGATTCGGGAGTGGAAGAGAATGGACCGTCGTCCGTTGTGGAGAGAGATATCCTCCTCCTCTCCTGCTTTAAAAGCATACTGGTCCCAATGGAACTCTTTAATTTTGGACGAAGGGCTCGTTAAAAGACTCGTAGAAAATTCCGAGGGCACCGAAACAAGGAAACAAATAGTGGTCCCAAGAAATGCTGTACCGGAAATTTTAAAACAGATGCATAATGATAGTTCTGGAGGACATCTGGGTATCACGAAAACGCTGCAAAAGATCCGATATAGATTTTACTGGGTAAATTGCACTAATGATGTTAAAGATTGGTGTCGTAAATGCACTACATGTGCTGCCAGTAACGGTCCGCACCGAAAACCGAAGGCGGAAATGCAGCAATACCTGGTTGTAAGTCCTTTTGAAAGAATCGCAGTAGATGTATTGGGGCCACTTCCACAGACCGATGTAGGAAACAAGTACATCTTTGTTGTAATGGACTACTTCACTAAATGGGTTGAAGCATATGCAGTTCCCAATCAGGAAGCTACCACTTTAGCAGATATATTGGTTGAAGAATTCGTAAGCCGATTTGGGGTACCATTAGAATTACATTCAGACCAAGAAAGAAATTTTGAGAGCAAGCTGTTTCAAGAAGTTTGCCAAAGATTAGGCATCCACAAAACGAGAACCACAGCGATGCACCCTCAGTCTGATGGAATGGTGGAACGAATGAACCGGACTATAACCAACTATCTGTCAAAAGTGGTGTCAGATTGTCAGAGGGATTGGGATCGACATATTCCACTATTTCTAATGGCAATTCGATCGGCCATCAACGAATCAACTGGCCAAACGCCTGCGAAGGTCCTGTTCGGTAGAGAAATGAGGCTACCATGTGACTTGGTGTTTGGTTGTAAACCTGGTGAAGAAATGGCACGTGAACAATATGTCACCGACCTTCAGAATCGAATGGAAAATATACACAACCTGGTGCGTGGAAAACTACAATTATCTAGTGATCGGATGAAGAGGTACTATGACACACGGACAATGGAAAAGAGTTACCAAGTTGGAGATTTAGTCTGGCTCTATAACCCCCGACGGCGTCGAGGTATTTGTCCCAAATTACAAAAGAACTGGGAAGGTCCTTACACCATCAAGAAGAAGATTAACGATGTCATTTATCGGATCGTGAAAATTCCCAGAGGGAAACCCGTCGTGGTCCATCACAATCGTTTGGCGCCTTACCAGGGAAACCACAGTGGAGATGCGCAGCAACTCCAAGAAGATGGTTTGGCTGGCTCAGGGAGCGTGCGGGATTCCGATGTAGGAAATAACATTCCAGGAGGAATGAATCTAAGGAGGGGGCAGTGTAACGGGATAACCGTAAAGGAAGGGACCTTAATTTGAAAGATTGTTGTTGACAGTTGATTTTTAGAAGTTTGTAAAAAAATCAACTGACCATTTTAAATAATGTTTCTAGAAAATTCTAGAAACTTCTAAACACACTAACTAGATTAAATAATGTTGTATATAAGGGGATGCACGGACAGTTAACGTCAGTTCGAGTCAAGTGTTCACAAGAGTTCATTGTATTGTCAAGTAGTTAGACGTTATCCAGCAGAGTTCAGTGTATCTTAACAATTTTGTAAATAAATTGTGTAAAAAGCCCCCATAAGTGTTTCAATAGTCTGCCTTTTTTTCTACCTGTAAAAAAGTCAGTCAATGAGTATCCATTTATTTTTCATATCACATGCATTGAAACAGCTTGTTTTAATCCCTGTTTTGTCAGTCGAAACAAGACAATTTTAGACCGATGCAACAGTCAGTCAGAAACTGACAGTTTTTTCTGCCTTAGGGGAGAAAAAACGTTATTTCTGCCCGGCGAAGACAGCCCTCGCTTCGCTCGGGCAGTCACCTATCGCCCTAGTCAGAAATCGTCTTGTTTCACCCCTTGTCACACAATATACTATACAAAATAAAGGAGTGTCAATTCAATGATATTAAACTGAAGAAAACAAAGGAACCACATAGGTAACGGTTTATATTTTTAGGCTGAATAATCATCAAAATTAAAAAAGAACTAATTAGGATGACATATTGAGTAATTTTTGAAGTAAAACTTCTTAAGTCGCGACTAGGGTAACTCAGTAATTCTAACGGACGTGACGTCATTCTAATGTACCACGTACCGGAAACAAAACCTGATACAAAATACCTAACACGATTCCGCCTACTATATTAAATAAAATTAAATCTGTAATTGTATGAATTGACAGCTTGTCATCTTGTCAACCAAAATACATTGGTGGTAAATAGTTTAAATTTGTGTATAAAGTGTTTGTTTTAATTATGAATAAACAAAGTGGATTTATTAATGAAAAAAGTCATGAAAAAATATTGAATGAAAATGAGTGAGTACCTACTCTATATGCATAATTTTTTTTTTTTGGTGTGTAATTACACTATTTATACCTAATTATTTATACCCATTATTTAAACCTAGCTATTTTCGTTTTATAGACTTAAAGAGCTAAAAAGAAAAAGAAATTGTGAACGTCAAAGGGCATATTATCAGCGCCAGAAAGATTTGAAGAAAAATGAAAATGAAAAAAAGACGAGACAGCGACATTCATTATGATTTGATTAAGTAAGTTTATATAACATACATACATATTATGATAGTAAATAATTGTTTATAGGGAAGCTTTACGTTAAGTAAAGAAGCATGTTGCACGTTTTTGTTCATAAAATAATAATATTCGAAATGTTTTAACACTTGCTTATACTTATTTTAGGTTTGGTTAGGTAGCCATAAAGGCCATAAAACCACTATTCAGGATGGCTGATCTTATACCAGCAATAACAGATCCTTCGTAGAACTGAAGAAAACAAACTCAACTCAGGATTTTAAATTTTATGGAATATGCTATAAAATGCTACAAATTGAAATGGTTATCTAACTATCGGACACTCTTGTGTTCTGTTGTATTACAATAAGGTAGATACAGCTACAAAATCACACATTCTAAACGTAATGTGTGTATATTTTTAATATTGTTTACCTATTATTGAAGCCAAACTTCTTTAGGCGCGACTAGGGGTAACTCTAACGTTAGATTCTAACGGAAGATTCTGATGGAAGTAACGGTGTGATTTCAGCTATGGGAGGAGCTTAAATTTTCAAAATTTATATATGAAATTTTCAAAATTTTCAAACGGTTTCAAATACATTAATGGTATTTAGAGAGTAAAATCTATGTTTCACATTTTAGTTATCATAAACCTATTATTTCATATATAAAAAATAATGATAACTTTCAAATTCCTATTTCTAATGAATAATATAAATATAACATCTCATTTTATGTAAAGTATATAGACAATAATTATAATTGAATTGTAATTAGATATTTATTTTCCGATACGTACGTCAAAAAGTTTTACTTCAATAGCGCGTATAGGTTACACACACACTCTTTTTTTAATATTATAAATTATGTCTTTTATCTAGAGTGCAAAAAAATATTTACGTTAGAGTGTTCTTCATAGAAAAATATTGAATTGTTTTTAGATTCACTAGGATCTATCCAAGAAAGTTGCAACCACTTTCGAAATATGTTGACATTTTTCGTAACACATGCAAATAAAAAATTATGAAAAATAACTAAAGTACTTCGTGTACGACCTATTGACGTCACATTTCTCAAAATGTCATTTTTAATGGATGAGTAAACTATGCCCTTCCCGGACAAATCTGAAAATTTCACTTCTAGAAAAACAAAACAAATCAGCAAAAACAAATAATCCCGTGTAGTTATATAACCAAACACTGACAATAAATTTAAGCGTATTTTTTTATTGAAAACAGGTGTGAAGTAAAAAATCGTATTCAGATTTAGGTTAACGATGAATTAAGTACGAATTTCATATTAAAACGTTAGATTTTAAACCTTTATCAACTTTCTTGGAACTAGCAAATCATAAATTAATATACTGGATAACACTAATAAAGTCTTACATTGGGCGCAGCCGAGTTCCTCCCCGCGGTCGAAAATTTGGGTACGATGTAACAGGTAGTGAGGGCTGGGGGATTTTAGGAAATCCTAAATCCTTTAATGACTTTCATGAACTAAGAATGTTTATAAACAACAAAATTTTAGTTTACGTATTTCTTTCAATTGATCAGCATGGAAGTGAAAAATATACTAAGAGAAAAAGGTCAACAAATGTTCGTAGTGAACGGTGCGAAATTTTGTTTAGCTAAAAAATTAATTAACCACCGATTACGTTGGAGATGCGTGCCAAAATTTGGTACTGCGTATTTACACACTGAAGGTAATTTTTATATAATAATTAGACAACAAAACAATCAACAGTATATATATTTTTTTCTTCAAGCGTATAATAATAACTATATTACTTTTTGCAACACAGACCGTAAAAATATCCCATTATTTTACTAGTACAAAAATGAATTTTCATTATTGTACTAATAAAATAATGGGGCGTTGTAATCAAGTAGGTAGGAACTGTCATTTTTAAACTTATTTAATTTGACGTTTGTCTGTTTTGAAAATTTTGTGAAAAATGTCTCAAGAATTGCAATGTACGCCTCCGGAATTAGTTGAAATAGCTAATTCCAGTATTGAAACTCTAATTCCAACGAAGTCGCGTAAACTGTATGATTTTGCATACGAAAAATTTCTAAAATGGTGCAATGAATATAATGTACAGCAATACACGGAAAACGTTATGCTTGCATACTTCACGAATTTGTCCAGAAAGTTTAAAAGTTCTACTCTATGGGCACAGTATTCAATGATTAAAAGTCAATTAAACATTAAACATAATGTTAAAATAGAAAAATATAGCAAATTAATTGCATTTATAAAGCGCCAAGGGGAAAATTATACACCGAAAAAATCAAAAGTATTAACACAAGATCAATTTGATAAATTTCTCAAGGATGCACCAAATAATGTTTATTTAGCAACAAAGGTAGGTACTTTCTTATTTCTTTTTAATCATTATTACGTTTATTAAACCGTTGACAGTGATATCTACTAGCAGATCAATATTTAACTTGACAGCAAATATTACCTCATTTCCTACCTATAACATTTAATGACGGTAGCTCAGTGGCAGAGCTTTTGTCTTCGGTCGCAAAGGTCAGCGGTTCTAATCCCGGTGCTACCAGCTTTTTTTTTATTTATTTCAACGTTTGTTTTAGGTTATATTAATATTTGGAGTCACAGGAGCCCTTAGATGCGATGAACTTGTTAATTTAAAGTCTAGCGAAATCCAAGATTTGGGAAATTTAATTTTGGTTAAAATCATAAACACAAAAAACAAAAAACAACGGTCGTTTACTATAATTGGCGATTTTTATTTGAATTTGGTAAGACAGTATACGGCTCTTCGTCCGGATGATATTGGCCTGCAGCGATTTTTTATTAAATACCAGAATGGTAAATGTCACCGTGTGGTAATGGGTATCCACAAAATATCAAACGTACCAAAAGACGTTGCTACGTTTTTGAAATTAACAAATCCTCATGAATATACAGGACATTGCCTTCGGAGGACTTCCGCAACTATTTTAGTTGACAACGGAGGTGATATTACCGCTTTAAAGCGGCATGGTGGATGGAAATCCACCAGTGTTGCTGAAGGGTACTTAGAGGATTCCATTTCCAGTAAAACACAAACTGCACAAAAAATACTTAATTGGCAAGAACAACCAAGTAATAGTTCTGGAATCGCTGACATAATAATCGACAATCAACTTACTAATAATATGATGTATACCAATGACAAAATTGTAAATGCCGAAGCTGAAAGCGGTGGCAGTGGCTTAAATTTAAACAACTGCAGTATACAAAACTGCACATTTAATATTACTGTTAATAAATAGGTAACACTTTATGTAATTTTTCGTTTGTATTAATTAAATAGTTGAGATATAAACAAAGCCTTCTATATTTTTTATAAAATGCATATTATTATTACGCTTGAAGAAAAAATAGTATATGTTACTCGGAGCAGAAGGCTCATTATATGTTTCGCCCAGTTTGCACAGCCTCGGCTAGCGCCTCGGCAGTGCAAGAATCTGGGCTCAACAATAATGTTGGCCTTCTACTCCTAGTAACATAATATACTATTATATTACAGAAAACAAAATAGTTAAAGCAAAATTAGGGCATAATCATAATGTTGATAATTCTTCTATAGTAAAACAAGAAATTAAAAACAGAAAAGAAAAGCTCAAGAAGGTATATGTGAGAGGCCAGCAAAGTTATTACACCGGGAAATCGAAGCACATAATTCAGATAGCATTTATATGCGGTCTATTGAACATTTAAGAAAAAATATGTATGCAGCTAGGCGATCAGTTTTACCACCGCTACCAAAAAATTTTGCAGATGTAAATAGTCTTGAATTTGTACATGCCATATGTTACTACAATTTACCTATGTAATATTTTTAAATAAATCGTTTACTTCGTCACCTGTTTTAATTACCTAAATTTGGATTTAAATTTCCACGAGCGCCTGGGGAGGAACTCGTCTGTTATTATAAGAGAGACGCAGGTCAGAAAGTGACCGCGGGTGGAACTAGGCTACGTCCCTTACATTAAATAAGAAAGGCTTTTTACAAGACTTCTTTAAACGAATTTTTTATTTATGGACAAATAAAAAAAAACAATTAAACCACGTTTTACTACGTAAAAATATTTCTTTGTTTAAATTAATATGCATTCCCAATACGGTTGTCTTAAACGAGTTGTATATTATTTTTGTACAAAAATTGATAAGAAGTTTATCAAATAATTTTTTGTCTTACTGCATTATTCAATAAGCAATCCAATTACTCACATATCTAATCTAACAACTGCTGACTTATTTATTTAAAAAACATTCAAATTTTATGGTTCACAAATGTTTGCTACTTTAATAATAATTTATAAAAATTTTGCTACTACAGTTTAAAAGTATTACTCTTACTCCTAATCATAATTTTAATTTTCTCCGTATTCCAGCCAATATGTTAAAATATGTTTTTTTATATTATGGAACTTTAACTCATGTAGAGTTTTTATCAAGGTAAATTTTTTTGTTAAATGTAAGATACACTTTTTCTTCATTTATATATAATCTTTTGTGACACACTAAGTAGTGTTTTTCCCAAATTTTACCGCAGGAAGTGACAGTTAAGTGTTTAAAGAAAAATAATAATTTTGGTTAAATAGTCTTTCACGTCACCACTTACCTGGAGCCAGTGGGAGGCCAATAAAAGAAACATTTTTGCCGCCCCTTACAGCATGTGGTTGTATGCACTTACGATTTTACAATCTATTGTTTAAATTTAACAAATATATGTGTTTAATTTTTTATAAATAAAAATAAATAAATATTAGAAACGTAAATATAATTTTTTTCTGATTTCAACCATATCTAATGTTTACGCAAAATTTTGTAGTTTACAGATATGACACCAAAATATTCTTAATTACACTGAGAAACAAACAACACTAATTATAACATAAAATACCTCTAGCGCCTGTATCTAACAGGACTTGTCAATAAATATTATTATTATTAATAGTCATAAATATACTCATTACCAACATGCAAAAAGAAATAAAAATAGAAAAGAACCTTAAATGCCACAAAAATGCATAATCTCTTTAAATCTGTTATTATTTTTATTAGCATTTTTAAAGTTTATTTATTTTCAAAACCTCATTATCAGATTTTCCCTTGATGTCTTGGATTTAAATTTAATAATTATTATGCATTTTTGTAGTATTAAGTTTCTTTTAATTATTTATTATTTTCAAAACATCATTATGAGGTTATCCCTTGTTTGTTTTTCAGTGTAATTTAGAATATTTTGGTGTCATTTCTGTAAATTATAAAAATTTTGCGTAAGTATTATATATGGTTGAAATCAGAAAAAAATTATCTTAACTTTTCTGATTTTTTTTTATTTATAAAAAAATAAAGCACATGTATTTGTTAAATTTAAACAATAGATTGTAAAATCGTGAGTGCATACAACCACCTGCTGTTAGGGTCGGCAAAAAGGTCTGTTTTATTAGCCTGGCACTAGGCCAACGTAAGGTATGTCGTGAAAGACTTTTTAACCATAATTTTAATTTATAAATAGTAAAGAGAGTCTTGAGTCCGAATCTGAGTACCTACTGACACTTTGGTTAATTTTTTTTGTATATTTTTTTAAATTTTAAAATTCTTGTATAATATTAAATTAATTTTATTTATTTATTTTTGATTTCTGGATTTTTATCTTAATTTTAAAATATTTACATTTTTCCAGTTTAGTATATTTTAGTCTAAAATGGTCTATAGACTGTGAGTTGGGAAGTAAGTCAACAAGTTACAGAAGTTTAATTCATTACTTTTTTTGCATGATATTTTATGAACCTTAAAGATCTTCATTGACTCAAAAAATCCAGGCCCTTGACCTTCCCTCACCTCTACAATGTCAAAATGCTTTATTTCAATCGCCCCAAATAATACCTGGGCCGCAATGAGTTATAAAAAAGCGGCAGTTTTACATAGCACTGGACTGTTATCGCAGCGACTGTTTGGAGGTGGGGAAAGCTCTACTGCTATGATTTTATTGTTATATCCTGATTCACATATTGCGAATGAAAGAGATAAATCAAAATGGCTCTTAGTAAAAAGCAGAGGGTGTACAGCATTATTATTTGTTTATTACTAAAAAAAAGTTGTCTATGCGAAGATACACGCAAAAACAGTACCTATTGGGTAAAGCCACCTTTATTGAATAGACCAAATTTTGATTTAGAGAATCACTTATTGATTGAATTGTTAAGTGTTAAAGGCGATCATTACATCGTTAAGAAATTCCATTTGATGAAACCATGTAATTGTTGAAATGTACACATTATCTGTACCCGATCCTGTACTTTTGCTTTCAAGAATTTTCTTTTTTTCTAATAGGTACCTATGTAGACCTTTGAGAAGCTATTTTCTTTTTGTCAATTTCTTCGGAAATACCCATTTTTTTAGTAATATCAGCAAGTGCTGCTTTTCTTTTATTATGATTTATATAATGTGGCGATTTAACTTGCCATAGACATTCATTTTCACGTAATAAATCAATGAATGAAAATTTTATCGTCTGTTTTTTTGTGACGTATAACTACTGCTATACGAAAACTAGAAAAATTTCTAGCTATAGCAGTCAATCTTATCGCACTCAACTTTCATCACAGTTATCTGATTCAGGTAAAGAAATCGCTAGCAGTAAAGTCACGCCTCCTAAACAGTCGCTGCGATGACAGTCCACTGCTATGTAAAACTGCCGCGTTAAAGCTTTTAAAACCTATTCAGGGGGGGTGTGGTCTGGAAGACTACATTATTACCGTGTAAGGTCTGTGAGACCTTAGTATCTTATAGGGGTCCGTGAGACCTCTTTATCGTGGAGCAGTTGGTAGTAACTGCTTCTTATCGCTTCTATTGGTGTTCCGATGGATGGGACACAATAGAAATTTACCGTATCTTATCTTGTGTTGTGGGATTATGGTCTATTTTGCTTCTTTTTTTCAACCTTTAAGGTTTATCTTTGTGAAGAAAATAGATTTTCCATGTGTTTTTGTACCTACTCGAGATTTTTGTTTTCCTTATATCATTCTTTCATTTTTTTTTTCTGTACTGTTTTGGATGCACCAAATACAGAAATACCTTATAATAGCTTGGACTGTTTCTTCACATACCGAGGACATCTTGATATATTTTGTGATTTTTTCGTATGTTTCGTTACATTTGTAATATTTTTTGTAGTAACTTTGCAGTAATTTTTTGAGATATCGTTTTATATTTTATCTTTTCTCGATATTTTTAAATTCTCAAATTTTGGTATATTTATTTTTGCATTTCGTACACTGGAGTCACTACACTGAAGGCATTAGTTTTATTAACTTTCAATTTCTATTTCTTAGATTTTTTTTAAATTCTTAAACTTTGTCAAAATTAATTTTCAACCTTTTTAAGTAAATTCGATTGTTATTTAATTTTTTCGAGTTTATAATTTATATAAGAGTTGGTGAGTTCAGGTCAGTACTGTACCTTAGGGATAGCATTTATTTGCGAGTACAGGCTGTCGCTGTTCCTCTGTGCCGCACCATCAAATTAGTATAAACTTGTATTTTTGAATATTTAGTTTGCCTAGTTCCTTGTTCTAAATTTTCTCTTTCTCTTGTTTGATATTGCCTTCAGTATTTTTAACGTTTTGTAGTGTACATACCTGTCCCTTACTGATTTTGACGCTTTTCTTTTTATTGTTCACATTATTACCGTTATTTGTTGTCATTTTTATGATAACTATTACCTTTTTATCTTTTATATTGTCTCCAGTTTGCACAGCGTGTGCAATAAGACGTGTCACGTTATTTTTTATTCGGATATTGATTGATTTTTCTTTTGAGTGTTAGTCACATTTTTGTTCAATCGATATTTGGTTTCAATTTTTTCTTTTTGTTCATTGAATATTTGTTTAGCCTTTAGCTTATTTTGTTCTCATTTGTTGAGTATTTTTTATTCAATGATTTTTGTTGACTTCAGTCTTATCTTTGTCTTCGTTGTTTTGGCAAGTTAATTTACTTAGGGAGACAGTTTTTGCCTTGACTTTTTTCAATTTTCGTTTTTTCTATATTCGCTTTGTGAACAATATTTCTCTTGTTTCTTTTTGACATCTCGTTTGTTGTTTTCTTTGACGACATTTAATTAGGACAGTTAATGAATTTTTTTACCGATTGTGACTTAATGCTACTTAATTGTTAGCAGTACCGATTATGACTTTTTTTGGTACCCTAGAGGTGCTGGTCAATGCGACCACATTTTATTTAGAGTAGGGGGACTCTCTTACCGATTGTGACTATATTTTTTTTGTTCTTGTTGTTATTGCCACTTTTTCAAAATTTTTTTTTGTCTTAACCTCTTTGGCTTTAAATTCTCTCTCTCTCTTCCCGGCTGGGCGTTGTCTGCCAAATGGAGAAACATGTTCCCGGGGAAGCTTAATTTTCGGAACTCCCTTGGTTAAGTACCTTTTTTATTTATTATTTTTATTTTTTGAAATGGTTGACATGCCATCAAATTGATTCGACGAACCGCTGGTTATGCCGAGACCACCCGTCTTCACTGAGCTCCTCGCATCCCCTGTCCAGCGTGGAGAAACTTCAGTGTTGACCGTTCCAATTGGGTTGGCTGGTACCCCTTGTAAAAATCCAGTCACTTCGTCTTATGACGGTTTAACTACCTGGGTTTCTTCAAAACCCACGGTAATTTCACTTGCTTCATTAAGGATTCGTTCCTTTTGTATTGGCTGATAACTTTTGTAAAAATCCAGTCACTTTATCTTCGATTTAATTTTCTCCTTGTTCAAGTGTTAGTAACTTTTTGTACTGGTAATTTTTGTGTCTTGGGTTTTAATATGGTATTTTGTATATTTAAGAATTACACCAGCCATCTTGTTAACCAACATAAGTTACTAATTTTTATATTCTTTACTTATTCACCAATTTTGGATTATTACTTTTTATCTTCATTACTTATTTTGAGAAAATTTTCACTTGAAAAAAAAAATCTTCAATTTCTTTTTTTTTCTGCCAAGGTACCGTGGTGTAACGATTGCATCGTTTATTTCGATCAATTCTCCTGGACTGTAAATATTTTTAAATTATTTATTGTTTTGGCGTTGTAACGAGTGGGAGACTGCAAAGTGGTAGGAGAGTTATTGGCTTCGTAGTCAATTTATGATTTTATTCTGTTCATTTGAACGTTGAATTGTATTTAATTCAAAGTTTTCCGGCCAACTTTTCCCTTCTGTCTCTGGTAAGTTATTTATTACCTTGGTTTTAAATTTAATAGTTTAATAATCCAAAATGCGGTGAATGTAATATTTTATTTATTTTACTAATATTTTAAATATTTGAATACAATGGCTGAATTCAATACTAGGTCAGTTTTTGTGGTATCTTTTTTTATTATTTGTACTTAAAAGATAATTAATTTTTTCTCGAAATATGGAGAGACTGATAGCTATTGTGTTCGAATAAAAGTATTTGAAATTCGGAGTTTTAATTCCAACTTTATTGACACCTGAAAGAAGGGCCCTAATATTTGGTTTACCAAAAACAACATTTTGAATTCGTCAAGAGTTATCATCAGAAAGTCCGTTGCAGTTCTGATTTTCCGGACAGGAAAACCGAAGGGAAATTCCATATCGCCCGCTGTTTGTTTTAGAAGTCTTCAGTGAAAATCAAACTTCACAACTTTGCTTAAGAAAACACCGTTATCAAGCCATCAACAAAATAAGATAAGAGATAAAATTAATTTTTCATTAACTGTCAACAATAAGTAACCAAATTTATTGAAATAAATCATTTGAAACTGATCTTATATTTTATTTGTATGTCAGTACTGGTGCCCTATTAAATAACTTGATTGGGGAAAAAACTAAGCAAAATTTCAGCAGAACCCTCTGGAGCTAGCAAAGGGTATTTTAACGCTACATGTGTTCAAATTGTATTAAAGTTATTAAATCAAATTAATTCAAGGAGTCATTAAAATCTGTTTAAGCTAATGTTAATACTAAATTACGATTTTAGGGTCCTAGATACGGGCATAAATCCTAGATACAGGCATAAGTTCTAGTTACGGGCTTAAGTCCAAGAGATAGGCAGAATTTTGATTGCTGACCTGATACTTAGTACGAGCTTTAGTTATTGTGATTGGTGCAAGCCTATTGGTTCTAGAACAGGCTTGATTTTTGGTACCGGCCTAAGTATTGGAGAAGCTAAGGACTGCGCAAACTTATTTAGATTAACAGATAAGCTATATTAGACTTAAGTCGTGACTTTAGTTTTTAGTTAAAAATCTATTTTTCCAGTTTTTGTATTGCGTGTGATCACACATTCTAGTTAATATTCTTTTTAATATTACATATTTTTTTTATAAATATCGATAGCGTTGTCAAGCACGAGGCTTGACAGTTGTGTAAATTCTTTATTTTTATTAAAGAAGGGTCTAGTTGATATTTTGTTTTATTTAGCTCACTTTATCGTTTTTTTTATTGTGCAATTCAAATAGTACCGTTTAATATTTTGAATTTATTTAATTATCTCCAGTGGGTGAAGTAGTGCCTGGAACATCAGGGGTTTCCGATTTTAACCGTACAAATCGGTGGCGCACTCACTTTATTTTGGTACTTACCCTCTACGGCTGAGGTGGGCACAATTTGCCAGTAGAGAAACCACTACCGAACTCAGCTGGAGTTAAATTTCAATTAATTTATTTATTTTTCAAAATTTGATTTTGTTTTTAATTTCATTAAAATACGTGGCAAAATACTTGCATTCTTTTCCACAGGTTAAATTTTAGTTATACATTTACATTATAAATCAGGGCTTGTAAGAAAATGTTATAGTTTTAACATTTTTTTATTTTTTAGCTAAAATGTCACTAGTTTTGGACTGTCAGTGGATTGAATCTAAATCAAACTCAACTACTGACGAAGCAGCAGCAGAACGACAACGACAATTTGAAGTGAGTAGAAAAATAAAACAAAATCTAATTTAATTATTACCCCTAAACTGCGCTAACAGCCTTGTTTCTGATGGTGTTAAGATATGCTCACAGTCTTATTTAGTGTTGTCCATTTTTATTTGATGATTTGTACCACTTGCAAAATTAAGCTGTGTTATCATATGTATTTAAAATTTCTGGTCATCCCAAACTTTTATCACTTAATCTTGTAATGCCTGGTTTAAATTTAGCTATCCAAAATGTTACAATTCTGAATATTGTTGCTTAATTCACACATTCAGTGTATCCTAGTAACTCAGTTAGTTCGTTATAAGAAGACATTAATTCGTTAGTACATCGTCGACATATGTTAAATTATTTGCACCTATGTAAGCTACCTGATTAGGAGTTCAGGTGACTAAAAATGGGGCACTTTTTGTTTCATATGTTACAGTGGATAATTCTATGCATGCAAACGGTTCATCATAAAGGATATTTTAAATGAGATTGATCCTTATTTGTTGATACATTTTTTGAATACCGGAGGTGAATACATATTTATATCATAAACGAAAACTCAAAATCAATCCACATATATAATGTATTTGTTGTTTAAAAGAAAATTACATAAATATTGGCAACTAGTTTCGGGAAATGATTCCCATATAAGTTACAAAAGACGATAAAGTTAGAAACAAAATATTATGGTAATTACATTACACAAACCTTAATAATTGTAAATATAAATACAGCACTGTTCGAAAATATGGATAATACCAGAATCTTAATTAATGAGTCTTCCTGTACATCAATGACGTTGCATAATATGAGGCTCAAACAAACGCGGGATTATGTGGATTAAAGTCCAAAAAAGAAAAAATTTAACAAATAGTTAAGATTTAAAAATGAGACAAAACAGTAAGGAGCTGGCCAGCTAGAGAAACCAAAAAATAAAACGAATTATATAGAACAGGTTACATAGGAGCCATGAAATTAGGTTAAATATTAATAAGGGATACTCTTATATTAGTCAATATATAATACTAAAAAAAGAGAAATTTATTCATCCACTTAGCTATATTGTGTGTAGAATGGCATTTTTCCAAAGATCTTTAAATATGTAAATGTACGGATGAATATAAGAAAAGAGTAAATCCTTAAGGCGGTACTCACTTATCAGATGTAGTAAAGAGAAGAAAAGGAAATTGCTTGGTGAAAAAAGTACCTTCGGAAATTCATTATCCAAAAGAAAATGCCGACGCTCTTGTAAGACGTACTGGTGGTTCTTAAATATCCACCATAATAAGGACAGCCTCAGCTGATTTGATCTTCATTAAAACCATGAGTTGTTGGACTTCAAGTCGTAATTAACGTTATATCGATAAATAACTAGAGCCACGTAAACCACTATGATTGAAAAGGTACGAGGAGGAAGTAACCGGATGATGTTAATGACAATTAAAAGCGGAAGACATATTTATATTGTCGGAATCGAGAAACAGTGTTCGGGTTGTAATGTAGAATCTTTCAACGTAATATCGTTCAAGGAATAACCAGAAGTAGTTTTACATGATGCGTTAAAAACCACGCGAAGGTTTTTGGTTTCACTTAGGGGATGCCTACGTCATAGTAGCTATATGCATGCAAAATCTCAGCCTGATCGGTTTAAAATTGACAAAGTTTTATACAAATTTTCATCCCCTATTTTATCCGCTTAGGGGTGAGATTAATTAAAATCCTTTCTTACGGGATTCCTACGTCATAGTAGCTATATGCACGCAAAATCTCAGCCTGATCGGTTTAAAATTGACAAAGTTTTATACAAACTTTCATCCCCTATTTTATCCCCTTAGGGGTGAGATTAATTAAAATCCTTTCTTAGGGGATGCCTACGTTATAGAAGCTATATGCACGCAAAATCTCAGCCCGATCGGATTAAAATTGACAAAGTTTCATACAAACTTTCATCCCCTATTTAATCCCCTTGGAATTAATAAAAATCCCTTCTTAGCGGATGCCTACGTTATAACATCGACCTGCATGCCAAATTTCAATTCATTTTCTCCGTTAATAAGTGTGTAAAAGAAAAATCCTGAAACATGTAAATTTTTAAATTTAAAATGACACTTTATGACGCTAAAAAACCACCCCCTACTTCAAACCCCTTTTTAAGGGGTGATAGCACCCCATTTTTTTAAATGGCATGAGGGGTCATGTGATACCTTGTTTGAAAGAGCATATAATTGTATGAGACGTGAAGGAATATTACCTTATCCAATTCACAGCAATGCCATATAAAAATAATACTTCATTGCTTCTATAAACATAAGAACAATATATACTACACAAGTCAAACACAAATATCAGTCTGGAAAGCATTGCGGTTTTCTGCGCTCCCTGGTATACTCCTGGGCGTAATAGAAGGTTCTACCCAATCAAAAGAAACTGTTTCTTGTTCTTCACTTGAGACTTTAGGTGAAACTATTTTTTGGGTTAAGTTATTAAACAGTGACGTCAGATCCCACTCTAGATCATCCAAAGTAAATATTCATCAATTCTGCTTCGAATGTGCTGGAAGAGAATGGTGTCTGAAACTCAAAACATTGATTAGAACCGAAACTGTGGTCATTTAGTAGCCCTATATCATCCGCATGACATCTTTTTTTTACTCCATCATCCATAAGCACTTTATAAGAATATTTATTTGTGCGCTGTACAATTTTTGCTTGTAACCACTTTTTTTCTATGCCTGTGCATACATAGAAATTCTTCCCCGAGTAAATCTGCGTTTACTATGGTGTTTGTGTCAATGAACTTGATTGATTAGCTTTCATCCTACATTTGAAAGTTTTCACAAAGCGTTCCACCAACCCAGTGGTTTTTGGATGATACGGTGTGGATGTTATGAGCTGGCTCCCCATCTTGTTACAATAATTCCTTAAAGACATTTGAGGTAGATTGGGTACCATTATCTGATACAATAATTCGTGGTAAGCCAAAATAACAAAATATCGCATCCAATGCTTTACATGGTGTCTGCGTTATAATTGTTTAAAGAGGTTTGATATCAGCCCATTTAGATAAGGTATCTAGGACTATTAACCTGTAAACTGCCTCGAAAGGTCCAGCAAAATCAAGATGGATCCGTTCCCAGACAGTTTCTGGTATCGACCACGAATACAATGGTATCTCTGGTTGGCGTTGCATACATATACGCATAATAACGTGACATCGCTACGATACCAGGGTGGTTACTGTGCAATACTTTTAGTATATATGATCTTGTAGTGCTTTTGATACGACAATTCTAGCTTGACATGCACATTACAACTTCGCTTGCTACAGATAGTTTTTGTCGTTTTGAAGAGAACTGGGCGACTTCATTCTTCTGATTATAATTCCACCGTACACATTGTAGGTGTGTACGGTGTGTACTCTTCTTCTTTCGTATATTTTTTTAGGTTTTCCTGCGATCCTTCCTACGTCCTTCTTTAAATATTAAACAAAATTATATCTTCTAATGCTTTTTCTTTTTTGGCATTCTTGATAGAAAATCAGCTGTTGTGTTAAACTTACCATTACGGTAAACGATGTCATAATTGTATTCACTAATGTATAAAGTTTAACGAGGAGTCGGTTATTAACCAGCTTTGGATGTTGACGGTTTGGTCAAAAAGATGCTTTAAAGGTTTGTAATCTGTTACAAGTATGAATTTTTTATTGGTATTGTTCAAATTTCCTTATTCTAAAATAGATAGCAATTGCTTTACGATCAACTACAGAATATTTTTTATGCGTCGAAAAGTTTTCGAGAAGTAAAAGCTCTTTCTCTGTTTCTTTCGTCATGTCGTATAATACAGCTCCAACTGCTTTCTCGCTAGCGTTCGTAGCTAAAAATATTGGTTTATTTTCATTATAGACAGTTAATGAATTTGAATTATTGATTTCTTGTTTTACTGTTTTGAATATTTTATCTTCATGTTGATTATGTTGAAAATATACCTTTTATGGGTCGATATCGTCAGATATTTTTTAGATTCTAAACTAATTTGAAACTGTAGATATGCATCTTTAATATCCAATTTGGTATACAAGTACCCTCCAGCCAATTGTCTAAAAAGATTATCAAAAGAGGTATTGGGTACTTTTCTGTGATTCGCACACATTCTTCTTTATTCCAAAATTAACTAGATATGCAATATGTTTTGATTTTGCATCAGGCTTAATATGTAACTTAACACCATAATTTTTAATCTTCTCCAGAGAGTGGTCAAAATGTTGAGTATTCTTTTCAATGTGTGTCTAAAAGCGTTGTTGATAGACCTTATCACCGGATTCTGGCATTTTACCTGATTTAATCGAAAAAGACATATCAAATGCTTTATGCCAATGGTAATCTAAAAAGCATTGGGTTTGCGTCTGGAATAACGACAACTTGTAAACGTTTGGTGCAATTTTCCAGTGTAAAATCAACTTATAGTGTTGTAACCTCTTTTTTCTACGGATGGTAATTGCTCGATTTTCGAGGTTAACAAATGCGAATGGCACTCAGGGGGAAGGAGGAGAGCGAGCGTGGATTCGATCGAGCTAGTTGGAATGTTAAAAGAAAGATTATGATGAATAAGTTAATTAACATAAAAAAGTTTGAAGAAGTTAAGAGATACAAAAAGGAATATGAAAGAAATAAAAGAGATAGGAAAATGGGCGCCACTTATGTTTTTTATCCTGAGGATGGGGAAATATAAGAAACCCAGATGGAATTAAGAGAAATAAAAAAGATAGATGTTGGAGGAAATAACCTGTCAGTTGTTCGGGTTATAGTTAAATTAACACACTTCTACTTACTAAATTAAAAAGATAAAGATACTTACTTTTTCTTTACTTAATCCAAAAGCTAGTTTTTCAGGTATAATATGTAGTTATTATTCATAAGGCAAAATCTAATATTTGCTTAAAAATACTCTTTGCTTACTAACGATATTGATCAGATTAACATACACCAGTGAGGAAAAGAAGACAAATGGAAAGATCTAGACAAGATTTATTATTTAGATGGTAATAAATAAGAAACATACAAATAACAAAATATAAAATAACACAGATATCAATCCCATTGATCTTAGATCTGGGTATCAAACATAAATTCCTGTAATCAAAACATATCTTATACTACTTATAAAATGATACAGATAAACTAAATCTAGTAACATAAGCTTAGAAAAAAAATAGCACTTAATACATTGCGAACACTCACTAACTCATTACTTGAAGTTAGATATAATCGATTTTAAATAGTTAGGTATAGGGATGCAACAAAAGTATCGATACTTCAAACATATCGATATTTTTGTTTTGATACCGATACTTTTGGTATCGATACTTTTTTTTCAATACAATGTGAGTATCGATACTTTATACTGAGTATCAAATCAAATAATTTAAGCCCTGTTTGCCATAAATTACAGAAAGCTAAATAAATAAAAAATAATTTTTATGAATGATCCCTAAGAAAACAACTACTTAAATGGATTTGGAACAAATAACGAGACCTTTTATAGATTTCTGTAGAATAGAGACAGATTCTATATTTGTTTAGTGTTAATATTATTAGGCATTAATTTATTAGAATATTCGTTGGGTATTTCACATAGTCAGCATTTATTAGATATTTTCTTTTTTATGCAAGGCTGCGGTTTTATTGTTGGATATTGGATAGTTCATTTTTTAGTTTTTATTGAAAAATAAACATTTTTTATATTATAATGTATTATAATGAATAGAAAACAATTTTTTAATATATTTTTAGATGCTACTGCTACTGTAAACTTAAATATAATATATAATGGTACATGTAATATCCAAATTATTGTGTTTTGTAAAGCTTTTCCAAATTAAATTATTCGAAGTATCGATATTGTGCAGTATCGATACTTATTTAACAAATATCGATAGGTATCGATACTTTTTTGGTAAGTATCGAATGAGTAGCAGTATCAATACTTTCATAATTTGTTGCATCCCTAGAGGTATAGATAATTCTCCACATAGAATAACGTATACCGGCTTTCGAGAACTGAGTTGCACTACTAAATTAAGTTCACTTTTATTCGTTATTCTTTAATATTCAGATATTTATTATATAATTACAATTTGAAATAGATCTCCAAAGAAATAAAACGGTAGGTACTCTTTTTCTGGTAGAGGAAAAAATAATAGATAAACGAAAAACTTACAAAAATGGCTCCTCGGTATTTTAGATACGCATCATAGCTATATCTCGATAAAATTGTATTAATCAGTCTTCAACTGCTATTGATTCTAGACAGCCATCTAGGAATTTAATCACCACTATTCACTATTATTTGATTCTAACGGTATCAGCAACTTTATCTAGTTTACTACTACAAACATCTTAGCAATAAGAAAAGTGCCGCGAACTTGAAACTAAGAATCACTCGAGAAGTTGTTCATCTCCCTATCATCCCGCTTAGAATGAATAAAAACCGTTGTTTCTAACCGACGTTATGGGTAGAAAATGCCCATCGTATGATGATAGAATCGAATTCCATTGGTCAGAGAAAAAAAATCAATAATTTTTTAACGGACTCTTGAAAAATTCGTCAGGTACTTGGCACGTGATAGAAGCGTGGAGAGCGCGTGGAGTTCAAGCGCCCAATGCTATTGGTCGAAGAAAAAAATCAATACTTTAAAACATCAGGTGGCCAAAGAATCTCGAACGGTTGTTTCAGTTCTCAGAAATAGCTTAAGTCAGTATTGGCTTTAGGAGGCGAGAATTGACAAAAATATGGATTTTTATCGTAAAGTTTTTCAAAAATGCTACAGTGTTCCTATTGGGTGGTCTTGCCAAATTTGGACGGCCTAATTTTCCCACAATGATGAGTATCCCGCCTTGGAGCCCACTACATAGTTCAGCGTACCTTGTTAATTTTAAGATCGATGCGTTTACTACATGTGTGTTTTAGAAATATTTTAAAAATTTTATGAATTCTTTCTGAATTAGACGTACTAACTGAATACGTGTCTTCAGATTTGGATTCTAATTCTAACTCTGTCATTTTGTGTATTTTTTTCTTTATGTTTATTGGTATTCGTGGTATTGCCACCTAATCGCGCTCGTTCATGTCCTATCTATCCACATGCATGACATTTAACATTAGTAGCAGAACACTTGTCTTTGTGTGTCTCAATTCCACACTGTCTGCTTTCGCCTTTTTTTAACTATTTTACCATGCTATTGTTACTGGTTTCATCTGCTACTAGTTTCTCTACCTTCAGCGACTTTAAAGAACTGGTTAAATGACACTTCACAACTATCTGGATTTAAAAGATCAGGTTATTTATGTTTTACTTGTATTTCAAGCCCTTTATGGCTCAGACCTGTTGCAATACTGTCCCGATCATATGTCCTTCATATTTACATTAAAAAGCGATTTCTTTAAGAGTATTAGCATATTGTTGTTCAGAGAAACGTATACAATTCCAAAAGTTGTTCAATGCTTTAAATCGTGTAATCCTAGGTTAAGATCATGTAAGAGATTTTCTTGATATATTTAAATATAGCTGTTCTTTAAATTTAGAATTTAAATTTGCAAAAGCGATCTTACTACTTAGTTTATATGTTTCAGATTTCAAGGAGGATAAAAAGAACTCACGTTTTGTTTTAGTGTATTTTATATCGTTGGGTTTTCTGTCCAGTGTCCACATGCGACACTGTGCTTTAAAATATTCTATGATTGTTTTCTTCAGAAACATGCTTATCGTATTTTTCACACTTGATTTTTTTAGGATATTGATCCTTTCTGTTTATGATAATACAGTAGTGGCTAGCTGATGTTGTGTTGTTATAGTCAACGCTTGTAATAATTGTGTAATTTATTTTTGTTAATTATTTGTTAAGTCTAAGAATCCATCTCCCATATTTAAATCGGTACTTATGCAATGAAATAAAAATTATCTTGAGACATTTTTTTATGCTCGTTGCCAGTATGATATGTTGTGCATATTAAAAGGCACTAATGGTAGTATTTTATAACATTAAACACATCAAAAATAATATGGTATAAACGACAGGAACGTAGTATGACACGTGTAGGAAATTACAAGAAAGCCATGTAACAACAATACTACAGTATACATTTTTAGACTTTATTCGTTTGGAAAAACTTGGTCCGTTAAGTTGAATAATTTTTTGACACTTTACCTTTCGTTTCTGTCAATAGAGAGTAATTTAGTTTTATTTCGGGATCCGCTACAATATATTTTTTAATTTGGAATTTTTTTATATAATCTGTTACATTTACTAGACTAGCAGTTAATTTTTTTTGGTATTGACAGATCGTAAGTTCAGTCATTTTATCCTAAATTAGACATGGACACGTCTGAAAGCGTTTGGAGTTATATATATTAAATTGTTTTTAATAGTTCACTACATATTTTTTCATTTTTGTATTTATCTGTTTTTAATACAATGTTTTACTTTAGTGTGGAATGTATTTTCATCCTATTTACGTTGGTGACTGGCCAGAAATAGTTAAAACAAGAATTAATGCACGCAGTAAAGCAGAAAATTTAACCAAAAGTCGCCTTCCAAAGTTTTCCGCTGAAGAAATTGATTTTATAAAAGGTACCTTCGATTTTTTGGCATTGAATCACTACTATACTGTTTTAGCAGCTAACGATGCAGAAGCACCATCAGACGTTATAAGTTACGACGGTGATGTTGGAGTAGTTAATTCGTTTAGACGATGGTGGTCTGTAGAATCCAATGGAATTTTCACGGTAAGATTTAACTTAGTATTATTAATCAAATCGTTTTTAACCTGCTGTATTTGAACATATTTAGGTGAAATATTTTGACGTTACAATGTTGATTATCGGTCTGTCTACCTTTTACACAATCCTTTGATTTAACGAGGCAATCAACAATATACCTAGATGGGAAAGTATCGATTACGCAAGCAAAGCAGACAATACAATTAGACATAATAACTTGGAGAGTTATGTTAAATTGTCACTACCTACCAGGCTACCTACTTAGCTTATATTCTCGAGTCACTAAAACGTGTGTCATATATCTACCATATTTTTTTGTTAAATAATTAAATGTAGATTTATTTTAATTCCCTTATGGTGTGTTGCAGCAACGTTGGTATATGGATATAACATTTATTATCTAACACGTAGTAAATTAGTTAGCCCATGTGGTTTTTAAAATGTTGCACTAACCAATGCTTTGTATATGTTAGTTAATTTTCGTTAACCTACCGTGCGCATAGAGAAATAATATGCGGTTCCAAATGACAATAAGTGACAAAATACTGGAATTGATTAGATACTACATGACTGTAATGTGATTCAAGTTTAAATTTATGCAGCGAATAAACGTGCACCGAAAATAAATTGACTAATGTAATAAATGCTATACCTCGGCTGAAAACGTAAAGGAAAAGTCTGTTATTATACGAAGTTTGAAATAAGGTTCCTTTTCTCTAAAAATATCAGTGTTATCACACATTCGATTTTACGAAATATGAATTTTATTCATCTGACAGTGGTAGGTTTTTACTCAGATTCACGACTGAAAGTTCATTACTGGTATACTCTTTCCAATCCTAATGTAAAATTTTGTGCTCTTTGGCGGTTTTTAAGTGCCTTTGACGACATTTCCGACCATTGGCGTGGAATTAAATAAAAAGAGTTCATAAATTTTTATTAATTTTTGTTTTAAATTTTAAAAGAAAAACGGTTTTTGTATATTTGTAAATTTTATATCAATTTGAAAATTGTCAAATAACAAATTAATTCTTTCAAATTGAAACTTGTTAATTTTAGTTATTAATAAGAACATTTGGCTCATTAGTCAAATAGTACATAACTTATAATATTTTTATAACAATTGTCTAAAAATAATACTCATTTTATCAGACAATCTTAAAAGATTGTCTGTCCAGCAAGGACCATGAGGAGGTATGAGCCTTCCTTGCCTGGAAAGGAAAGGGTTGGGTACGTTAGTAAGAATATAAAATTAGTTTGTTTTTGAAAACAAGTTTTCAAGATACATCACGATAGTTGTAAAGGAAATTGGTTGGAATTAATAACAAGAATTGTCAGAGTCTTCTGAAGTAGAATCGTTTCCAGGTTGAATAACTAATGGTGCTATTGGCGGTAAAACAGGATATTTCTTTTTTCTACAAGCATGCGTAAAACAACACTTTCCCGCACGCATTTTAATTCCGAAAATATCTCTTTCCCGCACGGCGTGCGGGAAATACTTTTTCCCGCACGGCGTGCGGGAAAGAATTTTTCCCGCACGCATTTTTTTTTTTTATTAATTAGAGATGTTTTCCGATAACCTTTTTGACAAATTATTGTATTATTATCTTTATCTTGTTGGACTACATACAAATAGTAAAAAAAATTAAGATTATTTTACATGAAAATAGGGACTTTTAAAATGTTTGTTTTAAAAATTTTTTAAAAAAATCATAATTTATTAAATCACCCCTGTAAACCTTACTCAAAGCAACAACAAACTCACCTGTTTAAGTAGGGTTGCTATAGCTACCGTCGTGTATTTATTGACACTATGAAAGATTTAATTGTCACAATCGCATCTTTTCAAGTATCTAAATAATTTTCGAGGTGATTTTGCTTGTAGAAAAAATATTGATCCTAACTCTTGCGGAAATTAACTTTCCCGCACTTAACTGCTTGCCCGAACTCCGCTTCGCGTCGTTCGGGCATCGGCAGTTCGCGTGCGGGAAAGTATAACTTTCCGCACTTGTTAGGATAATAACTATTCTATTTTTATAACATGTGTTTGGCAATTTTTCCATACATCGCTATTAATGTCACTAATTACCTCTCGAATATTATTAAGAACAACTGCGCTTAAGGTTGGTGACTGAATGTATTTTCGTAAACGTTTCTTTACAGTACTCCAAACCATTTCGATTGGATTAAAAATACAGTAGTAAGGAGGTAAACGCAAAAGGGTATGACCATGTCTGCTGCAAATGGTGTCAATGACGTATTCATTTTTAAAATTCTGACTTTTGATCATTCTTATTAATTCCTTCTTTACTGGAACCTTTTTAGGAACATCGATATTTTTGATTGCCATAAGTCTTGAAATTTCATTCTTTTTTTTTGTGTTATTAGGTATTTTGTTTAATATGCGGAAATGATACGACACATTGTCCATAACAATTACTGAATTGTAAGAAAACCCAATAGATAGTGTTGAATTTCGATTCATAAACAAATAAATAAATGAATAAACGAAAAACTAAAAGAAAGTGGAAAATTAAAAACAGAAAAAATGCAAAAAAAATAAAGTCTAAAAAAAAACCTTTCTAAATCAAATAATATAACGCCACCGTAAGGTGGCGTAGTTATTATCTTATATATTTAAACGAGAAATTCTTACTATATATATTAAGTACTATCAAGCCACCGTAATATATAATATATCTAATATAAAAAATCAATAAAAATCAATCACGCTACTGTGTACTGTAATGGGTAAGAAGACTATTGGCGGTATTTGACTGTTGTCGCATTTTGCAATTTCCCTCTTTGAAGTTTCGTTTGATAAAAAGCGCACCGTCGGCATTTGTTTGCGTTAAGATCAATGCGTTACGAACCGACTTCAAAATCCCGACAGTAAATACACAATGTTGCCGGTATTTAAAAATTTCTTTAAGTATAAGTAATATTTACAAAATTGATATCATTAGAAGTCAAAACTGTTTAAATAAGAAGAACCTAGTTAATTAATTTAAGTATATATTTTGTAAGAATATTTTTATATTATCTTTCTAAGAGTCATTGACGAACAATTGAATAGTAAAGTAGAGAGAAAATTTTCAAAATATATAAACTTAGGAATATTCGCAAATATATCTGACAACCTAGATTCAAAAGTCGGATCCTTTGTTGGGGTTAAAGGGCGTGGTTATGTTTTCACATTAAGATTGGATAAACTATAACACCTTGCAAAACTAATGCTTGCAACTCGAAGAAAAATTATGTCAACCGTTAACTATAATGTGGTTGTGATTTTGACGTTTAAGACAAAAATTTATTATTATAAACTATATACAATTAATATAAACTTAATATTTTAGTAATTTGAAAGATGTTAATAATAAAGAACAAAATTTCGATCATTTTTTGCATAAATATGGATAATAGGTACCTATATATAAGTGCTGCAGATTAAAAATTCAGTAAACTCTCAAAATAAACAATTAAAAAACAACGATCTAAATTAAAATAAGCCCCACTTACTCTTCGAAATCTTAAAACTAAATGTTTAAAATTCAATTTAGTCACTTGGTAACCATGACTCAATTTTCGAACCTAGAAAATGCGGAGTTTCACGTTTTTTAGATTTTAAATCGCTTATAATTTAAAAACAGTTAACTTAAAAGAAAAATTACAAAAGTTTTTTTTGTCGTAAATGGCTCAAAAAAAAGGTTAAAATAATTTACTTATTTGATTTTTTTTATATTGTTTAAACAATATCATCCCAAAAGTTCCGACAGTCATAGATAGTTATCATTTGTTCAAAGGGGACATTTTTAAACAGGAATGCGCAAAGAAACCGAATCAGAACTATTTTTTTAACGGGAGCGGTCTCACAATCCGGACTATATGGCTCATTTCTATGTATACGAAAGTTTCCATGAATTTTGTGAGCTACTGATTGCACTTATAAAATAATTTTATCGCCTGATGATGTTAACACTGAATTGAACAGAAACCGTAAAGTTTGCTTTCGCATAAATACCGACGTTGAAATATCTAGACAATCTAGCTCGGAAGTCTTCAATTTGAAGCGGATATCAATGTAAATCTACATTTAACAACTGAAAGTAAAAACAATTAAGGACAAACTAGGAACACTATATAGTGGTCTTTGGATTACAAAAAAAAGATTGCTTGTCTTTCTTTGGGCATACATTTTAAATTAGAAAAAATGTCAAAACAATTGTAGCTACAGCAATCATTTTCAATGTTGCCATACGAACTAAAAAGAACCTACATGATATTAATTCAGGTAAAATTTTAGGAAAAATTACTGAATAAGACTTCTCTATTAATAATAATTTATACACAGCTACTAAAAATAAATTAATGAACACATTATTTACAAGATAAATAACAGCTCTGTAAGTAAATTTGAATTTATAACAACATTTTGAAAATTTTGATTTTGAAAATTTGCTTTACTAGATACCACTGAACTGCTCCAATACTTTTCGTGCTTTGGGTTCTTCTTAGCGTCACTTTTTTTCCTTTTTAAACCTTCAACCCCTCGAACTTTTTTATGTTATCCAATTCGACCTCTTCTTCTACTTTCATCATCTGTAGTTGACCAATTTCGCAGTCAATTTCATGTTTTTCGAAAGAAGTGTCATCCGTTTTGTTTAACCAGGTGTAATTTGCAATTTTATCAAAAATATGCTAAGTTCGTTTTTTAGTGATCATAATAGCTTGTTTTACTGGAGTAATATTCTCTGTATCATCTCCATGTAAAGGTGCATGTGCTGACTCAAAATTAAGGTGTAATAATTCCAAAATCAAATAGTACATTACGTAACGAGTGTGGAAAGCAGGTGATCCCATCACGAGTGCGTTTGTCGCGTGAGCCGAAGGCGAACGCGATAAAAAGCACAAGTGATGGGATTACCTGCGCAACGCACGAGTTGCGTATTCTATTTTTCATCACTCCGTGAGGAAAGCTCTTGAATTTGTCTAAAATAAAAGGAAAGAAGATAATAAAAGTAGTATTAGGTCTGATTCGCCTGCACCGCGAAGGCGCTGAAGGAGGGTAGGGGAGGCCGATGCCCCCATTACAACAAAAATTTTTGGAGTTAAGAAATTATTACATTTTTATTAAAATAATCACAATTTATAAAAGAACTTTTTATAGTAGAAAGTTTTTTTGGTGATTTATAATTCATATTACTATTATTAAATTATTACTCCCTTGGCAAATAGCGCTTTACAAGATAGATTACGGCATAGTTCACAGTATAGTCTAAAATTTTTCTAAATTAGTTATTTTATTAACAGTTAAAATAATAATTACTGTTGTCACATGTAAAACAAAAAAAAAATTCTCTCTCGCGTAGTCGATCCCATTATGATAACATAATAGAACTGTCACCTTGATTCATATCCGACGCTTAATCAACTAGGCTACGAACGACATATTTAAAAACTTTCAAAATGATAACATGTATACACAATTTATATCATATTTCATATCATTTCAGTATAAATTTCAAAATTAATGTATATGCCTAAACACACTTGAAACATGCATTGTCATCCAGATCTTAGCTATCCTGAAAATTTCAGAGTTCTAGGTAGTCGGGAAATAGGTTTAAATTCGATTACAAAATTCCGCGGAATGACAGAGAGACAAAGAACACAGTGAAAATATAAAAAACTTTCTAAAAAAACACTTTTTTATTACAAAATTATGTGTAGTTATGAATCTTTGTTAAATACGTTAAATGTAATATTTGTACTGTTGCTTAATTCTATAGACATATTTTTTTATTCAACTTAAGTATATTAGATAATAACTGAGAATCAACAAAATCTTTATTTAGTAATGAAACGTTTGATTGATTATATCGTGGTGCATTTACAACCGCGTTATCAGATGCCAAACTATTAGAAAATTCATCCTCAATTTCTCCCAAATTCACTTTCTATCTCATTTATTTTTGATTGGGAAACACTTATCAACTCTGTTTCGGTCATTCATTGCTTTCCGCACGGTCCTGCATTGGTAGAAAGCAGTGCTTTCCGCACGGAGTGATGAAATAGTTATTTGTGACACAAGGACGGAAAATGACATTTTGCAAGAGCGAGTAAAGTTGTGTAGCCGAGGTGCGTAGCACCAAGGCGAAACAATACAATCACTTGCAAAATATTTTCCGGACGTGTAACACACACTATTTTTTGGTCCGACTAATTTTTAATATTTTCAAAAGTTCTGTTATGTTCAACAGTTGACCGTTTGTGCTGCCTATACTAAGACCAGTGACTAGAAGACAGCCGTCAGCTGGTATGACGTGATGTTAATATTATAGTATTTATATTTGTATAATTACTTGTTTGATACTTAATATACGTATTTAGTAGTTATTAGTGTTTGAATTAACATATGTTGCAAACACAACAAGTTCAAAAACTTTTTACTTTGTGACATACAAGATTAGATGTTTATACAAAGATGAGACAATGAACTATTTTCATAAATTGACATAAATGTCACATTTTATAATACAAGTTGTGAGAGAAATTAAATGTAAATTAGAATCCTGCTTATCTTTAGAAAAAGTTATAGGTAAGTTTAGTATATTATACGCTGTTTTTAAATAAATTTAATTAAAATTTGTATTATTCATTATGTATTTTTGATGACTTAATATTTAAACTCATAGCGCCATCTCTTTAGATAATCTAAAAGCTACTTTGCCGGCCTATGCCGGAAAATGCCATTTTCCGGACGATTTTGAAGTAATTAATAGTATTGTTTCTGGACGGAGGACCAAAAAGAATATTGTAACCATATTGTAAACAAAATCGAGTCCAATGAACCTGACAACTCAACCAGTTGTCATCGACCGATCGAGAATTGCCTGAATATTTCATAAAGATCTAGAAAATTTCATTATGTTAGATAACCTTTTATATACACAGACCTGTTTATATAGAACTAAAAAGCATATGTATATATTCAGGGACGATCGACGGCAAGTTTAGTTTTGTCTTGTCTGTTAGGTGATTGTCAAATTTACAGGCACAAAACGAAGTGACCAATGTTAGTTTAAGTTAGCTTAGTAGTTTCAGTGTTATTGTTATTTGGTTAAATAAATTGTTAAAGCCAGCAGCCAGCACAGTGTTACATTGGGCGACTACGAACTCCCCCACGCTACCTAGATTTTAATGGGTTCAGTTTTATAGAAGGATTAAAAGCTACTACGAACTGCCCCACGCTACCTAGGTACTTAGATAATATTTTTGTGAACATATATATAGTTTTGTTTTACTTTACAGTATTCAAAAAGGAACCCAATTCCCAAAGCATGAGCGAAAACTTTGAATGATTAAATAATGAAACTATAACAATATAATCGAATAAAGTTTTTTTATAAATCTACATTAACTTATATACAATAACAAAAACTAAAGTTAAACAATAACAATGCTTAATTCTAATGTCTAATTAGTGATTAAAATAAGTAAGGGTGAACACTATATTATAATAATAATTATTGCAAACTGACTTAATGAAGTCTAATTAAGTAATGTTTTGATTAACGTAATATTCATTTAGCCTATTTTCAATAAAATCAAATGAATTTGAAGCCCACATGTAAGCTGGAAATGTTGAATCTTCCGTTAAATAATTATCAACTAGGTAATCACAAAATTGCAAAACTCTGTCATCTTCTGGAATAAGAAAAAAAGTCACCAACATCATTTGGATCTAAATAAGGATTGCCGAAAAACAATTTTAAATATTTTTCAATAACAGTTTGATTTTTATATTCCGAGGACAAACCTAAATTTTGAATTTTTCGGTACCAATTGTGTGTTAAATGAAATTTGCAACAAAAAATAATAATTTCGGGCCACAATAACTTGGCTGCATTTTGAATTACTATTTCAAAATTAGAAATTATTCGCTTCGGTTTGAAATTTAAATTCAAATCTGTACATATTGTTATTAATGTATTAAAAGTACTTTTGTACGATTCCTGATTTATTTATTAACAATCAAAATACTAGAGGAACATAAAAACCATTTTTGTAGCCATGTATAGTAAACATCTGACAAAAATATTTACAACAGTATTGAAAAGTTTCATCTACATACCAAGAATCTACATTACACAAAAAGTAAAGATTTGTGAAACAACTAAAAATTGCGGAATTATTTTTCGTGGATAATAAAAAGTATTTGTTTTTAAATTTAAGTTCACTAACACTTGTAGAACTTCTTTCTGTAACTTGGGCAATGATGGTGTGGATTTTCGTCTTGCAGCATAGATATTTCTTCGAACGCAAGAAATTTCTTTCGTCGTCAGCGGTAAATTGCTGAAATTTTCCTTCCTTCACTCCTTGTGGACAATCTTAAAAGGTTTTTCACATATATCTTCTACAGCTTTTCATTTTGTAGAATTACTAAAAATTTGCCGGTCAACGTGGATATTTGGAGCATGATTATGCTCCACCGATGCTTTTTCAAGAATAACGTAATTTTCATCACCTTCCTTTGTGTACACTTTTTGTTGACACCCTTTTTTGATGCATCGCCATCTAACTTTTCCATCTTTAGAAACATGGGCCTTTGAATATTTATATTCATTAATTATTAATAAAAGTTCTCCCCTTTGACTAAACATAGTTGTTGGATTCGCCATTTAAAAGTTAAACACTAACGGACAAAACTATACCGTAATACTTGCAACTGAAGTGAATAACTGAAAATATTTATATTCTTGCTTTCAACTAAAATCAAATTTGGAATTTCCGGTCATTAAAACTTAATCCCCAACTTTCTCGGTGATGGGGCAGCAGGTACTTGGGATTAATGGGTCCAGATAGTTCGTGGGACAGTTAGATAACACCGGTTACATTTAGGGTCAGTTGTTAATTTTAAGAATATTCAAGATGACTAGAAAGATACTTAGAGAACTACAAATAGCAGAACTTTAAAAAGAGTTAGTAGAATTGCATTTGGAATTAAATGAAACGAGAACAAAACTAGTTTAGTTTTTTTACACCAATTATGCTGATCGGTCATCCGGTTTCCGCTAGATTTGTCCTGTCCACCGTAATCTCTTCGCTTTTGCCTCTCTCATAATGTCCATGTGTTTGTAATTAGTTTAACGGCTACGCAAATACTACGTAAATTAAAGAATTTTTACGGAAACCCTTAAATTTAAAGATGCTCAAAGAGTTCTAAATGCAAATTTTCCACGCTTGCTATAGAAATATCCAATCAGAATAAGAAAATGGCCACGTTTTCCAACAAGATATCAAATTAGAGGAATAAAAAGTTAGCCACGCTTTTCACTTTTTGTTAAATTAGATAAATGAGAAGATGACGCTTTTTACCGAGATGTCCACACTGTCTACGCAGGTGAATGAGAGGATATCCAAACTGTCCATCGTTCAATTAGATAAACAAGAATCAGAGGAAGTAATCCAAAGATTATAAGAACAAATTGCGCAACCACTATCCAATCAAACTAATAATAATAAAATCATGCTGCTGCAGACGATTGAATATCCATTTTTCAGTCATGTCTCCAGAGGCAAAGAAAGTCCACAATCTGGGGTTTCTTAAAGCCAAAATAAAGTCTTAAGGCAGTTTAATCCATAGGCTGGTGTCAACAGATGGACCCCTAGATATGAGGCGGTAGCTCTGATCGTTGCAATGCGTGGAGAAGCCTTAGATGTATTCCAAACTTTTTCTATCGAGAAGTCCGAACACTTCGATCAATTGGTAAAGTGGTTAGAAATGCGATATGCATCCACACACCTACAGCATCTCTACCATTCCTAGCTGCAGAAATTGAGATAAAGAGCTAACGAACCAATCCAGAAGTTTGAAGCTAACATCGCCAGAATAGTACGGGTTCATTTCCCTCCATATTCGTATGCATTGCGGAATGTATAAAGCTCCCAAGCTTTATTATTGGCATTAAAATTTGAAGTAACAACCAAGCCGTCTTGAAAGAATTGGTATCGATATTTTGGGGCCATTAATGAAAACCGACGCTGAAAATAAACACCTCGTCGTAATGGATTACGTTACGAAATGGGTAGAAGATTATAGAGTTTGTAATCAGGAAGCAAAAACCTTAGCCAAAATTTTGATGAACCAGTTTCTAAGTTAATTATGTGTGTCTCTTAAATTACAGCCGGACCAAGAAAAAAAACTTAAGTGCCGGTTATTTCAGAAAGTCTCTAAGAAACTAGGTATTTGTAAGATGAAAACTACTCTTGTTCGTCCTTAGTCTGATACAATGATTAAAACAATAAACTGAACATTGATCAACCATCTATCCAAGGTTTTCTTTGAACATCAATGGGACTCGGACAAACATTAAGTATTCAATTTACGGAAGACTACAGAGAAGATGAAGCACGTTTATGAGCTGGTTCGTAACAATCTACAGCTAGTAAGTTACCAAGTGAAACAATGCAACGACCTCCGAGTAACACACACTTGCTACAAAAAGGGTTATTTTGTCGTCTGGTTTCTGGTTGTACAACCCCCGAAGAATAATGATGTGGTCCATCAAATCACTAAGACTACCATAAGGAAAACCAATCGTTATTCATTTTCAACAACTTACATCCTTTAACGTAGACAACCGCATACTTTGCTTTGTAAAATGTTTTTATTGTTTAAGTTACAATTTAGGATTAATTAAGAAATATTGAATTTCCTTATACTTAACTGTAGAGCCTAGTGTTCTTTTCAGGTAGTGCTACAATTTAATGTTTTCCTGCATTTTCTGTAGGAGTTGTCTGTAGCAACTTTATCATGTTAATGAAAACCATTTAGCAAGTATTTTGACGAGTGAAATCGATATCTAAAAGGAGAAATGCACTTAGGGGAGTTTAGTGTAACAGGCGATCTATTTGAACCTAACCCCAATTAAAGCTGTTATATACCAACCGAGAATTGCCAGAATGTTCCATAGAGATCTAGAAACTTCTAGTATGTTTGAGAATCTTGTAAAACAACTGAAAAATATATATAGGAACGATCGACGGCGAGTTTAGTTTTGTTTTGGCTGTCTAGTGTTCGTCAAGTTGACGTTCCAAAAACCAGATGACCAGTGTAGGTTCGCTTGTTTGGTTCCTGTATTATTAGTTAGTTGCTTAAATAAATTGTTAAACCAACCCTAGGGATACAATATTTTATGGGATAAAACTGCCCCTTTAGTAAATTAGGTAGCCAATTTCGGCGTCCGAAAGCTGTGGCTGAATGTATGGTTCACCTCTTGGTTTTGTATAGCTGCACCTAAATACAACATTAATTAACTAATTCTGTATAAAACAAGTTAATGCAGTAGCTTCTTATCTGCATCGTTTTTTCAAACGTCAGTTAATATTTGTGCTAAATATTTATAATTGTTGTACTGTTCCATCATAGTTTGTTCTACAAGCTTTAAACAGTTTAAGTATATTTTGTCAGGCTTGATTTTTTTCTATAAAATTTGTGCTATTTATTTTCTTATTTTTAATGATATTCACGTACCAATTCCATATTAGGTATATTCAGAAACAACTCTTTTAACAAGTTATCAAAAATATGTCACTTGCTAATTGTACGATTTTTTATATTATAGTCATTTCATCGTTTTTGGCCGATTTGATATTAGAAACCACTGAAATAAGATTAAACTGTCATCCAAGTTACCAATGGCGGAGAGTTTTTTTTTTCTAAATTAGGTCGTAAGTTTCTGAAACTATCAGTGTGGTTTGACATCTACAAAAATATGACATAATTAATTATTAAATTCAACCCTTCAACGACGAGCCGTACATGACGGTTACTAGGAATGTGATTTAAGTCAAGACTTCCGTATTGAATACTTTTTATCTACCGGTGAAACAAGATGCAGTTACGTAAGTGTTGTATTAAAAAACAAACGTCCTCATTTAAATTTCTAATTTGCCTGTATCTGAGAGAGATGTAACTCTAAATTTACTTCGAGTATGATTTCTGTCATTGGCCAAAATCGGTGAAATGGACTATAGTAAGTTTAGCCTTAACCGACGTCAATGCCACGCTAATAGCTTTAAATTAAATTTTATAATTATTTGTTTCTTAACGTTATTATGGGACCAAAAAAATACCTAAATTATCATCCTGCATTTTGAATTCACTACCACTGAAAAGTACTTCTCTCTATTTCATATTTCTACAATGTTTGTCTTATGTCAGTCTAGTCATTCCTAAATTTAAACTTCTGTTTAAATTAACAATTTTTCGGAGCTATTGAAAATAGTGTAACGGGATAACCGTAAAGGAAGGGACCGTAATTTAAAAGATTGTTGTTGACAGTTGATTTTTAGAAGTTTGTAAAAAAAATCAACGGACCATTTTAAATAATGTTTCTAGAAAATTCTAGAAACTTCTAAACACACTGACTAGATTAAATAATGTTGTATATAAGGGGATGCATGGGCAGTTAACGTCAGTTCGAGTCAAGTGTTCACAAGAGTTCATTGTATTGTCAAGTAGTTAGACGATATCCAGCAGAGTTCAGTGTATCTTAACAATTTTGTAAATAAATTGTGTAAAAAGCCCCCATACGTGTTTCAAATTGGTGTCAGGTGTGGGGTGAAGATATAAGAATGCCTCGAAAAAAGATAAATGAACTATTGGTGGCTGAGCTCAGAAGAGAGCTTGAAGAATTAGAGTTGGAAACTACTGGAAGCAAATCCGTATTGTTGAGAAGGCTCCGTGAGTACTAAGTAAATAATAATTTGGACCCTGACGCTGTGGAATTCGAAGACCCAAATCAAAAAGCGAATTCTGAACTAGCCCAACAACTTTCTCAGCAATCGCAACAACTTTCCCGGCTGCAAGAAGAACAAGCTCAACAACTTTCCCGGCTGCAAGAACAACAAGCTCAACAACTTTCCCGGCTTCAAGAGGAGCTATCAGGACGAATGACGAGCCAACAAGAAGAACAAACTCAACAACTTTCCCGGCTGCAAGAGGAGCTATCAGGACGAATGACGAGCCAGCAAGAGGAGCTATCCAGTCAGATAAGAAGCCAGCGCGAAGAGGTGTCCCAGCTATCACAACGGATGTCTACCCTACCAGAAGAGTTATCCAGTTCCTTCTCCCAGCAAATATCACATCTTCGTGACGAGCAAAATCAGCAAGTTGCCAACTTGAATCAGCTAGTAGACAACTTGAATCAGCAAGTGGACAACATAAATCAACAAGTCGCCAACTTGCGAGACGAGCAAAACCAGATCAACCAGCAAGTGCAGTCCGAAATAAGAAAGCTTCAACGAGAACAGGAAGCTAGCCGCCGAAACCAAACCATCCACAACGGCGACGGAGATGCAAGAAGGATGGAAACCTGCCACGCAGACGTCGAACGACAAAGAAGCGAGGAGACGACCCATGTACGAACGACGATGAAATCCCCGACCTTAGACGGGAAGACTTCCTGGCCAAATTACCTGAAACAATTCGACGCAGCGGCCAGAGCTAATGGATGGTCATCCCAGGAGAAAGCATGGTCCCTAACCGTAGCTCTGCGAGGCGAAGCTTTAGACGTCTTGCAATCATTGACGCCGGATGAAGCTGACAACTTCGAGTTATTGGTGAATCGTCTAGAGATGCGTTATGGTCAAACTCATCTACAACTGGTGGACCCAATGCAGTTAAAGAGCCGAAAACAGAAAAATGGAGAAACTATCCAGGAATTTGAAGCGGATGTAGCAAGAATGGTACGACTTGCCAATTCAAATGCAGCGGAGGATTTCCTGGAGTGCCTAGCATTCCAAACCTTCACCGATGGTCTTCGAGACGTCGAGTTGCAGCGCGCTGTACGGCTGGCGCGGCCGAAGACCCTCGTGGACGCCTTGACCATTGCCCTGGAGTTTGAGGCGGCGACGGAGGCCTCACGTGGAGTTGCTCGACTGAGGGAAATCACCGGTAACTACGACCATGCCGTTCATTCCGTTAGCGACGTTCAAGCGGTAGTAGAGAGGTTTATGAAGTTATCTCCAAAAAGAAGGCCCAGTGAGATGCTGGAACTGCGGAGAACTAGGCCATATAAGAAATACTTGCCCCCATAAAGAAAAATCTCCTGCTGAAGTATCCCTGCAGCAGGAAAACTTTAAACGGGTCGACTCCTGGAGGGCGCCTTCGACCCCAAACATTCCCGTAGTCCCTCACACCATTAAATTGGCAACTCTGCGACATCACGTGGACAGCTTATATGTAGATGGCCTCCTTGATGGGAAGAATATTAGCATGCTTGTAGACACTGGAGCTACAAAAACTATCGTCCGACCAACCATCATTATGCGAAATAAGATGTTGCCTACCAGTTGGAGACTGCGTACCGCTACCGGAGATTCTGCTAGAGTCTACGGTGAGATACAGGTGACGCTACAGTTTGGTTCAACCTCTCTTGTTCACTCAGTGCTGGTGGCTGACGTTGATGAAGATGTTGTTCTGGGCATGGATGTTATGCTTCACTGTGGTTTTCATTTGGATCTTCGCCAACGTATCCTTCGTACTGGTGATGAAGAAATATTCCTGCACCGAAAACAAGTTGACAATGCCTCGATTAAGCTAATCGATGATATCGAACTTCCGGCAAGCTGCGAATGTGTCGTCACAGCGCGGTTGGATGGACTGGAGCCAGATGGTGCCCCAGCCATGATAGAGCCGAAGAACCATGACCATGAATTGGGAAAAGGACTCCTTGTGGGTAAGACTCTTGTTAGATCCGCCAAAGAGGTACCCATCCGAGTTATCAACTTGAACGATCATCCAGTTCTTCTCCGAAAGGACACGGAAATGGGAAGTTTAGAACCAGTAATGGCCATAATTCACAAGATAAATGTTACGGAAACAGATGAGACCAACGAAATTAAACAATTAATGACAAAATTAGACCCCTCTTTGTCAAAATTAGAAAATAAACAGGTAAGAGATCTACTTTACCGTTATAAACCTGTATTTGGTTCTAAAAGTAAACTGGGAAGAACTGATGTTGTACAACATAGAATTGACACTGGTGATGCACGTCCGATTCGACAGGTACCCCGAAGGATGCCTCAAGTTAAAAAGGAAGAAGCAGACAGAGCCCTTAAAGAAATGATTCAAAATGGCATAGTCGAACCATCCAGTAGTCCGTGGGCTTCTCCTGTGGTATTAGTGAGAAAGAAAGACGGATCAATGCGGTTTTGTGTCGACTATCGAAAGCTAAATGATGTCACTAAAAAGGACAGTTATCCTCTGCCAAGGATTGATGATGCCCTCGACGCTTTGGCGGGTTCTACTCTTTTTTCTACCTTAGACCTTAAAAGCGGATACTGGCAAGTTAAAATGAATCCTGCAGACAAAAAAAAGACTGCCTTTACCAGTGGATCAGGGTTATGGCAATTCACAGTCCTTCCATTTGGCCTCTGTAATGCTCCTGCGACGTTTGAACGACTACTGGAGAACATCCTGCGGGGTTTGTCATGGGAAACTTGTCTAGTTTATCTAGACGACATCATCATAATGGGTAAGACCTTTAAGGAACATTTATCTAACCTGGAAGAAGTTTTTAAAAGATTACAGAACGCTAATCTAACATTGAATGTTAAGAAATGCCACTTGTTCCAGAGACAGGTCAACTATTTAGGACATAACGTAAGCAAGGATGGCGTTGCTGTTGACCCCGCTAAGATACAAGCCGTTCAGGAATGGCCAATCCCTATCGACAAACATCAGCTCCGGAGTTTCTTGGGTCTTTGTTCCTATTACCGACGATATGTCAAGAATTTTGGAGACATCGCCAAACCCTTGACACGTTTGACAGAACAAGATAAGTCCTTCTGTTGGGATCAGGAATGTCAAAAGGCGTTTGAAATATTGAAGAAACAGCTTACGTCAGCACCTGTTCTTGCTTATCCACTTCCTGATGGTAAACTTATTCTGGATACCGACGCCAGCAATGTGGGAATTGGAGCCGTCTTGTCACAGCTACAAGACGGTAAGGAAAGAGTGGTTGGTTACTTCAGCAAAACTTTATTGAAAGCTGAAAAGAATTACTGTGTAATTTGGAGGGAATTGTTAGCAGTTGTAAAATCCGTCGAACACTTTTATAAATATCTGTATGGCAGAAAATTCCTGATCAGAACAGACCATGCTAGTTTAAAGTGGCTACTTAGCTTTAGGAACCCAGAAGGACAGATAGCAAGATGGCTCGAAAAACTGCAGGAGTATGATGTTGAAATCGAGCACAGACCTGGAACCAGACATCGTAATGCTGATACACTCTCCAGAAGACCATGTCGACCTGATTGCCCCCATTGTACCCGTATGGAGCAGAACGAGGAAAAACTTGCCTTAGTTAAGGTTGTGCCAGAAGACGAGAGCTCTATGCTGGAGGAGCAACAAGAAAACGATCCCGTTCTAAGAAAGATTAGGGAGTGGAAGAGAATGGACCGTCGTCCGTTGTGGAGAGAGATATCCTCATCCTCTCCTGCTTTAAAAGCATACTGGTCCCAATGGAACTCTCTAATTTTGGACGGAGGGCTCGTTAAAAGACTTGTAGAAAATTCCGAGGGCACAGAAACAAGGAAACAAATAGTGGTCCCAAGAAATGCTGTACCGGAAATTTTAAAACAGATGCATACTGATAGTTCTGGAGGACATCTGGGTATCACGAAAACGCTGCAAAAGATCCGAGATAGATTTTACTGGGTAAATTGCACTAATGATGTTAAAGATTGGTGTCGTAAATGCACTACATGTGCTGCCACTAACGGTCCGCACCGAAAACCGAAGGCGGAAATGCAGCAATACCTGGTTGGAAGTCCTTTTGAAAGAATCGCAGTAGATATATTGGGTCCACTTCCGGAGAGCGATGTAGGAAACAAGTACATCTTTGTTGTAATGGACTACTTCACTAAATGGGTTGAAGCCTATGCAGTTCCCAATCAGGAAGCCACCACTTTAGCAGATATATTGGTTGAAGAATTCGTAAGCCGATTTGGGGTACCACTAGAATTACACTCAGACCAAGGGAGAAATTTTGAGAGCAAGCTGTTTCAAGAAGTTTGCCAAAGATTAGGCATCCGCAAAACGAGAACCACAGCGATGCATCCTCAGTCTGATGGAATGGTGGAACGAATGAACCGGACTATAACCAACTATCTGTCAAAAGTGGTGTCAGATTGTCAGAGGGATTGGGATCGACATATTCCACTATTTCTAATGGCAATTCGATCGGCCATCAACGAATCAACCTTCAGAATCGAATGGAAAGTATACACAACCTGGTGCGTGGAAAACTACAATTATCTAGTGATCGGATGAAGAGGTACTATGACACACGGACAATGGAAAAGAGTTACCAAGTTGGAGATTTAGTCTGGCTCTATAACCCCCGACGGCGTCGAGGTATTTGTCCCAAATTACAAAAGAACTGGGAAGGTCCTTACACCATCAAGAAGAAGATTAACGATGTCATTTATCGGATCGTGAAAATTCCCAGAGGGAAACTCGTCGTGGTCCATCATGATCGTTTGGCGCCTTACCAGGGAAACCACAGTGGAGATGCGCAGTAACTCCAAGAAGATGGTTTGGCTGGCTCAAGGAGTGTGCGGGATTCCGATGTAGGAAATAACATTCCAGGAGGAATGAATCTAAGGAGGGGGCAGTGTAACGGGATAACCGTAAAGGAAGGGACCGTAATTTAAAAGATTGTTGTTGACAGTTGATTTTTAGAAGATTGTAAAAAAAATCAACTGACCATTTTAAATAATGTTTCTAGAAAATTCTAGAAACTTCTAAACACACTGACTAGATTAAATAATGTTGTATATAAGGGGATGCATGGGCAGTTAACGTCAGTTCGAGTCAAGTGTTCACAAGAGTTCATTGTATTGTCAAGTAGTTAGACGTTATCCAGCAGAAATCAGTGTATCTTAACAATTTTGTAAATAAATTGTGTAAAAAGCCCCCATACGTGTTTCAATATATTTCATCTTATCTTAGAGATATATCTGAATTTATTATATTCGAAATTAAATAGTAATTATAAAGTAATTCGGAACAGGACCGGTACCTACAACTCCGAAAACCAAAAATTAAAGTCTGTGAGACTAAATACAACATGGTGTGTTATATTTCTTATGTTTTTGTGATTTAACTAAAGATGTGGTTATTATTATACGACATGTTAAAAACTTCTAACTACAGGAGGATTTCTCTGTTGTCAACAACGTTGAAGGTATATAAAAATATTGTTGATTTGTAGATTATAAGTGGGGTCAACTTACCCAGGTGACCATACTAAACTGCGACCGAAAAGATCTTTGTATAACGTAGATCTTATTATGAGTCCACAAGTGCTAGACGTTTAAGAAAGTCTATTACTGAGATGGTACCTCAGTGGACAGTGTCCTGAGAGCATTCCTGTGATTAGTTTGCGTTGAGCTTTCTGAAGCTCTAAGAGAAATTTAAGATACAGCAGTAAAGGCTTTATTAACCTTTTTTGCTTGTCTTTGGCCTCGAGTCTTTTTCCAGTAGCCTGCACTGATTTTCTTTTGCCAATTAATAAGTTCATTTCTAAAGCGTCTTTTTTAGATGCCACAGAAAGTTTAGGTCTGATAAAAGAGGTATTATAGCTCTTTTTTTTACTACACTATTAGTAATCTCATTTTCGACAATTCCTTTATGCAAAGCTGCTTTGCTGTTTTTCATAAATTGCTTATGTGACTCTTTGCGGTTTCAGGGTGTTTTAGACTCGAACTTGGTACATTGTTGAGCCTTTAAAAACAGCCTAGTTGTGAATGTTAATAAATATTCTGGCTTAATTAAGTTGTTTTTTAATACATCTTTGAGCAAAACAGTTTATTGGCAAAAGCTTCTCTTGTCAGATTAAAGAACTTTGTTCCAGGGCTGTTAAGAGCCTAACATTAGGACTTGTAACCCTTATATTTACTCCTTCTGTTGTTTTAGACCCATCGGGAATATAATAAGTGGGGGCTACTTTTGTAGACATAATGTTTGTAAGCATCTTCATGGATTGAATTACTCCAACCTTTAGAGTTCCAAGATGTCCTGTAAGACTTAGTTCTTGTAAACTTATAGGCACTTTGCAGAGTAATCGTCTTCATATCTAAATACAAAGGAAAAAGGGTCTAGAATTACTCTTAAAGCCGCACTATCTTGATCTCATTGCGCCAGTGATTCCTATACAAGCGAGTCTTTGCACTTTTTGCAACTCTATTATGCTATTTTCTAGAAAAAAATGTTAATAAAAATTGAGTTGGTAAGGACACTTATAACGAATAGATAAAAAGAGACGTGTAGAAAAATGTAGAAAAGAGAAAGACCGAAAAATACATTGAATAAGGAGGAAACATTATTAAAAAGGTAATGTCCATGTAAACAAAAACATGCGTGTGTCTGTTAAATATAATGTCAATCTTCTTACTATTGTTTGGATAATTATAAAAATGTATCTAAAACAAGTTTATGTAGATTACATATTTAAGAGTAATTCGGAGCAGTAGCGGTATAGCCCCGAGCTACTCCTGGAGAAAAACATAACGAGAAATTCCGTAAAACTGAATACGACATAGTACCAGATGATAATAGTCTAAGAGCTGGCTACGAAAATTGAAAATGATAAGGTGCAGTAAAAATGATTATATAAAAACCTTCCTTATCTATTGTATAGCACGTAGTGTCCACTGCCAGAAGTCTCTCCCGAGGCGGAACGCGTGGGCGGGCGGCCAAACTTGTAAATTTTTGACATGAAAAAAATCATAAGGTGCAGTTTTGAAAATTTTATAGTTTTATAGTTTTTACCAATAGAAATAGTGTAAAACTATTGCCAGAAGTCTAGATCGAGGCTAAAATGTCGCCAGAAGTCATTAAAGTTGTAAATAAATTATTAAAAAAAAATGACAATCGTTATTTTATATTACTTATAGTTTAAAAAAGCAGTGTATGTAATGACAGAACCCCAAATAGTGGTTAACTATTTAAAAAAAATGGCCCTTTGTAAGCCAGGCGCATCAGTAGATTTATATCAATTGAATATATTAGAAGTATACGTTTCAGAAAAAAATGTTTTAGATAAAAGTTGTAGGTCTCTTTAAGACAAACAAAAAAGTCCTCTAACATTTTTTTGTACAGGGTGAAGTAAAAAAGTTACGAATTTTTTTCCATTTTGATTTTATGTCACGCCCAAACGGCCGGACCGATTTGGCCCATTAACGAACTCGACCGAGATTTTTGGGTGATTGATTTTGGTACCAAATTTCATTTTGATCCGTTCAGAAATGCGACCGCTATTGTTCCACAGATTTCGTTATATCGGAACTATACATACATACGGTCAAAGAAGTCTTACTAAATAATGAAGAGTCTAACGCTATAGTATTAAATTATTGCATAATATAAAGGTCTCATAATATAATTTATTTATAAAAGTATTATACGTACCTATTTCAGATGACGAATCAGATATAGATAATGCTAGCGATGAAGATGAAAACGATCAATCCGATTGTGAATGTTAAAAAATATTGGCAGTATCAATTATTCAATTTTTTTTATAATAAATAAACTAATGAAAACAAGATTGGGAAAATTCTTTATATTCACCAATCATTCTTTTAAGTATTAATATCTGAAATTGTTTTTAATAAAAAAAAACTGTTCTATCACTGCAGTAATTTATTTATTATTTTTCATATAGTTAACCACTATTTAGGGTTCTGTCATTACATACACTGCTTTTTTAAACTAGATATTTATATTAAAAGAATAATATATTCGAGAGTGCCAATATTTTTCAACATTCACAATCGGATTCATCTTCATCGCTAGCATTATCTATATCTGATTCGACATCTAAAATAGGTACCTACCTACGTATAATATTTTTATACATAAATTATATTATGAGACCTTTATATTATGTAATAATTTAATACTACAGCTATAAATTCTTTATTATTTAGTAAGACTTCTTTCACCGTGGATGGTAACTGCGGGCAAGGAGGCAAAGATGACGAATAAAATTTTTTTAATGTTTTTTTGAATGGCTCGTTTACATCTTTTATTTTATAATTTTGAAAAAACATTTCATATCTCGTATTATTAATGAATTATTAAAATGTTTTTCAATAAATTATTGAAGTCTAAATTTTTGTTAAATGATAATTGCAAAACGTTTAATTTTTCTACCACTTTAGTAATTTTTAACTGTATTTCTTATTAGTAGATTTATATCTACTATTCAGCTGGTTCCCAGGTCACGACTTCCGGAAAATTTCACTACAGTTTTTCGTTTTGGGCCCCCCTGACCTCAAAAACATCTTACGAAATCTGTGGACACGATAGCGGTCGCATTTCTTAACCGATCAAAATGAAATTTGGTACAAAAATCAATCGTACAAAAATCTCGATTAAGTTCGTTAATGGGCCAAATCGAACCCGCCGTTTGGGCGTGACATCAAATCAAAATGGAAAAAAAATCGTAACTTTTTTACTTCACCCTGTACAAAAAAATGTTAGGGTACTTTTTTGTTTGTCTTAACGAGGCCTACAACTTTTATCTAAAACATTTTTTTCTGAAACGTATACTTTTAATATATTCAATTGATATAAATCTACTGATGCGCCTGGCTTACCAAGGGCCATTTTTTTTTAAATAGTTAACCAGTATTTGGGGTTCTGTCATTACATACACTGCTTTTTTAAACTATAAGTAATATAAGCACAATTTACAAAAAGAACTTTTTATAATAGAAAGTTTTTTACTGTTTTATAGGTCATATTTTGTGTCATCTCAACAATGCACAGCATCCCTGATTTTGCAAAAATATTAAGTCATACAACGCTGTGATTGATCATAGAGAAGATTGTTTCCTTGTTAACAAAATCAAGGGTAGTTGTATCTAAAAACTTTCTAAAACAGTTTATTTTATTACCAGTTAAAATAATAATTACTGTTTTCAGATGTAAGAACAAAAAAAAAAAGAAAAAAAAACTTCTCTGTCGCGTAATCGATCCCATTATGATAACATAACAGAACTGTCACAAGTGGACTGATCCGCCGCCTAACCAACTACGCTACGAACGATTTATTTAATAACTTTCAAAATAATATTATCTATACACAACTTAGATCATGTTTAATATCAATTCGGTATAAATTTCGAAATCTATGTATATGCCTAAACACACTTGAAACATGCATTGTCATCCAGTTCTTAGCTATCCTGAAAATTTCAGAGCTCTAGGTAGTCGGGAAATAGGTTTAAATTCGATTACAAATTCCACGGAATGACACAGAGACACAGAACACGGCGAAAATATAAAAAACTTTCTAATAAAATAACGATTGTCAGAACTGCACCTTGTCATTCCATTTAAAGAACCACTATTTTCAGTTCTAAAATTTGCAAAGATTTAATTAGCTTATCTTTACTTAGCCACCAGTTAGACTTCTGGCAATTTACATTTTGCTTTTTTTTAACAATAAATAATATAAAAACAAATTCGCCAGAACTGCACCTTGTCATTTTTTTTAATAATTTATTTACAACTTTAATGACTTCTGGCGACATTTTAGCCTCGATCTAGACTTCTGGCAATAGTTTTACACTATTTCTATTGGTAAAAACTATAAAACTATAAAATTTTCAAAACTGCACCTTATGATTTTTTTCATGTCAAAAATTTACAAGTTTGGCCGCCCGCCCACGCGTTCCGCCTCGGGAGAGACTTCTGGCAGTGGACACTACGTGCTATACAATAGATAAGGAAGGTTTTTATATAATCATTTTTACTGCACCTTATCATTTTCAATTTTCGTAGCCAGCTCTCCGTCTATAATAAGTCAAGTCTTTTACTACTCTAGTTTAAACCTGACTTCAACAAAATATTTTGTTGTAAGCAATAAAATGTGTGCGTTCTTTATATTTTTGTTTTGATTCATAGCAAACCGCCATAAATAGACACTTTTAGAACTAACTTAAAGTGTAAGTGGAATACCGGAATCTGAGGATTTAATTAGTCTAAAATAGTATATTGTGTGGCAAGGGGTGAAACAAGACGATTTCTGACTAGGGCGAGAGTTGACTGCCCGAGCGAAGCGAGGGCTGTATCGCCCGGTCAGAAATCGTCTTTGTTTCATCCCGTGCCACACACTATATTTTTCATTCACATGCATTAAAACGGCAAGTTTTGATCTCTGTAGCCAGTTGAAGTTAGAGTATTTCAGACAAATAGCATAGTAATATCTTGACAACGATTTGACGACAGCTGACAGACGATTATGATTTTATTCGCTTTTGTTTGTTACAAATGCGATTCTGATAGACTTGAAATAAAGACATAAATCCCTTCCCTATATATTATAAATGTGAATGTAAGTTTGTTTGTTACGCTTTCACGCGAAAACTACTCAACCGATCATCATGAAAATTTGTACACATATTCTTGGAGGTATTAGAATTAACATAGGATACTTTTTATTAAAAAAATCACAAAAACTAGCTTCTTCGACGCCATCTAGCGGTTCAGTAATGAAGTTCCAAGCCTGAGTATTCCACCGTGAGGTGGCGCAGTTAATATCTTATATATTTAAACTAGCAATTACGACTTAATAAAGTACTATGGCGCCACCGTAAGGTGGCGCAGTTAATATCACATATATTTAAACGAGCAATTCTTACTTAAGGTTTATTTTGCATAATATCTCATATATTTCAACAAATTCTTGCTAAATTAAATAATATGACGTAAGGTGCCGCAGTTGCTACCTAATATATTTAATCGATAAATTACAAAATATAATCAAAAAATAGTATACAGCTGAAAATTTACGAGAAAATATGATAAAAACGATAAAATCAAAAAAAAAATTGAACCCAAAATAAAATCGTAAAAATTTGAAAAAACCAAAAAATACATCCGTTATATGTGGTACGAAGTCCGCGGGGTCAGCTAGTAATAAATAAATTAATGTGCCGGGCAGGAATAACGTTGTTTCTCCCCTACGACAGAAAAAACTGTCATTTTCTGACTGACAGTTGCATTGGTCTGTAATTGTCTTGTTTCAAATGACAAAACAGGGATCAAAACAAGCTGTTTAAATGCATGTGATATGAAAAATATTTTTTTCATTATTTTTTTTACAATCTTCTTTTTGTTACAGGTTGTTCCTTATGGCATCAGAAATGTATTAAATTGGTTACAAAATCAGTATGGTGATCTTGAAATTGTAATAACAGAACTTGGAGTGGTGGAAAACGGCACCTCGTTAGAGGATGATATAAGAATAGACTATTATTGGGTCAGTAAAAATTTTGATATGAAGGTTTCAATTTTATAATTGATAGTACCAAGTTGGTTAAATTAAAAATGTCTTATTTTGGGTTTGGCTCAATATTTCTCATATATTCAGAGGTCAAATTTTAACATATTTTTTAATCTTTTCAAAATTTGATTTTCAATTAGGTACCTAAAGGTGCTTACAGGATGACGCCTAGATTGATGTTTAAGAAATCAAAAAATCTTTTAATTCTTCCTTGTTACTATATCTGATCGAATATAACTGCAAATTAATAGATAATAATTTTAGGTGCATAAAGTATTCCATTTATAAATGCATATACACAATGATATACATTATTACGTTTGTGATTTCTAAAATGACACTTATTAGGTTATTCAAGTTTCGTTGCAATAACTTAAATGTAAGAGCCCGTATTATATTAAATTACACCATTAAAAGAAGTAAGACCCTGTAAGATTATTTTGAATAAGATTTCTTTATCTTTAGGATTACCTTTGTTTTACACTAGCATCTATTTATGAGGATAAAATTAGAGTTACCGCAATAGCAGCTTGGTCTATATTCGACAATTTTGAGTGGTCTAGTGGGTATACGTAAGTATATTTTTAATATTTGATCCAACAGTAACAGAAAAATATTTTTTCTTCATACCTCGGTCGAAAGTACGTTCTTTTGTCCCTAATTGCAGGGAAGAAAGTTTAACATTTACTCCCTGTTTACGGCGGGACGAAAGTTGAATTTTCGGCCCTGCGCGTCATGATGTTTTGTCGTCTTTAACATTTACTCCCTGTTTACGGCGGGAGGAAAAATTTCTCATGGGTAGTTACACTTGTAACTAGGGACTGTTTATTCTCGTGTCATTTCTATTTCTATCTATAACCTTAAAAATAATCATCAATGACAAAATGTATTTGATGCCTGTCCCACGACCAGCTGCACTCGCTTCGCTCGTTCTGCAAATACTTTCGACCGAGGTATGAAGAAAAATAGTATACACTACACGGGCCAAAAGTTGAAATCTCGGTCCTGCGCGTCATGTTGCCCTCGGCTTTTCGCCTCGGGCATCATGACGCGCAGGGCCGAAAATTCAACTTTCGTCCCTTGTAGCGTAATATACTATAAAAAATAAACTGCTAGCGTTTTTCAGGTTTCAATTTAAAAACCTATTTGATTATACAGAGTGTTTCAGAGTTAAGTGGTCAAAAAAAAATTGAGTTGAGGACCCAAAATGGGATAAAAGTTTCCCATGGAGTAATATTCGGAAACGAAACAGTTTTTTTGATAATCGGAGATAATAAAAAAAATAGCCTCTAAAATATTTCAATTAGTAAATAATATTTACCAAAAAATTAAATTTTAAGCTGTTTTATTTTATTTTTGGTGCCTGAACTCAAATTGTTAATTTGAACACTTAACTCTGAAACTTCTTGTATATCAACTTTGAAAGGATTGTTATTCTAACGGTCGGTTTCGCCGAGCCAAAATTAATTCTAGGATTTACACATGTTGTAAGCGGATTATTTACTTAAATAATCAAAATAATTTTTTTTATTCATCGCTAAATATATCAAAGTTCTTTTAGATCTAAAATGTTGGAACGCGTGTACTATACTCTAGCAGCACTAGAAGCAGAAGAGTCAGACAAAAAAATTATTGTGCCAGAAAAAACCTAATTAATTAAAAAAATGTAATTTATCTAGAATATATCTTGTTTAAACTAGACAAGATTTTTGATTGGTTCAGATAATTTTTTTTAATTGTTTAGAAGAAAATTTTGATTGGGTTAAACAAAACTTTTTATTGGGCCAGATGGAAATTTGATTCTAAGGAAAAAAAATTAATTGAGAAACACAAAAATTTTCTTTAAAAGAAAAAAATTAAGGCTTTTTTTGATTGCTAAGCATTCATAGCTTAGTTAGAGCGTTAGCGCGTAGAGCTAAAGGTTATAGGTTCGAGTCCTGCTAGATGCGAAATTTTTTCAATTTCTGCTTAATATATTCTTGCTTGCATACTTTCTAAGAATTTTAAAAATTTAACTAACTGCAATTGTCTCTTTCACCGTATTTATAAGTTTTGGGAAACGAAGTCCACGGGTTTGAATTTCTGGCAAAATTGCTTCCCTTTTACGTCTACATCTACATTTGCAACAGCAATACAAGATTGCGATTACAAATAGGATGATATTAGGATCGTAAACCAGGGTTGATATTTGTGGACCATTGGCTCATTGATCAATTAGTTTAACTGATCCGAATATTTGTTTAACTTGTGATGAGCGATGCTGAGATCTTTGATGTCGATCTTATTTAGTTTTAATGCTTTTAATTTCGGTAAATGGATTTTCCGCACCCTTGTTCTTCCTATGAAGGCATTGCATTCAGGCTGTAGTTTAACAACGAATTTGTAATAATTATTTTGGTTGTAACTTCCTTGTTTGCACATTTGATGGTGATTAGCATTGGATCGAAAACTGCTATAACCCAATAATATTGGTCTATTTGTCATAGGTACGTTGTAGTCTCTTGCGAATAGTAATGATGTCTGACAGTCTGACAATCGAATACGGAAGGATGTCGCTGCATATTAACTCTTTTCTTAATAAGTGTCCAATTTTTTAACCGTTATGTATAGCATTTAATCATAATCTCGCGCAACGTATTGTCACTCAAATTACTATTTAATGACATTTATCGTAAATTTATATATTCACACTTTGCAAAATTTTCTTTAGTTCATTCAGTACCAGTGTTTGATAAAGCTACATCGTAGCGAAACGCGTCACATATTACTAAGTAATAAATCGTGGATATCGTGAAAACAATTGTGTTTTTATTTACATATAGTTATGGATATCCATCAAGTAACAGCCAATTCAATCAAAATGTTTAAATACAATCATTTTTGGAGTACTTGGATCCATGATATTGTCGGATAATCCCTCTAAAATTTTATCGTTATGTGATATTGCATTCTTAATAGGTTTATATACAAGAGAAATCCATTTGTCGTTTGAGATTCTAATAGTACCGTCCTCACGGAAGAATATTTCAAGTTTTTAATTATTGCTATTAATAATTGTGATGTGGCAACTGAGAACAGTACAAGAATCTGAAAAATGAATACTATTGATAGTAGAGATTAAGCCTATCACAATTGATTTTAGAAATCTGATTAGTTAAAGGGTTTAATTAAATGGTAGAATTATTTTCTTAAAGTTTTATAATTTTAAAAGCAACATTAAATTTGTTATTTGGCTTTTGTTGTAATCTGTGATTCTTTTACGTAGATTTTGCACTCAGGAGGTTCGTGTAAAATATTTTTTGTACTCATTGCTTTAAAATGCGTATTTTACAGCGTTTTCCCTTCGGTCATGCTGGTATTACTTTTTGCATTATTGTAGTAAATTATCACATAGGGTAATAAAACGAGCTGTCATTTGGATTTTCAGCTTTATTTGTTCTACTCATTCGATAGAACCATTTGACTGGGGGCGATTTATCGAGGAAAAATAACACAGACTTTACATAGATCTTTTATTAGGGCATAATCAAATTCACGACCATAATCACAGTGAATACGGGATGGGGTACTAAAATCATGCAAAAAGAAAAGATTTTTGACAATAGTTACAGCTCTTTTATCATCTACAGGGTACGCTTGTGAGTTAATCTCGAATGGTTAAAGCATAGTTTCTAGAGGGATATTTAAAGACGTCAATATTAATGCGTTTGAATGTTTTTTAGGGGTTTCAGTTAGGACTAATTTGTTTGTTAGATTTTTTGAAGTTATACTTTTATTCATGCACTCGGTGGAAAACATTTGTGTACAGTTAAATGGGAAAAATCATTACTTTAGTGCAATGGTCATTACACCAAAATTAAAATAAAATAAAATGAATATATAACAACTTGTATTACTGCAGCAAAATAAATACATCTGACTTTTTGTGAAATATCAAAAATAATCATCTATCAAAAAACTTGTTTCGGCTTCTTTTATATCAACCACGATCCACTGTCTTGGCAACAGTGATCTTCCATATTTTCTATACAGGTTGAGATTATTTTGCTATCCATACGAATAATCTCATAAAGCTTTTCAAAAAGAAAATGAATCTTAATCAGTGATTATTAAATCACTGAAAAAGAAAAGAAGAGACCAAATGATCGCCAACGATTGCATATAACTAAAAATCTTTGAATAAAGAAACTTTGTGTGCTCGAAAGAGGCACGAGCACCACAAATACTCCCTCCTTAAAAAAAATTAAATTGATATATAAATCAATGAAAATTATAATTAAAAAATAACTAAAAACTGAACTAAAAACTATTTAAATTATTAATAGAAAAAGTGACTTTCTTTTTCTTGGTTGGCACCTGGGTGCTATCAATTTGCTCATTTAATAAAAAAGCTGGTTTAGTCATGTCAATGTTAACACTTATTTCGCGATTACCTTTCAAAATTTTAAAAACTTTTTCACTTCTAGAAACCACTTTGAAAGGACCGTCGTACGGTGCTGTGAGGCTTGGTTTAATACCCGAAACTTTTAAGAAAACGAATTCTGAATTTTTTAACTCTGGATGAACAAATGTTTTTGCTGAACCATGTCTTTGTACTTGAGATGGTTTAATGTTATTAAAAATTTCACGAAGTTTAATTAAAATAGGATAAATATCTACATTTTCTTTAGAAGTATTAAAAAATTCACCAGGAATACGTAGCGTTTGTCCATAAACAAGTTCTGCGGGTGAACATTGTAAGTCCTCTTTGATTGCAGATCGCAAACCTAAAAGAATCAAAGGCAATTCATCTTTCCAAGAATTTGAAGTTAGTTTTGACACAAGAGCTGATTTAAGAGTCCTATGAACTCTTTCAATCATGCCGTTCCCTTGTGGATGATAAGGTGTGGTGTGTAAACTTTGAAAACCTAATTGTTTACTGAATTCTTTGAATAAACTTGATTCGAATTGAGTACCTTGATCGTGTGTAATTTTATGAGGTATTCCGAAACGTGGAATATATTGATTTATTAGAGTTTTAATAATATTTTCTGATTCAATATTCCGAAGTGGGTAAACTTCTATCCACCTAGTAACTCTATCAATGACTGTGAGTACGTAAGTGCAACCTTTTGAAGGCTTCAATGGACCTACTAAGTCAATGTGAATATGTTGAAATCTACCTTCAGGGACGTTAAAATCTCCTAGACTAGATTTGGTGTGTTTGAAAATTTTTGATTTTTGGCACTGAATACATGATTTCGTCCAAAGATTAATGTTTTTATTCATATGAGGCCAGAAGTATATGTTTTTAATTGCTTTGATTGTGGCTTTAATGCCTAAATGAGCTACGTTATGTACTTTAAGAAAAGAACTGTAACGTAAACTTCAAGGAATATATATACGTTGTTTATTAGTAGAAGTTTCATACCAAATTTTGAAATTATGTGTTTCAACTTTAATTTGTTTGAGGAAAACCTTATTGTTTCTTCTTTGGTTTGAAGAATTTTGTTTTTGTAAAAGACTAGTTAATTCTATATCTGAATTTTGTTCGTTAAATATATCTTGTAAAGTGAAATTAATATTATCGATTTGATCGTGCTCAATTCGGCTAAAAAAATCTGCAACTTCAACGTTTTTGCTGCCTACGTATTTAATTTTGTTAGTAAATTGTAGAATATATTCGAAATATCTAAATTGACGTGATTTTTCTGATTTCGAAAAAATTGCTTTTTTTATAGGTTTGTGATCTGTAAGAACATGGAAATCTACGCATTCTAACATGTAACGAAAATGTTTAATGGACTCATAAATAGCAAAAAGTTCTTTGTCAAAAACACTGCAGTTTTGTTGACTTTTGGTTAATTTTTTAGAGAAATATGCTAAAGGTTGTCTAACATCTTGAATAACTTGCTCTAAAGTACTACCTATGGCTGTTGAGCTAGCGTCTGTAGTTAAGATCAATTTTGCTCCTTCTTTAGGATGATTAAGCAAAGATGCTTTAATTAACATTTCTTTTGCTATTTCAAAACATTCTTGGCATTCTTTTGGCCAATTTTCAATATTTTTAATCTTGTTTGCATTTAAATAATTAATGAATTCGTGTAAAGGACTTAAGATTTTTGCGAATTGAGGTACAAATTTGTGATAAAAATTAACCATTCCTACAAATCTTTGTAATTGTTTGCAAGTTTTTGGAATTTCGTAATCTGAGATAACTTTAACTCGTTCATCAGATGGCAAAATTCCTTCTGGAGTGATAGAATGACCTAAAAAGTTAACCTTAGTAACTCCAAAAATACATTTAGATGGTTTGACATTAACGCCAAATTTTTCTAACCTTTCAAATAAAATATCTAGATGATGTAAATGTTCTTGTTCATTTTTGCTAAAAATTAAAATGTCATCTAGGTAAACGAACAAAAAATCTAATCCTCTGGTGACTTCATTAATAAATCTTTGAAATGTATTACCAGCATTACGTAATCCAAAAGGAGTACGTAGAAATTCGAATGCACCAAATGGAGTAGTAATTGCTGTTTTGTAAATATCTTCTTCAGCTACGGGTATTTGATGATACGCTCTTACTAAGTCGATTTTTGAAAAAAATTGAGATCCGTACATTTTTAAATTAATGTCAGAAATCAACGTTAATTGATAACGTTCTGGAATTGTTTGTTTGTTAAGAAAACGATAATCACCGCAGGGACGCCAATCTGCAGAGTCCTTCTTAGGAACCATATGCAATGGTGACGTCACTGAAGATGATGATGGCCTGCAAATACCTAATTTTATATTTAAGGGGATCTAACCTTCTTGGCTTACTATAAGGTAAATGCCCTTCGGTAACTATGTGATGTTTTACATCATGTTCTGCTTCAGAATGAAAATTGGGAGATGAAAAAATGCTAGAATACTTTTTAAAATAATTTGTATACTGATTTTCAACCGTAAATAGTTTTGGGAGTTCCTGATTGAAATTTTGTAATCTACCAGTGGAAATAATAAAAGTTTCGTTATCTATTAATTTTTGTTTTTTTAAATCAAGTAGCAATCCAAAATTAGATAAGAAATCTGCACCTATTATGGGTTTAGCTATATCTGCAATTGTAAAAAGAAAAGGAAATTTTCGGCGTAAACCGAGGTTTACGTTCAGAAATTTTTTTCATAAGTTAGAATAGTATTAATTTTGTTGAAAGTGTCTGATAAAAGACATGGTGGACCGTTACATTTTTTGGCATTATTTCCAAAATTTTGATGATAATAACATAAATTGCCTGATTTATCACGACTTCTATTTCGATGATTACTTGAATTTACTGATAAATCGCGGCTTTTTGATCTGTTTCGGTAAGTTTGACATTGACATTTATGGTAATCGTCTGATGAAAAATTATTTTTTGAAAAATTATTTCTAAGAGAGGAAATTTCTCTTTCAAATTCAGTTTGTTTATCTAATATGTTCTTAAAAATATTTTGACAATGATCTATAAAGTTAGTAATTGTTTTGTTCAAACTAGACATTTCGTCTGATTTAGAAAAATTTTGAATTTCAAAGACAGATTTCGAGTTTTGTCTAAGTGTTTCCCAAATTTTATCTGCAAGATTTAATAAATGAGAGAGATCATTTTGACTAGAAGAAGTTAGAGCAATTTCAATTACATCCGGTAACCGCCTTCTCCATAATTTAATTAATAATTTTTCATCGATTGTTTTATCACCTGCTATTTGCAAAAGTTCTCTGTAATATGTAGAAGGTTTTTTAATACCTAATTCAGAGCTAGACAGCAATTTATCTAAACGAGCTTCCTCTGATAATGTTAACCGACTCAGAATGGTATCTTTTAGAAAATTATATAAATCATTTACTGGAGGTTTTCTAATTACATCATAAACCTCGCTAAAAATTTCTGTTGGTAAATGTGCCACAGTAATGTGATATTTACTTTTGTCACCTTTGACATTATAAATAAAAAATTGACTTTCTAATTGTTTGAACCAAAGTTCTGGTTTTGATGACCAGAAAGTTGGGAGTCTAATATTTTTTAAGTTTTCTAAAGAATCAATACCCTCAGTGACAGAGATATTTGGCTCTGTCATATTAAAATGGTTATATGCAATCTTTCCAAAAAATGACAAATCAAATGGCTCACCTAATCAAATCCTTTTTGGAGAAGCTTTACACGATTACCCGTAGGATTTCGATTCGGTATGCTTAGCTCAAAACGTTTGGGTCTGGATGCTCAGGTCGGAAAATTCTTGTCGTGATGCTCTGATTCAGCTTGAGTTCAGCTTGGGTTCAGCTTGAGTTCAACTCGGGGTCAGATTGAGTTCAGATTGGGTTCAGCTTGAGTTCAACTCGGGGTCAGCTTGAGTTTAGATTGGGTTCAGCTTGAGTTCACCTCGGGGTCACCAATATTTTAGTGCAATGGTCATTACACCAAAATTAAAATAAAATAAAATGAACATATAACAACTTGTATTACTGCAGCAAAATAAATACATCTGACTTTTTGTGAAATATCAAAAATAATCATCTATCAAAAAACTTGTTTCGCCATTTTTTATATCAACCACGATCCACTGTCTTGGCAACGGTGATCTTTCATATTTTCTATACAGGTTGAGATTATTTTGCTATCCATACGAATAATCTCAAAAAGCTTTTCAAAAAGAAAATGAATCTTAATCAGTGACTATTAAATCACTGAAAAAGAAAAGAAGAGACCAAATGATCGCCAACGATTGCATATAAATAAAAATCTTTGAATAAAGAAATTTTGTGTGCTCGAAAGAGGCACGAGCACCACAATTACATATGTAATGGTGTGAGTAAGAGAGAGACAGACACACTTATAAGGTATATTGGTTGGTAAAAACAAAGATGAAATATTTATCACATGTTATTAATTATAACTATAAGTCCTTAGAATACCGTTTCAACATTCAGTACATTGAAAAGTGATAGATATACAAAAAACAGTCTGAACTAATGTATGAATATCATAGTGACGGACCACATGATTATTTGACAGATTATTATATAATTCTGTCACGTAAGTTAACATATTAAGTTTAGTATTTTATATTAATAATATTAATAATAATATTCAGTAATGAGTATTGTATTGTAGTCTAAAATACCGTCACATGGTTGCAGTATATCCTGCACTATGCTTTTGAGGTTGTTGGCTACATAAACAGAGTTTTTACGAATAGTCGATGAAATAAAGCACCAAAACCTCCGAATTTTGTAACGTAAGATGGATCGGAATGCGTTTATTTGCATTGGATTCGTTAAAGTATCAGGAAATTTGTCGCTATATTTTATTATGTAAAAATGGAAATTGCATTTCTGCATTCGAAAAGTACATTCCGAACAGACAGTAGAGAGAAAACTTACAACTCGGTAAGTATTGCTGAAAATGGGTTCAATTTATATACTCGGGGTTTTTGGAGTCGCTGAACACGAATACCACGATTCCGAAAGTCTCCGCGGCACTTGGTGTCTAGGGTATTTACCTCTTCTCCTGGGGTTTTATTTAAATTCTGTACGAAATCAGTACACACTTGGTACTCGGTGGTTTTTTGAGTCGCTAAATACGATTATAATAATGGCGATGGTCTTCGAAACACCTGGTGCATAAGACGGACCTCGTCTCCAGGAATTTTATGCAAATTCGATACAAAAAGAGTGTGCACACGGTACTAGGAGGTTTTTGGCGTCGCTTACCACGAATATCATATAATGAGTTTGCTAAATCATTCGCATACAAATTTATGAATCCATGCGCGTGCATAAAAGTATAACTTCTGCCGGCAGTCCCACTGACTGCCACACTAGTTTTTTCATATCACATGCATTGAAACAGCTAGTTTTGATCCCTGTTTTGCCAGTCGAAATAAGACAATTTCAGACCAATGCAACTGTCAGTCAGAAACAAATGTCATTATTTCAAGTCTGTCCGAATGTTTCTGACTGACAGTTGCATTGGTCTGAAATGGTCTTACTTTGACTGGCTACAGAGATCAAAACTTTTGTTTCACCCTTGCCACACAATATACTATTTGATAAAAATTTTATCGTTCTGGCAAATTTCGCAACGTTTGATAAGTTGTTCTTCATCTTTTGTTAAATTCAACCAATTATATTTTTTGTTTGACGCCGGACTGTATCATTAATTCCTCTGTGTAAATTATTCTTTCCATTATAGCATTGTTACAAGATTATTGGTATTTCTTCTGCACTCGGTGTTGTGGTAATGTTTTGACAAATTTTGAGTTTGATTTCTGCTTCGGAAAATATATAGGAAAATATCTCGAAAATATGCAGATTTACATTATTTTCTATGCAGTGATTTCTTCTAGTTTCTTTTTCCAAAAGAACGTGATTATATCTTTGTGTGATTTATCTAAAAGTTGTGAATTATAAATTTTTATCTTAGAATAATCTATTGAGATTTAGAGTGATATATGTACACAAACGTGTTATACTCTCGAGTTAACAGATTGTCGTCATATTAGTCCTGTTTCTTCGATGGTTTCTTTGTCATTTTTTTGTTCTTTATTTACGAGCACTGAACCGTTATTGGATTGAAATTTAGCACATTGTTGAAAATGATTGATCTTTATTCTTGAAATGGAGTCAGCATTTCTGTGAATTCTCACTGGATTGTATTCTATTTTATAATCGTACTCTTAATTTAAGACGACATCGAGCTCGAGCTACTACCAGGATCATTGAACGAAAATAGCCATGTTAGATGACGGTGGTTGGTTAAGAGAGTGAATTTTCCACCAAAAAGGTAAGGGCGGAAATGTTTAACGGCCCATACAATAGCAAATAATTCTCTCTCGATAGTGGAATATTTGGTTTAGTCACTGCAGAAAGTTCTAGAAGCATAAGTTATTGGAATATCTTCTGCGAAAAGGTCTCTACAGAGGGCTGCACCTACCGCAAATGCTAGTAATGAAGGTTCTTAAAAATTTGGATAGATTAGAATAGGGTCTGAGATTAAAATTTGTTTTAATTCATTAAAAGCAAAGTCACAATCTAAATAAAAAAAAGGGACTATCTTTTTGAAGTAATTTTGTTAAGAGTTTAGATATTTTAGCGAAATTTTGGATAAAATCTGGGTAGTAGCCTACTACCTAAGCCTAAAAATGTCTTTAACATTTTTGGGTGTTTGGAAAATTTTGGATACATGCTACTTTAGTAGATATGCTACTTCTTTTCGGAGAAATTCGCATTTGTCTAGTTAAATTTTAAGGTTGGCTTTTCGAAGACGGGAAAACATTTCTTTCAATCTGTTCATATATGCTCATGAATTGTGACTGAACAGATTATAATATCGTCCATATACACAAAGCATTATTCATTTTGAATACCAAGAAGAATAGTGTTATCCACAACACTTTAAAGGGTTGTGGTTGCGTTTTTTAATCCGAATGATATTCTTACAAATTTAAAGTGGCCTTTGTCAACAGAGAAATCTATTTTCTGTATATCTTTCGGATCAATTTCTATCTTATGGAAACCAGACGTCAAGTCCAATGTCGAAAAATATTCACATTTTCCTTATTGGTCTAAGAGATCAGAAATATTTATCAGTGGGTACTTAGGTATCATCCAGTTTTGTGCAAGTTTTTAATTGACAGTTTAGTTTGATTTTTGGACAAATGCATGCATGGATTAATAATGATAAATCTCGGAAATCTCCTAAATGAATATAAATTTTAGCAAAATTTGTAAGGTTTCTTTAAATTTATTGGTTAAGCAGATTTTCTTTTTAGCTTGTTTTTTATATGAATATTGATCACTTGTTGCCATACTATTGCTGTATAACTAGTTCTCAGCCCGCTTAAACATATTCTTAGAACAAAACATCCGCGCAAACAAATAGGGATAGATTGCAGTTAAGTAATAATAACTAGCTGGTCAACTAATGAGTGCGCTGGCTGGTGGCCAGAACATTGCGACTGTTTAGGGCAAAATTAAATATTGATTTCACCTGATTTGTTTATATAATGACGTTTTTTTAAGTAGTTCTGGTAAAATCATAAACATTTATTTTGGATAAACTATACCTTTAAATTATAAAAGGTCCTAATGTAATTCATCTTATAACACGTGAAATACAATAATACACAGAATATTAATGTTTAGTTTAAATTTAGTAAATTTTGATTTGTTAACTATTGACTACAAATATTTTTTTCATACTTACTCACTATGCCGGCGTCGCGCGTCGGCTGTAATACCAGTTGTATATTGTATTTTACCCCTACTCGCAATGCTAAAACACCTTAAAGTCCTACGCCAAAAATTTTGGTTTTATTATTTAATATTCATTACAGATCACATTTTGGCTTTTACTTTGTAAACTTTACCGATCCTGAACGCAGGCGGATACCTAAGAAGTCTGTAGGATTCTTCAGAGATTTGATGAAAACAAGAAAGTTGGACTGTAAACATACTCGACGACATTGGCCGGGTCCTACACAATGGGATTGTTCATCATCTGAATGTCTACCAATATACGGAAAACAGTAATTTTAAATATTTTCCATTAAAAGAATTTGTATGAGAAATAGTTAAATTATAACAATAATAATATTCACTAGATTTTTCTTAATTTCATTTATTGTTTCTCCGGTTCCTAAATAAAAAACAAATAAAAGTCTATGCAAACTGGTCTCATTCGTTTTCTTATACTCTTTCTTTTTTATATTTTTATGCTCTTTAAATCAACAATTTAGTATCGAATCATGAGTTTCTCTATTTTCATAAATACGAGAATGGTATACAATGGTATAGAATGGTATACAATTTTAAAGACATAAACTATATATAGTAATTGATACTCTTTCTTTTTGAGCTTTTATTCTTAGCTGTTGGTATAAGAGAGATGTGATACAATCTTTTGGAAGTTCATAACCTGATCTGATAAATATTTTCAACCAAATTCGAGTTTTGGGTCAGAAAATAGAATTTATGTCTGATCTAGGTCGACAGTATGTGGATTTCCAATTATCTAATATATAAAAATAAATCGGGTTTTCCTCCCTGATGCTATACTCCAAAACGCACGAACCGATTGCCACGGTTTTGCATTCGTTGGAAAGGTCTTGGGCTCCGTGAGGTTTACAGCAAAGAAAATTCATGAAAAATTTCAAGAGAAAAGCAGGAAAACATTCTAATCTATATATATTATCTATACTAATATTATAAAGAGGAAAGGTTTGATTGTTTGTTTGTTTGTTTGAAATGAATAGGCTCCGAAACTACTGGACCGATTTCAAAAATTCTTTCACCGTTGGCAAGCTACACCATTCCCGAGTGACATAGGCTATGTTTCATTTTCAAAAAAATTAGAGATCTTTACTAAAATGCCATTAATGTAACCAAAAATGACCTTAAAATCCTTACATCGCCTGCGCTGAGATTACTATTGATTATAGCATAAAATAATGTACTACGATTTTGAAGAATATATAAATATCTACAAAAAATGCCACGACCCACGACAGCATATGTCTAACTGTTATAGTTACGTCACAAAAACTAATTTTTAATTTTTTAAAAGTTTTTATCTTGGTATTAATCCTTATCAAAATAACTTATTTCATAATCACGACAGATATCACAAATTTAGCATGTGCAATGGGACAAGGCTACTTATAAAGGAATTAAAGGACAATTAAGTTGTAGCAACCAATATAACTGAACCACCAGCTGGTCAACTAGCTCATACACTGAGGATACCAATGATTCCAACTGACCTACCAAATCCATTTAAACCGCTTCAATTTCCTATCAAAACATCTTTCGCTTTTACTAATAATAAGTCTCAAGGTGAAACCTTCCAAATAGTAGGGATCGGTTTACCTTATGGCCAACCGCCTAAGGCGGATCGGAGCACCTGAAAATCAATTTATTTTGCTGCCAGAAAATAAAACAACATGCAATATTGTTTACAGGGAAGCGTTGACCCAATAAATTTAACGGCTTTTGTTATTTTTCTTTAATCCCCTTGCAAAGCCGGGGCGGGCTGCTAGTCTAATATATAAAAATAAGTCGAGTTTTCCTCCCTGATGTTATTACTCCAGAACGCACTAACCGATTTCCACGGTTTTGCATTCGTTGGAAAGGTCTCGGGCTCCGTGAGGTTTATAGCAAAGAAAATTCATGAAAAATTTCAAGAGAACAGCAGGAAAACAGTCTAATCTATATATATTATCTAATATATAAAAAATTGGTATGTATATGTATTTTACCACGGAGAAGGTTTGTATGATATGCTCATTGATGCCACTCGCCACCAGGTGGCGCTGCAGAGTAGCAATTGTGAAAATCAGTATGATGATGTATTTTTAATGGGTAAGATGAATATGATATTTGTATTAATGGAAGTTACCACCACATGGCGCTTCCATTAAAAGAGCAACCACTACTTATTTGATTACTTTATATCACGCCACCGTATGGTGGCGCAGTTAATATCACATATATTTAAACGAGCAATCCTTACTGAAGTATTGGCGCAGTTAATATCACTTATATTTAAACGAGAAATTCTTACTAAATTAGGTATTGTGATGCATCTAATATATTTTATCAATAAACTACAAAATATAACGAAAAAAAAAGTTAGTATAAACCTGATAACTAACGAGAAAATATGTTGAAAACAATAAAATCAAAATAAATTGAAAAAACGAAAAATGGAACAATGACGTAAATGATTTGCGGTACGAAGTCCGCCGGGTTAGCTAGTAATAATATAATAATATAATTTATTTATCATCAATGATACAAAAAAAAACAGTAAAATGACATAAAATTCAGCTACAAAATTAAATTAATTAAAGGATTTCAAATATTTTTATACATTCAATAATAAATAAATATTTTTGAACCGCATGGATTTGGTATCCGCTCGCAGTTATTGACGCAATGTGCAGTATGGAACAATAATAAGTATTTGTATCAATTTTTTTTCGATTTATATATATTTTTTTCAATTCAATTAATAATTTGAAGCAGCCCATGAATCTCCATTCTTGATATCTGACTCATAAATTTTTTTAAATGTTTTTTAAATATTCTTTGAGGATTTAATAATTTGATATATAATAGTTTGGTAACATATTATAAAGTTTTGGTCCCATATAAATGTGGCTTCTTTGGGTTAATGCTTTATTAACTAAAGGTAAGGTAATTAATAAATGTTTATATCTAGTGTTGTGTAGGTGTTCAACTACTTGGGTTTTGTTTCGATACTGCTGTGTTACTAATGTTTTATAATAAATTTGTTATAAATCGTGCATACCACTGAGACTGTATAATACTTCAGATGGAAAAGTATACGGTTTATTGTACATGATTTTAAGAACTCATTTCTGTGTTACTTTAATTTTATTCCTCAGATAATTTGATAGGGAGACAGTCGGTATATTCCTATTTTGTGAATTCCCGTTTTGTGACTAGACCTTTTTGGATTAAAATATTTCCCATTTTGTGCCTAGAGAATTTTTTACCTGTTAAAGACCCCTAATGGATTCCTATTTTGTGACTAGAATAAAATGTGATTTTATGAACTCTTAGGTAAATGTTGGGTTTTTCCTAATACTGAAACGTATTAAGATAATGATAATCCCTTTAAAGATGCTTTTTTTTTCGGATAAGTTTTGTATATTATACTTTCTATTTATGGACGAAGAAGGGATAAATTGATAATATAAGTAGCAACTTTCTGTTGTTTGAAGATGGCGAAGAGAACAAAATATTGGTTTATGCTTCGCTAAAAGCGCGACAGACACTCCTAGAAACCAATAATTTTTTCGGTGATGGGACATTTAAAAGCTGTTGTAAACATTTTCAGCAGCTTTATACAATCCACGACGATGTTGGCAGCACGGGCACTAAAACCAATATTAGATATTCCTGTTATTTTCACCTTGATGCCAAAAAAAAGGAAATGACGTATACCAGGCTTTTTTCTTTAATTAAAAAACATAAACCATTAAAATTGATTTTGAAGTGGCTACCAAATATAAACATTACTGGTTGCAATTTTCATTTTAACCTATGTTTATGGCGAACAGTGCAAGAAATTGGGTTAACTTATCTATACAAGGAAAACGAAATAGTTCGTACACACAGAAGGAAGTGTGCAGCATTTTCCTCCTGAAAAAGTGGACGACGGTTGGATGTGGATTATGAAGAAATTTGAAAATCATCTACTTCTGGAAATATTTAATGATATTTTGTGGAACAGTGGCTTGACAACAATATTTTAGGACTGATGTGGGTGTGCTATATCCAATTACACGGCACTACAAATTCCTTAGAAGGATGGCACAACCGGCTAAATACAAAAATTGTCAGGGTAAATCCAAACATTTTAGAGCTTACACAAGCAATCAAAGAAGAAGCATCATATTACGACAATATAAAAAAAACTACAAGTTAAGTTACATATGATACCGAAACGGAGAAAAACCAAGTATGTACAGCTGGATAAAAGAATTCGCCGTACAGTTACAGACTTCGTTGAAGATTGGACGTTGGCCATTGCTTAATAAATTTGGCATTCATAATAAATATGCGAAGACAATTTTCCTTTAGCAATTATTTTACTGACTAAAAATGTAGGTTTCTTTGATAATTATTTATTGTTATATTATTATGCAATATTCCATATGACTATTATTTAAATGATGGGTGAAATGAGAAAAGACGATAAACAAAAATGATTTTTAAGTTAAATTGATTAAATCAGGTAGGTATTAAAATATGTGGCTTTATTTTACGCTAGTCACAAATCGGGAAATTCATCTTGGGTCTTTTCAGGTAAAAATTTGGCTAGGCACAAAATGGGAAAAATTTTACCTAAAAAAGGTCTAGTCACAAAACGGGAATTTACAAAATAGGAAGACACCAGACAGTCAACTTGTCCAAGCATTCGATGGTCAACAAATTTTACCCATCAACTTGTCCAAGGTTGTATAATCGGATTAAGTCCGGTTTAGGTAGAAAAGTATATTGCAGGTATAAAGTGGTTAAATAAAATAGTATTAAACTTGTAAATTATATTTATTCTAAACTATTTTATAAAATCTTACATTTAAATCAGTTTTCACTTCGCTGTCGGCAAATATTTAAAAGCAATATGACGTACCAGATAAAAACGTCTGTAAAGCTAGAAAGGTCAAGTCGGCAGAATCACTCGTATTATATCTCAAAATTTAGTGCTCATTTAGTGCTTATTTAGTGCTGATAACAGATATTTGGTGCTGTGATAGGGGGACTAAAAATGAGAACACTGCTAACTTTTCATTAAGCTAGCAGTGTACCATTCGTGACCGCGCTATGATACAGTTGGAGCGAGAGGCACATCAGCTAATAATTAAGTGCTTAATTAGTGCTAATTTAGTGCTGATAACAAATATTTGGTGCTGTGATAGGGGGACTAAAAATAAGAACACTGCTAACTTTTCATTAAGCTAGCAGTGTACCATTCGTGACCGCGCTATGATACAGTTGGAGCGAGAGGCACATCAGCTAATAATTAAGTGCTTAATAAGTGCTAATTTAGTGCTGATAACAGATATTTGGTGCTGTGATAGGGGGACTAAAAATGAGAACACTGCTAACTTTTCATTAAGCTAGCAGTGTACCATTCGTGACCACGCTATGATACAGTTGGAGCGAGAGGCACATCAGCTAATAATTAAGTGCTCAATTAGTGCTGCCTGTACAAGCAAACAGATTTTTGAAAAAAAAATCAGTTTTTAAGTATAGATAGCTGCTGATATAACGAGACGAGCAATCATACAGCTGAAAGATGACTTTAAAATCGGTATTGGTGAAATTGAAAAGAGTTAATAATTAGTGCTTAATTAATGCTACCGGTAAACCCAGAAAAATTAAAAAAAAAAATCATTTTTCAACTGCCCACTAAGAAAATCGAAGTTTTCAAAAATCGAAAAGTTATGGTTATTATTCTGTATTGCAAATATCGAGTTTTCATCAGATCTCAACGTTATAAGGTCACAGGAAACTACCTTGATTCTTCTCGCGATGTAGCCGCTGTCTGTGTGTGTGTGTCCTAAAAAAAAATTTTTTTTTATTTTTTTTTCAAAGCAATATAACGACGCCAGCAGTCTTGAGAACTAGACGAAGACTCTAAAACGGAAACTAATGGAATTAAAAGACGTCACTATTTAGTGCTCAATTAATTGTATTTTTTTTTTCAAATCAACTACTGCTAATATAACGACGTCAGCAGTCTTAAAAGCTAGAAGGATACTCTAAAATGGGAACTCATGAAATTGATGCATATGAAAGCTATTTATTTGAGCTCGGAGAGCTCAAAATAATACAGAAATTGTATGTTTGAACTCGAAGAGCTCAAAAACATCAGAAGTGCAATTTTAAGCGTCTAGGCCGCCGAGGTATGCAATTAGCGGGAAGTTGCAGGGTCCTGTATGGTCAACCGTTTTTCTAATTTTTCTTTTTTTAAAGTTAATCAAAAGTAGAATACTCAAAAAAAAAATTTTACATTTTTTTTATTGAATGACATTTTCGAGGAAATATTTAAAAATCTAAAAATTTAAATAAAATAAAAATTATTCTTTAAAATGGTTTGTTTGCACGTAGAAAATTAAACAAATTATTCCAAATCACAAGACTCAAGTCAATAAATTTTATTGACAGTTTTCGTTCAAGGACAAATTTTTTGTTAACATTTAAGTTATACAATACCAATAATACTACTTTTAATTATGTAGATTATTGTACCATTTGACCGTATAAATAACTGATTAGAATTGGGAAATAGTCACTATCCTAAGAATTATCTTATGGTTCCAATTACTTTTTTGGGATTTTATGTCAGGAATATTCTGTCCTTCTGTTACCTTGGGGTATTATGTCAGAGATTTTCAATGCGTTGAGTTTTTGACAAATGTTAATAACTTAGTCATTGCGAAGTCATTTCCAGTGACCCTTCTAAAAAAATGTTAGCGTGTTGGCAGCATAACTCATGACAGAAGAAATCAAATTGAATCTTATCTATCAGTTGAATCCTCAAATTAGAAATTCGGCGAAGAAAAAAAAATTATAATTTGAACTTTTGGTAGTTTAAAAAAAACCTCAAACTTCTCTAAAACTTGCACTAAACTTTGATATTGTAAAAATAGTTGTAATAAAAAAAACCTTTATTCGAGTCCTTATCAATAGTATCTCGAACACATTTAATAAATTTCGCTAAAATTTTGTCAACCAATTTTGAAAACATTGTTTCAAAAAACGTGTTTAGTGTTTTTAGTTTACGTTTAATTCAGCTTGAGAACAAAATTTCCTAAGCTTTCTCTCCTACACTTTTACGCCGATCGACTTGAAAATTTAAAAGAATATTCTAAACATATTGTAAAATTTCATAAGCTTTTTCAAAAATCTTTTCCTGTACTGGCACTAAATGGTGACGCCTTTTAAATCCATTAGTTTCCGTTTTAGAGATTTCTTCTAGCTCTCAAGACTGCTGGCGTCGTTATATTAGCAGAAGCTGATTTGAAAAAAAGAATAAAAAAAAATATTTTTCAAAAATCTTTTGCTGTACTGGCAGCACTAATTAAGAACTAAATGGTGACGTCTTGTAATTCCATTAGTTTCCGTTTTAGAGTCTTCTTTTAGCTCTCAAGACTGCTGGCGTCGTTATATTAGCAGTAGATAGTTGATTTGCAAAAAAAAAAAATTATTTTTCAAAAAGCTTTTGCTGTACTAGCAGCACTAAATAGTGACGTCTTTTAATTCCATTAGCTTTAACTCACACACACAGCGGCTACATCGCGAGAAGAGTCAAGGTAGTTTCCTACCTTATAACGTTGAGATCTGATGAAAACTCGATATTTGCAATACAGAATAATACCCATAACTTTTCGATTTTTGAAAACTTCTTAGCGGGCAGTTGAAAAATGATTTTTTTTTTAATTTTTCTGGGTTTACCGGTAGCATTAATTGAGTACTAATTATTAACTCTTTTCAATTTCACCAATACCGATTTTAAAGTCATCTTTCAGCTCTATGATTGCTCGTATCGTTATATGAGCAGTTATCTATACTTAAAAACTAAAAAATTTTTTTTTTGAAAAATCTGTTTGCTTGTGCAGGCAGCGCTAATTAAGCACTTAATTATTAGCTGATGTGCCTCTCGCTCCAACTGTATCATAGCGCGGTCACGAATGGTACACTGCTAGCTTAATAAAAAGTTAGCAGTGTTCTCATTTTTAGTCCCCCTATCACAGCACCAAATATCTGTTATCAGCACTAAATGAGCACTTAATTTTGAGATATAAAACGAGTGATTCTGCCGACTTGACCTTTCTAGCTTTACAGACGATAAAAAGATGAAATTTGTTGGTTTTTATGTTTTTTAAGTAAATCTTGAAGGTTGTTTGTTTTAGCGACGACATTGTTTCTGATTTTTTTAATGCTTCTATAAGCACTTGCCATTTTGGTATAGGTCGTCATTTGTATATCTAACAAGACACTTGTAAAAGTAAATATGTTAGGATGAGAGGTGTAAAATGAATTATTAGATTTCTAGTGGAATGACTCTCATGAATTTGTGGTTCTGTGTAGTATGTCATTATTGCACCACAATTTTGTCGAAAAAATTGACTCCTCCGATATGTATGTTTTGAGTACATAATTTCTAAAGTGCAAAACTCTAACATCATCTGGCATTAAATATAAATAATTAAGTTTAGTAGCAAAAAATCTTTGTGCTTCTCGGGAGTCTAAAATGTGAAGTCCAAAATATAATTTTAAATAATTTCTGATTGACAACAAACTTCGCCAGAGCAGAAATAGTACTAAACTTTTGTGAAAGCAATTGCATCTTTTGTAGTCCTTTTGTCCAATTAAATTATCATTAATATTTATGTTTGTACCTATTAATATTATGGTCCAAACCAAAATCTATTCCAAGTATCTTCGTAATTACCACCTGCCGGCATTACCGGATTATAAAGGTTCCGCCCTTTTTCGATAATCCCCAGTTTTAGAGTTTTATTACTCTTTGGACGGGCTGATATGCAGCCATTTGATAAACCGCCCCCATACAATTTTTCCATAATTTAAGTGCGGTTGTACCAATGCATTATAAATACTTTTTAGTTGTTTGGTATTACAAAACTTTTTACACAACTTAAATTTTGGTATTAAGCATCTTAACTTCTTGTTAATATTATTAACTTGAACTTTCCATTTTAGATTACAATCTATATAAATTCCAAGATATTTTATATCTCTTTTCATTTTTATTTGTAATGGAGAGTTATCTGAGCTAATTTGTAAATGTTTCTACCGAGGAAGTCCGTTTGAGTAACTGCAGAATGGTACGAAGAAGGTTTTCTCAGTGTTTACTGCCAGTAGTTTACTACTAAAAAAGTCATTAATGGTTCCAAAATCTCCTTCAATTTTTTCTTTAAGATTATCCCATGTATCGTCTTCATAGAACACAACAGTATCATCGGCAAAACTTATGATGTCCCGTTTGTTGGTAGGAGAAATAAATCATTCATATATATAGTAAACAGTATAGGTCCCAGTATTGTGCCTTACGGGACTCCGTAATTAACTTGTTTAAAATCACTGTACTTCTCTCCATTCTTGACACACTGTCAGTCGGTGCAAAACAAAATTTGATTCACGTCATCATAATTTTACGTCGACACGTATAGACAGTGTTGCCGGACTTTTATAAGTTTACAAGATTTAAAGATCGATTCGAGTAAAACTATCCAAAACAACTTATTTGAAGTGACATCAAACAAACTACCAACATAATTTTTATATATTTTTTTCCTTTTGGGTATATGGGTTTAATAAAATAAAGAGTATATTAATATTTGGTTTTATTCGCTATAATTAGATTCATCACTACTAGTTTCAGTTTCTTCATTGGGATTTATAATTATAGGTGCAATCTCTAGTGTATCCAACAATCTCTCTCTATCAAACCATTTAAAAATTTCCTCTTCAGTATGATGGATAGTTTTTTTCCAAATTTCTGGTGTAATCGTTTCAAGAGCCTCAAAACACATATTTAAACAGTCTCTTTCAGTGGTTCCGTCTCTGCCAATGTGTCTGTTATAATATTGTTTTGATGTACCCCATATCAGTTCTATGGGATTAAAAATACAATGATATGGGGGTAAACGTAGCACTTTGTGTCCATATTGCTCGGCTAAATAGTAGTCAGCCATATATATGATTGTTGGTTTATTTCTAAAAATAAAATGATTATCCCAAGGAAATTTCCAAAGTTAAGCTTAAAATTCAAAGTATGACTTTTATTTCTTACCTATTAACAATGTTGAGAAGTTCAACTTTTAGCATATTTTCTGTGAAATCAAGGTTTTGACTAGTCAACCATTCTTTAATTTGTGGTTTGTTCCAACTTGTATTAGGTGTTTTATGGAGTAAAACACTGTGATATGGAACATTGTCCATAACAATTATGCTGGGTTCTGTGAGATTAATTAACAGCTGGTTTTTAAACCAGTTTAAAAAATTATCCTGATTCATTTTACCATGGTAATCGCTTAATTTGGTTTTTGAGGAAAATATTGCTTTCGCACCGTCAATAAACCCATTTTCATTCCCAGCATGGAGTATGATATATCTACGAAAAATAAAACTTATTGTTGAACAGAAACATTTAAAATTACCATGTAAATAGGTACAGAGACATATACTATTAATTATACTAAAATAACAGGAAAGTTTACCTTTTACCATCAACTTTAGTCGTTTTGACACTCCTTTTATCATTATTTTGCCATGAACGGTTTATGCTACCATTTTGAAATATCCATGTTTTATCAATAAAAACAAATTTTTATAATTTTGACAAGTAAAGTGACATTTTTCAAAATTACTGTCAGTTTTGAAAGTCATTACTTTTCATAACTATGCCACGTATTTTAATGTATTTAAAACAAAATCAAATTTAGAAAAATAAAGAAATTTAACTAAAGGAAATACAACTCCAGCTGAGTTCGGTAGTGGTCTCTCTACTGGCAAATTAGTGCCCAGCTCAGCCGTAGAGGTAAGTAAACAAATATTAGTGAGTCGCGCCACCGATTTAGACGGTCAAAATCGGAAACCCCTGTTGTTCCAGGCACTACTTTACCCACTGGAGATAATTAAATAAATTTTGAATATTTAACGGTTCCAATTGAATTACACAATAACAGAAAATAACGATAAAGTGAGCTAAATAAAACTAAAATATCAACTAGACTCTTCTTTAATGAACAATTTTCTAGAATACAGACTGTCAAGCCTCGTGCCTGACAACACAATTGATATTTATAAAAAAAAATTATGCGAACAATAAAAAAAAGTAAATTTATCAATAGGTGTGATCACACGCAATACAAAAAGCAAGAAGGATAAATTTTAACTAAAACTATAACCGACTTAAATCTAATTAGCTTATCTGAAACACTAGATACAGTTCCTCGTCGTCTTATCTGCTCCAACACTTAGGCCGGCGTCCAATTAAAGCCTGTTCCCAGAACCAATAGCTTACACCAATCTCAAAAAAAAACTCAAGCTCGGCTAAGTATCAGGTCAGCATCAAATTTTAAACCAGTAACTAGGACTTATGCCTGTATCTAGGACTAATGCCTGTATCTAGGACCCTATCAAGATAGGGTTATTCTACTTCGTTAAACTCGATACCCCAGCTGGTAGTTGGGTAAAAACGGTTTCCTCGTTGCTAACTGCAATGTTGAGCAAATTCCGACCACGATTGTTGTCTAAGTGGTTTCAAAAATACCAGTCTTTCAAAAATACCAGTCTCCCCTACTGTCAACAGAAAATTTTACTAAAACCGGACACAAAGCCGTATTTTCCACCGAATTTACCACAATCCAGAAAAATATCTCCTCCTCAAAATTCGATGGAAACAGATTAAGCTTAATTACGCAAATCCAACCTGAGTTGACCCCGATGTACAGGGATGCAAATTAAACTCTCAAAAATTTTCTCGTTAACACGCGTTCACTTCGAAAGCTTTAGGTGAAGAGAGAGAATCTTCCCCAATTATCAACCTTCACTTGATTTGACAACTTCAAAAGAAATAGATGGCCTCTACTACGATACGGACAATAACCATAGCTTATTCAGCCAACAACTTACGAACAAACAGAGGTCATTTGATATGACTAATCTTGTTATTTATATAGACAACAACAAAAATCCCAACATTAACTAATTTCCCCATTTATTTTCGATTTTAATAATAAAGTTATAAATATAACGGAACGCTGGCTGCAAAACACTATACGTCAAGCTATTGACAAAAAGAAAGAAGTAGCACTTTCAGTCAGATGAAAGCGAAATGTCAGTAATTTCAAAAATAAACACTACAAGAGTTCATAACCGGAATTAAATAAATTTTCGTTCAAAACAATATTAGCAACATTAGTTATGGCCAGAATATATTTATAAATTGATGATTAACTATAATCAATCTAAATCAACTGGAACTTGTCACGATTTACTCCTTAATAACGAAGAGTTCATAAGGTAAGCCAACGATTTTGTTTACAAATTAAGATCTATCGCTAACGCGAAATTAGCCAGTGACAACTAGTTTTGAAAAGTAAAACTTTACGTAACTGGTTTTGAAAACTTAATTTCAAAACAAGTTACGAAAAATATAAAGCAAATATAAACAATTAAAAACTATTTCATACTAACTCTATTAAAGAAAAACTACAGAAATATTTAAAAGCAGACATTTTTAAACAAAAAATGAAATAGGTATAGGTACTTAATATATATCGCTACGCTCGTGCTGCAACATCACACTCGTTAAACAAAATTGGTCTTTTCATAACTCGTTACGTAAATAACTATTATATAGACCTGCTTCTTTTTCTTTAATGTAGTTCCTTAAAAATCTAACTCGTTTTACAGCAATATCAGGAAGCTCCATGAGCCCCCGTCTTGGTTCATCTTTTTTTCATTTGAAACCAATTTCCTTTAATAAATTTGATAAAGACCTTCGAGAACCTTCAAATAAGTGCCTTACTTTTAATTCAGCAAGTAAAGAATTTAAAGTTACATCCATTTTTTCTGGTCTTACAATTAAAAAGAATTTAAATAGCTGTATTCAGAGGAAAAAGGCTTACTTTTTTCATACATATTGTAGATTACATTTCGAATTCCACTTGTATTTAATACATCGGTATTAGTTACTCTTTTTTCATACCGACGTTTCTTTGGAGGCGACTTTAATACTCCATGGTCTTTCACAGTTTTTGAAATACTGGAAACTGTAGCCATACTGAGGTTGAGTGCAGCTGCCACACGCTAAAATAAAATGTTTTTGATTAAATTGGCTGTTATTTGATGGATATCCATAACTAAGTTAAATAAAAACACAAATGTTTTTACGATATCCACAATATACTATGGATATCGTGAAAACATTTGTATTTTTATTTAACTTAAATAATATTTTGTCTAATATACTTTTTAAAACTTTTTACTAACCTCTCGAACAGCAACAACAGGTATGAAAGGGCCACCATTGTCTCGTTCTCTTTCAAAAAAATTTATCAAAGAAGCTACCAGTTCTTTAGTTGTTTTGGCATTTTTTCACTAATTGCACTGTTTTTGTTCTTAGTTTTTTTATATTTCAAAATAGCAACAAGAAAGAATGATAGCACAGAAAGTACAAACAAAATGACAAATACAAATTCACAACTAAAAATACTGATCGGTGACAACGGCAACGACGCGACTTGTCAATCAGGGCTACCAACTTTATGTAAACGTCAATCTTAAACAATTTCCTCTGAAACCAATGTTACTTAGTGTGTGCAGTAATTGTTCGTGACTGACGGTATCAAAGCTTTAGCCAGATCAACAAACATACAAACTGCTGGCTTAGTTTCATCTATAGCTTTTAAAATTTTTGGTAATAAGTAAGCAATCGCATCTTGGGTTGATCTCGCTTCTCGGAACCCATACTGTTTACTAGATAATACCTATATTATATTTATTTAGATAACCATTTATCATTGATTTTAATATTCCCTCAAATATTCCAAAAATACCTGGTCTTCCAACTGCACTTCTAAACCCCAGTTTCTCTCTGAGATGGAACCAGAACTAAACATCACATCCCTTAATACTCTCGAAGTTCTAACTCCTGCTCAACAGACACTAGCTAAAGATACCATAGATTCCTTTTCTGCTATCAGTAATACCAACCGGCTAGGTCGTACCGATAAAATACAAATGCATATCGATACCGGGGATGCAAAACCTTTCAAAAAACGACCATTCCCAATGTCTCCCTATATGTCGAAGATCCTTAACGACGAATTGGACGAAATGCTTCGTCTAGGTGTTATAGAACCCTCAAATAGTCCTTGGTGTTCTCCAGTACCTACTTCTCGTCAAAAAGGCTAATAATGAATATCGTTTCTGTGTCGATGGTCGAACTCTCAACGAAGTAACTAGACACGATACCTACCCTTTGCCAAATATAGATCGAATTCTCTCCCTTCTCAAAGGTACCAAATTTATAAGTTCAATAGACTTACGAAAAGCTTTCTGGCAAGTCCCTTTAGATCCCTCTTCGAAAGAAAAAACCGCTTTCAGTGTTATCGGTAGAGGTTCTTTTCAATTCACTGTGATGCCTTTTGGATTGTGCAATTCTGCTCAAACCCAACAACGTTTAGTTGACGCTATCTTCGGTCCGGCTTACGAACCAAATATCTTTTGTTACCTTGATGACATTATTATCTGTACAAATTCGTTTGAAGAACATATTCGTCTCTTATCTGAAGTCAGAGATAAGCTAAAAGACGCCAACCTAACGATAAATGTCAAAAAATGTGAGTTTTTCTAGCCCGAACTAAAATTTCTAGGTTATATCGTAGGGAACAATATTCTAAAAACAGATCCTGATAAAATTTCTGCCATGGTTAATTATTCCCGTCCAACAACTTTCACGGAGGTCAAAAGATTTATCGGCATGTGTTCCTGGTACCGTCGTTTCATCAAAGACTTTTCTTCCCTTGTCTCTCCTATTAATGGTTGCGTTCAGTGGGAGTGAGCGCTCCGTAGCGCTCCGTAGCGGTTATTTTTTAACCGCTCATTGGAACATGTGGAACTTATAAGATTGACATGTGTCAGTTTTAAATTTGCTGTTTTTATTAAAATACAAATTAATCGTTATAGTGCTTTCTAATTTTTTAATGAGTGTTTAACTATAAACTGTGCTTGTTAAGTTTTGTGTTCCTGTTGTTTAATATTTTTGGATATTAATAAAATGGATGACCAATTAATAATTGCGTTACTTGAACAAGATCAGGATGAAGATGTTGATGTCGCATTAAATTTTAATAATATTTTGCCGGCAATAGAGCATTTAGCTTACCCTATTCACAACGATCAACCAAATGTGGTTGTGAGAATTGAAAATTACTACGAAACAGTTGTACCCAGGTACACTGATATTCAGTTTAAAGAACATTTTAGAATGACAAGAGCTTCATTCCAGGTAAGTTTGGAATTTTAACATTTATTTAAATATTCATTTTAACTGTAAATTTATTTCGTATTTCTTCAGGCATTAAGTTTAATTATTGGAAACGAGATCCAAAATCATGAGATTCCTTTAGAAAAGAAAATGTTATTTACAATTTGGTTATTGGCCAAGCAGGAAAGTTTTTTGGCTGTAGGGGACCGTTTTGGAATAGCCAAAAGTACTGTCACCTTATTTTTAAGGAAATAATAAATATTTTGGTGCGGCTAATGCCACAGTAAATTCGCTGGCCTAATGTGGAACAACAAAGGATATCCTTAAACGTAGTTAACTGAATATACTAATTATAAATAATATTTATCCATAATTATTTTGTAGGTATTTTCTGCACGATCTCGTGGGTTCCCTACTGGTGTTGTTGGTGCTATCGATGGCTGTCATATTCCTTGCAAACAACCAGTAAACAATCCTAATGACTATTATAATAGGAAGGGATTTCATTCGATTATTTTACAAGGTACTTTACTAATTTAATTTTTATATAATATTGCTGAAGAGTGTATAAATTATTGTAACAAAGTAGTGAAAACAATCTAAATTAGCAAAGTTATTAAAGTAATTATGCAATATAGGTTTAAAACACTCTTGTCTTTGTCGAGCTTTCTAAATAAGTATTTAATCTTATTTATAAGACAACAGTAATACATAGTTAATATTTATAGTTACATATTACTTTTTATGTAGTTATACTTGAATTTATATGTTTAATTCTATGATTTTTCTTTTTAATTGAGACAAAAGGTTTAGAGGCAGGTCAGTTAAAAAAATACTTCAATTAAAAATTTAAATATAATTTTTAGGAACTTCTAATCATCAAGGATCATTTATTAATGTGTTTATTGGGATGCCTGGTCGAATGCACGATGCCAGGGTTTTTAGAAACTCACCGCTCTACCATCGTCTTCAACATATAGAAAACCCTCTTCTAAATCAAAATCGTCATATTATAGGTGATTCGGCTTATCCTTTATTAACAAATTTGATGACACCAATTAGAGACAATGGTCATTTAACTGGTGCTCAAACAAATTATAATCAAAGTTTAAGTAGAATTCGTTCTATAATCGAACGTTCTTTTGGATTACTGAAATGTAAATTCAGAAGATTGAAATGCCTAGACATTTCAGATTTTGATCTTGGTAACAATATTATTGCCGGAGCGTGTGTTTTACATTATAATTCTGCTTGAAGGACCAGCAGACATCTATATCAACATCCAAGATGAAATTCCAGAGGAAGAAATAAATAATGATATATTAATTAACCAACATTTAGGAATTGCAAAGCGCAATGAAATTGTTAATATTTTTAATGTATAGTTGGTGTTTATTTTTCTAATTTAATAATTTTTACTTTTTTATGTTTATGAATTTGAGTTGTATTTTGCTTTTATAGTAATCTGCTACTTTGGAGTGGTGAAAGTTAAAAAATTAATTTGCGTATTTGTAATGACCCACAATTAAAATAAACAATGTTTATAATATGTTTATTAAGTGTATTTGATTTATGTAAACAATAATTTGTTAAATCTGAAAAAATAAATTTTCAAAATTTATTACATTTTTTTTTTAAATAAAACATAATAGGTAGGATGTAATTTGTATTTATTTTTTTTTCTATTAGTTGTTTTAACAAAATATTTTTTTCAATCATTATCTGATTCCTTTGCTCTTGGATCTCATTACTTTTTTGGATTGCTTCTCTTAAACATCTCAACTCCTCTATTCTTAGTTTTTCGAGTTCGTAAGCTTTTTCACGTATTGATGTTCGACTTGCCCTTGAGGTAGTCGAAGTCGGCAACAAATTTTCAAAATTTATTGGAGATGATTCCAACAAATTTTGAAAATTTGTTTTGGGTGCCTGTACTTGATTAGAAGGTCCAGGCTTGTCTGGTAAAGAAGATACTGTGGGGCCAAAATGAATGGTTTTATCTTCCCTAAAAATTTCTTGACATTCCCCAAAAAATTCCCAAGTAATTTGACCCCTCCTTGTTTGTTTTTTCTTATCCAAAATGTTTTTGTAAATTTTTTTTAAATTTCTAATTTTTTTATCCTAAATGTCTGCACTAATTTCAATCCCTTTTTTTAAAAATTCCTCCTGTATTTGCCCCCACAGTACCTTCTTTTTATATTTTGGATCCCGAAATGCTTCGATCGTTTCATTGTACAACTGCAACAAAAGTAGCGTTGCATTCCGGGTCCATCTGAAACCAGAGGCGTCTGCATCCTCTAATAAGTCCATCCCAATAACTTCTTCCGACTGTCCTGTTTTTTGTAGGGCCAAATCCCAATAGTTTTTAAAAATGTCCGTATCTAAATCAAAAATTCAAATTAAAAATTTTAACACATCTAATGTATTATTCTATACATACCGTTTTGTAAACGTTCTCTAATTTCTTGTGTCTCGTAACAAGTAATTTTTTTATTATTAAACTCAATTTCAAAATGTTCCATTTTTTTAAAAAGAACTTGATCTCAACTTTGAAATTTTAATTATTTGACATTTGACATTTATGACGCTAAATTAAGGAGCGAAATTTAAAAACTGCGACAAAAAATGGCAAGGTGGGAAATCAACAAAAAGACAAAGTTTTAGGTGGCTGAACAATACAACAATATTAGAACTGTCAAAACTTACATGGTTTTACTTCCAAATAGAGGTGGGTGGACCTAACAAAAATATCAACGTGACGTCACCGCTACTGAGCGCTCCGTAGCGCTCACCTCACTGAACGCAACCAGAGATTTATTGAAAGGTAAAAAGAAAAAACAATCTATTGAATGGACTAGCCAAGCGGAGTTCTCTTTCACTCAAATAAAAGAAGCCCTTATTTCTGCCCCTGTGTTAACACAGCCAGATTTCTCTAAACCTTTCGTTATCCAATGTGATGCTAGTGATACTGGCCTTGGTGGTGTCCTCACACAGTCATTAGATGGTTCAGATGTCGTAATAGCTTATGCTAGCAGAACCTTATCCCGAGCAGAGCGTAACTACTCTGTCACAGAACGAGAATGTCTAGCTGTCATCTTCAGTATTGAAAAATTCCGTCCCTATATAGAAGGTACCAAATTCCAAGTAATTACCGACCACCACTCCTTACTTTGGTTGAGAAATATCAACAATCCTTCTGGAAAACTTGCTCGATGGGCTATGCGCCTTCGTCAACATAATTTCGACCTTATCCACCGTAAGGGATCTTCCCATCTCGTTCCTGATGCCTTGAGTCGTGCCTTCCCTGAACAACCCCAAATCTCGTATCTTGAAGTAGACACTAATCGTATAGACGTATGGTTTGATGAGTTCCGTACTAAAATTCTCCAACACCCTGAGCTTTATCCTCAATGGAAAGTAGAAAATGACTTGGTCTATAAACTAATCCCTTCCAAATTGCCTTTCGCCACCAATGAAATTGAGTGGAAAGTTTTCGTACCAAAGCCCCAGAGACATGACATTATGTCATCTTGTCATGATCCCCCTACCTGTGCCCATTTCGGATTTTTTAAAACACTGAACCGAATCCAAGAACGATATTATTGGCCTAAAATGAGAAACGATGTCCTTCGTTTTGTTAGATCTTGTAAAGTTTGTGGAGCTCAGAAGATGCCTACCTCCACTAAAATAGGTTTAATGGGAAAAGAGAAATCTGCCAAATTTCCATGGCAAATTATCGCACTTGATCTTATTGGTCCTCTCCCTCGTTCCAAAAAAGGATATACCTGGCTCCTTGTTGTTACCGATTGGTTTTCTAAATTTACTTTATTACAACCCTTACGAAAAGCTACCACCAAAAATATCGTTAATTTCATAGAAAATGAAGTATTTCTTATGTTTGGTGTTCCTCAATTCCTTATCTGCGATAACGCTAGAAACCTTAACAATCCCATGATGAAACATCTTTGTAATCAATATAAAGTTCAAAAAATATGGTTCAATGCCGTCTATTCACCACAGTGTAATTTTGTAGAAAGAACGAATAAAACCATTGGAACCGCTATTAGGTGTTATATTGACGAACACTCTAACTGGGATAATGAGCTTTCTAAAATCCGACAGGCTATTAACACCGCTAGACACGAAGGGCGGTCTCGAATTGGACGCTAACTACCTGTAGCTCCGAAGAGACACCCTTAAATTGGACGCTGCCGGAAGGATTATCTCCTTTAAGGATTAAGCTTATATTTGATAACAATTTTTCGGGAATTTCGATTCAGGTAAAGTATAAATTAAATATATTAAATTTTGCTATTTAAGGTAATGAAATTTGCATTTTGTTTTATTTTCTTTTTGTTCGTTGTGCCTGCTTGTTATAGTTATGGAAACTTTCAAAGTTATTAGTGAACGTGGAAAAGAAGTGCTAATTGTAGGGTCCGCCAAATTTACAAAAGACAAAGTGTTGAAGAGTGGTGAAACTTATTGGAGATGTGCCATACGTTCTTGTAAGGCGAAGATTTTCACGGTGGGGGCAGAAAATATAATTTCGCGTTGTGATTTACAACATAATCACGTTAAAAACACTAAAAAATTAAATCGTCAAATTATAAGTAATAGTGTGAAACGAAAGGCTACAGAGGATCCAGCAGAAAGGCCATCGAAAATAATACATTCTGTTTTAAAAAAACATAGTGAACAACTGACTACACTGTCCGTTCGTGATATGTGCTACATTCGGAATAATTTGTATAACAACAGGCGGAAACTTCAACCACCTTTACCAAAGACTGCCAAAGAGTCTATGAGTATGTTGGAGAAAATGAACATAAGAACAATTAGAGAAGAAGATTTTTTATTCATTAGTGACCAAACGGCAAATATTGTTGTGTTTTCGTGCTTATCAAACATTTCCTATTTGTGCAGCAAAGAAAAAATCTACATGGATGGGACATTTAGTTATTGTGCACAATATTTTTTCCAATTATTTACTATTCATACTTTGGAAAATGGACATTACATTCCCCTAGTATTCTGTTTACTTCCCGATAAACGGCAGGCAACTTACGAAACTGTTTTTCTACTGTTAAAGTCTAGGTGCGAAAGTGTCGGTTTGGATTTAAATCCTAAAAAAGTTGTGGTAGATTTTGAAAAGTCAATCCATAATGCTGTGCGAACAGTCTGGCAAGAATCAGAATTGATTGGGTGTCGCTTTCATCTTGGACAAGCTTGGTTTCGCAAAATACAAAATCATGGACTAACCCCAGACTTTAAAAACCAAGAAAGTGAGATAGGCAGGTGGCTTAAATATACCTTTGGCTTGCCTTTTCTGAACCCCACGGATGTAGGCGATTGCTTCGCATTTGAATTTGCGGAAATTCAACCTCAAGATGAAAGACTTTCGAAATACGCTGACTATTTAGTGGAAAACTATATATCAGAAGACGCCAATTTTCCGCCAGAGCTGTGGGCAGAGTGCAGCGACAGCATTGAAAGGACGACAAATGCGTGCGAGTCTTTTCACTCTAAGTTTAACTCACATTTTTATTTTCCACACCCCAACATATTTCTGTTTATTGAAGTGTTGAAACAGTTCCAAACTGAAACATACATAAAACTTCAAAGTTTAACAGAAGAAGTGAGAATTCGAGATGTTACAGTACGTAAGCGTACCGAAATACTACGTGCTAACATAAACCGATACAACTTAGGTGAAATTTCGAGGATAAATTTCGTAAAATGTGCATCTTATATATACTCCAATGTAAATATGTAAATGTGTAAATATATGTATTCATGCTTAGAAATATAATTGTAAATATAATGAGGTTCGTGTATAATATATTATCTTTTATGTAAAACTTTCAAACGAATAAACAAATATACTTTTAAACATAGTTACTATAAATGCCTTTTGGAAAACGTAAATAAACAGCTAAACTTGAAGCAATGTGTAATTTATTTCAACTTTCACTCCAAATCTAATGACCCATTACCAGCAGGTGGGCGTAGCGTCAAATTTTGTAGTAGAGATTAGCAGCGTCCAATTTATGGCGTCCCTCACAGGTAAACAGAACTCTTTGCGGATTAACTTTCACCTTAGCGTCCAATTTATGAACGCCCGACACGAAGTCAGTAGTCACCAAATATTCTCCATCATTTTTAAATTTCGCGAGACATGTACCGATATCTGGAAATTACTATTCCGCTAATGGCGCTGATCGTCCTATGTCCCTTAATACTCCTGAACAATACGATAAATACGTTTCTAATATACAAGGGTTAAAGTATATTTTTTTTTGAAATACAACACAATCTTCACCAAGCCTATCAAAGAAATTCCAAAACCTATAACCTTCGTCGTCGAAACATTCAATTCAACGTTGGTGATAAGGTGTGGAGAAGAAATAAAGTCCTCTCCAAAGCTGCCGATAAGTTTATGTCCAAATTATCTCCTAAATATATCTTATGTACGGTTGTCCGTAAACTATCTCCACTAGTATACACATTACAAAATCCCGATGGATCAAAAGCAGGAAATTGGCATATAAAAGACCTTAAGCCTTATGTCTCTGATTCCGATGATTCTTCTGAAGATGAACTCTCCGAATTGGAACTAATGTTTCTCTGTTTTCTCAGAATTATCCGTATAAGCATTTCTTTTCCATCTTCTCTTTCTCGACCTCTCCATTTCTCAACATCTCGCTCTGACTCAACACTAAATATTTTTCTCTATGCCTTACTTTTATATTTGCCGTTTAAGTATATTCAGACTTATAGTTATCGTTTATCTATCGTTTAAGTGTATTACCACTTGAACATGTCAACTCGAAAGGGAAAATACTTTTCTCTTGCCTACCGTTTACCTACCTAATAAGTACCTTAACATTTATCTCTATCGTTTCGAAAGTAAAAATTTACTTTCCCTCATTTACCGTTTATTTATCTAATAAGTGTATTAACACTTGTTGATATTGTACCAAAGGAGGAAATATGTTTCTCTTAACTACCGCTTACCTACCGTATGAGTGCTTTAACACTTTTTTTCTCGAAGGAAAAAATAGTTTTTCCTTTATCTACCGTTAACCTACCGTATAGGTGCGTCAGCACTTGTGAATTTATTATCGTATCGTTCAGTAATATCTATTACTGTTTTATGTTTTGAAAACATTTTTTTAGTTACCTTATTTCTCGTTTATCATCCATAAACTACTTTTTATCTTTGATATGGATATAAGACGGTTATCGTACATTAGTGGAAGACACATGAATAAAAATTTTTTTTGAAAAATTGTTTGAAAATTTTTTTTTAATTTTTTTTAATTTTTTTTCGTTCTTTCATACAATTTTATACCTTTACATATCGTTGATTTAAAGAACTTTGGTCCGCAACATGACTACTATTGGAATCACTTTACTTTTTTGACTAACAAAATTCAATCTTAACTACTTCTTCTGGAATTTTATTTTGACCTTGCAATTTGTCACGAGAGATAAGCCTAGGAAAGCCGTAGGGAATTCTTTCCGGTAGTGGGTCTGTTGAGATTGTAAGGAAGACAGATAAAATTTCTTTCTCCTCTCTTTCTTTTCCTCTATTACTCTCTCTATTTTTTTTCCTAGCTAGGATTGAAGACCGTTAGGATAATTTGGTTTTAAGATTTGTTAGATTCCTGTTAATGTCGTAGTGTGATCTATAACCTTAAGTTTTTTTATTTTATGTTCTCAATGAGAACTATATTTTTAGTAATTACTGTTTTCTTCTCTTCCTTACTGTATATTCGTTGATATCTTTAACATCAACCAAGCAGGACGGAACTTTTCCAAACATCTTTTCAGATGTTAACGTATCACGTACTTACCTTGACTGTCGGATCTAATGGGGCCGGTAGGCTTATTAGATTCCTAATTATAACTATCGTCCATGTTTCTTTCTTCCTTTTCAAAATCATTATTAACAGTTTGGTTTAAATTCAGCTTTTTTCTTTATAGGAGTTCCCAAAAGGGGAAATACGCGTTGTGCCTCCTATGGGAAATTTTACTTATGGGAACATAGCATTCTTTACTTTCTTCCTTGTGTGTGTGAATGTAGCGTGTGTCCTGACATCTTATGTCAAGGGCAATATAAATACATTTTTTTTCGATTTGCTTTAAAGATACCACTTAGTGCTGCCCGTCTAGGCCGAGCTGCACACTTTTTTGTTTCCGCGCAGAAACTTCGGAGTAGACCTGTTCCCGATCACTTTGTGATCTTCCGGTTGGCCGGTACCGTTTTTAGAAATCTGGTCACGTAGTATCAAAGATCTGTTGATCTGATACATTTTACCTACTTTGTGGTTCTTCAAACTTTCGCGTAGTTTCACTTGTATATTAAAGCGCTAATGAATAGTGCGAATATTATATCGCTTCCAGTAACTAACACTAATACCCCAGTTTTACCTAGATAGATATCGCTCCCGTAAGATCGCTTTTCTGCATTCCGATGTTCTCTACCTTTATCGGCTTCGTTTTTTTGAAACACACTACTGTTGTTCCAACCATAGCTTATCTTTTTTAAAAAACTGTTTTTCACCCAGTTTTTTCTCTTCGGAAGAGGCTGTGTAGCGTGTTCAAAAAACTCTAAGTATAAAACTTAATTTTTTTATTTTTTTTATAATTCTTCCGTACTTATTACCGCCCTGTATTCTCAACTGATTAAACGCTGTACATCTTTAACGGTCTCAGTTGCTAAGAGCATTATCGATCGGTGTATCAACCAATAAGGTTCCGATTTTAACATCACATGAGGGGCCGCGAGATACAGCACCCCGGAGTACCGCCATTTTCCTAGTCAGTCTAGCTTGGGTCTCTGTGCTGGCAAGACGATATGTACAACCCCTAGATTCAAGTACCGGCAAATTTGCTTTAGATTTTTAAAGAATTACTTGCTATTTAGTGTTTCTAACTAAGTTAAAGTCAGTGAATGAGTGATGGAACCGCTCTGATGAAAAAGCTGTCGCTTATTACCGAAGAATAACTAAATTCTACCGTATCGTATAAATTGGGTGTGGCCCCATTTAATTCTACTATCTAGGAATCAAACTGTAAGTTTTTTAATATCATTACTATTGCTTAACTACCAGAAAAAGAAGGGATACCATTTATTTCTTTGGAACAAAAACTTAATTGTAATCCGCATGAATAATATCCAAGTGTGGGTAATTAACGTAAGAAGTGATCATAAACTCCATAGTGCTACCTGTTTTTATAAAAAAAAAAACCGGTACCTTTTCTACAGACCCCAAAAGTGTGAAAATTCGAAAAGGTTTACCGAATACCTGTTTCAGTTATCAGTAAAAGCGTTGCGCAGAGTCTGATTAAATATTTTTGTAACATATTTATGGTAAATTTTTGATTTCTTAATGTTTCTTTTAACTTAATTGTTTTAACTTAAACTATTATATGGTACCCCATTCTTTACTCGAGTAAAAAATCTTTTAAGCTAAAAGTGATTTATTATTTTTTTATATTTTGATACTCTTAAAATTTCTTTCACTTCACATTCTGCTTAAATGGGTACACAAAAATAACAATATAAAATTACTTAGCTGTTATTGGATGTGTAATATTGTTTCTATATATGATTAAACACTAGTGTGTTTCACTGTATTTTACCTTATTTGACTTGTTGATATTTTATATGTCTATTGTTTCGTTTATACGCTTGACTTATTACTACTCTCAGTAATAAATATTGTTTATTGTTTATTTTTATGTTTTATTTCTGACCTGGTGTAAGTTGTTCTGATCTAGCTTCATCAATAATAAGAATGAGACGCATTTAAATCATAAATCTTAATTTTTGAATTCATTTTTGTCTCATTAACATAAATGGAGCTGTTGTGATAAGTAAGAAAAGAGTAAGTATAACTTTCTCTTTCTAGCTTTGCCAATAAAAGTGTTTAATTTAAAATTTTAACAAGAACATCTACCGGGTTACTCAATTTTACCGTATCTTATCTTATATTTCCTATATCTTTCTAATTTTAACTTGATCTAGAACAACTTATTAATTATCCTATCCGATTAACATAATCAAATCTTTTTTCCATCTGGGTTTCTTATATTTCCCCGTCCATATGATAAAAAAATAAGTGGCGCCCATTTACCTTTCCCTATTTCATCATTTCTCTCATTTTCTGTTTAGTCCCCTTTAAATTCGTTTATCTTTTCTTTTTTTATAGTAAATATATCCCCTTATATCTTTTTAATACAATATCATCGAGCTCGTTCGAATCCACGCTCGCTCTCCTCCTACCCCCTGAGTGCCGTTCGCATTTGTTAACCTCGATAAAACGAGCCTTTAACATCTTGAAAAAAAAGAGGTTACACCACTATTAAGCTAAGATCACTTTTACCTTTACACGATTGAAGGTAAGTATATAGATCATTATTAAAGTCAGCAAGAACCAAGGATGGAGATCTATAAACTGCTAGAAAATCAATACTTTTATCAAAAAATTTAAGAAGGACATGTACAGCAGTAACAGGACCAATCATTACTTTCTGATAGGAGAAGTTAATATCATTTTTAATATACATATATTTAAATACCATCATTTTTATTAAGCGTTCCTTGATTATAGATAGTAGTAAATCCTTTAATATGATACAAATCCTCATTTAAAATATTAAAAGTTTCGGTAAAAACAATACAATTTAAATTGTTTAAAATAGGATCTAAAATAACCAATGTTTCATTGAAATGCTTGTTAACGCTGCATATATTATTATGATATAGGCTAAAATTAAGTTTATCAGGATTGAATATGTTTTTTAGATTGTTTTTATCTATGATAATTTGTACTGTTTTAAATTCATTTAAGTAAGCGTCCATGATATAAAAGATAAGAAAAGAATGTACCTATAAACTTGTAGCAATATTAACTTGCAGATGGTTTTCTGCTATTTGATTTCAATCTAGTGATGCGATTATGGTTTTGTTGTTGTGGTTGAGATCCAGATGGTAGCTGATTACGTTGATGCTGGTTTCCTTGCTGCTGTTGTTTGGGGTCTTTGCCTGTTTGTTTTGATGCTTTGCTCAAAATTTGTTTCTGTTTATTGCCAGTTAAATTGACATTTTGTAAACTTGTTCTTTGCGTACTGTTGTCTGTTGTTGGTTTTCCGGGGTCACTTCTAGGTGTTTCCTTATCTGCTTCTATATGGTCTTCTATTTCCTCAAAATCTGACAAGTCCTCTATTTTATAGGGTTTATAACCAGCTGTTCCTCACGTAACTTACAGTAGAGGGATACTTCTTTCTAATTTTGGCTAAGTTTTCTTTTAAAATTTTCTGTTCCTCTTGCTGAAGTTTTGTGTAATCATGTAAAATTTAGACTTTGGTTCCTTTTAGTTTCTTCATATTTCGCAAAATTAATGTTTTGTTAAATTGCAACAATAGTTTAATCTTAATAGGACAGTTGGGGGCTTTTCCTAAAGGATAGCAATTTGCAGTATCACTTTGGGATATACTAAGGTTCATCAAGTTATTTAAATCTTCACACACCTTCGATACAGATAAGCCATTATCAGGTTTATTTAATCCATATATTACCAAATTTTTCTTTTTATTTTCCCTTTAGAGATATTCAATTCTTTCTTTTAATATATTATTTTCCTGCTTAAGATGTTTAATTTGTTGTTTACTATTTTATAAATTGAACAAAATTTTTGCATCACTAGCAAGTATCAGATTTTTAAGTTCAGAGTTTCGATCATTTATTTCCTTACGCCAAATTTCTAATGTTAGGTATTATTTCATCATCGTTTCTATCCATGTCTGACTATCTCTAGACTATTTTTATTTGTGTAGTTGATCCACACCCAAAGGTGGCGGCCTTAGAATATCAACCTCCAATAATTCTATTTCCTGCGATAGCACAAATTTTTAATTTTTAATACTACTATATTTGATGAATTTTCACAGAGCGTTTTACTAATACTAGTACTTGGCACAGTACCAACTGACTCCTGTTAAGTCTCCTGAACAAGAAATTAAGTTCTTTGTAAAATATAAACAACTTTAGTTATATTTACAATGCAGGTAATTAATCTGAACAAAATTTTACACAAAGTTTTTTATGGTTATTTTACAAGTACCTAACAAGAAAATTGTTAATATTATTGGGTTTCTACTTTATTAACGTTTTCCTTAGAAGCGAGAAATGTTGTTATTATGTGTTAATGATATTAAAAACGATATAAAATTCTGATTAATATAGTTTACCTAAAAGGTTGTGTTGCAATAAAAAAAATTTTAATTGAAATTTTTATGTCCATTTATAACTTTTGCTTTTAACATAATACCTTCTTATACTATTAGGTACATTAAGGAGCCTAAATCCAAAATGGTTAATAGCTGGGTGGATACAAAAGAGTTGGCGGACAAAGGTTAAGAGGGCCAAAATTTGAGCAAAAAATCGTCATTTATAATATTTCTAACATGTAATTTTGGACCCTTGAGGAGCCGAAATCCAAAATGGCGGACAGCTGGATGGATGGAGACAGTAAACCAAAGTCAAATGAACCACTTACTTGAAGCTATGAAAAATTAGCAACTTTCATCCCTTATAACTACCTACTGCATTCACTAAGCCTTAGTGACTAAGGTTTCCGCCTGAGCGGGAACGTAAATAACTGTATTGAATAAACATGTTGCAAAGAAGAAATGTCATATTACGCATTCGGCATTACGGCGAAATTTCTGCTCAAGCTCTCCAGCTAAAAGAGAAAAATGTGATATTAAAAATTCATAATATATATCTTTTATTGACTTGAAACATATAAAAAATATTTATATTTCCATTTATTACAAAAGTACTTTTAATTTACTAAATTGTTTCTCTCTGTCATCAATTGAAAAAATGTCACCATTTGTTCGTTCGGAAGATTTATTGTAAATTAAATAAAATTAGACCAATTTTACTTTTTTACTTTAAACTAAACCTCTGTATTCTAAACTTTTTTGTGGAAATTATCACATTTTTACTTCTAACTAGCTGTACCCGCGACGTAGTTCGCGTGGCGTGTTGATTGTTCAATAAAAATTTCTCCCCCGAATTCGTTAAAGGGGTGGGGGGAGAAATTTTTGTATACCAGATGTTAAGTTGAAAGAAGACAAATACATCTGTGAAAACCGCATCCGAATCGGATCAGTACTTTTAATGTGATGCGCGCACAAACATACAGACAAAAAATCTAACCACATTTTTGGGTTTTACATCGATGTAGTAACACTTATTCCCGCTAATTATTTTTTAAATATCTTTAATTTTAATGTACAGAATTTTCATTTCTACAGATTTATTATACAGGGTCATTCAAAATGAGCGGAACACCTGATTTATGGCTTAACTATGAATTATACGATAATTTGACATCGATAAAAGTTTTTGTACATTTAATTTACTATTTATTGATCTTTTCACATTTTCCGAAAAAGTAATAGTTTTCAAGATATGACGTCAAAGGACAATATTTTAAATGGATCACCCTGTATTTATATTTTTTTTCAAATTGGTAGGACCTGTCTAAATTCATTAATGGTACATTTAGTGGGTCTGAGACTTATGGTTTTATAAATATCAATTATTAAAAAAAATGGTTAAAGAGTCTGTCGCAACACCCCTTACCTGAGCCCAGTAGGGTGCTAATAAAAGAGCAATAAAAGAGACCTTTTCGCCTACCCTCACCGCATGTGGTGGTATGAATTCACGATTTTACAATCTATTGTTTATATTTAACAAATATATGTGTTTAATTTTTTATAAATTAAAATAAATAAATATCAGAAACGTAAAGATATTTTTTTTCTGATTTCAACCATATATAATACTTACGGAAAATTTTGTAGTTTACAGCTATGTCAGCAAAATATTCTAAATTACACTGAGAAACAAACAAGAGATAATCTCATAATGTGGTACAAAAATACCCAATGATTATTAAATTTAAATCCAAAACAGCAAGGGATAATCTCATAATGAGGTGTTGAAAATAGATAAACTTTAACAATTCCAATAACAATCAGATTGAAAGAGATTTAAACTAATTAAAATGCTATTGCATTACAAAACATCCTAATGTTTTTTTAATATCAATTTGTATTGTTGGGTAATAACAGAAAATATACAAAATGTTAGCCATTATTCACAAACAATTATTTGTGTCTTGTTTTACGTACGGTATACATCATCCTATTGATTGTTCGGTAGTGATAAAAAATATATGTGTTTGTGTATGATGGAATTCCTACGCAGTTCTACAGCTTTTAAGAATCACATAAAGGAAGTGGGTTTGGTAAATTTTTTGATAGTACATGGATTTGTTTCACGTTCCAGGACATGTGTGTGTGGGAATAGAATCGGTGATGGGTATATTTATGACTATTAATAGTATTAATATTAATTGACAAGTCCTGTTAGATACAGGCACTAAAGGTATTTTATGTTATATTGGGTGTTGTTTGTTTCTCAGTGTAATTTAGAATATTTTGGTGTCATATCTGTAAACTAGAAAATTTTCCGTAAGTATTATATATGGTTGAAATCAGAAAAAAAATATCTTTACGTTTCTGATATTTATTTATTTTAATTTATAAAAAATTAAACACATATATTTGTTAAATATAAACAATAGATTGTAAAATCGTGAATTCATACAACCACATGCGGTCAGGGTAGGCGAAAAGGTCTCTTTTATTGCTCTTTTATTAGCACCCTACTGGGCTCAGGTAAGGGGTGTTGCGACAGACTCTTTAACCAAAAAAATTATTTGACACCATATGAACCATAGGTAATAATTTAAACTTAAATAAAACACATTTATTTGAAGTAGGCGTTGTTCAAATTATTATGGTTCATTTGGTGTCAAATAATTTTTTTAATAAATTGATATTTATAAAACCATAAGTCTTAGACCCACTAAATGTACCATTAATGAATTTAGACAGGTCCTACCAACTCGAAAAAAAATATAAATACAGGGTGATCCATTTAAAATATTGTCCTTTGACGTCATATCTTGAAAACTATTACTTTTTCGGAAAATGTGAAAAGATCAATAAATAGTTCATTAAATGTACAAAAACTTTTATCTAAGTCAAATTATCGTATAATTTATAGTTAAGCCATAAATCAGGTGTTCCGCTCATTTTGAATGACCCTGTATGTATAGATTATTTTTCACGCCCCCGCATGGCCCCATTGTGGGAGGAATTTTCTAAAATCCGCTCACAATTGACCTCCTAATTATAAAAATAACTATTGTGCAAAGTTTCAAACCTGTAGGACTTATAGATTTTAAATTTTTATTTTTATTTTTCACGCCCCCGCAACCCCCCTTGTGGGTGGAATTTCGTAAAATCCGTTTAGAATTGACCTCAAAATTATAAAAATAACTATTTTGCAAAGTTTTAAACCTGTGGGACTCATAGATTTTAATTTTATTTTTTATTTTTCACGTCCCCGCAAACCCGCCCCCTGTAGGTGAAATTTTGTAAAATCCGTTAACAGTTGACCTCCAAATTATAAAAATAACTATTTTGCAAAGTTTTAAACCTGTCGGACTTATAGATTTTATATTTTATTTTTTTTATTTTTGACGCCCCCGCAACTACCCTTGTGGGTGAAATTTTGTAAAATCCGTTCACAGTTGACCTCCAAATAATAAAAATAAGATGATTTCTGTATAGCTTTAACCATCAAGGTTGCACACGCGACGGAAGCTTAAAAAATGGAGTAACTTCTCCCGCTTTCCCAACATTTCCCTTCACTGCTCTGCTTCTATTGATTGTAGCGTGATAAAAAGTATACTATAACTAGCACAGGAGTATGAAAAATAATTGTACCAAGTTTCGTTAAAATCCGTCGAGTAGTTTTTGTTTCTATAGCGGTTATACAGACAGACAGACAAAAATTTTACTGATTGCATTTTTGGCATCAGTATCGATCCCTAATCACCCCCTGACAGTTATTTTGGAAATATATTTCATGTACAGAATTGACCTCTCTACAGATTTATTATAAGTATAGAAAATATAGATATAGGTACTTTCGAGAAATCTTTTAAAGAAATATAGGTTACCTATATATACGTAGGTTATAGATATTTCAACGTTTTCGAAGATCTACCCGAATCAACATTTTTTTATAATGTACGTATTGATCTTACTTTGTTTATAAATAGAAGAATTTAATGTTGAAATGATTTAGCTGATACTTGGTGTAGATCCATAATATAAAATATTAAATAAATGATACACTCACTTAAAAATCTACACTATTATATTAACTAACGACAGGTTACGACGCACAGCGTCTTCTTCAGGTACCTGAAATTAAAAGCACGTAGATGTAAAAATATAAAAAATGAGCAAATTTTAAAATAATTTAATTAATTTAATTGTTTTGTTTAAAAAATATTGTATTATAATTTTATATAAAACATGTTATCTTATCATAATAGTTATTTATGATATGAGTGTTAAAAGTGAGGTTTTATTTTGTGAGTGAAAACGTTTGTGAAATGAGCGGAGCGAATTGAACAATTTCACGAACAAAATAAAATCACTTTTAACACAAATACCATACAATGTTTTTTGTACAACTTCCCTATTTTGATAATGAAACTAGCGAATTTGCAATGACAATAAACCCAACCGTGTTAAAAGTAAACTTGTTTACATGGCAACGTGTTAAAAGTATTTTTAACACGCTGCTATGTAAACAATCGTTTTTAACATTGTTTGCTATCATTAAAAGTGTCACTTTTAATGACAGTTGTACAAAAACACTTTAAAACTGTATTGTTCGAACATAATCCAAAGAGACTATTTTTTAGTGTTTAATGAAAGTGTCAGCTTGAGGATTGCAATTTTTAAAAGGTAATCTTGCAGACGGGGTTAATACTAATATGCGCATGACCACGTTCATTCAAAATGCATTCGCTTTTGCCAGCGCTGTTGTCAAATCTCGCATTCAAATTGACGATGAATTTACTTAAATATAAATATAAATATAATATAAATGATGTATAAGTGATTAAAATGTATTATATAAAATCGACTATCTATGATATCTCATTATAAACAACTTACTTCCGTTATGTGGATAGGACTAAAGAAGAGTAAGTAAAATCAAAATATTTTTTGAAGGTTTTTATCATACGTTCTCATAATACAGAAATTCTAACCAACATGTTCGTTTATAAAATATTCTATCTAACACGTCAATTTAAAGTCATGAACAGAACAAAATAGTTATTTATGATATGAGTGTTAAAAGTGACGTTTTATTTTGTGAGTGAAAACGTTTGTGAAATGAGCGGAGCGAATTGAACAATTTCACGAACAAAATAAAATCACTTTTAACACAAATACCATACAATGTTTTTTGTACAACTTCCCTATTTTGATAATGAAATGAGCGAATTTGCAATGACAATAAACTAAACCGTGTTAAAAGTAAACTAAACCGTGTTAAAAGTAAACTTGTTTACATGGCAGCGTGTTAAAAGTATTTTTAACACGCTGCTATGTAAACAATAGTTTTTAACATTGTTTGCTATCATTAAAAGTGTCACTTTTAATGACAGTTGTACAAAAAAGTTTTTATGCCTTACTATAACCTACTAGAACATATTTTGAGGTATTTTATGATTATTATTACAAGTTACCGATTAATAATAATAAAAAATAATAAAAAACTTTTGTTTTTTACGCAACTTTCACGTTTAATTAAAAATTTGAAAAAAAATTCAATGAACACTTAAGAGCATATAGATTAAAACAACCAGATAAGTCAAAATATGCATAAAACCTCACTCTTACCAATGACATACAAATACTACACATCTATATCTATATATATATATAAAAATGAAACCCGTTTTTCCTGGTCATGGCATCACGCGTGAATGGCTGGACCGATTTTACTAATTCTTTTTGTGTTGTATTTTTTATTATTAGGAGAAGGTTCTTACGGAAGAAAATATTAAGAAAATCTCTCAGAAATATTGAAATATAGACATTTAATTTTGCATATTTTAAAAAAACGCGCGTAACGAATGTCAATGTCATTCACAGCCATAGACTATATTGAAAGAGCATCGTTTGTTCGGAAACGTGGTTACTTAATTAAATAAACCTTAAATTAACCCTACACCCTACTCCCTTTCAGGTAGAGTGGTGCGCACATAGATAATATGTAATAAAGAGATGTACTGATAGCGTATATAAAATTGGTTACATGTTTTGAGCGACGGTGGCGCGCCAACAATAGGGGAAAGAAGCTCATCGATTCAAAAAATTGGTATAAATACTGTTTCATATAGAAATACACTTTTAAAGGCTTAAAAGTACATATCTATCTATATATATATATATATATATATATATATATATATATATATATATATATAAGAAAAAAAAAATGATTTTTCTTGGGGTTGCGGTCCAAAGGCCTCTAGTGATTAAAACACTATTAAAGGTGTACTCTTTTATTAAAAGTCAAGCTTTCGAAACCGTTTGGTTTCTTTCTCAAGACAACTAAAATGTGAACAAAATATTACACAACATTGAACAAAATATAAAATTTTAACTTACTAATAGTTGAGAATTGTAAGAATAAAACCTTAAAACACGAAGAATAATGAAAAATTTTTTAAAAGATTTTTTTTGTATAATTATAGTCAAAATTTTTTTGATTGATGTAAATTAGATATCGATTGTCACATTCAATTGTAAAATTTTTTTGATTGAAAAATAAAAAATAAAAAGGGGGATAAAATAATTTTGAAAAAAAAAAAAAAAATAATAATAATATTAAAGATTTACTGGTTAAATAATTGTATCAAATAACTATATATATTACTAAGATCTTTAATATCACTTTTTTTATTTATTGTATTAGAAGTATTTCTAATGTGTAACATTTCCAGGACAACTCTTTTGTGATAGTTCCTTTCCCCATCAAGTATTTTTGCATTATTAAAATCAAAAATATGAGAAGTATTCATAGAGTGTTCAGCTAGGGCACAGGAATTTTTTTGTAATCTACAATCGCTTTTATGGGATGTTATTCTACCCTTAAGGTTCCTAGAAGTTTGTCCTATATAGACATTATTACATTCACCACATGGAATAGAATAAATTAAATTGGATTTATCTAAAAGCTTAACAGGAGTTTTAATTTTGCTAAAAATTTGATCTAATGTAATTAGGTTTTTTTGAGCTATTTTTATATTTTCATTTTTGAAAATGTTTAATAATTTTGGAGTGAGTTCTTCTATATAATATAAAGAGGCAAAAATAATATCTGGTTCTGAAATATTACTAACAATTTCTCCATTATTAGTTAAATTTTGGTTTTCTGTCTGGGAGTGTTGTGTATTTTGATTAGTAGATAATCTTTGTAAAGATATATTAGTAATTGGATTGTTAACGTTATTTAAAATATTGTTGTTGTTAGGGGTTGATAAAATATTAATTGAAGAAAAAAGTAGTTTATTAATTAAATGCAAAGGATATGAATTTTCTAAAAGAATCTTTTTTAGTTTATCCAAACTTTCTTTTCTTTTACTATAATGTGATACTTTTTCAATTCTTAATTTAAGTGTTTTAATTAAGTTAATTTTTATTTTATTAGGGTGATAAGAAAAATAGTTGATAAATCTGTTACTACATATTGGTTTTCTGTACCATTCAGTTATTAAAGTATTATTTTCAGTTCTTATAATTTTCATATCAAGGAAAGGAACAGAGTTATTATTTTCTTCTTCTACTGTAAATTGAATACTTTCATTATAGCTGTTAAAAATGGACAGAATATGTGCAATACCATCATTTGGGACGGCAGTTATTATGTCATCAACATATCTCTTTAAAAAGGGAATTTGAAAATTAAGTTTGGATAAACATGCCACAACTAATTCATCCATAACATAACTAGATAAAATCGGTGACACTTTACTACCCATTGGAACTCCAAATTTTTGAATATAGAATTGATTGTTAAAAATAAAATAATTAGAATCAAATAAAAAATTTAAAATGTTAAAAAATTCTGTTTTTGGTATTTTTGTGTGATTTTTGATAACATTCCAATTGTTTTCGATACTAGATTTAACTAAAGGAAGTGCTAAATTAGTATATAGAGAGACAACATCTAAACTAATAATTATGTAATTATCAGGTAATTGAAAATTATTAATAAATTTGCTAAAACTGAAGGAATCTTTTACGTGATATTCATTATCAAAATTATATGCATTGGTTAAAATTTCAGTAATTATACAAAAAAAATCTTTTAAAAAATTTTTCATTATTCTTCGTGTTTTAAGGTTTTATTCTTACAATTCTCAACTATTAGTAAGTTAAAATTTTATATTTTGTTCAATGTTGTGTAATATTTTGTTCACATTTTAGTTGTCTTGAGAAAGAAACCAAACGGTTTCGAAAGCTTGACTTTTAATAAAAGAGTACACCTTTAATAGTGTTTTAATCACTAGAGGCCTTTGGACCGCAACCCCAAGAAAAATCATTTTTTCTTTTATACTATCCGGTCAAAAATAATTATAAATCTATATATATATATATATATATATATAAATGTATGTTTGTCTGTATATCTGTATGTCTGAATGTACTCAATAAACTCAAAAAGTACTGGACCGATTATTATGAAAATTGGTATATATATATATGTATTTTTCCACGGAGAAGGTTTGTGTGATATGCTCATTGATGCCACTCGCCACCAGGTGGCGCTGCAGAGTAGCAACTTCTGTTCCGTTCAACCGATTGTCATGAAAATTGGTAGGTATATGTATTTTTCCACGGAGAAGGTTTGTATGGTATGCTTATTGATGCCACTCACCACCAGGTGGCGATGCAGAGTAGCAACTTCTGCCCCGTTTAACCGAATGTCATGAAAATTGGTATGTATATGTATTTTTCTACGGAGAAGGTTTGTATGATATGTTCATTGATGCCACTCGCCACCAGGTGGCGCTGCAGATTAGCAACTTCTGCCCCGTTCAACCGATTGTCATGAAAATCGGTATGATGATGTATTTTTAATGGGTAAGATGAATATGATATATGTATTAATTGAAGTTACCACCAGATGGCACTTCCATGTATCAAATACAATACTGATTAATAGATATCTATACGAATTCGTAAAAATATAAGTTCGAAAAATATATTTTTGGTACGATAAGTAAAACAAAACTATAAACTTTCTTTTCTACTCTACCTCTTCTCCTCTTTTATTTTTCTTAAATTTATTTTAGTTATTGGCGTAGCAACGCGCGCCGGGTTCAGCTAGTTTGTAATAAAAAACAAAATTTAGATTTAATTGAAAAACTTGAAATAAAAAGACATCTAGCAGATTCACAATTTAAAGTTGTTAATGAACAAATAAATCTTGGAGGTTCTCCAATATTAAACTGTTTGCTTTGATTGAGTCTTCATTTTATACATAGATAAGACATAATTGTAACACAAATATATTAAGTTATTGTAAAGATCAGCAGGATACAGTTGTTTTCCTGGTTTTTCTATATCAATGCAGTTATACTGATCTTAGAGGGAAGTATACAGGATAATCCCTTAGGGCTAATAACATCTAGGCTTTAATATTGTTATATCTTATTCCTTCCATACTTGATCTAGCCTTAATACTACTTTACACTTTACCAACATCAGATACTTAACTACAAGCAAACAAAATGTAACTTTAATATGTCAATCTGACGATGCTAATTCTAGCCAAACATATGTCATTATAATTAAAAGCCTAAAAGTTTTTAATTAAACGTAGAAGTTGCGTAAAAAACAAAGAGTTTTTTATTATTTTTTATTATTCTTAATAAGATGAACTTTCAAAAAGTAAGGGTCAGTATAATAAATTTAAGTTACCGATTATTACAGATATACAATTGATCTGACAACAATGCATAAAAATTTGAATTTCTCGCGCAGAAATGAAGTAAATTTGGTGCTTTTTTCAATGCGCTGAGTCCTGCGCGACCGAACCGTTTTAAGTATTAACCCCGTCTTCAAGATTACCGGTTTGTCTATTATCAGACGCATCATACGCGTAGCGGTTCTTGCACTCCAAGCGACATATTACGCAAAAACGGTGTTTTTGTCTTTTTTATGGATGTTGCCATAAAGCGCATTAAGTCACGTTTCTTTTATTTTTCCAAAGTTTCCGAAGAAAAGAAAATACGTATTTCGGTGCAAAAATTTTTAATGTTTTAAAAATGCAGAGCGCTTTCGTCGTCAGTTACGACATTCTCAATGCGGTCCCTACAATGGTGACAATAGAAAGATATAATATAAAATTAAGAGTGTTACATACTTGTCAAGTCTCAAGACTGCGAAGGCTTTTCCATTAAATAAACACATCACAAACAGATTAAAACAATGTTAAAGCTTTTCATAGTATCACAGGATGCCTTCCTAGTTAATGTAATAAATTCTGATCGTTTTTCTATCATAGATGGAAGCATGGAGACTAGACAAGGAGTACGAACTCCATGTATGCAAATAGGGCTACCAAAATAAGAGGGCGCTGATTTTCCATTTGTACCAAAATGGCGACCAATGAAGCGTAGTTTGAAATAAAATAAATAATTTTTAATTATTTCATTATTAATTTATTTACACAATGAAAAAAATAGTTTGATCTTTCAGATATAAATAATAAAAACCAATTTAATAATTCACGATTATTTAATTGTCTATATTCATACCGGTACAAAAGGAAAACTAGCGACGCTAGTGGTGGAAAAAGTAAACCTAATATGTACGATACTGTGGACAGATTTTGGCAATTCCCCCGGTCGAGTACGTACTCCTTGTCTAGTCTCCATGGATGGAACTTTCAAGTCACATTTTGCCAAGTGATGTTAATTACGCGAAGAAAGTGACATTGACATGACAATCCGTAGACAGATGTCGTTAAGCAGACCGTGTTCAGTAATAATGACGTACACCAGGCGGACTCGCAAATTTCAGATTATTAGATCGTTGTTGTTAACTAACAAATGGAAAGCTAGATTCAAGATTTGAGTTAATAAAATATCGAACGAAAAAAACAATCCCATTAAGTGGAGATGAGCCCACTTGTGAAAGGCTGTAACCTTATCATCATCGAAGGCTTTGCAATAATCTATGTAAAGGTGTAAAGTTTCTATTTAAACTAACTTGTTTATTAAGGCAATTGACATTATTGTTCATTTCGGCTGTGATTTCCACATCTTCATGAAAATCTAGCAAAGTAAAATTCCGCGTTGTAGTTGTTATTAACAGCTTAGAGTCCAACCCCGGGTCAAATTTGTAGTTGTTAAACTTAAGGTGGTGACCGAAGGCTGATTTATCAAGTCTTTGTAAATGTTCTTTTATACGTACCCCCAAAGCTCTGAAAGTCCTTCCCACATACGTGGCATCACAATCCCCACACTTCAGCATATAGATGCCACTCCTCAACAGCTTATCGATGGTCTCTTTAGTGTTAATTAATTCATTACCTAATGAATTCGATGTTTTGAAAGATATTTGGATGTTATTATTAAATGATTTGAAAGTTCTATAGATAAAAATGGCTAATTTTTCGTTTACAAAAGGTATTGATGTATAAAATGAGGTGTTGTCTTGAAGTGCTGATGAGGCAAGTTGATGATTCATTTTAATTTTAATTTTCCTTAATAAATCTATATATATAAAAGAAAGTCGTGTTAGTTACACCACTTATAACTCAAGAACGGCAGAACAGATTTGGTTGAAAATTGGTAGGGAGGTAGCTTAGAGCCAGGAGATGGACATAGGATAATGCTCATTGTTGCCACTCGCCACCAGGTGGCGCTGCAAAGTAGCAACTTCTGTCCTGTTCAACCGATTGTCATGAAAATTGGTATGTATATGTATTTTTTCACGGAGAAAACGAATATGCTATGCTCATTGATGCCACTCGCCACCAGGTGGCGCTGCAGAGTAGCAACTTCTGTCCTGTTCAACCGATTGTCATGAAAATCAGTAGGATGCTGTATTTTTAATGGTTAATATGAATGTGATATTCGTATTAATGGAAGTTACCACCAAATGGCGCTTCCATTAAACGAGCAACCACTACTCATTTGATTACTTTATATCACGCCACCGTAAGGTGGCGCAGTTAATATCACATACATTTAAACGAGCAATCCTTACTTAAGTATTGTGACGCCACCGGAAGGTGGCGCAGTTAATATCACTTATATTTAAACGAGAAATTCTTACTAAATTACCTAAGTATTGTTATGCATCTTATATATTTTACCGATAAACTACAAAATAAAACGAAAAAAAATTGTATAAATCTGATAACTAACGAAAAAATATGATGAAAACGATAAAATCAAAATAAATTAAAAAAAAACGAAAAATTGAAGAATGACATAAATGATTTACGGTACGAAGTCCGCCGGGTCAGCTAGTTATCAATTAAAAAGCGACTGTAGCCATTGTTAATTGCAATTTGTTTAATTATGTTTAATTCGGAATTAAAATCGTTTTGATTTATCGGTACGTTGAGTAACCTATGGATATAGCAGTTGAAGGCCGCCATCTTATGCTGAAGTGGATGATTGGAAGTCGCGTTTATCACATGGTCAGTTTGAGTGGGCTTCCTGTACACTCCGAAGCCGAACACCGAGGCGTCTCTTCTGATCGAGAGATCCAAAAAGTTGAGGAGACCCTCCTTCTCAATTTCCAATGTAAATTTGATTTTTGGATGGATATTGTTGATATTATTGAGAATCGTATTTGCTGTTGAATTATCTTCTTGTATTAAGCAGAAAATATCATCTACATATCTATATAATAAAATTTCCTTGTTGTTAGGAATTATGAAACGTTGTTCTAAATTGTTCATGAAAATATCTGCCATGAGGGGAGATAAGCCACATCCCATAGCTAAACCATCTGGTTGTTCATATATTTTATTATTGAATGTAAAGAAATTTTGGGAAAGGCAGTGTTCCAACATCGCTATTATAGCTTCTATATGAGAAGGAGCTGTCCCCACATCTTCAAGGATCCCCCGAGCAAGGGAAGCGACTTGGAGACCGGCACCGAGGTGTACAGGTTACTCACGTCAAAAGAGGCCATTAGACAGCCATCAGGTATATGGTAATTCTTGATTTTATTAATAAGATTTAAAGAGTAACTCACCGAGTTATCTGGTTTGAAATTGGTAATTTTCCGGAAAATGGAGCCAACGATGGATATTAGTTTTGAAACTGGTGTATTGACGAAGCTAACCACTGGCCTGATGGGTGTTCCAGACTTATGGAGCTTGGGGAGCCCGTATAAACGAGGTATATAAGAGTTAGTAGGAAGTAAATTACGTTTAATACCATGTTGTTCTAAAAAGAATTTATGTTCGGTTAATAAATTTTTAGTTTTCTTGACAAAATTAGGCATAGGGCTAGACTCTAAGCTGTTAAAGTTGTTCACACGTAGGAAATCCTCAACTTTGTCAGTATATTCACTGAAGTCCAAGATGATTTTATATTATATCTTTCTATTGTCACCATTGTAGGGACCGCATTGAGAATGTCGTAACTGACGACGAAAGCGTTCTGCATTTTTAAAACATTAAAAATTTTTGCACCGAAATACGTATTTTCTTTTCTTCGGAAACTTTGGATTCTCCAAACGGTGTATGCAGCTTACTATTTGAGATTGTCTTTTATTTTTATTTATAAAAAATTAAACACATATAATTGTTCAATTTAAACAATAGATTGTAAAATCGAGAGTGCATACAACCACATGCGGTAAGGGTTGGTGAAAAGGTCTCTTTTATTAGCATCCCACTGGGCCCAGGTCAGGGGTGACGCGAAAGACTCTTTAACCAATTTTTAAATAAAAAGTACCTACTTGTCAGGACAAAGGTACTTATGGTTACACGGCAAATTTATGCCAACTTTGACCTTCAATATCTCGGCAATCAGTAAGCCGAATTTTCTATGTATATAGTCACTTATCACGATATCTCTGGAACTATAAGGCCGATTGACTTGAAACTTGGTAGGAATATTCCTTAGGAAAGATAGAGGTCTAATCTAGTCTTAAACACTAAGTCACTGTACTGAAGGGTACATTTATTTAAAAGAAAATAAATAAAAGGTTTCTATTTTCCAATTTAAGAGTTAAATTCAACTGGTTATGGGTACAGTCACGCAGGACTGATAGTTGGAAAATTTGAAAGATAGTAAAAAAAAATGGAATTGGCAAAAATTCAAATTGGTTTTAACTTCCTCCGAATAAAAAAGATAGGTCTGATTATGAAAAGAAATTAGATCATTATATGAAAGCAAAAACTAGTGCGTTGCTAATACTAATCACAAACATGACTGAAGAAACTCTCCAGAAGATCATGAGGTTTACTACAGCACGAGAGATCTGGTTAGAACTACATAACTTATATGATGGTAAGACTAAAGACAAAACGTACGATTGGTGTATGGAATTTTTCAATTATAAAAGGCAAAAAGAAAATTATATTGCCACACATACTGCAAAGTTAAAAAACTTATGGAATGAACTGCAGCTAGAGATTTCAAAATATAAATTGAGCATAAATAATCAATGAACCTGTGATCTTCCTGAACTGTTGTTAATTTGTAAGATTCTTTGTACATTATCAGAGAAATATTTTTCATTGAAGTTGGATGCTAATGAGAAAATCAGATAGAACAATAGACAATTTAACAACACAATTATGTGCATACGAAAAAGCTTTATCTGGTAAAAAAGAAAACGCTACCGAAGAAGCTTTAACTATAGAAAAACCACAAAAAAGTGTAAGTTAGAATAAAAGAAAACTTATTTGTCATTACTGTAAACAATTTGGTCATAAAGTTCAACAATGCGATAAATGGAAGGCTGATGGGCGTCCTTCAAAGTCACAAGGAACCAGTAATAGTGAATTTTGCTCAAGTGCTAAAACATGTACCTTAATCATAAGTGGGGATCACGATCTCGGTTTGTTGGATTATATAAGTTAGCACTTAAAAATAAGAGAAAAGAATTGAATGTGGTATCTAACACTAATTTGCTGCAGCTTTACCATGAATGCCTTGGTGATCAGAATAAGAGGCATGTAAAGTCTGTGATAGAGAGAGTATAAGTACACCTAGACAGTAAGCTGTGTGAAGACTGCATAGATGGAAAAGCTCATCGTCTAAAATTTGGTACTAGAGATCGTGCAACAAGACCTGGTGAACTTATTTACTCTGATGTATGTGGACCTTTTGCTACATCTTAGTCTGGTAATCATTATTTTGTTTCATTTAAAGATGATTTACTGTATGAAAGACAAATCTGAAGTTCCTGAAAAACTCAAAATAATGTTGGCTGATGCAAAAAGTGAGGGGCACATAATAGAACAGTTTCTGAGCGACAATGGAGGGGAGTTTACCTGTCAAGAAAATCAAGGCAGCTTACTTATTAAATAAAACAGGTGTTTTAGGTATAAAAGATCAATCCTCGTTTCGCAGAAAGAAAATGGACAAAAGGGTGTCAAGGGAATCTTACTTGGTTACGATAACAATGGCGGTTATCGTGTATGGTGTCAAGAAACCAATAAACTTTTAAGATCTAGGGACATAATCGTCGAGGAGCAACCGTTAGTTAGATGGAATGATCTTATAATAAGTCAAGAAAATGAAGACGAAGATGACGTTAAGTCCCAGAGTAAAGTCAAGAAAATTTAGATCTGCGAAAAGACTTAGAAGAAACTCAAGAATAAGAAAGTTAAGAGCACCTAGATGGAGAAGGTTTACAATAAGAACCATTAATAGAAGGAAGAAAATTGAAAAATCTTGCGGAAATTAAACCACCTTTAGGATGTGAAGATTTTGTTATGGAGATATACACAACTCTTGTAGCAAAGAAGGAACCACAAACTTATCTGCAAGCTACTGAAAGCGATGAAAGTAGGGAATAGATTGCAGCAATGGAAAAGGAAATAGCTTCTTTAAAAAAAAAAAAAAAACTTGGGTTCTACAAGATTTGCCGGATGAAAAGAAAGCCATTCCATGTAAATGGGTTTACAAAGTTAAAAGAAATCCAGATGGTTCTGTCGATAAATTTAAAGCACGTCCGGTTATTAAAGGTTTCTCTCAAAGGTATGGTGAAGATTATGTAGAAACATATAGTCCTGTTGCCAAATCTGGGTCGATAAGAGCACTTTTAAGCCTTGCACTTTTTCAATTTAATGTCACTGCTGCATTTTTGTATGGACACTTAGACATAGAGTTGAACAAAAGGCAGCCAGAAGGTCCAGAAGGATACTGTGGTGGAGCAAGTATAGTATGTAGTCTCCAACGTAGTCTCTACGGGCTTAAACAGGCACTCAGATGTTGGAACAAGAGGATTGTTGATTTTCTCAGAAAGCTAAATTTTAAACAAAGTAAAGCAGATTCTTGTTTGTTCATTAGAAGGGAAGGTAAAGATCTTGCTCTTTGAGCACTTTACGTCGATGATGGGCTCCTGGCAAAAAACAATGAAAAATTACTAAGTGAATTTAAAGTAAATATGTAAAAAGAATTTAAGATTGTTTTTACCTATTTATTTGGCTTGGAAATAGATACGAAAGAAGACTGTTTCATTAATATATGTCAGTCTATATATACTAAGAATATATTGGAACACTTTGAAATGCAAAATTGTAAGTGAGTATCTACACCATGGTTAAAGGAACAAATCAGTTAGAGAAGGATAGTAAGATTTCCTTATAGACAAGCTGTAGGAAATCTGATGTATCTCATGGTGGGTTCTCGACCAGACATCGCCTACGCTGTAGGAGTTGCATCTAGAACTCTAGAAAATCCTACTTCTGAAGATTGTGTTCGTGTAAAACGAATTTTTTGATATCTTCAGGGTAGAATTAATTTGGGAATTAAATTTACAGCTACAGAAGAGAACTTGAAAGGATACGGTCATTATAGTTCTGAAAGATCCACTACAGAAGTCTTATGTAAATATGCTGGAGAAGCTGTAAGTTGGTTAAGCCAGAGACAGTCTTCTGTGGCTTTATCAACGACAGAGGCTGAGTTAGTAGCTGCTAGTGAAGGAGCAAAAGAACTTTTCTGGCTCTAGAAAATGTTTACTGAAATTCTATCCCAGACGTTAGTTCTAAAATTAATGGTAGATAATAAAGCGGAAATTAAGCTATCTCAACATCCCGAACTTCTTAAGAGAACCAAGCATATCCGAACGAGATATTTTTTTGTTTGATAACTTGTTAACGAAGGATTAATCGAAATTGAAAAAGTTGCTTTAGAAAATCAGCTAGCAGACATGATGACAAAACCCCTCTTCAAACCTATACTGAATAGTCTTTCAAGAGCTATTGGGTTAGTTGAAAACTAGATTAGCGAATGAGAGTAGGTGTTAAGATTAAATTACTTCTAATCTAGTCTTAAACACTAATTCATTGTTTTGTTGATTTTTCTTATTATGATTGTTTTTCATTAATAAAAGTCACATATACTGAAAGGTACTTTAATTTAAAAGAAAATAAATAAAATGTATCTATTTTCCAATTTAAAAGTTAAATTCAAGTATCAGTGAATCCGGTTTACGCAAAAGACTTAAACTGGATAAAGTTGCAGTTTTAATGAGTCTCTTTAAGTCAACATTTAATAATGAAGAAGTAGAATTTGTAATTCATTGCAAGAAAATGGATGGAAGAAATTTGGGACTTATAATAAAGGACGAATATGCTTGAAATTGAAAAAAGATTTGACAAATTATCAAATTGTACTATATTAGTGCCATGATTTGATAGAAGGTAAAAAAATGAAAATTTACTAAAGATTAACCCAACCTAAATCGTGTTTATATTTTCTACCAAGTAAAATTATTAAATTCTCAGTTTTTTTCCAATTGAAATTTGTGAGTGTATTTTTTGGAGGCATAAAAGTGTTTCCATCTGTGTGATATACAATTTTACTGTTATACGTTCTTTTGGTGCAAAATCAAGACATAACCTCTATATGGCAGGCACATGTAACAAAAAATGCTCTATCAGCTGCATTTTCAAGAACCCAAAGCCTCTGGCCTAAGCCATACTTATGCAGTGAATGCATGCCGGGAATTAAAGAAGCATTTTCCCTAAACATCCGAGTCAGAGCCTTAGAAGAATTCTTGAGCAAAGTCAGAATTGTTGACTCTGAAAAATATAACGAGATTGAGACTCAGATAACTAAGATAACCGACGAAGTCAAGAGTTTGAAAACTAGTTTTCTATCTTACCTAGAAGAGTTTAAATTGGACCTCACTATTATGAAAAATTCTATCTCCAGCAGAATAAATGAAAAGACCAGTATTTACAGCGCGGCTGCAGTCCACGGTAAGGCAGTGTATGAGTTTTCCGAGAAACAGAAGAGATCTAATAACCTGATGTTATTCAATATGCCCCAAAAGAGTTGTTGAAGGCTAAAGGTGTACTTCATGGTCTCATAAACTCTCCTGTGAATATCCTTAGTACCTACTGCTAGAATAGGAACGCGCAATAAAAATGGATATCAATCACTGCGTCTAACCCTGGAGTCCTCAGACGTAGTTCAATCTGTATTAAGGAAGAAGCGACAGCTTGATAACAGTTTGAATGTATTCCTCGATGCTGATTTAACCTTGGAACAACGAGCTAAGGTTAATGCTCTAAAAAACGAGTTGAAGGAAAGACAAGGTAATGGTGAGTCCAATCTTATTTTAAAGTACATAAATGGAGTACTAAAACCAATAAAAAAAACTACCAAATCCTGCGAAAGTAAAAAATATCAGCTTTTCACCTTCAACAGTATAGGTCTTCGTACTATACTTCATCTTCTGTTTGAAAGCATCTGTTAATCTCAATATGACATTTTAGTGTTAAAAGAAACCTGGTTAACAAACGATATTAATGATGGCGAACTTCAATTGATCGACTACAACATATATCGCAGGGATAGATCCACTGATACGAGTAGTTTTTCTAGGGGCGGAGGGGTACTTATAGCTGTACGTAAACCTATAACCAGTATGGTCTTGCCGGCTAGCAAGACAATGGAGCATATATTTCTGAAAGTTCAAATAGACAACAGCAGGTTCATCTTCGCAACAGCTTATATTCCTCCACGAAGCGCACCAGAAAAGTATGCAGAATTTGCCGATAACGTGGAGCACATATCTGAAAAATATCCGGAACATAAACTTTGCATCCTGGAAGACTTTAACCTTCCGCACTGTCAGTGGTCCAACAGCAGATTCTCATCGGTTGCTGTACCTCGAGCAAGAGTTTGACCAGGCGATATTAAATCCGTACAAATTCTTGTGCTCTCACCATAACCTTTATCAGGTAAACTCAGTCGGAAATGCTAACAACAATTAGCTGGATTTGGTCTTTACTCATGATAGTGAAACTGTGATATCTGCGGCTGATGATGCCCTACTTCCAGTGGATAATCATCATCCACCCTTAATGTTTGAGTTAATAATTGAAACAAATGGTGTATTCAACACTGGTCTGACTGGTGATTGCTTTTATAGAGATTTCCATTCAATGAATGTTTGGGAAGTGACTAATTTTCTCTCCCAGTTTAATTGGTATGTTTTATTTAAAAATAAGAGTCTCTAGGATATGATAAGCATAATAGCGTGTATTGATATTTGTGTTCCTTTGAAAAACTACTCGGCAAAGAAGTTCCCTGTTTGGTTTTCTCCAGAACTTAAACGAATGATAATAAAGAAAAAATAAATGCATAAAAAATACATGAAAGTTAGATCATTAAATTACTATTGTAAGGGCTTATTGTATACGCTTAAAAAGACAATGCTATTAAAGTTATGTTGCTGTAAAGTGTAAAGGAAGTATCCATTAGGGATCATGTTAAAAGTTTTTGGAAATTTATAAACAGTAAGAAAGAAAGTGATATACCTAAGGTAATACACTATAATAATATCACTAGCTCATCTGGCAAGGAAATTGTCAACTTGTTTGCCGAGTAGTTTTCCAAAACCTATACTAATAAAGAGTGTGTTATACAAGATACCCTGCCCACTGGGGCCACCAATCTATCACATTTTTACATATCTATTTACGAAAAACTAACAAGTTTGGATACTAACAAGGGGCTTGGCCCTGATGGCCTTCCACAATCACTTATTAAACACTGTAGCTTTTTGTTCTCTAGACCCCTTTTCCATATATTTAATCTTTCTTTAAGAAGTGGATCATTCTCAGCATTTTGGAAAACTAGTTTTGTTACTCCTATACTGAAATCTAGAGACAACTCACGTGTCGAGAATTACAGGCCCATCAGTATAATGAGTTGTATTCCTAACGTATTTAGAGCCTTGTTTGCGATTATTTGTCAGCTAGTTTAAAAACCTTATGGATCAACAATTTGGTTTTATTCCTCATCGTTCGACTGAGCTTAATCTCTTAGATTTACCGACTATTTCTTGGAATCCCTAGAGGAGGGTTTTCAAACACATGCTGTCTTCAAAAAAGCTTTAGATAGGTTTAACCATAAAGTTTTAATTAATATTGTTGGAATTCAGGGTGCACTGCTTGATTGGCTATCGTCCTACCTTACTGGGAGAATACAAATTGTGCGTATTCAGGGTTTTGAGTCCTTAGGGATTAACGTACCATCAGGCGTACCCCAAGGTTCCCACCTAGGCCCACTTTTGTTCAATCTTTATGTGAAGGATATTGCATCCTGTTTTGTCAATGCACGCTCCCTTATATTTGCTGACGACTTAAAATTATACATGCAAATCAAGAATAAATCAGACCACCTTAAACTTTAAGCGGATCTGAATCGTCTCAGCAACTGGTGTGAAATCAATGAGATGCATCTTAATGTTAAAAAATGCCATCTTATGGTGTTCAGGCGCAACAGACTTCCCAAACAAAAGGTTATATACAACATAAATGGTTGCCCTTTGGAACCATTATCTCAGAATAAAAATTTAGAAGCAATCCTGAAATCGAGAATATTAACTACTCGACTATTGAGAATTCTCTAGGAATCACTACCCTTCAGATCAGGCGCATGCACAAGGATCTCACCATATTTTATAACATTTTACACTCTAAATACTTTTGTCCTGAACTTTTGAGTAAGATAAATTTGCATGTTTTGTCTAGTCATATCAGGCTTACTCAGCCATTGCACGTTATGCATTCATAGTAGAAGCAATTATGGGCAAAATTCTTTTCTGGCAAGGTCAGTTAGATTTGCAAATCTGTACTGTGATAGATTGGCTTTTTTTTTTTCTTCTTAATATTTGATTTAAATTGTACCCGCATATTGCATATTGTTTTTTAATTGGGCACTTGCTCGTTTCTAAATAAAAAAAAGGTGTCATGGGACACCAGGTAGGAACGAAGTTCGTTCGGCTAATGTAGAATCGACACAATTTGCTTTTTCTCAATTTTTCCGTATGACACTTAAAACAGCAAGAAAGATAACCTAGAAAACCTTACAAAGGTTTTAGTATGTACACACAATATTAACCAATGTAAAATAAAATATTTTATATTTATTAAAAAACTAATACTTAAGTATGTAATTCTTTTGCACTGAATAATTTCCCACTATTATCACTGTCAATTGCATTCAAGTCACTTGTTAGTTCACTTGCGATTGTTACTATATTTATTATTATTGTTTTGACGATTTGTAATTATATGAAAATAAACGTGGCTACTCACGAGTAAAATGTATCTATAATGTGAGTATTCGCCACGTGCTTGTCCATGAATTCATGAGTATATACTGTAACGGGATAACCGTAAAGGAGGGGACCTTAATTTGAAAGATTGAATCTATGCATTGGCGGGGTGTAGTGGTTATAGAGAGAGAGGTGATGAAAGAACGAAAAGAAAGAAGGAGAAAGAGAAAGGTATTATACACTACTCGCTTGTGTATACGACTGTAGCGCCTGCCCACGTCTCATTTAACGGTTTTATTCCACGGACTTTTTCTTAGGGTTTTACTATTACATTTTTTTCAGTTCGGTCGCGCAGCAATATCCCTTATTGCATTTAACGGTTTTATTCCACGGACTTTTACTTACGGTTTTACTATTACATTTTTTTCAGTTCGTTCGCGCAGCAAATTCCCTATCTCCTTCGTTCCAATAAATAAATAAATAAAATGGCAGGGCGTGAATGGGTTGAATGTTTTTTAAAACGTCATCCTGAACTGGTCATCCGACACTTTTACAGCGCAAACAGGCGTTACCGTGACAGCGATCTGCTGCATCAGTCCTTATTTCACTTATATTTCACCAGCGCAAAAGACCCTGTGACGATTAAAAATATTTTCTATTTATTTTTGTGCTATACTAAGCAATACGTTTACTCACCACTTATGCTTTTACTTACCCCACAAGGGTGCGCAGGATTACCCACAATAAGGGGCAAGTGAACGCATTCCGATTTTTTCTCTATAATTATTAAGAAAGTAGATACTTTAAATTTGTTTAATATCCTCTTTTTATTTATAGATGAATAAATGTTCTATTTTAAGATGACTTTTTTATTTCTCTAACGTTAATATTTAAAACACAGTAAGATCTAAAAGGGATACAGTGATTAACACCAAACCACTGCATCCCAACCAACATGCATACACAAGAGGGAAATCCACCGATACGGCCCTACATCATGTGGTTGGCCAGATCGAGCGATCATTGGACAAGAAAGAGTCCACCCTGGGCGTATTCATAGATATCGAGGGAGCTTTCGATAAAACCATGTTGCCTAAAATAATGCACTCGCTTACTGATCGAAATGTACCTACAACAGTAAGCGGATGGATTCTCAGCATGCTCTCTATGCGTGCAATAGAAATAACTGTAAATGACGTCAAGATACGACGCAAGGTTACGAGGGGCTGTCCACAGGGAGGGGTTTTATCACCTCTTCTGTGGAACATTGTTCTAGACAGCCTAATTCACCGCCTCAATGAACATGACAAAATCTATATAGTAGCCTACGCAGACGACATTGTAATTCTGCCAACAGGAAAGTTTGAAAGCACCCTTTGCGACAGAATGCAAGTGGCTTTCAGAACTTTAGAGACATGGTGTAAAGAGCAATCGCTGTCTATTAACCCCAAAAAGACAGAAATGGTTCTCTTCACGAAGAAAAAGAAACCTTGGGGCTTAAACGCACCCAGTCTTTTCAACGTTAAATTAAGCTTTGCTACAGAAGTTAAATACTTAGGTATAATCCTTGACAGCAAGCTGACGTGGAACTCACACATAGAAAGCAGAGTTAAAAAAGCATTTATATCTTATGAGCAATGCCGCCGAACCATAGGATAGACCTGGGGATTATCCCCCAAGGTCACCATGTGGATCTACACGGCAATCATAAGACCTATGCTAACTATGGTGCTGTCGTGTGGTGGCCTAAAGTGAAACAAACGACAGCTATCAAAAAATTAAACCAAATTCAAAGATCAGCATGCCTTCTCGTAACAGGAGCCATGCGAAGCACAACGACCAGCGCAATGGAAGTCATACTCGGTCTCACCCCCCATGATATATTTGTTAAGGAGGTCGCATTGATGACCATGGTACGCTTTCGCACGGTTGGTATTGAACCCACTGTAGGAACTGGCACCTATAGGGATAGTCTGTGGAGGGAATCGATAAAAGTGATACCACTTTTACAGGCAGACACGGATGCCGTCGCACCAAGATTTGTCTTTGACAAACCCTACAAAATATTAACAAACCCCAGCAGACCCCAACGTAGTGAACGCTCTGAGCGTATATACGGATGGATCAAAAACAAAGCAAGGTGTGGGATGTGGAATTTACTCTAGATCCTTAAGCCTAAAAATAAAATGGGCTATGGATGGCTTGTCAAGTGTGGTTCAGTTAGAACTCACAGGCATAACCATAGCTGCAAAAGAATTAATCAATAGGAACATCACAGGCAGGAATATAAATATATACACAGACTGCCGACAAGCACTACTGACCTTGAATAGACCACGTTTCACTTCAAGTTTAGTACTAGAATGTCACCAATCTCTAACTGAGGCCAGCCAGAATAACGTGGTCACTCTCAGCTGGATCAAAGGACATGGGAACTCTAAAGGCAACCGCATTGCGAACAATTTAGCAAGGAGGGCTGCGGGCTACAAATATGTTAGCCCTCGCCCATCTACCAAGCTAACATTGGCCGCAGTCGTGGGCCTTATCAAACAGCACTCTCACCAAAAATTTATACAGTGCTGGGATGAAACTACGAACTGTAGACTGGCCAGAGAGTTATTACCTCATCCTGGCGAGGAAACAGCAAAAAAATTTAAGGCATTGACCAGACAAAATCTCCGAACAGCTGTGGGAATCCTGACAGGTCACTGCCAATTGCGACAACATCTCTTTAGGATGAAATTAACAGAATCGCCGCTATGCAGAGGCTGCGAACAAGAAGAGGAAACAGTAGAACACATTATGTATGACTGCTCTGCTTTTTCTGAAATCAGAAGATCCGTGTTGGGCGAGTATTGGCTTACACCAGCCGATGTCAGGGAGATCCCCCTCGGGAGCCTCATCACCTATTTTAAATCAATAGGCCTGGTGACAGCCTGAGGTGAGGATATCCCTACATACGGGAGGATGCACAACGGGTCATATGTGGCCTCAGTGTAGGCTGAGCACTAGCTCGCTCCTCCCAAATTTCCAGATCCAGAAGATCTAAAAGGCAATAGTGCGTACAGTTGCCCCCTCTACTATGATTAGAATTAAAATTCAAATATTTGTTAGGATGCGTTTTTGTACGAAAAATGTTAGTATTAATTAAATAATCGGTTTCCTTCGTAATTAACATATCAAGAAATGGTAATTTTTCCTCTTCTTTAACTTCAATTGTAAATTTAATAGAAGGTACTTTGGTATTAATATTTTCAAGAAATCTGACTAATAAATTAAGATTGTAAGGTCAACTTGCAAAAACATCATCTACATATCTGGGTGTAGGTCACTTGCGCGCCGCGGTCACTTTTACTGATTGCTAGGGGATTATGGTCCCAGCAGGTAATAGGACACTTGCGCGCCAGTTATAATTATGGTACCTGATAATCCTGATACCTGGATAATAAAATTAATTATTTATTAATGACCCCATCATATTCTATAATATAAACTAATATAAACAATTTAGAAATTTTGTGTTATTCCCCTTAAAAGTGCCAAAGGGTTTAATAGTTGCTTCTTAATTCTTCGCCATGGAAATGATGCTAAGTGTGCGAGGAAAAAATTTTATAGTTTTGGATAAATACACCTTTCGTAAAGATAAAGAAACTGTTATGGGCGTTAGATATAGGTGTACCCAAAAAAATTGTAAGGCTTCAGTGTGTGTCGTTAAGTCAGAAGAAGTTTTACTCCAAAGAAATAATAATTGTCATAATCATCCCTGCAGTGAAAACTTGGACGTAAAGGTAATATAATCTATACTTTTAATAATTTGTTATTTTACTTATTAAGAAGTAATTTATATGTAAACAATTGTTTTTTTACTGTACCAGAAATTACAAAACGGTCTTAAGAGAAAAGCTATGGACGATATATCAGAACGACCATCGAAACTAATCAATAATGTATTAACCAAGGACCTATGGACATAGACGTTACAATTAAAGATATACAAAATATCCGGAAAAGTATTTACAGATCAAGAAGAAGTGTTTTACCACCTCTACCTCGCTCTAAAGAAGATGTGCACGATGCTCTCGAGTCCTGCCCCTGCACAACCAACAAAGGCGAAAACTTCTTTTTAGTCAATAATCGAGAGCAAAATATCATTTTATTTTCGTGCCTATCAAATTTAAGATATTTATGTTCCCGTCAAAAAATCTACGTTGATGGTACTTTTGAGTACTGTCCAAAGTTTTTTATACAGTTATTTACTATACATACAGTGAAAAATGGACACTACATTCCGCTGGTATTTATATTGCTGTCGAATAAGAATGCGGAGACTTATTTTGAGGCCTTTAAATTGTTAGACAATTACTGTAATTCAGTCAATTTAGGTTTAAAGCCAACAGAAATTGTTTGCGACTTCGAAAAAGCGATACACGCTGATGTGAAAAAAATGTGGCCGGAAATAAAAATTATTGGATGCAGATTTCACTTAACCCAGTCATGGTTTAGGAAAATACAAAATTTAGGGCTGGTTGCAGAATACAAAAATAAGGAATCGGAAATAGGCCGGTGGTTACGATGGACCTTTGGATTGCTATTTTTAGATCCCGGTGAAGTAGAAGATTGTTTTGTTGAAGATTTGTATTCAGAAATTCCACAAAATGAGTCTGTCATAAAATACGCTGATTACTTGGTTGACAATTATATATCCAGTGATTCTTTGTTTACGCCAAATATTTGGGCATTTTGTTCTAGCACTACGGAACGAAGCACGAATGCGTGCGAGTCATTTCACAGCAAATTTAACGCAAGTTTTTATAACTCTCATCCAGATATTTTTAAATTTATTAATGTTCTAAAAGATGTACAACTAAACACGTATATAAAGATAAACAGCGTTCATTTGCCAATAACTGTTAGGAACATTAATTACAAAAAACGGAATGAATACGTTAGTAATTTAATTAATTTATACAGAAATGCACGTATTACTAGATATAATTTTGTAAATTCTATTTCATACCAATATGTTAAAAAATAAAATCTTAAATGAAACTATGAGTGTATTATTTCCTATTAACTTAAATTTAAATTGAATAAATTTTAATATTAACGAGCAGGTAATCGGCGCGCAACCGTTCTATACCCCAAAGGGATCCGGCGCGCAAGTGTCCTATGAAGATTAGGACTACCTCAATATTTTTCTGACCGCGGCGCGCTAGTGACCCATGCCTACATTTTCACCATATTTTTGCTTTCAAATATGATGTTGCTGAATTTATTCTGGCGCCAATCTCGTCTTCTTGTGTCCCTTTATTATTCAAATTTATTCCTAAATACTTTTATATTTCTACCTGTTCAATTCTATTTCCTTCAATGTTAATGTTTGTTTTTGTTATATTTTATAAATATTACTTAATATTGGTGAAAGACAATATTCCATTGCCATTCCTGGTTTTTGTTTATAAAAAGTATCCTTATATTGAAGGTAAGTTGATTAGATACACATAGCATAGTTAACAATTAAATAATGGTTTAAAATATTATCTACTAATTGTTTAATTATTTGTAACGTTAAAGTGGTACGTTTGTAAAAAAGCTTAATGAGTCAGTGTTTTTAGACAAAGGATTAATAATAGTTAAGTAAAAATTTTGATAATTTGATCACTGAAAGGAGAATTGATTGAACTTAAAATTGGACGGAAGAGTATTTATTATTTGTGTATTTTAGGTAAACCATAAAAATAAGGGGCTTTAATGGAGTTAATTGTCTTCTTTGTGAGTCATTTATTTCATTTTTACGTTTAAAGATCTATGTATTTTATTTTCTAAACTAATGTTTTCATTTTACTTTGGATTTACCTAGATATTGGCTAACTACCTTAAAAAAAAGAATGAGTGGAAAATCTATGTATCTATAGAAACCAAAAGAAACAAATCAAACATTAAAATTCAATATTTTTTTTTAATTGAACTGCTTTTAAAAAAAAAAAAGAAAAATGCACTTAAAAAGCAAAAATAAAATATTTATTTTAAAAAAAAAATTGGAACTTAACTGCATAGCTTATTCTGTTGATTTTCGTGGTATTTCCTGGAATATCTTCCACATCGATGACCAAACCATAACCAAATTTCTATGGGACCACACGGACGCTCTACTAATTTGAATGCAAAAAGAATTTTTTTAAATAGGATTATAAATGCAGGAGATATTCGGTAACATACAGAAAAAAATATGGACGAATTAAGAACCTAGTTCTTTTTTGAAGCCGGTTAAAAAAAGCATTGCATCAAAAAGAAATACATAAATTTTATCGTTGAAAACGACAACCTATCTGGATTAGAAAAGAAAAAACTTTAAACACTTTAATTATTTTAATTTTGTTAGGCATTTTCAGTTTTAAAAGACGACCCTTGACAAATTTGACATATTCATCGAGATAAATACGCAAGGGTCATTTTCATAATATTGATTTATTATTTTGGTTTTAGTAGCGAAATTTTTCCAATACAACAAGAAAATATATATTTAATGCCACTAAGAAGTTACAGGGAATATTTAAAAATTCAAGCCATACAAGTTCCAGAAAGCGCACGGTCTTGCAACAAGTTCGGCTCTACAAAGCAAAACAGTTGTTACGCTTGTCCGAACGTGGCAATTTTTTAAAAATATTCCCTACTAAGAAAAACTGTCCTGTTAAGCAGTTTATAAATTCAAAACAGGATTGTTTTTATTTGACCCAACGCAATACGACAATTAAATTAACGAAGCAAGTTCCCATCTCAAGTGAAGAAATAGGCATCCCTAACTGCAAATTGGAGCTCTCCAATGGCTTTCATCGAGCCAGGGTTGAAAGTAAAAGCAACTTATGATTATGAAAATGTTTTGGAAGGTGGTCATCCTGAGCGAATAGGTTTTGAAATTTTGATTATTGTTAACATGATAAAATTTTAAAAGAATTAAATATTAAAAAATAAGATAATCTCACAGATATTAAAAAATATTAAAAATTGCCTACTTAAAAACAAGATTACAAGTTAAAAGTATAGCTAATTCTCGTAAATAAAATAAAACTAATTCAAGAGAAGACAAATATTTATTTATTAATAGTCGTGGACTTTACACAAAGATTTTAATCTGCTTAACATAAATTGTATCTTATCATAAGATCCACTTTAGATTTTCATATTTTCAGGTATATAAAAATATTTGTTAGATCAATAAATGTTTAGTTGAGCCTACAATGTTAACCATAAAACTCTGCTTAATTTTAATCTCAGCTGCGTAAGTATCATACTTGTGTGTTTTTATTTTGGCACATATGTATATTTTACTAAGTAAATTAAACCTTGAAACAGTCTCGTAGCTTCAGTCGAATATCCGGAAGGATTTCTCTTCGGGGTAGCTACATCCTCTTATCAAATAGAAGGTGCCTGGAATGCTGATGGTAAAGGAGAGAGTATGTGGGATAATTTTTCACACAAAGATCCTTCCCCCATAGCAAATGCAGACACCGGAGATGTAGCATGCGATTCTTATAATAAGGAAAATGTTGATGTCGAACTTTTAAAAGGACTCGGTGTTCAAATGTACAGATTTTCCATATCATGGCCCAGGTAAAATAATAATTTACAATATATTAATTTCGTAAATTCTAATTTAAACTTAACTAAAAATTGTTTTGATAAGAGAAAAATGAAATAATAAAAAAACAAATGTTACTGTTATTTTTAATATTAATTTTTTAGAGTTTTACCATCTGGATATGCAAATGAGACAAATGAAATAGGAATTGATTATTACAGAAGGTTAATACGTTCCCTCCATAATAATAATATTATACCCGTTGTAACACTCTACCATTGGGATCTTCCTCAAAGATTGTATGAAGCGGGTATCAATTGGACTAATCCGGAAATCGTAGATATTTTCGTTGACTATGCTAGACTAATGATTCAACTGTTTCCAGAAGTTGGGATTTGGATAACTATTAATGAACCAAATTCAATATGCTATTATGGTTATGCTGCTGGACTCCTAGCACCTGGTATTAAAGGGAGTGGATTTTTGGATTACCAATGTTCATATGTAATACTTAAAGCACATGCTGCTGTTTACCATATGTATAAAGACGAATTTCCTGATAGAAAAGGTAGGCTTACAATAGAAAGGACACTTAGGTTGTAAATTATATGTAACTCGATTTGACACAACCATCCCTTCAGAACATTTTTCTTGTGTAGGTACGCCCATTTATGATATATTTTTATGTGTGTCGCAGTAGCTTATAATAGGGTGCTAAATTTTATCTTGTTACATTATTTGAATTGGTCAAATAGTTTTTAAAAACTTTTGGTGAAAAAGATTTATGTAATTTATTTATACAACTTTGTCAAAGTGTAGGGGTTTTGATAAATTTTGTATATACGACCTCTTGTCGTAAATAATCAATTGCAAAAAAAACGAAAATTTTTTTTCTACGATCACTATTGAAAGTTGCCTTTTCTTCATCAAAATCTCCAATAAAAAGTTGTGGTTTGCCACTATCTGTCACTTTTTGCTCCAAAGCAGAAAATTGCTAAGTTTCCGATTGCTAATTTCAATTAAAAATTAATAAATGAGAAAGGTACCCATTATGGCGGCGTTTCCCAACTCGTGCTCGTTATTACCTGGCTCCGAGAATCACTGACCAACTAGTGCTCGTTCAAAAACCAGGTAGAAAATTCATACACCAACTCGTGTCCATGATTTTTTAATTCTTCTTAATACCTAAATATTTAAAATAAAACTACCAAAAAATTAATACTTACATTTATTGCACATAAAAAATTTACAACTATTATTAAATACTATTATACCACGATATTGTTTTAACAAAATTAAATGTTGTTATTCGTTTACTTTTTAAATTATCAATTGTTCTTTCTAGGAAATCATGCCTTTTTCTTGATGAATTACTTACAATTTTATTTTCATCTACACTGCGACATTTTATGTACGTCTCTTCTTGAATTTTTAATAATACATCAACAAAAACAAATGATGAGGGGTGTGAATTATAAAAAGAACTATTTGAATGAGGTACCTATGAAATGATTCACATGCGTTAGTGGTTCTGTATATACTAGCTGATGCTTCTGCCCATATATTAGGAGGAAAATGAGCCTCTTCCGATATATAATTTTCCACTAAATAATCAGCAAATGCACCCAATCTATAGTCGTTAGGCTTTTCTTCTAAAAGTTCATAAACAAAGAAATCGCTAACTAATTCAGGGTCTAAAAACATAAGTCCAAAGCAGTAACGCAGCCATTTTCCAATATAACTTTGTTTGTTTTTATACTCCGATGATAGTCCCAAATTTTGAATTTTTCGCCACCATGCTTGACTGAAGTGGAATCGGCAGCCTATTAATCTAGCTTCACTCCAAATTAATCGCGCAGCATTATGAATGCCCATTTCAAAATCAATCACTATTTGCTCAGGCTTTAGGTTATCCTTACTTATATTAATTAATTTGCAAAATAATTTTATGTAGGTGTCCATATTATCCCCAACCCTCTTCTTACTATACATTAACGACCTTCTAGCGAAGACAGAAAATCCAATTTATAGCTTTGCTGACGACAGCACACTTATCTCATCGTTTACGTTGAATTCTCGAACATCGGCTGCTGACGCACATCTTCGCAGACAGCATGAAGTATCACGACTCAATAAAGACCTGGAAGAAATTTTGTCTTGGGGTGACTGTAACCAAGTCGAATTTAACGCTAAAAAAACCCAGGCAGCAGTTTTCTCTAAGAAGGTTAACATTGCAGAACCAGATATAGTCATGGCAGGACACGCAATTCCACTGGCTTCGTCTATTAACTTACTGGGTGTCAATCTGGGAGGAGATATGTCGTGGCATAATCACGTGGTAACAATCGCCAGGACAGCTTCTCAGAAACTCGGAGTACTTTTCCGTACCAAAAAGCTGTATACGCCACAACAACTTTTGACACTCTACAAAGCCCAGATTCGACCATCACTGGAATACTGCTCTCATGTCTGGAGTTCTGCACCGAAGCATACCCTTCGGTTGTTGGATTCCATCCAAAGGAGAGCCATTCGCCTGATCGGTGACCACGAGCTAACCAAGAACCTCGACAGCTTAGAACATCAAAGACAGGTTGGTGATTTGACTCTTTACAAATATTTCCATGGCAAGTGTTCTACTGACATTGCCCGCTTGATTCCACCTAGAGCAATTCATAGCACAAATACACGACAAACCACTTCCGCCCATCCCTATGTGGTTCAACTTAATACTCCTCAAACATCATTGTTTAAGAACTCTTTCTTCTGGAGGACATCCTCTTTGTGGAACGGCCTTTCTGAGGCCGTATTTCCCACCGAATATAACCTTCAACGATTCAAGAACAACGTGAATCGCTTTCTTCGCACACGCACCGCTCTCAGAGCGCCTTAAAGGAATTTTCCTGCAGTGCTTGTGCTTGACCATAAAAAAAAACAAAAAACAAGTGGTATATAATGTCCATTACGTATGCCATGAATCGTAAACAATTGAAGAAAAAATTTTGTGCAATAGGAGAACGTCCCATCTATGTAAATTGTTTTGCACTCACAGAGAAACTTCAAATTAGTTTCAGTACAAAATACAATTAGATTTAATTCCATATCATTTATAAGTACAAAATTCTCATTTTGTATAAAGTATTTGTGTTAATATTATTTAAAACTTCAAATACCTCTTTGGCACTTGATGGAAGTTTTGGAAACTTTTTACGTTTTTCGTAATAAATTGATTTTTTGATACAACTTAAATCGTTCACTTTTAGTTCATTTAAATTGGATTCAAAACATTTTCGAATAATTTTGCTGGGCTTTTCACAAATGTCGTCAGAAGCCTTTCGTTTAGCAGATGCACTCACTATATGTCGTTGAATAATATTTTCTTCTATTAGGTACTGGATGATTATGAGTTAACACTTTTTCAGTTATTACACGACCACCAGAATCACCGATTGTTCGAAGATAGGCTTTACACTTTCTATTCACACATACCCACTTAATTTCTCCAGATGCTAACTTTTTGCTGGTTTGATTAAATTTGTAATGTTCTACAATTAATAATATTTTTTTCTACAAGCATGCGTAAAAATCCACTTTCCCGCACGCATTTTAATTCAGAAAATATCTCTTTCCCGCACGGAGTGCGGGATATACTTTTTCCCGCACGGCGTGCGGGAAAGAATTTTTCCCGCACGCATTTTTTTTTTTTTTATTTATTAGAGATGTTTTCCTATAACCTTTTTGACAAATTATTGTATTATTACCTTTATCTTGTTGGACTACATACAAATAGTAAAAAAAATTAAGATTATTTTACATGAAAATAGGGATTTTTAAAATGTTTGTTTTTAAAAAAATAATAATTTATTAAATCACCCCTGTAAACCTTACTCAAAACAACAACAAACTCACCTGTTTAAGTAGGGTTGCTATAGCTACAGTCGTGTATTTATTGACACTATGAAAGATTTAATTGTCACAATCGCATCTTTTCAAATATGTAAATAATTTTCGAGGTGATTTTGCTTGTAGAAAAAATATTGATCCTAACTCTTGCGGAAATTAACTTTCCCGCACTTAACTGCTTGCCCGAACTCCGCTTCGCGTCGTTCGGGCATCGGCAGTTCGCGTGCGGGAAAGTATAACTTTCCGCACTTGTTAGGATAATAACTATTCCACGTTGACTTGATATTTCGCGAATCGACATGTTAATTGAGTTGATACAACTATACTACCACTTACAATTACGAAATAAAACTAACTCATTCATAAATATCAGATCCGAAAGAAAATCTTTTCGGATTTCTAGTAAGTACTTAAGGGAATTTATCAATTATACCTGTTTCTTGGAATTGTATATTAAATCTGTTAAGGGAGTCTAGATAAGATTGGAGTGTAATTAGGACAGGTAAATTTGTCAATCGAGCAAATTACGAGTTTTATTTTCACAAAACACTTTTTAAAAATTTATTTTCAAACTAACAGAGTTATTGCACAAAAATATAAAATTATATCAGACTGATTTTAATTAACATTGATTGAGAATTTATATAAAAAATATTGATGACTTTGTAATTTAATAATTCTATACTTTGCTAGTTTAGCAAAGTCAGCGTCTGGTATATCATACACCGGAAGGTCGCCGTCCTGTAACTTCTCCATCCCCCGAGGAAGTTTTGTACGGGACGAACAAAACTTTGGCAGCTTCTTCTTCTTTGGGCGTTTCTGGTCTTGATTTTCTTAACCATTTTGTTTTAGCTTTAAAACATAAAAATGTTACCAGAATTGTGGCAGCGATGTATATTGGAGTCATCCAGAAATGGTTGTTGCTCGGGTCCCATTTGATTGACTTTATAGGTTGGAGATGTTCATCTTCTCTGGTAAGTTTGTGAAGTTCATCCAGCGGGATTTTGTCTAGTTTTACTGGCTTCATTTTCTCTATTCCCTCACGTATTATAGTCCTGATTTTGGGTAACGTTAGTGGATCTTCTGGAGTTGAAATCTTGGAATTTATAAATCTTTGGCTGGTTGTTTTGAATTCGCAGTTTGGTGGCAGCTTGATCAGAAATGTTCCTTGTATAACAGAGATTTTGGTAGTCGAGCAATGTGTTATTATTTTTGTTGGTTCAGGAAATATTGTGACGTAGTGAGCATCGGATATTTGTTGTATTATGGACGAATTTATCTCTACTGGCACATATTCGCAAATAGCGTTCTGATTTCCAATTTCCAGGATCTGGTTAATGCAATCCTTGGTTTGAGTTTTTTCCAAGATCGTTTCTTTTTGGCAAATGTAGTTAATATTGATTTTCTTGCATGGAATATCCAAATATTGATATGATTCAGAGTTTTTTAAAAGATATGGAGCAGCGGGAATAATCGTAGATAAATTATGTGTTGGAATGGAGAATAAATGAAAGTATGTGAATATTTTTGGAGATAATATTGGAAAATGAAGGATGAATATTATAGTAGAATTTGAGAGGTAGGCATCAACTTTTATGATATCGTAGTATTTTACAAGATCTTCTTCTTTAGAGTATATCAACTGGTCTTCAGTATGGTCTTTTAGTAGTGATTTTATAGTCCACTAAAGCCGCGTTTACACCGGAGTTAACAACACGAGTTTTTAACATTTTTGTTATTAACTGATGTTAATAACAAAAGTCATTAACAAATGTTAACAACATTTTCTTTTGGCTGCTAGTTTTGTTATCAACAAAAGTTAAAAGTCTCTCCGCCATCTGTCAACGCTCATGCACAGCCAGTTCTAGGTGAGACAATGGTGCGAGAGGATGACGTGGTTCTCGCTGCGTCATGCGTAGAGCTTGGCCAATTTCTGTCCAAGCATAGTTTTTAAGTTTCTGTCCTTGAAATCAGCATTGGTTGGGTCCCACAACACTGGGCGCTCGCGATACAGATCTATCAAATTGATCACTTGCTCCTGATTTCATTCACTTTCCATTATTAAAATAAACTAAACAAAACAATTCACGCCAACAATAAACAAATAACAAATCGCAGTAACTTCACTCTGTCTCCACGTGTTTCGTCTGCAGCTGTAGTTGGTACTGAGGGGCGACTGGCGCGCTCTGTCTCTGTGTAGCAAGATGCCGGGCGAAGGGGTTGCGGGGTCTTCCGAGGAACCTGTTGATAACAAAAGTTAACGCGCTAAAAGAGGCATTAACTTTTGTTATTAACATTTGTTGAAAACATAACACATTTCCTTTGATCTTTACCGACTCTCGATGGATAACATAAATCCTGTTAATAACAAGGAATTTTATGTTAAAACCACGAGTTATTAACTTTTGTTAAGAGAAATTTTTTGGCGATTCAGTCAAGTTAATAACTTTTTGTTAAAAACTCGTGTTATTAACTCCGGTGTAAACGCGGCTTTAAGTTCTTCCTTTTTTATTAAGCTATTGTGTATAGTGTTAACTCTTGCAAATGTAATGGCTTCTTCTAAGTCGTCCAGCAATTGGATAGTAATCTGAAGAATTATATTTAGTTGATCTAAGATATTTCTTACTCGAAGGTAGTCGTCGAATTCGAAAATGAATTTGTTAGTTTCTGTATAGATCGCCTTTATTTCTTCTGCTATATTTTCTTGGTTATGTGTAAGAAGAGTTATTGATTGATTGAAATTTTCTATGACTTTATGATTCAAACTTATGTGGTTATCGATCTGATGTATAATATTTTCTTGATTCTCTTTTAAGGATGTGATAGCTTGATTATATCTTTCTGCGTCTTCTTCATCTAAATTTCCGGATATTAATTTTATTATACTGCCCAAACCATTTATTAGACCTCTTTTTGTTCTACGAACAGGATAAATAGTTAGAAATTTTTCTTTTACGGTTTTTAGTTGGTAACGAAGAACGTGGTCAAAGTTTTCCAAACTCACAAGATACGGGTGACTTAGGCTTTTTTCGATGGCTTCCGTGACGGCGTTGTATTGATTTTCTATTGTTTCGATTTCTTGTGCAATAGGTTCTAGCGGGAGGTAGTGGACGAAATCGTGGGAACTAATTTGAATTTTTGCTTGCCCCAGGTTGAGCGGAAGAATGCCTGGATTGTCCTTCAGGTCTTGAATTTGAATCTCTTCCCCTTTCGTTAGAATTAATCTGTGGACAAGGTTCTTTATTAGCTGTGTTTTTCTTTCCTTTAATATTCTTCTTATGTAAAGTGGTGGTGGGTGTATCAATAGTAACGACGTTATCGATATTAACAATTTTGTTTGAGAATCTAGGTAATAATTTATTTCTCTTGAGGGTTCTTCGAGCATATACTTTTGTATTTGGTTTGTAAGTTATTGGTACTTGTCTTTCTTTATTTCGTTTTGTTATCACAGCTTCTTTATTTTCTATTAGATGTTCATTAATTTCTTTGTAGATTTGCTTTGTCTTCTCCCGATGTTGTTCCACATAATTATTTGTTAGAGTTCTAACAAAAGGGTCTTTTGTGTCTAGATGTCCATTCAAAATTTCGATAGGTTTTAATTTTGTTACAGAGTGAATTGAATTGTTATACCCTAGTATCGCATAAGACATTTCTTCTTTAATTGATAGGTTTTTCTTTGTATTTCGGACAAATCTTAGATGTTCAATTAGTGTTGAGTGGAATCTTTCAATGAGTCCGTTAGACTGTGGACTATCTGGAGTTGTGTAGTGGATTGAGATGTTATGTGTGTTAACAAAGTCCTGTATTACTCCATTCTTAAATTCTGTACCGCTGTCTGCTACTATCATTGATGGTAAACCATGATGTGTTATAAAAATTAATAGAGCATTTAAGATATTAATTGCATTGGCTTCTTCTACAGGATATGCTTGGCCATACTTGGAGAAAGCATCTACGATGGTTAAAAACTTTTGTCCATTGGCTTGGAATGTATCTATGTGGACAATTTGGAGAGGCTTAGATGGTGTTGGTGTAATCATGAATTTTGGTTTTGGAGGTGCTCTGTCATACTTATTTTCTTGGCAAATATCGCAGAAATTTATAATGTCTTCTATATCCTTTCGTAAGTTCGGCCAAAAATAATGTTTTCTTATTTGATTTTCGGTTTCTGTGATCCCTCTATGATTGGTTTTTCCTTCGTGGTAGTTTTTTATGATTTCTTTTTGCTTTTCTACGGAGGTGATGTCTTCTTATATTATATTGCATTTGACCAAATCATATGCATTATTTTTAAATATTTTTCGGATTATGTTGCTTATTTGAAAATACAATTCGTGGTTTTCAAATTGGCATGCATATTTTCGCTTTGGATGTAAATAGTTTTTGAAAAAGTTTATGGTATCGTTTTCTAAATTGTTTCTTCCTAATTGCACATGCATTCTTTGTTTCTGCGGAAAGGTCTAAATTGTTGCTGGTGGACGTGGGTTGTAATTTACAGTTTTAAATATGACTTGTTGATTGTAGTAATTTAGAGGTTTTTCACTTATTGGGATGCCAAATATAGGGTTTTCTACAGCAGTGTGATTTGTTTGATCGTCGTTATCTCTTTCTACTTCCTGGGTTGTTTCTATTCTATCTAGCTCTTTAATAATATCGTCTAACATCTGTTCTTCGTCGGGATTATTGCACATGGACCATGTATCTATATTGGGTTTTTCTTCTAATATTGCATCTATGTCTATATCTTCTAAATTCCTATTCTCTTGATTAATTTCTTTAGTGTGAAGTTCTATTCTAGAGAGGGCATCTGCGTTTGTGTTCATTTTTTCCTTTTTGTAGATTACCTCGTAGTCAAATTCTTCTAAGCGTAATCTCCATCTTACGAGTTTAGAATTTGGATCTTTTAGTGAAAACAAATACTGAAGAGGTCGATGATCAGATAAGATTTTAAATTTTCGTCCAAATAGGTATGGTCGGAAATATTTGGTGGCCCAAACGATTGCTAGCATTTCATTCTCAATAGTTGAATATTTTGTTTCGGTTTCATTCAAAGTTCTAGAAGCGTATGCTATTGGTTTATCGCTTCCAACAGGTCCTTGTGAAAGTATAGCTCCGATTGCGAAGTTGCTGGCATCGGTGGTGAGATTAAATGGCTTTGTGAAGTCCGGATATTGTAGTAACGGTTCATTAGTAAGCAAATTTTTACAGGTCTCTAAACATTTTAAAAATTCTGGGGTATGTATTATCTTCGCATCTTTCTTTAAGCATGATGTCAGAGGTTTGGTGATCTTGGCAAAATCTTTTATAAATTTTCGGTAGTAGCCGAGGAGACCTAGGAATCCTCGAATTTCTTTCGTTGTTTTCGGAATAGGGTATTTAACAATTGCCTCAATCTTCTGTGGATTTGGTTTTATTCCTTCTGGAGTAACGACATGTCCTAGGAAATTTACCTCCTTTTTTAAGAATTCGCATTTATCAACTTGTATTTTAAGTCTTGTTTCTCTTAGTCTTTGGAATATTTTTGAAAGGTTTACGATATGTTCCTGAAGGGATGTGAAATATACGATAATATCATCCATGTATACGAGGCATATTTCTCCTTGTAGTCCTTTTAGAATGCTATCCATCACTCTTTGAAATGTCGCTGGAGCATTTTTAAGTCCGAATGGCATACGGACAAATTCGAAATGACCATTTTCGACGTTGAATGCTGTTTTCTGGATGTCTTCTTCTGACATTTCGATTTGATGAAAACCACTGGCAAGATCAAGAGTGGTAAAATATTGACATCTACCCAGTTTATCTAATATGTCGCTAATGTTTGGAATTAGATAGTGATCATCTATCGTTTTTTCGTTGACTTTTCTGTAGTCGACTACAATTCGCCATTTGATCTTTCCTGAGGCGTCTGGTTTTTTTGCTACGACCCATATCGGTGACGACCAGGGAGATTGACTTGGTCTGATTATGCCTTGTTCTAACATCGTTGTTATCTGATTTTGGACTTCCTTTTTGTGAATATAAGGATATCGGTATGATTTTATGTATACTGGTAGTTCGTCTTTTGTTTTTATCTGATGTTTGATCTCATTCGTAAAACTTAATGGTGTATCGGGTTGGTGAAAGACATCCGAGTATTTTCTGCATAGTTTTCTAATTTGATTTTCTTCTTCCGTATTAAGATGATCTGTTCTTAATAGGTGATCAATCTCATGTTTTGATATTTCTTCGGGATGTGTAGTCATAGAATATAAATAAAAATCCTCTCTATTGAAATCTTTGCTTTCCACTGGTTCTGTCAGTGCTATCTGGAGTGGTTCTGAGGTATTATTCGTAATTTCCGTCCAGGCTAGATTATTACAGGCATTAGTTAAGCATTCTCGAATTTCGGCTCCTTGCATTTTCTGTTTGTTTATTAATATTGTTCCTTGGTTCTCTTTGACAGGTAGTCGAACTTTAGTGATTGAATTGGGTTCCAATTGAAGAGAGTAAAATTGGGTTGTATTTGTTTCATAATAATGGATAGGGATTGTAGAATTTTTTAGAATTAAATTTGACTCGGGAAAATTTAGACGTGCTTTGAATAACTTGAGATTATCGAGACCTATGAGGCCATCAAAGGTCTTGTGAAATTTGAAAAGATAGAATTTAAGATTTTCTTTGGAATTGAATTCGGAAAAAGCAGGAATTTCAGCACAATAGTCGTATGAATAATTTTGAAAAATGGACGTAACGATAAATGGTTCTTTTCGGATAAAGGATTGATAAAATTTTGTGGTTATTTCGGGGTTCAGAAATGATTTTGTAGATCCAGTGTCTATCAGAAGTTTAAGGGGTGGATTGGAGATTTGTATGAAGGGGAGTTCTTTTTTATCTGGAAAGGAATGAAGTTCGACTATGTTTCGTTGGTTGTGTTTGTGTCCTCTTGAAAATTTACCTCTTGCTCTTCTTCGTATTGCGTCTCTGTATAAGGTGGTTCATAGTAAGCGCCATCATAAAAACTGGGGTCTTCTCCGTAAGATTCATTGTTGGACTGTTCGATATTGTAGAGTTCTTCAAAGGTAAATGATGGTGGAGTTTGTTGAGCTTTGGATTGGGTGGTTTTCTGAATGTAGCTGTTGACGTTATGCTCATCGGTGTTGGTTTGGGTTGATGAGACGGTCCAGGTTTTGGTTGCCAAACACTTTGTTGGTTTTGTGGTCAGTAGGTCGGTGGTTTTGATTCAAATCTCGGGTTGTTAAACATGGGTCTGGGTTGGTTAAATGCAGGCCTCTGGAATCCTTGAAAGGGTGGTCTGAACGTTGTATATGGACCAGACTGATTCTGTGCTGATCGTTGCCATTGAAGCCATGGAGTAGATTGAAATTCGGCTCTTGGTTGAAACGCTATCGGTTTTTGAACTTGGCTGGGGATTTGTAAATTGTTTTTCGGTTTTGGACTTGATGTAGATGGTGGTGGATTCAATCCTCTTTGAAGATATCTGATGTTATTCTCTTCTTGTATGAATTGAATTGCATTAGCTAACGAATTTGGTCTCATGGCTCTAATAGTTGAGCCCAAAGGTTCCTTAAGTCCAGCTAGGAATGTCGATAGTGCTTGTTGTCTAAAGAATTGCAGCTTGCTATTTTTAATTTCTTCGTTGTGTGTATGCACTTCAACATAGTTCGATATACAGCTTAGCAAACCCATAACTTTTTCATAGAACTGGATAGGAGTATCGTTTAACCCTTGTCTTAGGTTAACGAGATCTCTTGTTAACGAATTTTCATTTCTCTAATCTCCAAAATGTTAAATTAATGTATTTTTTATTGTGTCCCAGTCGTTACAGCCATAAATTGATATTACTTCCTTAGCTCTGCCAGTTAATTTGCTTAGAATGCCATAAAGTAAAATTGTATTTTGCATCGTATTTGTATTGGTTTGATCGTAATATTGGTTTAGTAAAAGCGTTGAAACTTTGATGAAATCATATAATTCATTAGGATTTCCATCGAAACTTGGTAAAATGCATAAAGTTTTAACGTCAAAATGTGGCATAACTGGTTGAGCCATTGTTCTACTATTATTTAATTCACTGCTTATTGTACTATTTAAATCTAATGATATGCTCAATGCACTAAAGATGTTAACTAATTCTAATTCCTCTGCACTGAAGTTAAAATCTACGATACTTTGTGCAGGAGATCCTAAATCTAGCTCTATTTCAGCTGAACTAGAGGAGTCTGACATAAAATTCTTAAAATATTCTTAAATTCTTACAGTATACAGATGATGCTGAGATGCATTCCGTGTATCTGGTTTCTAATACTAATCTTCTTTTCCTGGGGTGAACTTCGACGATAGTTTCCCTTGGAACTGGTTCTTGGAATAGCAGATAAACACTTGAGAGTGACGAGGATCCTTAAAGACTCTTCTACTATCCTACTGACTGCGCCAATTACGAGTTTTATTTTCACAAAACACTTTTTAAAAATTTATTTTCAAACTAACAGAGTTATTGCACAAAAATATAAAATTATATCAGACTGATTTTAATTAACATTGATTGAGAATTTATATAAAAAATATTGATGACTTTGTAATTTAATAATTCTATACTTTGCTAGTTTAGCAAAGTCAGCGTCTGGTATATCATACACCGGAAGGTCGCCGTCCTGTAACTAGCACGAGTTAGGCATACGGATTATAGAGACCTTTACTCTTGTACCTTTTAAAGGATTAGTGAGCACGAGTTGGGCTGCGCTCCCATTATGGTATAATAAAATAAAACTTAGACTACTGAATATCTGATATTTTAATACAATTATATAACTGAAATCAAGGTACTAAAAAATAACAATATTAAATAAGTATATCAATAAACGTCATCTTCTTTAACTGTCAATAAGGGCAACACAAAAAATACATTCTACTTAAAATTATTAAAAAACAATTTTTTAAACTTTGGAATCTTGTGTGTAATTCGAATAGAAAACCCTCTGTGTTTACCTTTTATCTTAAGCTTAAAAGTGCTCTTTTTGCACAAATAACTACTAAAATATATCCCCAGTCTTTTAAAAAGTTGTAATATTTTTACCAATTTTAAACGATTATGATTGTTTCGAATTTCCCATAATTTTTTTGTCCCAAATATTTTTCGTTTTTTCTTTGTCAATTTTCTATTTTTGTAAATAATTTTGACTTTTCAACGTATTTTTCTATTTTTGTTTATTTTTTATGATTGCAGATTGCAGCAAATTTTTATATGACAATTTTTAACAATTTTTTTCAATTTTACACAATTTTTTTTAATAATCCATACTTTCCAATACGATTTTTTAAATCATACTTGATTTTTTACGTTTATTTGGAAACAAAGGAAATTGTTTTAATTATTGTAGGATATTTTGAAGTTTTTAAATATCTATTTAAATTTTTTTTATATTCTTTATTAATTTTGTCCAATTTTTTTTGTGCCTTTTAGAAAAATTTTTAATACTCTAGTAGATTTTTACATTTTATTCCAATAGTTTTTTTTTAATTTTAAACAATATTTTGCGATTTTTACAAATTTAGGAATTTTTCTAATTTTACTTTTATTTATTTATCCGAGTATTTTTTATTTTTAAAAACTTTTTTAATTTTATACCATTTTCTCTTATATAAACGGTTAAAACACTAAATTTCAGTGTTTGAAAAAGATAATAGTATATTACGTAACAAGAGTGGTAAGTAAGACATTACGTACGAGTGCGTAATTGCACGAGTACGTAATACCTCTTACCACTCGAGTTACGTACTATGCTTTATCTACGACTCAATATTTTAATTTCAATTCTAAATATTTGACATCTCTAAAAAAATAGATGGCGTACGTACTGTACTGTTATCTACTCCTTTGACAGTAAATGTCATTTATACTCATTGTCACCATGCAGGGTAAGTAAGCTATAACGCACATGTTGGAATGACGTTTCATTACGCACAACTGTGCGTTATAGCTTACTTACTCTACATGGTGACAATGAGTATAAATAACATTTACTGTCAAAGGAGTAGATAAAAAATTAAACATATCATGTTGTGAAAACAATATCTTAAGGGTATAAGAAATAGTATAAAACCCATTCTTAAAGCTACCAAATATACACACAAAATTTCATAAGAATCGTTCGAGCCGTTTCAAATTCATAAACTGAAACAAACATAATTATCATAGTTTAGTTCCAAATAGAGTCAATAAATACCTTTTGTGGTATGTTAAAATAAACTATTGTTCGGCGAGCCATAGGCGAGCCCTGCAAGCCTGCGAGTCCAGTAAAAGCACTTTTGGGACGTATTACGTACAATATTTTTTTTAAAACGGGCATTGTTGTACCATAAACTTCATATAATTCAGTTAACATTTATATAACAAGAACTCTGTATTAACTAATTCTAACATTTTTGAAGTAAAACTTCTTTATGTGCGACTAGGGGTAACTCAGTAATTCTAACGGACGTGACGTCATTCTAATGTACCGCGTACCGGCTACAAAACCTGATACAAAATACCTAACACGATTCCGCCTACTATATTAAATAAAATTAAATCTGTAATTGTATGAATTGACAGCTTGTCAATCAAAATACATTAGTGGTGAATAGTTTAAATTTGTGTATAAAGTGTTTGTTTTAAATATGAATAAACAAAGTGGATTTATTAATGACGAAAGTGATGATAAAATATTGAATGAAAATGAGTGAGTACCTAGGTACTCTATATGCATACATTTTATTTTTGGTGTGTAATTACACTATTTATACCTAATTATTTATACCTATTATTTATACCTAGCTATGTGTGTATATTTTTAATATTGTTTACCTATTATTGAAGCAAAACTTCTTTAGGTGCGACTAGGGGTAACTCTAACGTTAGATTCTAACGGAAGATTCTGATGGAAGTAACGGTGTGATTTCAGCTATGGGAGGGGCTTAAATTTTCAAAATTTATTTATGAAATTTTCAAAATTTTCAAACGGTTTCAAATACATTAATGGTGTTTAGAGAGTAAAATCTATGTTTTACATTTTAGTTATCATAAACCTATTATCTTAATATATATAAATTACGTGTCACGTTGTTTGTCCGCAATGGACTCCTAAACTACTAAACCGATTTTAATCAAATTTGATCCAACTTGAAAGATAGGATAGCTTACATTTTAATTTATAGTCGCAATATTATTTTATTGCAAATTATTTGTTTATTATATTAAATATGATATTATCATTTTGAAAGTCTTCATGTAAGGTCTTAATAGCTAATTTGGATTAGCGGCTGATTATGACATTTCGGTTGGGCTATCGTAATCGGATCGATTACGCCAGAGGGAAGTTTTTTTTTTTACATGTGATAACAATAATTATTATTTTAATTTTAACTGTTAATAAAATAAACTATTTTAGAAAGTTTTAAGATACAACTACCCTTGATTTTGGTAACAAGGAAACAATCCTCTCTATGATCAATCAGAGCGTTGTATGACTTTTTATTTTTGAAATATCAAGGATGCTGTGCATTGTTGAGATGACACTTAAATTAAGTTTTAATTATTAAAAAGTTTTAACATAAAACTTGTGGTATGTGCTTTGAAACTATACAGTTTAATAAAAAGTGATTAGTGAATAGTGTGTTATCAAGTAAACGGTAAGTGTTAGTTACCATTTAATAGAATTAACTTACATTTCATTCAAATTTTACTGAATTCATTAATTAACTTATTCTTTAATTTAATTGTAATCAATGTTAATGAACGACATTTTGATAATGAAATATTTATAAAATAGTAATATGACCTATACATCAGTAATAAAAACTTTCTACTATAAAAAGTTATTTTTATAAATTGTGATTATTAATTATTTGTGCTTCATTGTTTAAAACTCTTTAATTAAAATTAGAATATATACATGTAAGTATTATTACATCCCTAACCCTATCCCTATCCCTACTAATATTATAAATGTGAATGTAAGTTTGTTTGTTACGCTTTCACGCGAAAACTACTCAACCGATCATCATGAAACTTTGTACACATATTCTTGGAGGTATTAGAAGTACCAAAGGATACTTTTTATTAAAGAAAAATATTTTTTATGAAAACTAAAAAAATTGTTTGTCAAAAAATCTCAAAAACTAGCTTCTTCAACGCCATCTAGCGGTTCAGTAATGAAGTTCCAACCCTGAGTAGGCCACCGTAAGGTGGTGCAGTTAATATCTTATAAATTTAAACTAGCAATTACGACTGATACAGTACTATGGCGCCACCGTAAGGTGGAGCAGTTTGTATCACATATATTTAAACGAGCAATTCTTACTTAAGGTTTATGACGCCACCGGAAGGTGGCGCAGTTTATATCTGATATATTTCAACAAATTCTTGCTAAATTAAATAATATGACGTAAGGGTTGTAAGGTGTCGCAGTTGCTACCTAATATATTTAATCGATAAATTACAAAATATAATTAAAAAATAGTATACACCTAATAACTTACGAGAAAATATGATAAAAACGATAAAATAAAAAAAAAATGAAAACAAAATAAAATCGTAAAAATTTGAAAAAACCAAAAAAGACATTAGTTTTATGCGGTACGAAGTCCGCCGGGTCAGCTAGTTTCATATATAAAAAATAATGATAACTTTCAAATTCCTATTTCTAATGAATAATATAAATATAATATCTCATTTTTTGTAAAGTATATAGACAATAAATATAATTGAATTGTAATTAAATATTTATTTTTCGATACGTACGTCAAAAAGTTTTACTTCAATCGCGCGTAAAGGTTACACGCACACTCTTTTTTTTAACAAACCTTGCTTGGGTGGCCGCCTTAACAATTTCATCTGGTATAATTTCCATTAATTCACAATCAAATGCATCATTTTAAATATCCATTTTATAATAAATTTCACGTTTTCAACTAAACGTCAAAATATGTATATAAACAATTACTTTATCAACATTTAAAATTTTTTAATGCAATAGATTGTTTATAAATAAAATTGTTATCTATTTGTGTTTACCAATAAATTGTTAAGTTTGTCTGCTGTTATCACTTATCCCGAATCCACGAAGGAAAAATTATCACAATTGGTGTCAGAAGTGAGATAAGTGAAAGAAGACGTTGAAGTCCATGGTAAACACAAGAACTACTAACTACAACAAGATGGAAGAAATTGGGAAATTGTTGAAAGCTATGAAACTGCGTTAAGAACAGCGCAGAAAAGAAGAACGAGAAAAGAGAATAACTAAACGTGAAGCAGAAGAACAGCGAAAGAAAAGAAATGATCATGAAGATATTTCTTGATCTGAAAGAAAATAAAGTAAGTAAACAGGAATTAGAGGAAACCAAAGAAGAGCTTCAAGAGCACGTTAAGGAAACCAAGGAAGCCCTTCTACAGCAAATCCAAAAAACTAAACAAACTTTTCTTCGACTTGAGGGACAGAATGTAAGAAACTCTTCTCCATCTACGATTGTGACTCCATCTACGATGGTGACTCCATCTTACCAGGATATAATTAAGCCCCCTACGTTTGATGTGAAACCCCCCTGGAACATCTACAAAAGAGAGTTTGAAGCGGCAGAAAGTAACGGCTGGATCAATAAGCAGAAAGCAACAGCTCTTATGCTAGCCTTGAGGGAAAAAGTTTCCGAAATATACAGATTGAGAAGCAGCGCAACTATGAAGAAGTAGTATAAGCCCTAGAAGTTAGGTATGGCAGCCAATATCTGAAGCAAGTATATCAGAGCCAATTAAAATCAATATTGCAAGAAACATCCGAGACTCTACAGGAGTATGGGGCTGATATAGAGAGACTAGTCAGATTTGCCTATCCAGATGTACCGGAAGAATTCAGTCATCAGCTGTGTATGAGTAGTTTCATCGATGGAGTGAAGGACACGGACATGCAGCTAGCGTTAAAAAGCTAGGACGTCACCAAATATTGAAGGATGTTTTTGTTCATGCGCTGAAGTTTGAAGCAGCGAAAAATGCCTCCCGTCAGTATCATAGGTCCATCATGTAAGGATGGTAGCGGAAGAGAAAAAAGATGATCTAAATCAAACCTTATTAGCCATAAAAGAAGTTTTGGACCGCTTGAAGAAACGCACAACAACCAATTAGAGAAAAAGACGGCCAAAATGTTTCAACTGTGGACGAGAAGGTCATCTAAAGCTTGACTGCTAGTCTCGATCAAGATTTAAGGATAGGTGGAACTGGAGACACACTGCATCCAAACCTGAACAAATGAGTTCACAAAAACTCTGCTCAGCCAATGTAATGGGCCGTCCAAGTAGATTCACGGTCGATACAGGAGCTACACGAACGATAATGAGAGCTGACGTTTCTGACCAGCGACAAAAATTCCAAGTTTTGCAAACGCCAAGAAACAAAAAACAGATAATGCATACCCGATGAAGAATGTGCGAATGTTACACAAGAAAGTATTCGGCAGATTACGCTATATCTGATGATAAATGTGCGAAAATTACGCAAGCAATTGTTCAGCAGATTACGACTACCCCTGGTGATTAAAGAACAAGCTGAAAGGCGCACAAAGTCAGGATCCTGACCTAAAGCTAGTCCGAGAATGGATCAACGAATTTTTCAGTGGCAGAAAGTCTTGAAATATGGTCAACCAGTTAAGAGTTTTTGGCTACAGTGGGACTCACTGTGTATCCGAGATGACCTTATCACTCGGAAGTGGGAAAGCCTAGATGGAAAACTGGTGCGTTATTAGACCGTACTTCCAAGAGGATGCGTTCCAGACGTACTAAAAGAGCTTCATGATAGCCGTTCCGGAGGATACTTTGGAGTGAGTAAGACATTGGCCAAAGTACGTGAAAGATACTACTGGGTAAACTGTCGCCAGGAAATGGAAGAAGTCGAAGGAGGGTCCTAAAACGAGGTTGAGCAGTGTCCACGATTCTGCCAGGTCAAAACTGCAGATGACAAGTGACAGGATGAAGGTCAGATTTGACAGAAAGTCGACGCTAATATCCTTTAAAGAAGGCGATGCAGTATGGTGATACCAACCTCAGAGAAGAAGAGGATATTGCCCTAAACTACAACGACCTTGGTAAAGAAGAAAATTAACGACCTAGTCTATAGGATCCAACTGTTACCGAGAAGCAAACCGAAAGTCGTCCATATCGAAAGGTTGTGCCCCTATAATGGACGTGACCCTCCAAAGACTTAATGTAACATTCATAAAAAGGTGAACACACAGACCCGAACGAAAAAATGAACAGTATAGAGAAGGCAAAACTCTCGGTGATAAATATTTTCCGTTACGAATAATAAAATCTAAATTTTTTAATCTCTTGTTTACAACAGAAGTTACATGTTCACGAAAATCAAGCTTAGACTCCAATACAACCTCCAGATCCTTAATAGAATCACATCTAGTCAGAATAACAACAGAATAAGAAAAATCAAATGCAGAATTTATTCTGGAACTAGTTGTACTCGCAACGTCGTTCGCGTGGCGTGTGATTGTTGTATAAAAATTTCTTACCCCACCTCATTTAAGGAATGGGAGAGAATTTTTTTTACACCAGATGTTAAGTTGAAAGAAGACAAATACATCTGTGAAAACCGCATTCAAATCGGATCAGTAGTTTTCATGTGATGCGCGCACAAACATACAGACACACAGACAAAAAAATCTAACCACATTTTTGGGTTCTATTTTGATTTTTGTATAAAAATTTCTTTCCTCACCCCGTTAAAGGGGTGGAGGGAAAAAAATTTATACACCAGATGTTAAGTTGAAAGAAGACAAGTACGTCTTTGAAAACCGCATTTGAATAGGATCAGTAGTTTTCATGTGATGCGCGCACAAACATATACATTTCTACAGTTTTATTATATGTATAGATAAGTATAACAAGAGCATTTATTCACATTTAAACTGAGGAAGTTGATATCGGACCAATGTGACAACCCATTCAGATCCTTCTTTAGCAAGCTTGTATTACCATCACAAGACACTGTATTAAAGAGCTTGATGTCACAAGCATAAAACTTGAGTTCTCAATGTAATAGCTAAGTTAGTACACAAAAAGTACAGATAAAATGGAACCAACATGAAATCCCTAATACCCTACGGAACCCCTGAAAGGACATTTATCCCATTTGATAAAGAACCCTAACACACTGGCACCAATGAAAAAACGTTCTAACCTACTGAGCAACAACCCGTTTAGACTTAAAGCACGAAGCTTTTCAATAAGTAACCAAACGCATTTGAAAAATCCGTATATACAGTGTGTCCCAAAAAGGTTTATACAAACGAAGGAAAGTTATATCTTGCATGTCACCAAAAAATTTCTTCATAAAATACTCTGCATGACTTGGACATCCATAACCAAGCATGAAAATTTTAAGGCATTTGCTGGAATACAGGGCAAATAAAAAAAATATTTTTGCTAAAGAATGAATGAAATTGAGAGAAAAATGTTCATTTTTCAAAATCGCTGCGTATCTAAGGAAAAATTATCAAATATTTCAATAAACGTCAGCAATTGTTAATTAAAAACAATAAAAAAATAACTACTACTGACAACCTTTTTATCAATGAGGCAACATTTTCATACAAAAGTAACTAATAATTTACGCAAAATAACTAATATAATTTACAGAGTAACCAATATATCCACCGTCCCTTTCTAAACAGATAATTGTTCTTTGATTAAATTGATTGATGACATTTTCTTTTTCAATACGTTCACATTCTTCTTTTATTACTCTTTCTAAATGGTCAACATCTCGAAATGGCCTCTTAAGGTAAACCTTTTGTTTTAAATAGCCCCACAAAAAGAATTCCAGAGGGGTAAAGTCTGGAGACCTCAGATGCCAAAGAATGTCCACTTACCTCCCAATAACACTAGATTACATTTACTAACTTAAACATGGGTAACTAAATTACTTCAGCAGTTTTAAGTTATTTTCTTAGTAAAATGTAACAATTGATAATGTGTTTTTTAAAATAATTTTTTGCATTCATGCAATTTTAGGAAAAAGTATTGGCCAACAATTTTGTTTTTATCTATACAGTTGTTTTAAACGAATACGAGAAGCGCTACGATTTTGATGAATGAAGATTTTTCTATCAATTTCATTTGAATATTTAGGTAATCTTTAGCAGAAATATTTTTTTATTTTCCCTGTATTCCAATACTTAATTATGGATGTCTAGGTAATGCAGAGCATTTTATGAAGAATATTTTTTTTAACAAAAAAGATAAGATTTTCCTCCATTTGTATAAAAAATTTTGGGACACACTGTATACACTGTTGATCTGTAAATGATTCCCAAAGGCATCAAGCATGTAATTGTGATAAACTAATAAATTATATTCAAACTCGTGCGTCTAGCGGTAAAACCGTGCTACTCAGGAATAAGAGAGATGTGATCTGATATATTCTGTGTAAACAAACAGAGTCCAACGCTTTGGCAAACAAGATCGGAGACAAATACCTTCATAGTTCTTAATATCTAATATATCACCTGACTTTAATACCTATGGGTGTTACATAACTATACTTCTAATATGTGGAAAACTACCAAACTGCAAGAATCTATTAAATAAATGATGGATAAATAATTTCTCCACGACCATTAATGAATGTAATAATTCCTTCATTTTTAATAATAGAAAGTGTTAATTCTCACTCTTGAGATAGAATATTAATTCTGAAACACTTGCTTCTTATGTGTTTTGCATGTATTTCCATTCTATAACTAGTGACGGAATAACATTTTGTAATTGCTCAACAAAAAACATAGATTGCCATGCGAATTTCAAAACTGTCACTCAGTTTGTCAGTGCGACGTTTTAATTGTTTTGCTACATATTTCAATTTAAATAAACAGAATTATTACATGGTCGTGGAGAAAATACAGTCTGTTACACGGTTAGAATGAAAATTCGATTACTCGTGGTTTCTCTCGCTCGCTACGCTCGCCATCGGAATTTTCCGCTCGTATCGAATTCTCATTCTAACCTTGTTACAGAATATACTAATCAGTGTATTTACACGCAATTTTCGAGAATGCCTAAGTGGACGCAATCAAGATTCTCACATTGAATGACTGAATTACCTACTATAGTCGGGCATATTGGGAGAATCATTTTTGTATACAGTAAAAAATAAACTAGCAAATTTTATGATAATTCCTCCCAACAGAATCATGAAGGAACTTTTCGGATAGAAACGAAAAATACTTTCTCAAAGAATTTACATGATACCAAGAATTTCTAGGTTTGGTTTATAATTTATATGATTTTCATTATTAAAAATATATTAAATGTTCATTTAACTCTTGCACTGATTTTATAGTAGTAGTAGTAGTAGTAGTATTTATTTCAAACATTTTTTGCTAACAAAGAACAAAAGTTGAAACACGTCACAAACAATACACTTAACATTTAGATATTTTTACAATGTAAAAAATTATTACAAATATTACAATCACATTTATATCTTTACATAGTAAATAAAAGTAAATAAAAATCATTAAAAACAGTAATGTTACCAATTTTGAAACCAAAATAATCCCACGAAGTAACTATTTTCTTGACAAGACCTCATCACAAGTGTATGGCTCGATGTCACATATAAAATTAAAAACTAAATATTTAAATTTTTGTATATTATTTTCATTTTTAAGATAACTTGGCAGGCAGTTAAAGAACTTTATACAAGAGTAGTAAGCCCCTTTCTCGGTTTTGGTCAGAGAATGCACTGGAGTTTTGTAGTTTGCTTTATTTCTAGTATGTTAGATGTGATCAGTTATATGTTCTTCAAATCTGTCTGAATACTGTTTAATAAACACGATGCATTCAAAAACGTACAGTCCAACCACCGTCAGTAGTCTCAAGTTTTTAAAGACCCCCCTACAGCTTTCAAGTGGGCTCAGTTTCTTAATAATCCGTATTGCTTTCTTTTGCATTATGAAGACAGAATTGATGTTCGAGTGCCCCCATAATATAATACCATATTTGAGATGTGAGTAAAAATTTGCAAAATATGCAACTTTTAACGTAGCATAATCGACATTCTTCGCCAAAACCCTTAGTGCATAGCATGCTGAAGACAATCTGTTGGTTACCTGTTCAATATGAGAATTCCAATTTATATATGGATCTAAATGAAATCCCAAGAATTTTAAACTTTTGTTGTTTACGGATATTTGTAAATTATTGAGTACTACTTCTGTTGGTATGACATTTTGGTTTTGATGCGTTTTGAAAAACATACATTGAGTTTTGGTTTGGTTGAGTATTAACCCATTATGTTCATACCAGTTTTGTAGTTTTAGCATTTGTGAATTGCTTTTTTCATATATCTTATTTACAGAGTTTTGTTTTATTAAAATGTTACAATCATCAGCATAATTTATTAACAAGTTATCTAGTTCTATGCAGTTTGGTAAATCATTTATAAATATTATAAAAAGAAGTGGACCAAGGATACTCCCCTGTGGAACACCTAAATTGGAGTACAGCATTTCTGAGGTTTCCACCATAGAACCGTCTCTGATCACTACTCTTTGAGGTCGATCAGTTAAATATGACTCAATCCACCTATGGGCGGCTCCACTAATACCATATTGGTACAACTTGTCTAGCAATATATCATGTCTAATGCAGTCAAAAGCTTTTGATAGATCTAGAAATAGACCACATGCAATATCACCTGTCTCCATTGTGTCATATATTTCGTTAATAAACTCAAAAGTTGCCGTAGTTGTTGATCTTTTATTTAAAAAGCCATGTTGGAAATTTGATAAAAGATTATTGTTTTGGAAGTGATTTAAGATTCTGTTAAACATAGCTTTTTCAAAAATTTTAGAATAAGATGGCAAGAGACTTATTGGTCTATAGTTTCCATACATTTCACGGTCTCCTGCTTTATAGACTGGGAAGATTTGAGCATATTTAAGTTTTTCTGGGTACACTCCTTGTACAAGTGATTCATTTACAATATGCAAAAGCGGATGTATTACTTCCTTGATACATTTCTTTACTAAAAATAAAGGGATTTCATCATTTCCTGAACATTTTTTGTTTTTTAAAGATTGGACTATATCATAAATTTCCTGTTCTGTTACTGGTTTTAAGTTTAATTTTTTCTGAGTTGGTGGTAGATTTAATTGAGGTTTGATTATATCTAATGTTTTGGTTTTGTCATCTACTATGTCCTTGAAATAATAATTAAATTTATCTGCTACATACTTCAGATTGTTATTATTTGCTAAAATACCCTTTGTTACTTGTTTACCATTGCTAGTTAATTCTTTAACTATCCGCCAAGTTACCCTTGATTTATTATCAGCATGAGATAGACGTGCTTTGTACCCCTCCTTATTACTTTCTTGTAGTATTTGAGTGTAAGTCTTTTTTAGTTCATTGTATTTACTTTTGCATTCATCAATATGTTTAGACAAGATGTATAGTATATCAAGCTCATTTTTTATTTTTTTTATTTCCGATGTGTTTTCATAAAATGGCTTATTTTTCTTTTTATGTTGTATTTTTTTAACTGGGAAATGTGTGTCAAAATAATAAAGAAAAGTAGAAATAAATCCGTCCCACATCTGATTTATATTTTTAGATTTATATACCTTAGTCCATGATTCATCTTTCATTGCACCTTTAAACTCCTCAATATTACGTTCTGAAAAAATTCTGTTAAAAGTACATTCACGTATCGATAGATGCAAGTCTATCAGTATAGCACTTTGAGCCGTGTGATCAGAATTATGAAGTTCCATTACTTTTGTAGTAAGCTTTAGATTTCCATCTACTATTATATTATCTATACATTTTCTGGTTGTCGCGGTTATACGGGTAGGCTCTTTGATTGATGCTACTAAATTATAAGATTTGAGCAGGTTTAAAAATGCAATAGTGTTAGTATCATGTCCTAAAACATCAATATTAAAGTCTCCTAGAATAATTAATTCATTACCTTCATTAAAAACTTTACAACATATCATATCTAAGATATCAAGAAATTTCATAAAATTATTTTGGTTAGAATTTGTTGATGGTCTATATATAGTTAAAATTACAAACTTTGTTCCACTAAAAGTACATTGAAGTGCAGCACATTCTAGTATTCTTTTTTCTGATAGTTGTACTAAATCATTCCTGGCCACTGCTTTCACTAAAGGTGACGTATAAACAGCGGTTCCTCCATGTTCACCTTCTTCACGGCAGAAGTAAGAGATGAGTGTATAGTTCAATAGTTTACGTATTTTAATTTGATTATTACTAAGCCAGTGTTCAGTAATTCCTACAATATCTGGGAACGTTTCACATAGTGTAGTTTCTAGTCCTAATTGCCCTGTATTGAAACACTGAATATTTTGATGAAATATATTTATATTTTTTGTTTGTTTACTTTTCGTGTTTTTATTTTTATTTTCAGATTTTACTTGATTGTTGCGTGGGATTTTGATATCCTTGGCACTCTGAATACTTTGATTGTTCACACAAACACCAGTACTGTTTTTACGTAGGCTTGATTTACCGTTAGAGAAGTTCCTATTTAAAAATCCTCAGTACGTCTATCATATTCATGATACTTTCGGAAGTCAAATCTTTTATATGCCATAGACTTTGGCCAGGTTGTTGGTTTATATATTTCATCCTTTAGCTCAAAATTTATACCGCACATAAAACATTTATTTTGATTTTCGCTTGTTGGGAGTTCCTTAATTAAAATATCTGCGTTTTCAAAGACCTCCTGTTCTTTTAAATAATTTAAGATCTTATCTGAAGTGACGTCCCTTTTTATTCGATATAGATAGAGCCAAGCCCTTTTGTGTATCCCAAAATCTTTGTTATTGTCATTTTCACCAAAATTCTTTTTTATTTGTTTCCTTTTCTTGTTTGTCACTTTTATGTAATCATTACTTTCTTGATTAGCGTGGTCTGCTGAATCTTGATTTATGTGTATCAGATCATTCATTTTCTGAAACTGTGTATCTTGAAGTTGATCAGCATTTGACATTTCAGATTTGTCTAGTTTTCTTTTATTTTCGGTAAGACGTGGCATCGTTGTGTTGTTTACCTTATTTGAATTTGTTTGTGTTGATTTTAAAGCTTTACTGTCTCCTTCTTTATTTAGTTCATTAACAGACAGTTTTTTGCTGGAATCGTCTGCTATCACAGACTGGTTTATGTTTTTCGTTTCAAGTTTATTAGTTTGGGCTATTTTTTGCTCAAGGAGGTCGTTTGTTCGTTTAAGTAGGCGATTATTTTCTAGTAGTATATTATATTTATCATCTTTTTCACATAACAGTTTATTAAGTAGGTCAATTTCTTTTTGTAAATTGTGCAGCTTACTGTTAGATCAGGTTCTTTTTCGTCTAATTGATTTTTTTCGATCTCACAGCACCCAGAACAGACTATTCTTGTGTCACACAATTTTTCACATTTTAACTTTTTGCTCGCCGCGCAGGAAAAGTGGAACACATTTCCACACTTTATGCACACTAACACACTAGTTGCTTTAGTTTGGCAACATTTAAAACCTTTTTCTTTGAAGTTTTCCTTGGTAATAAGACAGAGCGCATCTGACACGTCCGCACCAGTCGGCGCCATCTTTTATACACACAAAAAACAGCAATTTTACTCACTTTTTCCTGAAAAATCTGTTAAAATGTTCATTTCTGAGACATATTTTCTACATTAAAACGGGTTACAGCTTTTTTTCTTGTCTTAGATAATGATCCAATTTTGAAGAGCATCAAAAAACAAACATAATCCATATTTTATAGACAATTTAAAATATTATTAAAAATGGCAAGGTTCGATTATTTTATTATCTTTTTTCTTTAATTTTAAGTATACCTATTAGATCTACTGTTATTTCGAAGTATTTGATTTGATTGTTAGTAAACACTATATAAAAAAAATCGAATAGAGGTTGACCTTAAAGGGCATCCTTGCAACTTCCCGCTAATTTTAACCGCAAAGCTATTTTGACGTTTTTTTTGGAATGTTTAAAAAGCCATAACTTTTTAACGCGTTATTCGATTTTGATGTTCAAGACGGCATTCGACGCATTTTTTTGAGACATAAAAATGTTTTATGAAGTGCAAAATCAATTAGTAAAAAAATCTCTAAAATTTCAAAAAAAATAATTTTTCGACAACGATATCTCACGAACGAATCAACCTTTAATTTGCAAAACGGCATTCGACGTGGTTTTTAAGTTTAAGAGCTGATAAGGTTATGAAATTCATCGATGTAATAGACAAAAAGATATGCCCAAAAAACATCATTTTTACCAATTTTCGGTTATTTTGAAATTTCTCGAAATCTACCGGTCCGAATCGGTTCAAACTTACAGTAGAACGCTTTTTAGTTCATTCCGATCGGTCAAGTCGTTCAAAAGTTATAAGAGGTTTACATACATCCACACACACACACATACATACAGACATACAGACACCCTCGTAAAAATAGTCAGGGGAGGTTCCAAAGACCTAAAAACGTCGAGATCCGATAAAAACTCGATTTTCGAAACACGGGGTAAAAACAATACACCTTCCCGATTTTAAGAAAAAATTTAATTTTTTTAGCGGGAAGTTAAAAATAGCTTTAAAATAACTTGAGTTCAATTATTCAACTAAACTTCAAACTTGAAATAACCTGCTATAAGAGATTATCGCATTGGATATAAAAAGTAAAACAAATAATTTATTTGTACACAGGAAGTTATTAATGCTTTTAGAGCGATACAATTCAAAATACCTGTAATCACAAAAGTCGGACTAACCAGGAAACGCATGAAATGGACTTGTGACTTAATTATATGGTCCAGCATTTTTTAAGCGGTTTCCAGATCTGTAGCACATCACCAAATAACGACGAGCCATTGTAAATAACAATGTAAATGAGCCAATTATTTACATAACCCTGGCTGCAGATAACAACATTAGAGACTACAACCTTAACAGATCTGATAAGCTGTCTGACGATATTCTAGAAAATACTGCAAACAGTGCAAACAATGCTTGAAGCAAACTTTTTAAAGCTTTTGCTGAGTATAATGGTAGTAATCCCACTTCAAGACCAAAACTACCCAAATTAAAAACCAATAAGAACACAAATAATGTTATTCAAGTCCGATTGCAACTAAGAATAGCGAAGAAGAGCAACAAAAAGTATGAATTATCAAAATACCCAGAAGTTAGTTAACCTACGGAAGACAACGATTACTAAAAAAGTCCTCTAAAATGTAGAATATATTGAGAACTTGGACACGTAAGGAGTGTCTGGTGCACCGGGAGACTGCCATATTTTACATGGATCGAAGCAGCAGAAGAACTAAAAAGGGTTGGTTTCAGAAGGGCGACCATTGACACAAACCAAACATTGCTTCGATAAGATACCAAACCAATAACTTTTACATCGATGGCACCATCGACGGGAAGAAAAGCGCAAGGTTAATGTTTAAGAAATGGTCAAGAAAAGATAAATGTCGTTCTGTAGATAGCAACTGTAAATCGCCCCTGGGAAAAAGCAAAGGTTCACAACTAAACGGCTAATTATATTCAGTTTAGCTCTACACAAACCTCCCATTCAACTTTTAGAACGGAAATGAAAGAAGACGTTATCTTGGGAATGTATGTTTGAAAGCTCACCAAGCGACCAGTTTGCATGTTTAGTCTCTGTTATGTTACTTCGTAGAATATATTGTTAAACCGACTCTAGTGTTGTAATATATACACACCTAGACTTATACTTATACATGAAACCACGTTCGTCCGGCAATTTCTTTTTTCTGCCAACAAAAAAATACCTTATATCGTAACAACATACGTGCTAAGAAAAAAAATATTGCTCTTACTAAAATAGAAATAAACGAAAGAGCCGTAGCAGAGGTAGTGGCCGGATTCATAAATTTGTATGTGAATGATTTAGCAAAATCTTTATCTGATATTCGTGTTCAGCGACCCCAAAAACCTCCTAGTACCAAGTGCACACTCATTTTGTATCGAATTTGCATAAAATTCCTGGAGACGAGGTCGGTCTTAAGCCCCAGGTGTTTCGGAGACTATCGCCATTATAATATTCGTATTTAGCGACCAAAAAAACCGCCGATTACCAAGTGTGCACTGATTTTGTACAGAATTTACATGAAACCCCAGGAGAAGAGGTAAATACCCTAGGCACCAAGTGCCGCGGAGACTTTCGGCATCATGATATTCGTGTTCAGCGATCCGAAAATCCCGAATACATAAATTGAACCCATTTTCAACAATACCTATCAAGTTGTAATTTTTCTATTGTAGCTGTTCGGAATGCACTTTTCGAATGGGGAAATTTCCCATTTTTACATTATGAAAAATAGCAACAAATTTCCTGATACTGTAACGAATCCATTGCAACAATCATTCCGATCAATCTTACGTTACAATTTTTCGACTATTCGTAAAAACTCTGTTTATGTAGCCAACAACCTCAAAAGCATAGTGCAGTACCTATATACTGTAACCATGTGATGGTACTATAGACTACAATACAATACTCATTACTGAATATTATTATTAATAATATTAATATAAAATATATACTAAACTTAATATGTATACCTACGTGACAGAATTAGAAAATAATTTGTCAAACACAATGTGATACGTCACTATGATATTCAAAACTTTAGCTCTGACTGTATTTTGTATATCTATCTCTTTTCAATGTACTGCATGTTTAAATGGTATTCAAAGGACTAATAATATGTAGTAAATATTTCCTCTTTGTTTTTACCGACCAATATACCTTATATGTGTTTCTGTCTCTCTCTTATTCACACCATTGCATATGTCATGATTTTTTTAATTTTAACCCCACACAAATTTCTTCCGCCAAGTGCACGAATAGAAGTATAACTTCAAAATTTTAAAATGTTCCAATACAAAATTTCTAGTTGCAAATATAGTGGACAGTGTTAGGGTATGCATACCAGAAGTAGATCGTGCCAAGGCAGGTAGCCTAAACGTAATTGGTGTTATTATGTCGGTTAGTGATAATAAACCATACAAGATAGTAACAAAGTATGGAGTTTTAAATCAGCTGTATTCTCGAAATGAGTTTTTTCAAGGAAACCAGTATTTATCAGGTTCCTAATACAACGTGCAGTATGTGAGAATGTGCTTGCTAAGACTCAAATTTGGGATGATAATGTTATCAGAATTGTACTGGAGAATCCAATTCCAATCACTGCAAGTGCAAAAAAATGCGCGTTCTTTGAAATTCTAAATGCCACAGGAGTCGTTATAATTAGTGTTATTTTTTACATGCGTCTATATTGTTTCATTTGAATGTTATTTTTATTGCAATTTTAAGTGCCTCTTTTAATTTTGCTACTATTCTGTTCCACAAAGGTATTTCATGTATATGAGTTTGATACTACCTAGTTAATGATTACTTTCCTAATTTAAGTGTTGATATTGCGATAAAGAGCAATAAGTATTTTTGTTTACGTCAATAAGAGATTTTTGTTTTTAATTTTTTATAAAACGGGTATAATAGTACTCTTGTATTATGATCTCATTGTAAGTGGGACTATGTGATATACTTGATAAATAAAATAGCAGTTTGACAAAAATCCTTGAGTCTTAGTTTATTTTATTGCTTGAATGATCACCTTGGTGATCATTCTAAAATCATATTTTTTACACTTAAATAACAGCTATGTATATTATTTTGTTATTTCTAAGTACCCTGTGAAGCGAAAAGTGAAACAATTTAGATCTAGACAAAAAAATATTAAAATTCACCTTTTGCTTTCTTGTTAACTCGAGTTAAAGGAGTACTCACATATGAAGATATAGATATTAAATAGTGAGATAAGAAATACAGGTAAAAAAAATTAATAATAAATATACAGATAAGAAATACAAAAGAAATTACTCCCCGGTTAATTTAAATACGGCACTGCACTTTAGTCACAAATAGGTTATTCGGTATGATGTATAAAATTAAATTTCAATTTCCCAAAGAGATAAACGGTGCTTTCATTTACGATAAAGGTATAAATATAATACAAAAACTTACGTTAGCCTCTTAGTGTTTCAAAGATAATTTGAAGATCAGATTGCTTTATTCTCTCGGTAAAAGATACGGCACAATATAATTTTAAATCTCGACTCTTCTCTGGTCTCGATTAACAGGTAGTTTGAGAGTAAACCATCCTCCTAATCTTCATAGGTCTCTAGTAACGAAATACTGTAATATGACCATGCTACAGTCATAATTACTAGATATTTCAAGTAATCTTAAAGATAACACTGTCTGGGAATCTTTGGATAAACTTTCAATCGGAACAAACGAAACTAGGCACTAGAAACACTTCATTAGGTACTTCGTAATTTTAAGAAAAAGGATAAAAGACCGGGAAAGTTGAAACTAAATGACTTGAGATTTTAGTGGCAAATGCCACACCTTGAGTGAGTAACCGTTGCGTCGGGTCTCACTTAAGTAAATTTTACGAGAGCACGTGATTGAACAGAGGGTTTATGATTGGTTAGAGAACAAATCAATAATTTATCTCTAGAAATTTCGCTACGACAAAAGTAACGCATGTTTTTGGTCACGTAATCCAATTTCAGCAATTTCTCGAATAAAATGGAACGTTAAAAAGGCAGGGTTGGCTTCTAGTTAAAAAAGAAATTGTAAAAACGAAATTAAATAACAGGGTTTTTTAAAAACGCTAAAACATTCAATTAATCAAATATACACTTGTTCATATAATTCACCCGTTTTTATATCAGCATAACCTGAAAGTTACAAGTTAAAAGTAATAATAAATATTTTGATTATTATATGTTTTTATTATAGAATCGAAAAAAAAAACCTTAGATACCTACATATATCAACGAGTGTCTCGGGAAAATCTTTATTTCCGTGGTGTTGTAAACTAGTTTAATTTAAAACAGATTTACTGTCAAATCGTATTCTGTTTGATTTATATTTACTCTACGGTAGTATAACTTTCATAATTATTTTCAGCTAAAATGAGCATAACAGCAGACTGTGAATGGTCCGAACCGGCCACGAATTCAACAGAGGATATTGAAGCAGCTGAGAGAAACATACAATTTGAGGTTAGTAGGTATAATTCAAAATATAAAATTGACTTACAGCATGCGAGTCCAGTAAAAGCACTTTTGGGACGTATTACGTACAATATTTTTTTTAACCTGCCAGAATTTAGTAATTTCCAGTTTATTTTTGGGCCAAAAAATCTCATTTTGTCGGTCCGGGCCTGACAATTATGTGATAGTCCGGTAAAAACTTTTACCGGACTCATTTTTATTTTCCGACAAAATGAGATTTTCTGACCTAAAAATAAACCGGAAAGTACTAATTTCTGTTAATAAGAGATTTTTGTTGTTAATTTTTTTATAAAACAGGTATAATGTACTCTTGTATTATGATCTCATTGTAAGTGGGACTATGTGATATACTTGATATATAATTTCTGGCCGGTTTTAAAAAAATAGTTTTGTTTTCTTTTAATTTAAAAAACATTAGATTTTAATTATTATAAATAGTAGGTAATAGCAATTATTTCTGACCTCTCCAGAAATGTCTTTAACCATATACTACCAGATAAATCCAAGAAAACAACTGTATGAACAATTTATGATTTAAAAAAAATACCTTTGTTATCGGAGAATATTTCTAGGAAGTAAAATAGGAAATGAAGCAGTGTTGATCAAAAGGATTTATTATTAAAAAAATCAAATATATGTATTTTCACCTAAAAAAATTTAGAGGTTTTTAGATGAAGCATCACCATTTTTTTCGTTATGTCTTTGTAAGTACCAAAAAGATACATTTTATAGAATAGATGAAAACTGTTTGGTTTTTTTCGCGTGGTTCGACGATTTCTTCCTAAAGCCGTTTTACAACACAATAACAGTACTATTATAAAAAAACTAGGCATAAAGACTCTTGGTGTCTCAAGAGTTTTATTTATGACATGACCCTGTTTATGATTTTTCTCCCTTATGCAATTTATTGTTCGTTTTTTTTATAGATTTGGTAATCCTCTATTGTTTTATAAAAGGATATAAGCGATACAATCGTCGGACCACACGATTTTTTTACAAAGGAAAATTCTATTCTCGAAAAATTAAATTCAATTCACTTTATTAACTCAAACAATAGTATATTGTGTATCTAGTAGGAAAAGCGATACATTCCCGGACGACAATGTAAATTATTGGCCGAGGCGTTTAACCGAAGCCAACAAACATTGGAGTCCAGGAATGTGCTTTTACTACGAGATACACATACTATTTTTTCTTAAATCGCATATAATCGTAAATTAAGAAAGTATTATATATGCATAACTGTTTTAGATATCATCTTATTTTCTATAAAACCGTTTCGTTGAAATTGTTTGTTTATAATTGTTTATTTGCGTCACAAACCTGTCAGCTCAGTTAGATACATATTGCTTAAAGTTTTTTACCCACGACTCATAAGTAAATTTCCTGTTTTTTTACCTATATCTCTGTCGGTAAGTGTCAAGTTATTGAGGAGTAGTTTTATAGTTTCATTTACTTCACTAGTGAAGTAAGTTAATAGAAACCTGTATTATAATGTTGGTTGCCTACAGTAATCATTAAATTAAACTAACACTAAATTTTATGTTTGTTACTTTTAGTTTTATACAAAACCATTTGGTAAACTACATCGGTCTGTGGAAGTGGCCCCAATACATCTACTGCGATTCTTTCAAAAGGACTTCCAACCAGGTATTGCTGCATTTCCGCCTTCGGATTTCGGTGCGGACCCTTACTGGCAGCACATGTGGTGCATTTACTACACCAATCTTTAACATCGTTAGTGCAATTTACCCAGTAAAATCTATCTCGGATCTTTTGTAGCCTTTTCGTGATACCCAGATGTCCTCCAGAACTATCATTATGCATCTGTTTTAAAATTGCTGGTACAGCATTTCTTGGGACCACTATTTGTTTCCTTGTTTCTGTGCCCTCGGAATTTTCTACAAGTCTTTTAACCAGCCCTCCGTCCAAAATTAAAGAGTTACATTGGGACCAGTATGCTTTTAAAGCAGGAGAGGATGAGGATATCTCCCTCCACAACGGACGACGGTCCATTCTCTTCCACTCCCGAATCTTTCTCAGAACGGGATCCTTTTCTTGTTGCTCCTCCAGCATAGAGCTCTCGTCTTCTGGCACAACCTTAACTAAGGCAAGTTTTTCCTCGTTCTGTTCCATATGGGTACAATAGGGGCAATCAGGTCGACATGGTCTTCTGGAAAGTGCATCAGCATTACGATGTCTTGTTCGAGGTCTGTGCTCGATTTCAACATCATATTCCTGCAGTTTTTCGAGCCATCTTGCTATCTGTCCTTCTGGGTTCATAAAGCTAAGTAACCACTTTAAACTAGCATGGTCTGTTCTGATCAGGAATTTTCTGACATACAGATATTTATAAAAGTATTCGACGGATTTTACAACTGCTAACAGTTCCCTCCGAGTTACACAGTAGTTCTTTTCAGCTTTCGATAAAGTTTTGCTGAAGTAACCAACCACCCTTTTCTTACCATCTTATAGCTGTGACGATCCGGCTTCAATTCCCACATTGCTGGCGTCGGTGTCCAGAATAAGCTTACCATCAGGAAGTGGATAAGCAAGAACAGGTGCTGACGTAGGCTGTTTCTTCAATATTTCAAACGCCTCTTGACATTCCTGATCCCAACAGAATGAGTTATCTTGTTCTGTCAAACGTGTCAAGGGTTTGGCGATGTCTCCAAAATTTTTGACATATCGTCGGTAATAGGAAAAAAGACCCAAGAAACTCCGGAGCTGATGTTTGTCGATAGGGATTGGCCATTCCTGAACTGCTTGTATCTTAGCGGGGTCAACAGCAACGACATCCTTGCTTACGTTATGTCCTAAATAGTTGACCTGTCTCTGGAACAAGTGGCATTTCTTAACATTCAATGTTAGATTAGCGTTCTGTAATCTTTTAAAGACTTCTTCTTCCAGGTTAGATGAATGTTCCTTAAAGGTCTTGCTCATTATGATGATATCATCTAGATAAACTAGACAAGTTTTCCATGACAAACCCCGCAGGATGTTCTCCATTAGCCGTTCAAACGTCGCAGGAGCATTACAGAGGCCAAACGGAAGGACCGTGAATTGCCACAACCCTGATCCACTGGTAAAGGCAGTCTTTTCTTTGTCTGCAGGATTCATTTTCACTTGCCAGTATCCGCTTTTAAGGTCCAAGCTAGAAAACAAAGTAGAACCTGCCAAAGCGTCAAGGGCATCATCAATCCTTGGCAGAGGATAACTGTCCTTCTTAGTGACATCATTTAGCTTTCGATAGTCGACACAAAACCGCATTGATCCGTCTTTCTTTCTCACTAATACCACAGGAGAAGCCCACGGACTACTGGATGGTTCGACTATGCCATTTTGAATCATTTCTTTAAGGGCTCTGTCTGCTTCTTCCTTCTTAACTTGAGGCATCCTTCGGGGTACCTGTCGAATCGGACGTGCATCACCAGTGTCAATTCTATGTTGTACAATATCAGTTCTTCCCAGTTTACTTTTAGAACCAAATACAGGTTTATAACGGTAAAGTAGATCTCTTACCTGTTTCTTTTCTAATTTTGACAAAGAGGGATCTAATTTTGTCATTAATTCTTCAATTCCGTTGGTCTCATCTGTTTCCGTAACATTTACCTTGTGAATTATGGCTGTTACTGATTCTAAACTTCCCATTTCCGTGTCCTTTCGGAGAAGAACTGGATGATCGTTCAAGTTGATAACTCGGATGGGTACCTCTTTGGCGGATCTAACAAGAGTCTTACCCACAAGGAGTCCTTTTCCCAATTCATGGTCATGGTTCTTCGGCTCTATCATGGCTGGGGCGCCCTCTGGCTCCAGTCCATCCAACCGCGCTGTAACGACACATTCGCAGCTCGCCGATATTTCGATATCATCGATTAGCTTAATCGAGGCATTGTCAACTTGTTTTCGGTGCAGGAATATTTCTTTATTACCAGTACAAAGGATACGTCGACGAAGATCCAAATGAAAACCACAGTGGAGCATAACGTCCATACTCAGAACAACATCTTCATCAACTTCAGCCACCAGCACCGAGTGAACAAGAGAGGTTGAACCAAACTGTAGCGTCACCTGTATCTCACCGTAGACTCTAGCAGAATCTTCGGTAGCGGTACGCAGTCTCCAACTGGTAGGCCACATCTTCTTTCGCATAGTGATGGATGGTCGAACGATAGTTTTCATAGCTCCAGTGTCTACCAGCATGCTAAAGTTCTTCCCATCAATGAGGCCATCTACATATAAGCTGTCCACGTGATGTCGCAGAGTTGCCAATTTAATGGTGTGAGGGGCTTCGGGAATGTTTGGGGTCGATTTCGCCCTCCAGGAGTCGACCCGTTCTATTTTTCCTGCTGCTGGGGTACTTCAGCAGAAGAATTTTTTTTTTGGGGGCAAGTATTTCTTATATGGCCTAGTTCTCCGCAGTTCCAGCATCTCACTTCGCGTCGTTCGGGCATCGGCAGTTCGCGTGCGGGAAAGTATAACTTTCCGCACTTGTTAGGATAATAACTATTTACCATATAAGATAAGGGGATGTATTAGCCGTTAACGGGGAGTGTTTGAATAGTTCGTTGTCATTGTAAAACTGTTTAGATATTTTCCAGCAGAGTTCTTTTGAATCTGAATCTGAATTGGAAAATAAGTTGTGTTAAAAGTTTAATTTGGTGTCAGGTGTGGGGTGAAGATACAAGAATGCCTGGAAAGAAGATAAATGAACTATTGGTGGCTCAGATCAGAAAAGAGCTCGAAGAATTAGAGTTAGATATGTCCCAGCTACCACGACGATTGACGAGCCACCAAGAAGAACACACAACGATTTTCCCAGATGTCGCAACGAATCACGAGCCAACAAGAGGAGCTATCACAACGAATGACGAACCAACAAGAAGAGCCATCAAGTCAGATAAGAAGCCAGCGCGAAGAGATGTTACAGCTATCACAACGAATGTGTACCATACCAGAAGAGTTATCCAGTTTCTTCTCGCAGCAAATATCGCATTTGCGCTCCAAAATCTAAAATCTACTCTTCGTGATGAACGAAATAAACAAGTCGCGAGCTTGCGAGACGAGCAACATCTGCGAACAGGACCTTCGCAGGCGTTTGGCCCGTTGATTCGTTAATGGCCGATCGAATTGCTATTAGAAATAGGGAAATATGTCGATCCCAATTCCTCTGACACCACTTTTTACAGATAGTTGGCTATAGTCCGATTCATTCGTTCCACCATTCCATCAGACTGAGGGTGCATCCTTGTGGTTCTCGTTTTGTGGATGCCTAATCTTTGGCAAACTACTTGAAACAGCTTGCTCTCAAAATTTCTCTCTTGGTCTGAATGTAATTCTAGTGGTACTCCAAAATGGCTTACGAATTTTTCAACTAATATATCTGCTAAAGTGGTGGCTTCCTGATTGGGAACTGCTTAGGCTTTAACTCATTTAGTGAAGTAGTCCATTACAACAAAGATGTACTTATTTCCCATCTACTGCGAATCTTTCAAAAGGACTTCCGACCAGGTATTGTTGCATTTTCACCTTGGGTTTTCGATGCGGCCCATTACTGGCAGCACATGTGGTGCATTTACTACACCAATCTTTAACATCGTTAGTGCAATTTACCCAGTAAAATCTATATCGTACCTTTTGCAGCGTTTTCGTGATACCCACATGTCCTCCAGAAGTATCATTATGTATCTCTTTTAAAATTTCTGGTACAGCATTTTTTGGAACCACTATTGGTTTCTTTGTTTCTGTGCCCTTGGAATTTTCTACAAGTCTTTTAACGAGCCCAACATCCAAAATTAAAGCGTTCCAGTGGGGCCAACATGCTTTTAAAGCAGGAGAGAATAAGTATATCTCTCTCCACAACGACGACGGTCCATTCTTGTCCATTCCCGAACCTTTTCGAAACGGGATCGTTTTCTTGTAGCTCCTGCAGCATAGAGCTCTCGTCTTCTGGCACAACCTTAACTAAGGCGAGTTTTTCCTCGTTCTGCTCCACGAGGTTACAATGGGAGCAATCAGGTCGACACGGCCTTCTGGAAAGGGCATCAGCATTACGATGTCTTGTGGAGAAATGAGACTACCATGTGATTTGGTGTTTGGTTGTAAACTTGGTGAAGAAAATGCCCCTGAAGTATATGTCGCCGACCTTTAAAATCGAATGGAGAATATACACAACCTGGTGCGTGGCAAACTTCAATTATCTAGTGATCGGATGAAAAGGTACTTTGATACGCGGACAGTGGAAAAGGGTTACAAAGTTGAAGATTTAGTCTGGCTCTATAACCCCCGACGGCGTCGAGGCATTTGTCCCAAATTAGGTACAAAAAAACTGGGAAGGTCCATACACCATCAAGAAAAAAATTATTGATGTCATTTATTGGATCGTGAAAATTCCCAGAGGGAAACCCGACGTGGTCCATCATGATCGGTTGGCCCCCCACCAAGGAAACCACAGTGTAGGTGTGCAGCAGTTCCAAGAACATGGTATGGCTGGCTCAAGGAGTGTGCGGGATCCCGATTTAGGTAATAACATTCCACGAGAAATGAATCTAAGGAGGGGGCAGTGTAACAGGATAACCAAATTAGGAAAGGACCTTTACTTGAAAGACTGTTTTTAGGTTATTCTAGAATATTTTTACTCTTTTTAATGTGTACTGATTAGGTTCGATAATGTTTCTCGCAAATTCTAAAATGTTTATTTGTTCTATATAAGGGGATGTATGTGCAGTTAAGGAGGGTCCCCAAAAGTGTTTCAATTTAATGGATTGATAATTTCTTTATTATCTAAAGTTATATTAAATTATATTATTATAAAAGCTTGTAGCGATCTTCTGCGAAGATTATAGTTAACAAAAATTTCTGTTAGGTAGGTACTGATTGCAATAGAAAAAATATTGTATGCAATTTTTACTAATAAAACACACTGATTATATAGGAAACTCGCCTTTAACTTGTTTAGTATCCTACAACATGATCGTTTATGAATGGTTATCATTACATGATCATTGCGTCCTAATCTATTATTTATAATTTCAGTGTGGATCATATTTTCACCCAGTATTTGTTGGTGACTGGCCTCAACTTGTTAAAGATAGAGTAGATAAAAGAAGTAAAGTAGAAAATTACACTGTATCTCGTCTTCCTAAATTCACAGAAGAAGAAATTAGATACATCAATGGCACTTTTGATTTTCTAGCAATGAATCATTATATAACTTGGAATGTTTCCAATACAGATGAAGCTCCATCAAATATTACCAGTAACACAAATGACAGAAGAATAGCTGCAGCTATGTGGGCATCCGATGTTACGGGATCAAACGGTAATACGGTAAGTTAATAAAATCTCTATATTCAGGACTTCCCAACCAAGGGGGCACGCCTCCTTAGGGAGGCGTATAGAAATTTTCGGGGAGGCGTCGTACGTATTATGTGAGATTACATTACCAAAAAAAAATAACTAGTAGGTAAATAAGGAATATGCATGTGATTCAAATATAAGTGAATTATTTTTTTTAGCGTCTTTATGGCTAAATAAAGACTCCTTTAATATTATTTTATACTTAAACACTATTACTTTTTGATTGCAAAACAAAAAAACCACACACTATCGGGGATGATTTGATCAAACCATGTATCCTTAAAGCCACTCAAATAGTGTTAGGAGTAGAATCAGAGCAAAAAATGAAATCACAGAAGTGCGATGGTTATCAAAAGGCAACATTCTAGCTCGCCTTTATGAATTAAGAGAAGAGGTCATTCTCTTTCTTGAATTTATAGAAAATAATAATTTTCTGCAACTGTTCAAAGATTAACAATTTCAATGGAAGTCACCGAGTCACCAATATGGCACATGACCAGAAACCCATTTGTTGTCGATGTCTTACAATTACCTGAAGAAGTTCAAAAAGAATTGCTAGAAATGAAGGCTGACTCGACCATGAAAGATGACTTTTATCTCTTGACATTAAAAAATGCGAGACAATTTTTCAGGTCTAGTTTTAATAAAAACTAAGCAGCGAAATCGCCTTGCCGCCGATAGCGATTTAACCATAGCTTTAGCAAAGACTGAACCCAGAATCGACCAACTGGTACAGATTATTTATGCAAGCTCATTAGCAAGCACTTAAAAAGATGTATATATTTATTCTTTTATTTGACATATGTATGACAACCTTAAATGTAATTTTTTTACGTAGCTTGGGCAATAAATTTATTCTATTATTCTATTTTCTCAAAAAATAAAAATAAAAAATATCCTTTATAAGTTTTATTATTAAAACAATTGTGCAATTTTTTTAATAAATGATTATTAAACCGGTCGTGCATAAAAGTTTTCATGTATTTCGGGCGTAAACAGCGTTTATGCACCTTACGTGTTGATAGCCCTCGCCTGCGGTTTGGGCTCCTATTTACACGTTGCGGTCCATAAACGCCTGTTTTACGCCCTTGATACATAAATAACTCTTTTGGCTCGGGGAGGCTCGGTGTAATAAAGGTTGGAAAACCCTGCTCTATATAATCTATTATAAAATTGTATAGTTTTCCCTTTCAAAAAAAGTTCCATAGGTGTACCAAATTTTAATTACTTTGTTTATTGTTTTACAATAAGTGAATAATCAAACGACGTATCTCACAAATTGATTTTACATTCACGTACAGCCCCATCTATCTAGCGGCCCAAATTGAGAAATTTGAGGTTTAAAACAGTGCTCCGAATTGGTCACTAATTGGTCATAATTGGTCACTAGGTCCGACAAATTGGTCATTTATACAGAAATTTTTGCAATGAGTTTAATATATCAAGGTCATCCAAAAAATTTTAGCGGCTCAATTTGATCGTACACAGTTCAATCAAATTGAATTTAATTGGTCACAAACTGGTCAACATTGGTCAGTATATGATGATAATTATTGGTCAGCGTTATTGACGGAGTTTAAGCTAACAAACGCTAGTCGTCCTTGTACTCTTTGTGTATTTTTGTAGAATTATGCAATAAATATAAATGATTATTTATTAACTAAATAATGGCTTTCAAGGACAAGTAAATTTTGTGAGCGACCCAAAACCAAAAATTTGCGATTCAAAAAAAGATTTCTAAAGCTAAGAACATTTGAAAAATTTGTCAAAAGTTTTTAACATTTGGTCATGGACACAAAAAAAGTTATAGATTTTAAAATTTCAAGGTCATGAATTAAGACAAAAAAAAAATATTTAGCTGCCCAATATTGTAATTTAAAACTTCTTTAGTGTTATATTAATTGGTCATGATTGGTCACCTTTTTCAAAGCATTTTAGAGGGGGGGTTTCAAACTTAATTGATACATATGAATGTTTAGCGCCCCAATATTAAAATGCAAAGCTTCTCTGGTGCTGTATTAATTGGTCACTAATAGGTCAGTAGTTTAGAAGAATTGGTCACCTGTTTCAAAGGATCTTTCACAGGGTGTTTCAAACGTAATTAATACATATGAATGTTTAGCAGACCAATATTAAAATTCAGAGCTCCACTAGTACTTGGTGTGCGTTTTTATTACCCTACATTTTTTCAAAAATTATAAATATAGCACTGACCTTTAGTTGTGGGAAGTGCAATAGTATTTCTTCCATTAATTTTTCATAGGATTTTAACCTCTTAACGTCCCATGTTCCTAGGTAGTAACATTGAATTCAAATATTTAAAATTAAAATAAAACTGTAAAATAATTTAATTTATTAAATGTACACCACTGGTATGTCGATATAGAACCAACATCCAGTGTCCTCTGTTGTAGTGTAGCAAAAGGTTAAACTTGGCGAGGTCACAGTAAATGATTTTATATTCATTGAGTTATCAAGTGTGATTTTCCGTTAGCTGTTTTTATATTATTTTGTGATTACTGACCCATAAAAAAATACTGGTAAGTCTAGTAGGTAGTATATTAGTCTATAAATATGTTTGTTTTGGTTTTTTTTTTCTTTTATTTGTTCGTAACGTCATATTTTGGCAACGTTCCAAATCTGGAACAATGGAAACTGGTGGAACATATTATAGTTCCTATTGAGGAACACTGGGCATTTGGTTTAAAATATCTACAGAAGTTATTTTTTGTAGATATGGCTCATATACCAAGTGAAAGTGAGGATGAAAATCTCAGCGATTCGGATGGCGATTTTGAACCAACGATGTCAGACAATGAAGAGTTTTCAACCTCTGAAGATGAAACCTTAGAAGATGAAATCTCGGAAAATGAATTACCACCTAGTGGTGCGACATCTAAAAATAAGAAAAAAATTAGCTGGACTAAAGTAACGGGTGGTACAGATTTTGTTCAACCTGAATTTACTGTAGAAGATTTAGAGGATCAACCAGAAGTAGGAAGACCGATACATTATTTTCAACTAAGAGAAGAAAAGAAGCCAAACAAAACCAATTCCACAGTTCGACGTACGCACTGACAAGATCTCCCATTTTCCATGTGAGAAAGAAGAAAGACAGAGATGCAAAAAGCCACACTGCGGCCTTAAAACTTACTTTTATTGCATGAAATGCAATATATACTTATGTCTCAATAAAAAGAGAAACTGCTTTGCCGCTTTCCATGCCTGACTTTAATAGACCATTGTTCCATAATGGGAACACTGACTTGTTTTTTTTTTAATAATTAAAAAAATAAATTTTAAAATATACACATTTGTTTCTATGCTCATCTAAAGCAATGTTTTCAAAACGATAATTTTTTATCACAATTTAAAAAAAAGCGGATATTAAGAGGTTAACCGCAAAAAGGCTACAGACTGCGCACAATCTGCAATATTCGTCGATATATCCAATTCCAAGGACATAATAGTATATTGTTTTACGAGCAAGGAATGATACTCATTTCCCACGAGTACGATGTTTGCAACATGAGCCGCAGGCGAATGGTGCAAATCGTACGAGTGGGAAATGAGTTATTCCTTGCGAGTCAAACACTATACTTTTTCTTTGGTTATACCAAATAATAATACAATAATTCAAAAATAAATCATTTTTAATACAAAACAAAACATAACGATATAAGTTATATTATTTAAGTAAAATTAACTATTATTTACAATATTTACAGTTATCATACCTTAAATTTATTTGTTAGTTCAGAAAAATATGCTAAAAGCACAGTTTCTGAAACTTTTTTTCTTTTGCCAGGTCACGAAGCTTTTATATGCATTCTGGTACTTATGCTTTGAAATTTCGGGAATCAAATTCTGACAAACTTCGTTTGCCGCTTCTCTTATTTCAGGAGGAGTTAATTCTAATTCATTTTCATCACTACTTAACATTTTTACTTAAATAACAATCTAATTCAAATAATGTATTAAAAACTACTGTCACTACTTTATTACTGTCAACCTGTACTGTTAGTCAAATATATGAATACATGATTGTCACAGTATAGTTGATTAAGTTAAAACAATAAAGAAATGAACACTTTGTGTTATCAGATAAAGAAATGAGATATTTCTTTATTTGATATCACAACGTACCCCATTTCTTTAGAGATTACTGTCAAAAAATGATACATTTGTATAATAACCGTAGAAAATAGTATATTGTTTTACGAGCAAGGAATGATACTCATTTCCCACGAGTACGATGTTTGCAGCAAGAGCCGCAGGCGAATGCTGCAAATCGTACGAGTGGGAAATCAGTTATTCCTTGCGAGTCAAACACTATACTTTTTCTACGGTTATACCACATAATAATACAATAATTCAAAAATATACAAAACGAAACATTATAAGTTATATTATTTAGGTAAAATTAACTATTATTTACAATATTTACAGTTATCATACCTTAAATTTATTTGTTAATTCAGTAAAATAAGCTAAAAGCACAGTTTCTGAAACGGAATTTGTTGCATTTTTCTTTTGCCAGGTCACGAAACTTTCATATGCATTCTGGTACCTACTTATGTTTTGAAATTTCGGGAATCAAATTCTGACAAGCTTCGTTTGCCGCTTCTCTTATTTCAGGAGGAGTTAATTCTAATTCATTTTTATCACTACTTAACATTTTTACTTAAATAACAATCTAATTTAAATAATGTATTAAAAACTATCTGTTGTACCTGTCACTAATTTATTACTGTCAATCTGTACTGTTAGTCAAATATGAAAACATAATTGTCACAGTATAGGTACTTGATTAAGTTAAAACAATAAAGAAATGAACATTTTGTGTTATCAGATAAAGAAATGAGATATTTCTTTATTAGATATAACAACGTACCCTATTTCTTTAGAGATTACTGTCAAAAAATGATACATTTGTATAATAACCGTAGAAAAAAGAACTTTTCTTAATTTTTTCTATGTTTTGATCACAAATGTCAGTCATCATATCGCTTAATCTGTGTTGAATGGTATTTTTATAAAGAGGTATACTTTTGAGCTTTTTTTCTCTTGTTTATAAAACATATTATGTGCAATATCTAAAGTTGCTGGTAAGATCAAATCAATAAATTAGTCGCAATATCCTGCCAAATCCGACTTTTTAGCATTGTTTTTATAAAGTCGGCCAGGTTTGGGACGTAAAGCTCCTTGTGTTTTTTACTGCCTCTATTAGTTTCTCTTCTACCATTTTTTAACGTAGAAGAAACGAGAAAGTAGTTTAAAAGGAACGATAAACAGAAAATCGTGTTCAGATGTATTTTATCAAGAACACATAGATCAGCGTCGGCAAGCAGCACTTTACAACTACAAAGAATATCACTCCAGGAGCGTGCGACAAATTATTCATAATATTATTATTTTTATTTATTGTTTTATTTTATTTATTATTTTTAAATTACTGAAATTATTTATAATACAAAACGATGAGATAGTGTAACTTTTTTACAATTATGTTATATAAGTGATATACTTTGATTTACCTCATGTTAAGAATACTTCCTCAAAACTTTTCTAAAATATATAAAATTTCAAAATTATAACACACAAACAGTAGTAGTAGTAGTATTTAAATATTTTCTTTTTATGTTTGGAAGTATAACATATCTATAGAATATAAGCCATTTAATTTATTTCGCCAAGAATGATATTTAATGTTTTGTTTTGTGGTAGCAAAATAAATTGTTTTTCAGGAGCTGCGAACCACGAAAGGCCAATAATAGTAACTGTGTCGATTAATTGGTAATTTTTTATTTGGCTGGGGACTTTTTAAATAATCAGAATGTTTATTTCGTTGACAGTATCATTTCTGGTTGATGCTATTGTCCTAGAACACAACCACTGAAAGTCTCTTTCTTGCAAATTCTCTATGCCGGGGTATAAGGCATCATCTATTAAAATTTCCAAATTATGAACTATTTGGTCTAGAGACACTCAGAAATCTCTAGCAAATATAAAAGTTATTTCGCCTGTGAGGCGTCTTGTAGTAATTTACCAAGAGGTACATTTTTACGGATAGAACATGTAGATTGTTGCTCAAGATTTATCGAAAGGTAAAAAGCAAAATGAGCAGTATTTCCATCCGGTAAAAAAGTTCACTAATCATTTTGCTGTATCAATAATATCCACAGCGGACAAGATATAAGGATTTTGTGTTGTATTTTTTTTATACGTTGGCTTACATTAATTTTTTAAACGGATATCTAACGTTTTTAAAAATATTCTATCGCCTTTGTTTTTAAGGGGTAATCTAGAAGTCTAAAGGTAAAAGACTTTTTCAATTCGGTCCAGTAGTTTCGGAGCCTATTCTATGCAAAAATTGTTTATATCTAGTTTATTTATTATATTAATGAGGGTAATCCAATTTTTGTTAATCGTATGGAGAGAGTAAAATAATCACACGTTACCAACCTTTTTATACAATTGATTTTTTAACCAACTTTAAAAAAAGAGAGTGTTCCCAAAAGGACCATTTTTTATGTATGTTACCAAATATCTCCGGTATTTATAATCCGATTTGAAAAATTCTTTTTGCATTCAAAAGAGTAGTTTGTCCGTGTGATCCCATGGAAATTTGATTAAGATCTGGTCATCAATGTGGAAATACCACAAAAATCAACAGAATAAGTTCTGCAGTTAACTTAATATGTTAACAATGATGTATAACATAAAAACATAATAATTAGCCCGCTATTGTCCCACTCTAAAGTTTACTGCAGAGCTGCTATCACAAAGGCAAAATGATGTCAGAATTGATTGTCAGTCTCTTGACAGGACATTGTAGGCTCAGAAAACACATGAGTCAGCTAAACTTAGCAGATGAAGACATTTGTCGATACTGCCAAGAGGAAGAGGAAACTGCATTTCATGTCCTATGCCAATGTGAAGGCCTTGCAAGGACGCGGTATCTAGTACTGGGAGAGGAGAAACCGGCTGCTCCAAGTTATGCGGAGTGGCCACTGTCAAGGCTATTAAGTCTCATTAAGAGGGCAGAGCTGGACAAGGTGCTCTAATCCTATTCCACAGATAATGGGTGTTCACAATAGGCAAAGGTCGCAGTGATATAGGCTAACAGCCAATCCAAAAATATCTATCTATCTACCCACTCTAAAGCAAAAGGCCTCTTCTCACAAGGTGAAGTAATGAGCATTTAATCAATTCGCTTGCTCCCTACGGGTTGGTGATTTCAGACAATTAAGTCCACGTTTTATCACGATGTTTTCCTTTACCGTACGTGTATGGTGTTTCTAGGTGTTAGACAATTTACTTATGTCTCCAAAAAGTCACATTAGTACATGTCGAAAGCTTTGTGGATTGAACTCAGTAGGTACCTCTTGCACGGTATTCGGAAGGTTTTGAAAATGGTTCATCATGAATTTGCGCCCACATCTAACGAAGCCAAGTAGCAACAAAAAATGATAAAATAAAAACTTTTTTAAAAAAATTGAACCGCCTTGAAAAAATGCACTTAAAAGCCAGAAGTGAAATGTTTATTTCTTAAAAAAATTGGAACCAACTAGGCATCTGATTTCGATTTCCTTGAAGTCGGCTCCACTGGCAAATTAACCTCTATTTTAATCTTAGCTATTAAATCTAGATTTCAAATGTTAGTAACTGAAATCTTTTACAAAGATATAAACCATTGGAGCCGACTTCAAGGTAATCGAAAATTAAACACATATATTTGTTAAATATAAACAATAGATTGTAAAATCGTGAATGCATACAACCACATGCGGTGAGGGTAGGCGAAAAGGTCTCTTTTATTGGTCTTTTATTAGCACCCTACTGGGCTCAGGTAAGGGGTGACGCGAAAGACTCTTTAACCTCCAATTTTTTTAAGAAATAAAGATTTTATTTCTGCATTTTTTTGAAGGCGGTTCAATTTTTCAAATAAGTTATAATTAATAGGCAGCCGTTTTCCATTTGATCCTGTTTCTATAAATATATCTGTTATCAGCTCATTTTTGATTTGAGGTAACCATGCTTTAGAAATTATAAAATGTTAAAAAGAAGATAAATTTATTTTGTTTTAACAAAATGTTTATTTTAATATTATTTTAAATGATTTTTTTTTCTTTACAGGTTATTATGATAGGTATATTAAAAACCTTTTCTTGATCCCCTACCCGAAAATACGCACTTTCTGGCGGCTTTTCACTCCAGAAAGTCCAACTTTTATGGCTTGCTTGAATTACAGCGCGCTCTGGCGGTTTATGTTCGGATGAGGATCAAGAAAAATAGAATACAACCCATGGCCAAAAAGTTGGATGTTGGAAGTTGGAACTCCAACTTTCTGACCTAGGGTCGTAATATACTATATATTAAAAAGTAAACTTGTTCCTCTGAGATATCGACACAATGTGCTTATCGTCTGTTGTTTTATTTTTTAATAACACATCTATTTTTTAGATTAATCCATGGGGTCTCCGAAAAGTTTTAAATTGGATTGTGAAGCAATTTGGAAGTCATGAAATCTTAATAACAGAAATTGGTCTGTCAGATGACGGAACGCCTGAGTATGAACCAATTAGTGTCCATTTTATTAAGGTAGATAATCTTTTTTAAATGTGAAATAAACTGATTATCACTTCTATTAATTTTTTTCAGGACATGTATTGTGCAATACTTGAATCAATATACAAAGACAAAATTCCAGTAATTGGAATCACTCATTGGAGTTTAATGGATAATTTTGAATGGATTTTCGGTTATGGGTAAGAGATTTTATATTACGTATAATTCTTATTTTTTAGAACAATATTTGTTAAAAATTACAATCTAATTTTTTTTCTAGACCACGTTTTGGTTTGTATCACGTGGATTTTACATCAGAGAATAAAACAAGAACATTAAAAACTTCAGGTAGATTTTACACAAACATGGTACGGAATAATGAATTGTTATGTCAGAGTGTGTAATTTTTATTGTTTTAAAAATAAAATAAAGTAAAAACTACAATTTCTTTTTGTATTTTACTAGGTGATCCACTGAGATTTATGCAGGCAGTAATGTCTTCTAAAAACTACACTCTTTTCAATATGACTGCATTTCTAATAAAAATCAAATGGACAAAATATAAAGTTGTTCTAAATAAATATATTTGTAACAGAAAAGAAATGAACTTAGGGTATAACTTATTTCTGCGTTTGAAAGTCATCTGATATAGTCACTGGTTGTACTGTTACGTAATAGGCATAACGACAGTATTCAAAAAAACTCTGAATGTATATGCTTTTAGCGTAAAAAAATAAAAGGATTCTTATAAATGATACAGTTTTATTTAAATTATTAATATTTTTAATAAAATAAAAGTGCAAAATACTGCAATCAGTCATGTTAACTGAAACACCAATCACAGTAGGTACCTACATGAAATCACGTTAATATTTATAAACTTCGCTGTGTTATATGTTGTGACTTGTGCTGACTCTTTCTTTATTACGAATTTGAATTAATTATTAATATTAGTTTAAGTGTGAATTATCTACTTTACTCGACTCTAAAACATTGGAACGGGGTTTTTTAAGGCAAACAGCTCAAATTTACCTAGGATTGACTCGTCTAAATTTAGAAACGTGAAAACCTCCTTGTAAGTAAATTTCTATGTATATTTAGCACTAAATACAACTATCTTAAATACCTACAAACAAACTTAATTGAACTCATAGGAGTTTATTGTATTTTTTTAAAAACTGGCCAGAAATTAGTACTTTCCGGTTTATTTTTAGGTCAGAAAATCTCATTTTGTCGGACAAGGCCAGAAAATAAAAATGAGTCCGGTAATACCTAGTATTATACGTTACAAGGTCGGTAGGTGACTTATTACAGTAAGAGTTAGTTTACGGACGAAGCGACGTAGGAGCCGAGTCTGGAAATAAAAACGAGTACTGGAATAACACCTAACGACCATGTTCATAAGCCCAATTACAAATTACAAAATTATGTTAACTCTAGACAATATGAGGAACATAAAAGTTTAACTAAAAAGAATTATATGTTCTTAAACTCATTAACAGATTCCGCACCCACAATTTCATCTGGTAAATCATTCCTTGTAGAAAATATTCTGTTGACTAGAAATTGTTGCCGCGCAGTAGTTAAAAAGGATTCTTTTTTCAATTTCCACTGGTGCCCACGGAGTCGATTTTGACTGTCTATTTTGAACATTCCTTTTAAATTCCCATAGTTATATCTGATTATTCGGAAAGTGATAATCAGGTCACCACGAAGACGACGTTGTTCAAATGGAAATAGGTCCGCCATGTTTAACCTATCCTCATAATCAGGTCTAAATCTGCCGAAGGAAAACCGGGTAACATGTCGCTGAATATTTTCAAGGGTGTTTTTGTCTCGTACTAACCCAGGTCACCAGAATGTTCCACAGTACTTCATAAGTGGACGAATATAAGAATTGTATAATCGAATGGAACTATTAAATCACAATTTTGCGAATGATTTTTTTAAAACATACAATCTGCTATTTGCTTTCTTAGAAACGTGCAAGATGTCTTCAGACCAACTAAGGTTTTCAGTAATTATAACTCCAAGGTCATTGTATGATGCGACTTTTTTCAGAGTGTGAGCTTTTAAAGTGTAATCATATCTTGGATTCTTTTTACCCATATGAAACCCCACGCATTTGTCTACGTTGAGAGGTAGCATCCAATCTTTGCACCACTCAAATATTGAATTCAGATTTGATTGAAGTTGTAGAGATTCAACCAAAGGATCACAAAATATTTTTGAATCGTCAGCATAGAAGGCGCTTTTGCACTTTATTTGATATTCAAGGTCGCTTGCGTATATTATAAATAAAAGTGGACCCAAAACCGATCCCTGAGGCACTCCACTTAAGACTGATTTTTCGGCCGAAAAACAATCACCATCTTTAACACAAAACTTTCTGTCTGTTAGAAACGAGTTTATCCACTGAAGTAAATTGCCACGAATGCCCAGATGTTCAAGTTTATAAATCAATCTTTGTTTTGGTGCACGGTCAAAAGCTTTGGCGAAATCAGAAAGAGCCTTGTAGTAATGTCAATTCAACATACCTAAGCATTCTTTATAAATGAGTACGGAAGTGCATCGAACTTAATTAAAATAACATATTTCAAATATTTCATTAAATACTTTAATGAATCGTTGACACTTCCTATTGCTTACTCAGGTAATTCGAGTTAGCCAATATGTTGATTGACAATACAAATTTTCCTGTAAAATATCTAGAAAACTAAAAAAGTAGTATTAAGTTAAGTTCGGAGGCGAGATGTAGTAACTATGTTTAAAATAAATCATAATTATACAGTTTTCTAGTGTATAATTTATTAAAGAACCATCCGTAAATAATTCCAACTTTACATGGCGATCCTGCCAGTGCCTCCAGTTCTTCATAATTTTAAGTTGACGTTATTATAACAAGTGATTTTAATGGTAATTTGTGTAAGTTTTATCCTTATAATGTGTGTAGTGTTCTTAAAATAAATGAAAGAAAAACAAAACACAAGAAAAAAAATGGGAAACACGAGCAATAAACAGGAAGAAATTGTAGTGGAAGCAGCTGGCTCCGGAAATAACAGTGCCAGACAAGAAGAAAGCCAAAAAATTACACGATTGGCTACTAATAATAATTATTGTTATTGCTGTAATAGTTACAGCGTATGTTTTTTACAAAAAATTGAAACATGGATTTGATCAGCGTATTAGACGAGAAATGAAGTTAAAAAATATTCCAAACAGTTTAAACGATCAATTTCTATTATTAAAAACGCTATAACTACAATAACTGACACAGAAACTAGACAATTAATTCTAAATGAGTTCTATATGTTACCGACCGGTGGACATGTAGGTATTAACAGAATATTTAATAATTTAAAAAATATTTACTATTGGAGAGGTCTCTATATAGACGTTACTAACTTTGTACGACGTTGTGACCAATGTCAAAGATTTAAATATTCGAAACCTAACACACAACGACATCGACTTATGAATTTCAGAATTTTTTTTTTAGATTTAGTAGGTCCCATAACGCCAGACATTAGTGATAACAGATACATTTTAACTATACAATGCGACCTATCTAAATTCGTTGAAGCATATTCGTTGCCAAATAAAGAATCAGAAACGGTAGCAAGATCATTTGTCAACAATTTTATTTTAAGATATGGAGTTCCTCCAGAAATTGTAACTGATCAAGGTACTGAGTTTGTGTCTGAAATATTTTCGGAAATTTGTAAAATTTTAAATATAAAACAATTGAACCACTTACCACCATGAAACTTTAGGAAGTATTGAAAATACACACAAACACTTGGGAGCTTATTTAAGAATGCAAGTAGCACAATATCAAAATGCATGGAGCACGTGGGTGCTTCTTGGTGTTTTTTTTTAACACAACCGTGCATTCGGAAACAAAATATACTCCCTACGAGTTACTTTTCAGACGAAAATCTTGTCTTCCATCTAATCTTAATTGTAATATTGATCCTGTATATAACTTTGGAAACTACCCATTAGAGTTGAAATACAGACTACAACAATCTGCCTTAGATGCTAGAGAAAATCTAGAATGTTCAAAGAAAAAAGAAAAGAACGTGACGATCAGGGTTACTTATAATGTAGGAGATTTAGTTTTAGTAAAATGTAATATTAACAATAAAATGCAGGAAATTTTTAAAGGTACCAAATAGTGTAATCGAAGAAAAAAGTTCAAATTTAGTGATTCGTGTAGAAAATAATAAAAGACAGGTAGTGCACAAAAATAGAGTGAAAAAGTATAATCAGTAAAGTTATGTGTAGAACATGATTGCGCAATCCCTTTTATAACAACATTTTAAAGTAATGTTTATATGTTTTTTTTAGAATAAGTAAATGTTAGATTAAAATTTATAGATAAGAAAAAAAATAAAAAAAAAAATGCAATATTTTTTTTTATTTACCGGGGGAGGTGTAGTAATGTCAATTCAACATACCTAAGCATTCTTTATAAATGAGTACGGAAGTGCATCGAACTTAATTAAAATAACATATTTCAAATATTTCATTAAATACTTTAATGAATCGTTGACACTTCCTATTGCTTACTCAGGTAATTCGAGTTAGCCAATATGTTGATTGACAATAAATCATAATTATACAGTTTTCCAGTATATAATTTATTAAAGAACCATCCATGAATAATTCCAACTTTACACATTAATGCAAAATCTACCTGCGTCCTAAGTGCCTACTTGGAATAAATAAGGGCTCCTTACTAAGGGTTTATTATTTTATTATTGTTAAATCATACTGGCAACAGAAGTCAAGACGAAATATCTTGAAACGTACCTACTTTAACCATACACTAACCAGGCTTTCTGGGAGTCTGTGGAGGAATCCTTCTGAAGAATTAGGTGAAAATTGTATTCTTTGACATGGGAGGATGTGAATCGAGACCGTGCATATCCCGTGCGTATCCACGCTGTAGATGGATCGCTCAATATCTCCCGAGGACAGAAGACAACTAATTTTAATTCTGCTACTATTGTAAACCTTTTACAACTGTAGATGGAACATAGATCCTGTATTACACGTTAGAGAAAAACAGCAGTCTGTACAGTAGTTGGGAGTAGGTAAAACTGTGCTAAAAAAGCAAAATACAATTCTATCTGCAGCAAAGGTATAGCAAGTTTTTTGCGATTTACATGTTGTCGCACTTATAGATAATTTAGAAAAAGGACTATTACGTTTCACTATAGCACCATTTACAGAATTGAATTAAAGCTAAATGTCCACATCTGGCCAAAAAAGTAGTCTTTCATGAGAATAACGCGTCTACATAAAACCTATGGTTTTTATTGCAAAATTTTTCTAGGTGCTTCTACATGCGCCATGCCAAATCTGGTTCCCAGAGATTAATTTCTCTTAGCAAACATCGTTGCATAAAAATGCATTGCAACGTGATTATTTTATTAATATTTATGTTGAGGAACATTCTATATAGGTTACAAGTAATAATAACAATAATTTTTTATTTTTTTTTTAATTTTACCCACTTTAGGTAACAAATTACGTAAATTTAGATATAGAGGAACTGACTACAACTAGATTAATACAAAAGCTCATTTGTCTAAAAAAATAAGATTATTATACATTATTAATTTTTATGTTGATGAACTTTCTATATAGGTAACAAGTAATAATAACAATTTTTTTTTAATTTTACCCAACTTAGGTAACAAATTACGTAAATTTAGATATAGAGGAACTGACTACAAATAGATTAATACAAAAACTCATGTCTAAAAAATAAGATTATTATACATTATATCTTACAAACTTAAATGACAACAGCAAAAATAGTCATTTTCAAAATTCGCACTACAGTATATTAACAACAAGGCTAGTGTGCATAAAAAATAATGTACTTTCCAATAAGTGTTTTACTTCTTAAATTGGCATTAAATATGAAACGCCTAACAAATTTTTTTTCTAGATTTACAGCTTAAAGTTTATATGCTTGCCTCATTATTAAATCAAAGTAGCAGTCGTTATCAATAGATGCACTTAATCCAGAGTAATAATTCAAAAATTCTTCTTTCGTTACCTAAAATAAACAAAATGATATGGGTTATTTTATGTTGGAAATTATTTTTTATATATACTTTATTAAATGTTACAAACCACAAAGTAAAGAAATCTAGATTAATTTAAAAACGAATTGAACCAAATCGAGTATTATTTACTGATTCTGTTTAATAGACAAAAAATCGTGTTTAAGAGAAAACCATAATCATTGTTTAGTTTTGTTACAAAGGCACACCTTGAAACTCGAAAGTTATAACAAATCATACAATCATATTCATATCTGGGAATTGGGAGTTATTACTGATTGGAATAAAATCGGAATAATGATATAGCTACCTAACGCAACGGTTGGAATAAATCTAATTTTTTTTCCAATAAAGAAAATTTATTACATAAACTGTATCAAAGTTTGTAAAATACGAAAACAAAATTGTACTTTTGCAAAAAAATTTACATACCTGACCATCCTTTAAATCTTTTTCGAAATTTTCTAAAAATCTTGTTAAAATAGATTCTTCAGATTCTTCTCCAGCAATGTAACGTGAATGACCTTTAACATTGTAAACATGTTTCAAATCATCTATTGTAATAACACCCTCATTAGTTTTATCCATTTTGTGAAAAGCTTCGTCTATTAATCTTTTACGAGATTCGCTCATTGGAGGCTGAAAAATAAATATTGCAATTATATACATATATCACAATAAGTTATAATTATATTTGTTACAAAAGAAAGCACCTAAGAAAAAAAACTAGTATATAATTTTCAGGATTCTCCGATACGACCCCATTTTAAAAGTTTCTCGTTTTTTCACAATGGTCAATGTCTTTTAATAAGTATATTATCTTGTTTACTTCTTTTAATTATTAAATATATTTATCTGTACCCTAGATTAACGTAAACAACTTTCCTCACTAGTGTTGTAAGTTGTATTTAAAAGCCATTTATATATGGTTGCCTGGTATTATTAGTTTGACGTTTCTCATTAATTGTTTAAACTTGTAATTTTGTACTGCAAGCATTGTTAGTTGTTTAAGTTACCATGATTTCTGAATCAGGCAGTGATTCAGATTATCCAAATACATTACCAGAAATAGCAAATCCAGCTGAAGAAATCTCTTTAGATTTATTACCAGTAAAATTTAAAAAGATATATGATTATGAATATATATGCAAAATTCATGGAGTGGAAAGTTGAAAATCACGTAAATTCATTTTCTGAATCTGTGCTGCTTACAAATTTTTTATAATTCACGTTCACAAAGTTTCTATTTCGACACTAAAAACAGTATCGAAATAGATTCATTGTAACACTGTTTTTGGTAACTTTTTGTTTTACACAATTGGTTGCACTGCACTGATTATCAACGAAAGATGAAAGAGTTCAGGTAGTAAATCAAGAATTATGTTGTATTAACAACATTATCAGCGATACTGCGAAATTCAGAATATTTTATTCAAATTTGAAAAAACATTCAAATTTAAAATCATTAAAACTGTCAAGTGTTAAAAGTGTCAAGATCGCCAACATAAATAAATATTTCGAAAAACTCTCATTTTATTTATTTTTTTATACTTTTAAAAGATCATTGTAAAAAATAGTATGTAAAACTCTAAATTACAATGACGGTTTGTAGTACTCGTTCTTTGCGAAACTCACCGCTTCGCGGTTCGTTTCACAAACTTCACTCGTACTACGAAACCTGTCATTGTAACACTTGTATTACAACATACTATTGGATGGTTGTTTGTAGGTAGTCTTAGTTTTTGGAATTTTGAGGAGCATGTCGTTGTCATGAATTTGACAGTAACTGATGTAAAAGATACCAGCAGTATACTTTTAGTTACAATACAATATTATAGATTGCAATAATACATAGTATAATATTCCAATGTCCTCAACTAATTTTAATATAGAACTTAATTTGATTAAACAAATTGCTGTCAATAATGGATTTAAACCTAATATAATTGATTATTTATTACAGATTATTTCCTTTGATTCAAATTAACCAATAGAATGTCATAATTTTTTGAAATTGCACCAATCAGAACCAAATATCGGCGACTATTGCAGTAGAACAATATCGGCGATTATTTCCTTCGATTCAAATTAACCAATAGAATGTCATAATTTTTTGAAATCGGACCAATCAGAATCAAATATCAGCGACTATTGCACTAGAACAATATCAGCTACTATTGCACTAGAGAAATAGTCACCTCAAATATAAATGTCAAAAATTTGTCTTCTCAGGAAATAATCTTCCTAAATATAACACGACCTTGATTAATATTCTGCTATTTTTGTTGTTGCTAAATTTCTCGAAAATTTTATAATTTGTTTCGACATAATTGATACTAAAATATTCTCGTAATCTAGATACCACAAAAATAGCCGACTATAATCAAGGTCTTGTTATGTTACCCCTGACTATTTCTCTAGAGTTCTAGAGATACCAGCAGTATTTCACTAGAGAAATAGTCACGTCAAATATAAATGTCAAATATTAATCAGTTTAACAACGGATTAGGAAATAATCTTCTTAAATATAACACGACCTTGATTAATAGTCTGCTATTTTTGTTGTTGCTAAATTTCTCAAAAATGCTAAAATATTCTCGAAATCTAGATACCACAAAAATAGCCGACTATAATCAAGGTCTTGTTATATTACCCTTGAATAAACAATACAATTTAGCCATAAAATCAGTTTATCCAATTAGTAAAGATACCACAAATAACTTTTTTCTACAAGCATGCGTAAAACAACACTTTCCCGCACGCATTTTAATTCAGAAAATATCTCTTTCCCGCACGCATTTTTTTTTATTAATTAGAGATGTTTTCCGATAACCTTTTTGACAAATTATTATATTATTATCTTTATCTTGTTGGACTACATACAAATAGTAAAAAAAATTAAGATTATTTTACATGAAAATAGGGATTTTTAAAATGTTTCTCACCTGTTTAAGTAGGGTTGCTATAGCTACAGTCGTGTATTAATTGACACTATGAAAGATTTAATTGTCACAACAATGTCACAATCGCATCTTTTTAAGTATCTAAATAATTTTCGAGGTGATTTTGCTTGTAGAAAAAATATTGATCCTAACTCTTGCGAAAATTAACTTTCCGCACTTGTTAGGATAATAACTATTTTCTACGACTGCTATAGAATATAGCTCTATTCTCACATTTTCCGATGCTATAATGTTAGACTTTTCCAAAGCCGTGGGATAAGTGAATCTATCCCACGACTTTAATCATTTATCCCACGATATGTACATTTAAATGGAGAATTGACATTTTTTTAGTCATAACATAGATGGCTTTCAGTCTATGTTCTTGAGTTTTCTGTTTTCTGTCATAAACGTCAAAGCTTTTATAAATTCTAATTTGTTTTTTGATTAAGCTACCAAAAATAGGATATAAATTTATAAATTTTATTAAATTTGTTATTATGAATATAGATGAAAGTGATTATGATAGTATCCCGCCAGAAATTATCGAAAAAGCGGCAAATGACACTCTGGACTTATTACCAGTAACTTCCAGAAAAAATATGAAGTAGCTTACGATAAGTTTATAGATTGGAAGAAAAATTGTAAAGTGAATTCCCTTTCTGGAACGTTCTATTATAGTTTATTTTGAGCATTTATCTAAAACTTTAAAGGCTTCTACAATACTCGATGTTAAGAAATGCCTACAATGAATATAAAAAATAACATTGATATTTCTAAATATGCGATATTGTGATGTTATTTAAAAAGAAAATCGAAACAATACTTTTCTAAAGTTTGTAAAATATTATCAGCGGAAAAGCTCCAAAAATTTTTAAACGGGGCTCCGGATAAAATATACTTATAAGAAAAGGTAAGTTTTCGTTAAAAGCATCCAACAATATCAAAATATTTTATTATTAAATTTGACGGTGAGTACATAAACGTATTTTTAGTTGCAGTAGTAGAAAAAGTATAGTGTGCAACACGTGGGAAAAGCACTTTTCTTACTCGTGTGTTGCGGCACTTGCCTTTCAGGCTCGTGCCACAACTTTCACACTCGTAAGAAAAGTTCGACTTTTCCCACTTGTTTCACAATATACTATATCCTAACAAGTGCGGAAAGTTATACTTTCCCGCACGCGAACAGCCGATGCCCGAACGACGCGAAGCGGAGTTCGGGAAAGCAGTTTAAGTGCGGGAAAGTTAATTTCCGCAAGTGTTAGGATCAATACTTTATACAACTACTTTTCTGGAAGTAGAATTTGAGAGGAATATAACAAATAATTTTAAACAATATTTTTTTATTTCTAATTTTTTTACATAAAATAAGCTAATAAAACGTTTTCGGAGAATGAATTTGTGTTTTTTGCTTCTTTCCAATCCATAAATTTATTGTAAGCATTTATATATTTTTCTTTTGACACATCTGGCAATAAATTTGTTGTTGCATTTTTAGCTGATTCAACTAGTTCAGGTGGAGTTAAACATCTTGTTAAATCGACCATTATTTTAAATAGTACACTTTTTTTAATTACCTACACTTTCTTTTTTCGTTTAATACAGTTGCGTTGTGACAGTTGTGACATAAATTAAAAAGGGTTAGGACCGTGATGTTAGGATTATATGGTGTGTTCTTGCGCATCTTTAGTGACGTCAGCTTGTCCAAAGTCATTTAGAATGGCGCGATTTTCAAAATATTTTGTATATTAATTTAAATTTGGATTAATTGTTTTGCAAAATTATGTAATTAATTGTTTTGTCCACTATTTATAGGTGCTTCTAGGTAACAATGCCAATAATTAGCGTGGATATATTAATTTTAGAAATATTTTTTATCCAAAATACAAACGTTATGTATTATGCAATGCACTTTTAAGTTTGTGTGCTTAGCAAAACTCCAGGTGTGAAGATTAAATAACTATGGTTTTACATATTAAATAAATAAATAAATAAATAAATAAATAAATAAATAAATAAATAAATAAAACAAATATCTTTTGTAATAATTATGTTCTATTGGTAATTTTGGACAATTTGTTATCTAATTTACGTTTACAGTTAAGAAAACTGATTTTTTTGTTAATCTGCCTTAATCGTATATAAGTTCTGGTACGTATTATAGGTACAAAGTGAAAGGTCATATATGGAAATAAATTAAAAATAGGAAGTACGAAAGTATTTACAACACAATTTACACCGAAACACGTTAGAAAGTCAACAATAACAATGGCGTTTGACGATTATTTCTTCCGTGATTTTGGACAAGGTGACGTCATGCGCAAAGTTAACCAAAATCAGTTTCGTTTGTAACACACCATATAATCCTAACATCACGGTTAGGACTGATCGTTGTTTTTAATGTATGATTCACATGAACGATAAAAATAACTATACTATCGCGGCATCAGATGGCGTTTCAGTAGTCCCTCTAGTCAAATAAAAACGACAGATAGTTTAGGCGGAATCCGTGTAGTTATGTGGTCATAACCAAACATGTGCGTTTATGAAATACACATAGTCAAGTATGCGACTATTGTGTACTTCGGAGATGACATACTGCGCTCGAAAAGTCAACTTCCAGAGCAGGCGTTGTATAAATAACTATAAATTAATAACCTATAACGGTAAACCTTGTAACCAAATTTCAAAATTTTTAAATTAAAATAATCTTAAAATTTCTTTTAAAACTAATAACACAAAAAGTAAATTTTTAAAGAATAATAAGACAAAAACTAATAAATTACAGTCCTCAGGAGTGTTTAAATTAACGTGTGGTACTTGCGAAAAATTATATGTGGTTCAAACTGGTAGATCCTTTAAAAAAAGATTAGCAGTACATAAAAGATCGTTCGATAATAATCGTGATAATTGATAACTATGTCAAATTTTTATTAGAAGAAAAGCATATTTTTAATGATCAACCAGATATTTTATATATTCAACCTAAAGTAAAAGATTAAAATCCGATGGGGCCTATTCTGGTGAAATTGTAAATGATTTTAGCCATCCCACTTAGACACTTGCGACTGGGGGCTTTGTCTTTATAAAACAGTATTGTTTTTTCGCCAAACCTGGTCTCTTTTCCTTTTAAATTGATCCAGAAGGGCAAAATACAATCCAGCGTTAAACATCTGGTCTTTTTCTAGATAATCAATCAAAACATCGTTGCCATGAAATTTTGGCAGGTCAGCAGCTTTCGGCGTTGATTCTTTAGTACTTTCCACTGGTTTCTTTAATATTTGGTTTAGCTGCAAATAGCATTTTACATTTGATCTTAACAGAGCTAAACATGTTTCCGAACCCATTAAGCGGAGGTTTACAACCACGGCACTCATCTTGCTGATAATTTTCTCATCACCAAGATTTCAGTTAGAATGTGATAAACATTTTCTTTAGATATGAGTGGGAGGCTTTTTGTACCATTTGTTTGACGAATATTTCGATTGCAAACAAGGGAGTTACAGACATAAGTGGGCATTTGAGCATACACAAACATAAAACTAATTAAAAAAAATTAAACAAGTCCCGTATTTTGTAAGATAAACTTCGAACATCTTCTTATTCGAAGAGCTAAAGGCGCATTCGTCTTTCATACAGTAAACCATCATATGTCTTTACAGTTTTATACTTGTTCTCTCACAAGCGAAATATTTTCGGGCACAGATATCGCAAAAAAGTTTCATGTAACCGAACAAATGCAACTGAAATAACAACCGGGGTCCTAGCCCTTTGTAGGTTGTCGAACTTAAAACAAAACTTACCATTTATCAGCGTGGCGACTGATCCCAGAACTCATGGATGCTCGAAACTATTTCCTTTGGGGATTCAATATTTTAATGTAAAAAATATAGAATTACTTCGAAAGTTCTCCAAATTGAACACACGGAAAATGACAGATCCGATGCAATTGTCTCTTCTCTAAGTGTATTGCGTTTAGTGGTGACAACTGCCAAACAAACTTCGGTGGAATAGAGCAACGAGGCAGTAACAATGTTTTCTAGAAACTTAAACAAACTCTTAACCTTAACATAGTTGGCATGGGTTGCTCTGCATCATTAACAACGCAGTGCATCACAGATGCGATTTGCTGCCAGTCGATGATGATTCTATTGTCTTAAAAATCTATATTTTTTTGCTACTTATACAGTGCGAATTGAATCTCTTAGGACTTCTGTGAAACAGCTAAATTCAAATACAAGCAACTTCTTAAGTAAAAAGACACTATCATTAAGTCTGTTTCCAGCTATCGAACGATTTCTGAAAGTTTACCCTCCATTAAAGGATTATTTTGAATGTCTACCATCATTCATTCAAAAATAGAGAAACTAGAAAAATTTAATACTTCCATCATCGAAACAAGATATATATAACATCTATCACAAAAAGTTAGATGACCGAATTAAAGAAAAGTTCTTGCCACTGAATATCCAAAGCATTTTAAGCAAAGAAAATGAGAATACAAAAATAGAGTTTAAAATTTGTTTTCTAAAATTCGATAACGAAATAAAACGTACATTAAAAGTTAGATAGAGCCTTTAAAACAATTTAATAAATTTGGTTAAATTTTTTTTTATAATCCTTTTTTTTCAGAAATGTAAGAAGACTGCTAATAGAGATTTAAAACTATAAGAAAATTGATTGTGTTTTTAAAATGTTTAAAATTTGAACCGACATGTTGCAGATTTAATATAGCATGTATGATTTTCTGTGTTCTGTGATTAATGTGTGTAGCTACCATATAGTGGTAACCTTCCTCTAGGTTATGCGTTTAATTTTGGGATTTCCAAGAATCGAGTCTTGTGGTATTTTCGAATAAAAATCATTTGAGTTTTCCTAGTATTTAAAGGATATTTTATCTTCCATGTCTTTCAACAGATTTACGACCTGACAATTTTGTACTTAAATTCTAAATTAAATTAGTGGAGAAACAACATTTTGATATCATCAACACATAATAAAGATTTATTTGTTTATGACACTTGACAAACATATCCGATCTGTTGGAAACAAATTCTATTCAAAAAATCCGTAAAACATAGCTTCAGAGTGCCAATACCTTTGGCGAAGAATGAATCTTCTGGGGTCGCAGGTATGTACCAAAAGTCGTTTAAAGTTTCCAATGGTCTTCACTTTTACTGCTGGAGTAGGGTAGTTGCGAAGATCTGCTGGTTGTGTGAGTAGTCGTCTAAATAGCTCTGCGGTTACTGGAATAATCACTTAACACCAGGATTAACTTCATGGAATCGATTGCAGTGGGTGTCGTTGCTTGTTAGAAGAAGTTACCAAACGATGTACTTAATAAGTAACGAGGCATTAGTACTGCAGTCAAGCAAAGTTGTAATCGGATCGTACAGGCTAACTTGTGCACCGGTGTGGTAGCTTCTAATCCCGTAATCGAATCGTAATAACCTCTAGCTTCGTTTAGCTTGCCTGTAGAGACTTAAGTTTCGAACGCTTCTCATCAAGATAGGTTGAATATATGGTCCACACTCATACGTGGCGAAATCTGTAAATGCCGCTTTAGTACTGTCGGATAACTAAATGTGTGTACGAAGTGTTTATAAGACTTCTACAAAATTATATTATAAGAACATTGTTTTAAAACTTTAACTGACATTATCTACCATTATTGTATTACACTAATATTTGTCATTAGGTCACCTTTGAGTAATATAATGGTTTAAAGAAAAACAATTTTAATGCCATTAGTCTTTTAACGTACATCTGGTATAAGTATATTCAATACTTTAGCAAGCAATATATGGATTTATATGACCATTAGCCAAATGAGAAAAACATAACATTAGCTTGTTAATGATATTTTTCGAAAAGGTTTACATTGTTAAGGAAACAGTTTAAAAAAATTAAAGAAAATGTCATCAATAAATTCATCTCCACATAGTTTTTAATCGCCCTAAACAAGATATCGCTCGCATGCATACTTTCACTGTGTATACAGAACTACAACTAATATGTGACATCCATCTATCATTTGGTACTCGCATTTTTCAAATTTTGAATTTTCTCTCGGAATTTTTTTTTCTACCTTAATAACACCAATTAAACCATTTATAACCAACTTGATTTGTGACGTCTTCATATTGTGTTTTTGAGTACCCGTTTCGAATTATTCATTTTCAGTGTTCTTTAATTAGCAATTGTATGTGTATGTTTCCAAATATCTCTAGGTTTAGATAACTGAAATTTTGTAGATTTTATCTATTTGTCCGGAAAAATAACGCTTTATAAAACAGAATATCGTATTGTAAAACATCAGAAGATTATAAGATTATTGGTACCACTGTTGGCCATATGAAAGCGATTAAACGCTATGCGTTACCACTAAAGATTTATTTATTTATCAACCATATTGGTTTTTCAATGATTTAAAGCTAGTTAGAAGGTATACAAAAATTTACTTACTCTAATATGTACTAAAAATTCATCTACGTTGACATAACCATTAGTATCAAATTTATCAAATATAGCTCTTGCCTCCTTATCTGTTATTTCTAAACCCGTGTTTATCAATCCCTGTATAAATTCCTCTTGATTTAAGTATTTACTTCCATCATCATCCATTGTTCTAAATAATCTACAAAACAGAAATACTAAAATCTATTATTCAATCTAAAATTCTGTATCAATACACGTGAATTCCACCAAAATTTGTTTTGCTATTGTAACGAGCGAGACTTCCCTAGTACGCCCCTGTCGCCCTGATAGGTAAACAACTGATTCCCGGAAGTCTAGTCACCGCGCGTACAATCGAGAAAATTCCTTCCTTTCTACGCGCGTCGAGAAAGTGTTATCGAAAGATCTTCTCGAAGCGGTGGACAGGTATATAAGCGGAGATACGGCGGACCGGGGGAAGTAAAAAAAGTTAACAGCGACAGTCTAAATATTCGAGCGATCTACGAAGTGAAAATAAATAGTGAATATAAATCGAAGTTAATTGTTGTACATAAATTAGTGTGTTATAGTTAGTTTAGTTATTTAGTTATAATTCGTTTAGTTTGTAGTGTGTAAATAAATTAGACATTTTCGTTCAGCAGTGATTTTATTTTGAACCCCTAGAACGTAACAATTGGTGTCAGGTGTGGGGTAAATTAAACTGCTGTGTTAATTAAAATTGTGGACTTCATTATTGAATATTTTGTATGCCAGTAACGAGATCACAGGCGAAGAAAATGGATCAGGCGACAATGGAATTTTTCCAGCAAGCCCTTGAAAAAATGAGCTTGAAAATGGAAGAAAATACTAGAAAGATAATGGATGAGAACACCCAGAAAATGGAGAATAGAATGGAAGAAAACACCCAGAAAATGGAAGAAAACACTAAGAAAATGGAAGATAATTTGGGAGATAAATTGACATTCATTGAAAATGAGTTGAAGAATAATTACTCCAAACTGGAAAATGAGATTGGAAGCGTAAAAGACGAAATTGGAAGCGTAAAAGACGAAATGGGAAACGTAAAAGACGAGATGGGGAACGTGAGCGATAAAATTGGAAAATTTGAAGACAGGGTTGGAAAATTTGAAGACAGGGTTGGAAACATTGAAGGCAGATTGGTTAATATGGAGGAAGAAATGTAAAATTGGAAGAACAGGTGAAAACCATGGAAGAGCGATTGAGTAAGAACTTCAGCAAATATTGTTCTGTTAAGCTGGGAGAACGGGGTGAGCCAGGGCGAACAAAGATCAAACCTCCAACTTTTGATGGCAAAACACCCTGGAGCACTTATCAGAAACAATTTGAAGCAGCAGCCAACGCCAACTGCTGGGACGATGAAGAGAAAGCAACTGCCTTAATTGTTGCATTAAAAGGAGACGCACTGAATATCCTTCAGACCATTCCTGTAAGTCAACAAGGTGATTATAAGACTCTGACAAGTAGACTGCAAATGAGATATGGTGATGCACATCTCCAACAAGTGTATCACGCACAAATCAAGAGTCGCCATCAGAAGAGCGCAGAAACCTTGCAGGAATTCGAAGCAGACATAGCAAGGTTGGTAAGGCTGGCCTATCCTTCAGCACCGGACAGCTTCCTAGAACAACTTGCTGTCCAGACCTTCGTCGATGGGTTGAGAGACACGGAGACTCAGCAGACGTTGCGATTGGCCCGGCCCAAAACTCTAGATGACGCCCTGGCCCATTCCCTAGAATTTGAAGCTGCTAAACAAGCTTCTCACAGAGGACAGAGCAAAGTGAGACAGCTTGATGATTCGCCAGTCTGCGACGAGAGAATTGAGGAAGTAATTCGCCGAGTTCTCCAGGAGAAACGTAATGGTGGACCAAGATGCTGGAACTGCGGCGAAAGAGGACACATTTGGCGTAACTGCAAGAAGCCGGTTAAACCACAACGCCAAGAACAGGAAAACTAAAGCGGGTTGGCAAGAAGGGGCATATACTGTATACAGTATAGTAAACGCACGTACATGTGCTCTTCGAATAAAGTGAAAATTTTGTGCATTGAAACCCACTTATAATATAGTGTTTGGTACCAAAAGAGAGCTAAGGATTTGTACAGCATCAAGTGCATTTAAATTTAACAAAACGGGCTTATATCATCGAAAATTTGATGAAATTCAATAAACTCAAACGTAAACAATAATAAAGTTTCAAGTTTTTATAACATCAAAAGTAGCAGCAAGGTAATTAGGAACCTATAGTCCAGTCCCTAACGACTAAAAATGGGAAAATATAATTGTGATAAATGTAACAAACCAGTTCAAGAGGAAGATTCTATGATAGTTTGTGATGGCTGTGCAAAAGTATTGCATGAAGCATGTGGTGAAATTACTTCTTCAGAAGGAAGGGTGATGCAATTTAAAAAACGTACTATGTTTTTCTTTTGCTGTGATTGCAAAACCGCTTTCAAAGAAATTCCAAAGTTAATTAAACTACTAAATGAAGCATTAGAAGAAACCAAAAGCATGCGTGAAGAAAACAAGATAATTCAAGAGGAGTTAAAAGATCTGAAAAAAGAGAATGAGAAATTAAGTAAAAAACTTGAAGAAAAGGAAAAAGAAACGAGTACTGACTTTACAATAGTTCAAGAAATTGAGGAGAGAATGTCTAGGTCATCTAACTTAATTGTTACTAATATACAAGAGTCTAAAGCAAACAACCACAATGACAGAGCTAAAGAGGATACAGAAAACATTAAAAGTATTTTACAACCTATAATACCAAATTTAAATATAAAGAGAGCATTTAGGCTTGGTAAATTTAATAACAATAAGAACAGACTACTAAAAGTTGTATTAAATGACAAAGATGATGTTAAAATGATTCTTAGAAACAAAACAAAAATTAATATTCCTGGAATGAAAATTTTTTCTGACCAAACCAAGATGCAGAGGGATTACTTTAATAAAATCAAACAACAAGTGAATGAAATGCTGGCACAAGGTAAAAATAAAACTATTCAGTATATTCGTGGTATACCTACGATTGTGGATGCTCAACCATCAAAAAACTAAGTGATAAAAACCCTAACTTGTTATACAACTGTGATGTAATTTATGCCAATATCCAAAGTCTGTTCGCTAATAAAGACCAACTAGTTCATGATTTGATCCCATATAAACCCAGAACAATATTACTTAGTGAAGCTAGGACAACTAGTGATATAAATAACTCTGAACTCCAACTTGATGGATATCAACTTGCAAGATGTGATTCTTCGAGCAGGCATACAGGTGGCGTTGTTATATATGTTCGTAATGACTGTAGTTTTAAAATAATCAAAAGGATCCAAAAAGATGGTGTATATTGGTTTATGTTAATTAAGATTAAAATAGGTAACGAAACATGTTTATTGGGTTGTCTCTACAGGTCGCCGAGTTCTAGTTTTAATAGTTTTTTTGATGAATTTGAAGAATGGTCTGAGCAATATTTTAACGAGGAATGTAAATGTACCATAATCGGTGATTTCAATATTGATTACCTTAAGAGTTCTGACAGGTATGTAAATAGATTTAAATCTTTTATTCCAACCATAGGTGTTGATCAACTTATCGATGAGCCTACGCGAATAACAAAAGACAGCAAAACATTAGTTGATTTTGTCATTTCTAATAGGGAAAACACCATAAGTTCTGTTCATCATACTCCAAAAATAACAGATCATAGCATAATTTCTGTCTTGCTTTGTAATAGAAATGTATCTAATAATGAAAAAATGGTAAAGCACTACCGAAGTTTTAATTCAGAAACATTAGAAAAATTAAATGATAATTTACTGAAATATAATTGGAACCTAGATACTGTTAACATTGATACAATTTCTTTAGAAATAATGAATAGTTTGGAAAATGAGGTTGACAAAGTGGCACCCTTAAAAACATACAATGTTGCAAATAATATGCTTCCTTGGTATGATTATGAAGTTAAAGAACTGGCTAAACAAAGAGATAATCACTACAAATGTTTTAAAAATTGTTTAAATGATCGACAGATACATTGGGAATGCTACAGAGCATCTAGAAACCAGGTTGTTAATTTGCTAAAAATAAAAAAAGCGGAATATTTTAAAAACAAGATCAACAATAATATTAACAATCCTAAAAAAATGTGGCAAACCTTAAAAAAATTAATAAACATTGAAAATAAATCCATGCCGCCAGAAATTGTGTTTGAGGTTGATAATAGATTAATAAGTGTAAATGATGATACTGAAAAGGCTGAACTATTTAATTCATATTTTATTGATAGTATACAAGTTATACAATCTTCAATACTTCAAAATACAACATGGACTAGTCAAGGGTTACCCCCTATCCAAACAAGTTTTAGTGAATTTAAATTATTAACTATTGCTGATGTTCGCGCTATAGTAAATTCATTGGATAATAAATGCAATTCGTACTTTGCAAATGAAACAGTTTTAAAGAGCACTTTTCAAGTCATAGGCCATGTTATTTTAAATTTTATTAACACGTCTCTGAGAACTGGTAAATTTCCATCGAACTTAAAAGTAAGTACAGTTGTACCGACACCTAAAATAGAAAATAATAACGAAGCTAAAAACTTTAGACCTATTAACACTCTGCCTCCATTAGAGAAGATATTAGAACTTTCTGTATATCACCAGTTATCAGATTACATAGAAAAGAATAATTTGATGATGGAATACCAATCTGGTTTTAGAGCTAATGATTCATGTGAAACAGCCTTACAAGTTACTTTAACAAAATGGAAATTTGATATTGATAGTAACAAATATATTGTAGCTATTTTCTTAGACTTCAAGAGGGCTTTTGAAACTGTTGACATTGCAATATTGTTAAAAAAACTAACATACTACGGAATTACAAACACGGTGCTGTTATGGTTCAAAAACTTCCTGTGTAACCGTTTACAGAATACTAAAGTTAATAATGTCATATCGAGAAATACAAGTGTAAACAGCGGCGTTCCACAGGGCAGTGTCTTAGGACCCCTCTTATTTATTTTATATCTCAACGACATTAGGTATGTGGAGGGTTGTGAGAACCATAGTGTATTTGCAGATGATAGCATGATTGCAGCATCAGATGAGATACTAGAAAGAGCTGTTCTAAAAATTAACAATGCGCTAAGTAAATTGTCTAATTTTTTGGATACAAATCGCCTCAAACTTAATGTAACTAAAACAAAAGGGATGATTATTACTACTGAATATAAATATAGGCAGATAGACACAAGACTTATCAATTTGGAAATATATGGTGAGCAAATTGAAATTGTTACCGAGATAAAATACCTTGGATTCCAAATAGATAACACATTGAGTATGAAAAAACATTTTAATTATATTTATGGTAAAATCTCAAAAAAACTGTATTTTTTCAGTAGATTACGAAGGAATGTGACGTTCAATAGTGCAATATTAGTATATAAATCTATTATCCAACCACATTTAGATTATTGCAGTAGCTTGCTAATGCTATTTGATGCAAATAGTATTGCCTCTTTGCAGAAACTACAAAATAGAGGAATGCGATTACTACTGCAATGCAATCGGTATACTCCTATTGGGTTAATGTTGGATACGTTAGATTGGTTGTCGGTAGGAGATCGAATTTTTTATTCGGCAATGATATTTATCTTTAAAATAATACACTCAAAAAGCCCACTATATTTTAACCAGTTTATTAAATACAACAACGAAGTTCACACATACCCAACAAGAGGAAACACTAACTTTTATGTTACTCGTACAAACTACTCGAGAACACAGAAATCCCTTTTTCACAATGGTTTGCTTGAGTTTAACAAACTTCCACAGGAACTAAAAGACTGTAGTTCAGTTATTGCCTTTAAGTCAGAACTTTTTAAGTATTTACGATCCCGATAAATATACATTTAAATTTAAATTGTATTTGCACTATTTTCAATTTTAATATGTTTGCACTATTTTCAATTTTAATATGTTTGTACCTTTTAATAGTTTTAATATGTATTGTTTAATGCCGAACTTGTTTTAACATTTTAACATTTTATTAACTTAATTGTATATTAGGATTACCTATTTAATAAAGATTATTATATAAATAAACCGACCCGCCACGACAATGCCCCTGAGGTTATTATTCAGGCCATCTCTTCAAGTATTTATGTCGACGGTAAAATTAATGGGAGGTCCGTAAAAATGTTAGTCGACACTGGCGCAACCCGAACTATAGTTAAGCCGAGTGTAGTTGAAGGAAATGGAAAAACCTTACCAGCGATGGTTCGTTTACGGACTGCAACTGGAGAAGACGTGCCAATACATGGAAAGAAGAGGATCGTCATCAACATTGGGGACAGGTCTCTCGAACATGAGGTGCTGGTGGCAGATATCATGGAGGAAGTCATCTTGGGAATGGATGTCATTAAGGGTTATGGCTTCCAGATGGATATGAGAAACGATGTTCTGAGGATCGGAAGTCTGGAAATTCCATTCCTGGGATGTGAAGATATCACGACTCGAGTCTTACTCAGCGAAGATGTTCACCTACGTGGACAGGCGGAAACCATAGTGAAGGGGTATTTAGATAGAGACCTTCGAGATAGCTGTATAAGACTCATCGAACCAGCCAGTGAGAGTAACCTCGGGAAAGGACTGCTAGTCGGAAAAACTTTGGTGAGAGGCGGAAACGAAGTTCCTGTGAGAATGTTGAACACCAACATGTACCCTGTGATCTTGAAGAAAGGTACGATCCTGGGAGAAAGCTGTTCCGTGCTTTGTGTGACAGGAAGCGTTCAGGATGTGAAGAACCCGCTACCAAGAAGCGAGAAGAGTTCGAAGAAATTATTTGAGACATTGGCTTCTTCCTGCACAGAACTTGCACCAGAACATATTAGCAAGGTGAAGAAACTGATTCATGAATACAGTGACGTTTTTGCTATGGACAAAACTCAGATGGGTAGGACGAATGTTGTGAAGCATTCTATCAATACCGGAAGTTCAGATCCCATTCGCCAACAACCGCGAAGGCTTCCCATAGCAAAGAGAGAAGAAGCAGAAAATATAATCAAGGACATGCACGAACAAGGAATAATAGAGCAATCGGATAGTCCTTGGTCATCACCTGTGGTTTTGGTGAAGAAGAAAGATGGCAGCACCAGATTTTGTGTCGACTATCGTCGTCTAAACGAAGTCACCAAGAAGGATTGCTACCCCATTCCAAGGATTGACGACACTTTGGACACGCTTTCTGGCTCGAAATGGTTCTCCACGCTGGATTTAAAGAGTGGATATTGGCAGGTGGAATTGGATCCCAAAGACAAGGAGAAAACAGCTTTTACTATTGGGACAGGATTGTGGCAGTTCACAGTAATGCCATTTGGTCTTTGTAACGCACCTGCAACTTTCGAGCGATTAATGGAAACCATTCTTCGAGGATTGTCATGGAAGACGTGCCTAGTTTATTTGGACGATGTCATAGTATTTGGCCGGACATTCGACAAACACCTGGAGAATCTAAGAGACGTCCTTGAGAGGCTACGCACTGCAAATTTAAAACTAAGTCCAAAGAAATGCCACCTCTTCAGGAAAGAAGTGAAATATCTAGGACATGTAGTATCTGCAGATGGCATCAGTGCTGACCCAGATAAAGTCAAGGTTGTACGAGAATGGCCGGTACCACGGGACAAGCACCAAGTAAGAAGTTTTCTTGGCTTGTGTACGTACTACAGAAAGTTCGTCTTTGGATTTGCTGACATCGCGAAGCCTCTAAGAAGACTGACGGAAGATGGAAGGGACTTCAAATGGGATACCGAATGCGAGGGTGCTTTCAATCGACTAAAGCAAGCACTAACAACAGCTCCTATATTAAGTTATCCTCAGACCAGTGGAAGGTTTATATTGGACACGGACGCAAGCAACACGGCCATAGGAGGCATATTATCCCAAATTCAGAATGGCCAAGAGAAAGTTATAGGATATTTCAGCAAGGTCCTGTCGAAGCCTGAGCGTAACTATTGTGTTACGAGGAGAGAACTTCTCGCTGCAGTCAAGTCCATGGAACATTTTTATAAATACTTGTACGGTCGCGAATTCCTTCTAAGAACAGATCATGCTGCTCTGAAGTGGCTTCTACAATTCAAGAACCCAGAAGGTCAGGTTGCGAGATGGATAGAAAGGCTGCAGGAATATCATTTTTCTGTGGAACACCGGACCGGAAAGTCACATGGCAACGCTGACGCATTATCTAGGAGACCTTGTCCTTCCGACTGCAAACACTGCAGCAAAGCAGAAGAGAAGGAATTCTGTTTAAGAACAACCGTAGTGGATCTGGATTGGCTGCCAGAATCCCTGAAGCGAGACCAAGAAGGTGACACCGAACTAAAGATGTTGCTTGACTGGAAAGCAAAAGGACAGAGACCAAGATGGGAAGAAGTGAGTCACCTGAGTCCTAGGGTCAAGTCCTACTGGGCGCAGTGGGACTCCATCATTTTAGAGGATGGATTGTTGAAGAGGTCCGTCGAGAATGACGAGGGTACTGCAGCTAGGACTCAGCTGATAATTCCCCGGAGTCGGACGACAGAAGTATTGGAGAAACTTCATAATGGAACCTCCGGTGGACACTTCGGCATCAAGAAAACGTTGGAAAAAGTCAGAGAACGTTTTTACTGGGTCAACTGCAAAGAAGACGTCAAGGACTGGTGCCGAAAATGTAGACTTTGTGCTTCAACGAATGGCCCAAGAGGAAAACGACGAGCGCCAATGAATCAGTATAACGTAGGCAGTCCTATGGAAAGAGTTGCTATAGACATCGCAGGCCCATTCCCAGAGACCGACGATGGGAACAAGTACATATTGGTGGCGTCGGATTACTTTACCAAATGGGTTGAAGCACATGCCATCCCAAACCAAGAGGCCTCGACAGTGGCAGACGTGCTGATAAAAGAGATGTTTAGTCGGTTTGGAGTGCCACTGGAGCTACATTCTGATCAGGGACGAAATTTCGAGTCTGGCCTATTCCAGAGCATTTGTGAAATACTCGGAGTCAAGAAGACCAGGACAACACCTCTTCACCCACAGTCAGATGGCCTAGTCGAAAGAATGAATAAAACTGTGGGAAAATATTTGGCTAAAGTGGTCTCTGACCATCAAAGAGACTGGGACCGGTACCTTCATCTGTTCACCATGGCCTACAGATCAGCCGTGCAAGAGTCTACTAGAGAGACACCAGCTTGTGTCATGTTCGGCCGGGAAATAAGATTACCCTGTGACCTAGAGTTTGGATGTAAGCCCGGAACAGAGATAGCTGGTGAGGACTACGTGAGCACATTGAGGGGCAGGCTACACTACATTCATGAGAATGTCCGACAAAACATACAAATTGCTAGTGACCGAATGAAGACCCGCTATGACAGCAAAGCTACAGAAGGTGGTTTCAACGCTGGAGATTTGGTCTGGCTGTACAACCCCCAGAAGAAGAGAGGATTATCACCTAAGCTACAGAGGAATTGGGAGGGTCCATACAGAGTGGTAAAGAGGATCAATGATGTAGTGTACCGTATACAAAAACTACCAAGGGGCAAGAGGCGCGTGGTCCATGTAAATCGGTTGGCGAAATACGAGGCGGACTACGACGAACAAGACGAGACCCATCTGAGAAGGACGACCAGCCCAGAGCATGTCGAGATGAGTTTCGACCAGTTCATGGAGAACTATGGTGGAACTGGGAAGGCACGATTCGGAGTTACCACCGACCAGCAGCAGGACCTCTTCTCTGTGCCTGGAGATTATTCCCTAGCCCATTGTGTCGCCGAAGATCTGCGTATGTCCAGGGGAATAGCATTAGTCTTCAGGAAGAAGTTTGGCCGTGTATCTAAGCTCTCCAGACAACAGCCCCATCCCGGAAAAATTCTAAGTCTCACTGACGGTCATCGTCACCTCTTCTACATGGTGACTAAGAGGTTTTCTGATCACAAGCCTAGCTATAGAAGTATGTGGAATACCTTGCTGAACCTAAGAAACGAACTCACCAGGTTGGAAGTGAAGAAGCTGGCTGTGCCTAAGTTGGGTTGTGGTCTAGATCAACTCAACTGGAGAGTCGTCCGGAACATGCTCGAGGTGCTTTTCCATAAGACAGGAATAGAGATACTCGTGTGCATTTTCAACCCGAGCGGAAACACAATGAAGGAGAAGACTGTGGATTGCTATTTCGAAAAGCAAGGGAGCTGCAGAAAGGTAGATACCTGTAGGTTCAGACATACCAACCAAGGTGTTCGGGGACCGAACGTCTTAAGGAGGGGGCAGTGTAACGAGCGAGACTTCCCTAGTACGCCCCTGTCGCCCTGATAGGTAAACAACTGATTCCTGGAAGTCTAGTCACCGCGCGTACAATCGAGAAAATTCCTTCCTTTCTACGCGCGTCGAGAAAGTGTTATCGAAAGATCTTCTCGAAGCGGTGGACAGGTATATAAGCGGAGATACGGCGGACCGGGGGAAGTAAAAAAAGTTAACAGCGACAGTCTAAATATTCGAGCGATCTACGAAGTGAAAATAAATAGTGAATATAAATCGAAGTTAATTGTTGTACATAAATTAGTGTGTTATAGTTAGTTTAGTTATTTAGTTATAATTCGTTTAGTTTGTAGTGTGTAAATAAATTAGACATTTTCGTTCAGCAGTGATTTTATTTTGAACCCCTAGAACGTAACACTATTTATTATCTAAGCTACTGCCTAAATTTTTATAGTTAAAGAAGTCTTTAACTTAGTAAGTGACTGAAATTAGAGAAAAAATTGATGATTTTTCAATTTTGACAATAACGTTTGTAAACAATCATGTTGAAATTCATAATTGTGTCTTAATGACGTTTCTTCTTCATTTCTTTTACAGATTGGTTCTGCACAAGGAATTCAAAAAGGACCTAGTAGATCGGTTTATTCGGCTGTGTTAACCTTAGTAAGAAAAACCTCCATATTATAACAGGATTACTAACCGGGCACTGCCGATTAAGAGGCCACATGAAGAAACTAGGATTGGTAGATGAAGCAAACTGCAAATTCTGTGAGGTTTAGGATGAAACCTCAATACACATACCCTCAGAATGCACTGCATTATGTAATTCTATATACATACATGCATACATACATACATACAAGACCTAAGATTTTTTTTTAAATCTGCTGTAAAAATTCTTGCTTCAGTTTTTTTAGGATTATTAAAGATTAATAGTAATTGATTTTTCAGATAAGGCTAGAACGATAACTGAAAATTACTATTCGATGTTACTAATCATTTTACCAGAAAAAAATAAGATAAAACAAGAAAACAGGTCCAAAGGTATTGTAAGATAATGCTGGTGTATACAAATTCCATGATCTTATGCAAACAATTCCCAAGGTACAAGGTCGTTCCAATAAAGATATGATAGAAAAAGTAAAAAAATTCTGTTTTAATATATATTCAAGAAAATATGTTGAAAAAAAATTTTGTAGTGTGCCTTACAACTGGGTTCTACCTAAATGGGTAATACCGAATTCCTAACTAAGGTCAGATCATTACGATCAACCCCCAGCTGAGCTACCGGTCTCAGACCCTCTCCGTTAATGCTATGTCCGAATTCCTAACTGCATACAAATATTATTTAATTTTGAATTTAATAAATCTAAAAAAGTCTTTAAATTTTTAAAAACGCATTGTGTTTTGGAAAATTTTTACATTATTTTTTTTTGTACGATTCATTAATTAATTAGATTTTACTCGTAAAAGTATCGCAAGTTAAAATCTTGAAGTAAAGATTCGTAGTAAGGATAAACTATATAGTAGAAGATAAACTGTTTCAAGTAATTTTTTTCGGAGATGCCTAATTGAGTCCCAAAATTTATAATCCGTCTTAATGATAGCCGAACTGAGTCCGGGAGTTAGGTAAATTGAGTCCCGGGCCTACCTGAGCTTGCACAGTAGGGGTTCGTAATCTGTTCGTAGAATATTAAAACTAAAATTCATATTATAACATATAATCTTAAACAAATTACAAATATTTACAATAATATACCTATAACATGCTAAATATTCGTTTATTTAATTATTCTAAATTTTTCTCCTACAATTTTAAGAAATTCAAATTTAATTTTAAAATTTGTTCATTTAGAAAATTTTTATTTTTGAGAGTGTGTGAAGAATAAACTTTTTTTATATTTTTTTGAATGCTTCTAATTTTTATATAAGTGTCACTTTGAAAATCTATTAAAACGGTTAAAAATATATGTGGATGGGCGAAATAAAATGAATAATTAAACCTTTCATGAAAGCTCTCGCATGCATTCGTCGTCCGTTGTAAACTGCTCGTCTTCTCCGCCCATATTTCTGGTGGAAACCTAGCTGATTCTGATATATAATTATCGACCAGATAGTCTGCAAATTCCACAACTTTAGAATTCTGCGGTTGTATTGAAGATAAATCTTCAACAAAACAATCTCCTACATCTTCTGGGTTGAGAAATGGTATTGCGAAGCAATACGTTAAATATTTACTCACGTCGCTGTCTTTGTCTTTGTATAAGGATGATAAGCCTAGTGCTTGAATTTTGCGCCACCTTGAAAAAAAAAAGAAAAATTTATATGAATTTTTTTTTGATATTTTATGTTTGAATTTAAATTCCCCAAATGAAGTCACTTTTTTTAGCAAAAATGTAGTTATGAAGCTTTGTAGAACTTTTTTGCTTTTCATGTTTATAAGAATTTTAGAAGAACAAGATATTGCCCAGTGTGTTATAGTTGTGTTCATATTTAAGTCACCAAAACAGAAGTGCCGACAAACGTTTACCGCTGATAGAGTAAATGCGGCTGATGTTTGTCGGTACTCCTGTTTTGATGTTATAAATGTGAAGGCAACTATATATGTGGAATTTTTTAAATTTATTTCATCTAAAATTTGCAATAGTATATTAAGTTACTATAAGTAGACGGCATTATTTTTATGTTGATCCTGGTGCATGTGCTGAGGCGCTAAGCCGGGGCACAGCAACCAGGCGAAACATAAAAAGACCTTCGACTCCGAATAACATATACTATTTTTTCTTCAAGTGCCAAAATAAAAATATGGGTTAAAAAGTTACTGAAAAATTCTACTTTCTAAATTATTCATTCTACAATGCGTGTTGCGTGATAAAATGTACGTACCTATATTTGTACGCTTGAAGAAAAAATATTTAATGTCAAATAAAAGTACTTACCAAGACTGTCCTAAATGAAAACGACAGCCCTTCAAAGAAACATCACTCCAAACCTCAGTAACACTTTGATGAATTGCTTCTTCAAAATCAGCAAATACTTTTCGTAAAGTAAGTATTTTATTGCATTTGCCAATTTCTTCAACCAGATGTTTCAGTGCCAGTGTGTATGTATTTTTCCGTTTATTTGGCAATAAAAAGAAAACCAATGGTATGTAATGGTCGTCTTTTAAACCATGAATTGAGAACATTTGCAGAAAGAACTTCGGACAGTACTCAAAAGTTCCATCTATATAAATAGTTTCTAAATCTGCTAAAAATTCTAGGTTGGTCTTGCAGGAAAACATAATTATCTGATTTTCTATACCGTTTACCATTAGGAACTCTTCGCATGTATTGGTTTTCACTGGGAATGTTTTTAATATTGCATGAGTTTCTTCCATACTTTTTGGCAATGTAGGCAAAACAGATCGTCGAGCATTATACATATTTTTTCTGACCAATCTCACATCCTCGGTTGTCAAGGTATTGATATCGCCATTTCGTAACTCCTTATGTATAATTTTCATCGGGCGTTCACTAACATCTTCTATGGCCTTTCGCTTTAAAGAGTTACTTAAAATTTGGCGATTAAGTACCTCTTCGTTTACTGCATGATTGTGGTTATCCATAATTTCTGTTACTATGTTATCAGCACCTTCAGTTTTTAAAAATGCCTTGCATTTTTCTTTTGTCTGTGCACAACAAATCCAACGTTTGGCATTATTTTTTAACATCTTATGGAAACGATATTTGAAGCCATCCAACACAATCAGTTCTTTCCCTCTTTCACTTAATACAACTCTCACAGAACTCATTTTGACAAACAAACACCGAATAGGTAGGCAAAAATTAAACAAACTATATTAAACATTTTGTATGGAAACCCTTTTTATATATGATATCCATAGATGTCTAACCAATGAAATCCTTCATTCAAAGGTAATAAAAATATTATTTGGTATAGACATTTAAAAAGTAATTAGGAATTTCCGAAATATGCATATCAGGAGGATTAGAAGGATCTGAAAGATTTAAGTGACCCAGGACTCAATTCGACCATGTAAATTTCTTGACCCTTCTTAATTCAGGTAGATGGGACTCAATTTACCTTTGCCCATTTTTTTCTAACTTCGTGTGATTAATAAAATTAAAAAAAGTTCAAAATTGCAATTATACATTTATTTGTAACTTTCCTTTTTCGCTGATCATTGTTTGAAGAGCCATATTGCCTACAATATATAAATCAGTTGATTAAATCAAAATTTAAAAAAAAAATTAATCGTACTTAAACTTTTTTTATATAAACAGTAATAAAGTATATTTTTTTGTAAATATAAATAATAATAGAATTACCGAGAATACGTACAATTAGATGATTGAAAATTTTTTTAACTTGTCACTTGTTAATTGAACTTAATGATTACTCGATTAATGAACGTTCGAAAGTTTCGAAAACAACTAAATCAAATTTGCATAAAACCCTTAAACATTTTGTTAATATCTCTGTTTCAAGTTTCTAACCAATACCGAATTCGGATTCCCCTTCCATTTTTATTATAATCCAAAAATCTTGTTTTTAAGTCTATTGGAAATTACTAATAATATTACTATTTTTAAGTACTAATAAGGCATAGTATATTCTGTAACCGTGTAACAGACTGTATTTTCTCCACGACCATGTAATAATTCTGTTTATTTAAATTGAAATATGTAGCAAAACAATTAGAACGTCGCACTGACAAACTGAGTGACAGTTTTGAAATTCGCAGGGCAATCTATGTTTTTTGTTGAGCAATTACAGAATGTTATTCCGTCACTAGTTATAGAATGGAAATACATGCAAAACACATAAGAAGCAAGTGTTTCAGAATAAATATTTATAAAAATGAAGTCCGAATTATTACATTCATTAATGGTCGTGGAGAATAGTATATTCTGTAACAAGGTTAGAATGAAAATTCGATACGAGTGGAGAATTCCGAACGCGAGCGCAGCGAGCGAGAGGAACCACGAGTTATCGAATTTTCATTCTAACCGTGTAACAGACTGTATTTTCTCCACGACCATGTAATAAGTCTGTTTATTTAAATTGAAATATGTAGCAAAACAATTAGAACGTCGCACTGACAAACTGAGTGACAGTTTTAAAATTCGCAGGGCAATCTATGTTTTTGTTGAACAATTACAGAATGTTATTCCGTCACTAGTTATAGAATGAAAATACATGCAAAACACATAAAAAGCAAGTGTTTCAGAATGAATATTCTATCTCAAGAGTGAGAATGAACACTTTCTATTATCAAAAATGAAGTCGGAATTATTACATTCATTAATGGTCGTGGAGAAAAATATTTCTTTTCTTCAATCCGATTAAGAAATCTAAAGTAGTCGCCAAGATCAGGTAGAAAATGTTGAGTTAGGAATTCGGATATAGGATTACCGAATTACTTACTAATCCCCAAATGTTATGACCACGGTTAGGAATTCGTATATCCCGACCTAAATATCTCATCTGAAATAAATGACTCGCTATAGTTCTTATTTTTTGTGGATTTAATAGTAAGAATTCATTTTTATGGAGCTTTTAGGAGGAATACAAGTGGACCTTATAGTTATTTGTTTTAATTTTACAGTTAACGTTTTGAACATTTTCTACTTAAAACAAAATATAAAATGTTTTGATTGATCATATTTAAGTCAAATAGTTTTACCTTCCAAGTTCTAAAAGTCCAGTAGCTCCTCTAGAAAGACAAAGTAAACGAAGACGTTCAACTGGATCTCCAGAATTTCCAGCAGTTTGAAGATCTATTAAACTTCTTGCAGCCATTTCTGTTCCTTGGCGGGCTGTCGCACTTTGATGCCTAGCCATTCTGGAACAGAAAGTATTACTTAAGCACTGAACTTTTGTAAAGTATATTGTTACAAGCTAAGGTTATGAAACCAAAACGATAAATTTTATTAAAATTGTTAAAACCATCTACAGATGATAACCAGTTTCAAATACCAAATAAGAAATTGAAAAAGCCTACACCTAAAGAAGACAAAATTTGCTCAAGGTCCCAAAAATTTCCAAGACTACTTTCTTCGTGTATTAGTTTTTTCTATTTCTCTCTTCAGCTTTTGTCTAAACAAATACTTCTTCCTTATAGTCGTAGAAACCTTAAGCTTTTATTCTCAAACCTTATAAAAATTCAACTGGTATTCATAACAACAGAGCTATCTCTTTACTCACTTACGATGATATTATTATATTTCACTTTATTATTTTGTATTATTATTATCCAGTTTAAATAGTTTAATTCTTATTCTCATGTAGAATATAAAAAGGCTATAAAAGAGCGTCGTTGGGGTCGCACTCCAGGCGTTCGGAGTCTGATTCCCCTCCTGAACCTAATAATTTTTCGTACAGTTGATCTTAAGCTGGCACTGGCAGTTTATCGGAAGGAGTGTGAAACATTTTTTTGTAAATATTTAATGTTATTTTTTAAAAGTTCAATTTTTAATTAAAAAAAAAACACTGCAAGAAGAAATACTACACAATTATCTCTGAAAACGACAAACGATCTGGTTGTCAAAAGCTAAGAAAAAATCTTTAAACATTTTTAACATTTAATCTCTTAGGCATTTTCAGTTTTAAAAGACGACTCTTGACAAATTTGACATATCAGGCAAGATAAATACGCAATAATCATTTTCAAAATATTAATTTATTATTTTTATTTTAGTGACAAAGTTTCCCTAATAAAAAGAAGAAAACCTCAAAAATTTAGTTGATTTCAAATTCTTTCTTTTTATTACTATTTAGAAATGTAAGTCCTCTTCTAGTACTCAGAGATTAGAATAAAAAGAAGAAAGCATAGATTTACACTACCACAAACACATAGAGAATATTTATTTAGTTAATATTTCTCAAACAAGAAATTTATTATTGATTTCATAAAAACCTATTATACCTAATAAAATAAGACCAAGAGAAGTAAGAATTTATGAAAAATATTTTTTAACCCAATAAAATTTAGCTTTCAATTGTACATGACAATTTAAAATATATTTTGGGTGATTTGTAAGGATGTTATTACAAATGGGTGTGGTTATACGGAGAAGTCAATAAGCATTTATTACACTAATCACAGAGATGAACAGGATAGATATTTAATTTTTAATCGTTTTTACTACTGATTACCATAAAATACAAAACACGTGAAATGTTAATGTAAGTTAGTTGCCGCCGTATCTCGAAGTGTTCTTGTCTCTTCGCGCAGCGCCTCGAATGTATAGAAAAAGCGTCAGTGGCCTGCCTCTAACTGTTAAGGAATCTAATGCGTTTAATAGTGTTGTTACATACTGCCCCTTTGGATCAGGCGTAATGGAATGGAGGCTGAAGCAAGACTTTTGGTATATATGTTCTCTTCAGTTAATGGTCGTCACGAGTTTTCAGATTCACCGAATGGATGAATCCATGGGAATCTCGATAACGCTCTGGTAGTCGTCGCTCATGTTGTACTCGGTAAACAGGCAGTCTATGACAGACTGTGATACTCGTTTCTACCGCAAAAATCCAAGAATGACCACAATCAGTAGTTGGTAAGGGTCCTACCTAATCTACAGCTAAGCATTCGAATCGTTGTGCTAGCATAGGTATTTGGATCAGACCAGCTGGTTATGATTACTGGGTTTAAATCTTTGCGTATCGTAGGCCAATAATATCGTAAAGTCACTTTCTGCATGGTTTTGGCCGGATAAAGGATCATCATGGCATTTCTTTAGTACTGTGGGAATCTTACATTGTGATACTATTAGTTGGGACTCAATTTGTTCTAAATTGCAAATAAAGACTTTTTTTGCAAATGTTTTTGTTTGCTTTCAGTTAATTACTATTATTTTGTAAATACGTTCATTATATATAAATATCTAATTTTCAATTGACGATTTCCTTTTTTGTGAAAGTACTAAGTTTTGATAATTTGATAGCGCTAAAATGGAGTACAGAATTGTTACTTTATTTATTGTCACTAATACTGGGACTTTATTGAGGACGTGACAACAGCGCTTTTACAACTGAAAATAAGATGCGTGCACAATCCCGCTTGTTTTTCACAAGGGTCTAGGGGCACCGTCATTGATATCGATGCTCAAGCTTCGCGAAAGTCTAGAAGAGTGTTTATTCCATATACTTATAGTTTATTCGACGTTTCGATATTGCCGCCGTTTTTACTTAGTTTAAATGTAGGTACATCATTGTGTTCACAGCGATAAGTATAGGTAGTGTATAGAATTTCCAAAGTCGGTTTAATAAAATAGAACAATGAATAAAAGACTGTAGTGATTGGAGGGAGGTGTCAAACCTCAAAGTTCGTGTTGTCAGATTAAAAATACAATTTATTAATTTTTATTAGAGTATTATTAAATTTATTTAGGTATTTATGTTGATTTTGAAAATGTTTTTTATTACCATTTTGCTTAAAAATGGAAATTTTTTTGTCGCATTATTTTTTTTAGCATAAATTACTTAGAAAAAAATTTAATGAAACTTAAGAAATTAAATTAAGCTGTAGGCTACAGCGGCAAATTGACTAAAAATTACTAAACCAAATAAATCAAACAACTAATAAAAGTACCTAAATTTTATTTTATAACTTTAACAACTGCACGGCTAACAAATTTTCTTCATCACCCAAAGGTAATGAAAAGGTTTATTCCTTTGCTTTTTTTTAATTTTTTTTTGTTTTAAAGAGGCGTCTCTGAGAATGGATTTTTTATAATAATAATAATAATAAATGTCTTTATTAAAAAAAATACAATGAGATGAAATACATAATAATTTTTTGTCATGTCAATGCCTGGCGCAGTCTAGTTTAGAGCTACTCTACTGAACCAGTCAAAGACAGAAAGATATTAAGGAAAATCATTTAAATGGTGCATAGGTTTACAAAAATCTTAAATATTCTTTATATTTTATAATACAAACAATTAAAATTACAAATAGACAAAAAAAATAAACAAAGTTCTTAGGAAGTTAAAATGAAAAAATGAAATGCCAGGAACATTTTAGTACTTTTTATTTTGATCAGAGTTCAAATTTCTGAAACATGCAAATTTACAAAACTGGCATATGTTTCCTTTTCTATTTTAATTCTCCATTCCTTAAATGCCTTAATTGATTCAAATTCAAGTTTCTTAAAATCAATTTGCAAGTTATGTATTTCCCTATAATGTTTAATCATTTTTGAAGACTGATCTGTAAATTGACACAGTGGACACTTCGTTTTTTTTACTACACTGCAAACTTTTTTGTGTACAGTTAAGTCCTTTAACATTTTAAATTTTATTTGACAACGTTTACATTCAAATTCTTTTTTTTAATGGTGCTAGTTCATCTAATTTTCCTAGAAAGGGAAACAAGTAGGTATAAGACTTTTAAAAGCTAATAATTTTTAAATTATAGCTAAATGTTTTTGTTTAACAACGCGCCTTAAATTTGCAAAGTTCAGAAAATCAGCACTACATTCTTTGCAAATATAATTTTTAGATTGTTTGATTTTGGGCATCAATATATCTAATTTATCTAAAAAAAAACACATATATGTAATTAACGGTACAGATAGTTTATAAAATGTAATTCTGTTTAACCACTAAAATCATAGATATCTTACAGTGTTTTAACAAAAATGTTTTTATTATAGACTTACATTTTGAATGGGTATATTACTTGGATGTTTCCTCTTCAAATAAGCTTTTAGATTGGAAGTTTTACTCAAAGTTTTTTTACAGTCTTTACAATCTTTCATTTTTACCATTAAAATACACAAAACGAATAAAACTATAAACAATTCACAAATGTTTTTTTATAAAATAGTTAAAATACACTCTTATTAGAAATAAGCACTATTTAAAATCAAACAAATAAAAATTTAAGAACTCCACTAACATTAAATAATGCGTTAACCAAAATTGGCGCCAACGGCGGGAATACCGTAAAGTTAAATGACTTGCGCGAAGCACTGGCATCGAAATCAAAACGGTTCCCCTAGACGCTTGTTGTTTTTCTAGTAACGAGAGGACGCTGCACTTGACACATCTTCATTCTTCATAACCTTCATATGATTAGCTGTTCGCAATTTATAAATTATAATCTACAATTTGGCAACCTTATTTACAAGAATCCAATATTTTCACTTTTCACATCTGTATTATTTTTATTACTGATAAATAATTGTAAAAGTGATATCGAAAATTAAAGAAAAAATATATATTAAAAAATAGTAATCCTGAAGAGTTTGTAGGTTTGTACCCAGACTGAACGCGCTTTTAAAGTCAGATTGACTTTGGCGAATTTACGGTGGCTAGAATTTGTTTACTTGAAAAACTTGAAGTGTTTTAAACGAGTAGTATTATCTACTACCAGTCCTAACTCTCTTTGCATTTAGTTTCCATTTGTATACATTATTAGTGTGCGTGTTAATTTATAAAATGTTTTTTAATTTCTAGATTAATTAATTCAATGTTAGGATGGTATCATATTTTGCATATTAACTGTTACTTTGAATGTTTTGATAGTAATATTACAGACAAAATCATGGAGACTGAGACTAGACAAGGAGTACGCACTCGACCGGGGGAATTGCCAAAATCTGTCCACGGTATCGTACATATTAGGTTTACTTTTTTCACCACTAGCGTCGCTAGTGTTCCTTTTGTACCGGTATGAATATAGACAATTAAATAATCGTGAATTATTAAATTGGTTTTTATTATTTATATCTGAATGATCGAACTATTTTTTTCATTGTGTAAATAAATGAATAATGAAATAATTAAAAATTATTTATTTGATTTCAAACTACGTCCTCATTGGTCGTCATCTTGGTACAAATGGAACACCAGCGCCCTCTTATTTTAGTAGCCCTATTTGCATACATGGAGTTCGTACTCCTTGTCTAGTCTCCATGGACAAAATCATGAATTTTTGATATGTCCGATTGTATTAAAAATTGATGTATTAGTCATATACGAGCCCTGTCTCAGTGAAGTTCGTCCCACGCTTCAAAACAAGATATTTCTGACTTTATTTAAGGGCTAAATAAATTTTTATTTAAAATTAAAACGGATTATCAAAGAAAATCGACGTGCTAATTATAACGAATTGAAAATATTGTGGAATCAGTCAACCACAAAAAAATTTTCAAGAGCAACTTGTCACAGAGCTGCCCAAAATATGGGATTTAAAACTTACAAACTAGACTTAAAATTTTGTTGTTATTCGTTTTAAATTCAGTATTTTTAGGCAAAAGAGAAACCCTTACTGACAAAGATTCAGAAGAAAAACAGATTAACGTGGGCCAAAGAACACAAATTATGGTCTTCGAACCAATGGAACTACATTATTTGGAGTGATGAAGCCAGATTTGAAGTATATGCGTTGGTGATAGAAGGAGTCGTGTCATAAGAACTAAAGAAGAAGTGTTTTATAATGACTGTCTTAAAAAAAGTTAAGTTTCTGGCTTCTGTGATAACTTGGGGATCCATGTCAGCAAGTGGAGTGGGAAACTTACACTTTGTGGAAGGTATTATGAATGCTGAGAAGTACATTAATGTGCTTCAAGATAACTTAATACCCCAAATTGAACAAATGCGTTTAAATAATATCGAATGTATCTTCCAACAAGATGGTGCCGCTTGCCATACGGCTAAAAAAGTAAAAGATTGGATGTTAGAAAACAATATTCCAGTTTTAAAATGGACGTCCAGTAGTCCAAATCTATCGCCGATTGAAACCTTGTGGCAACTTATGAAGAAAAAGATCAGATCGAATCCCACAAGAACTTTTCCAGAATTGCGAACCCGTCTCCAAGAAATTTGGAACAGTTTTACACCAGATGACTGCCAAACATTAGTTGAAACCTTTGAATATAAAACATCTGAAGTTGAAACTATGTCAAGACGTATCAATGCATTCATGACGTAACGCAGTGGTGATTTGCTGCTATTTAGTTTCGTTGATTTTTATTAATCGGCAGTTTTTTGAATTTTTGTAAAATATTTTTTCTGTTACAAAATATTTAAAATATTTAGTAATTTTGCCTAATATTAAATAAAAATATCTTATATTATCAGAAATACATTTAAGTTTTAAATACGTTTTCGTTAATATGACAAATTTCATAAAAAGATAGTTGGGCCAACTTCACTGAGACAGGGCTCGTACAATGTAGAAAAGTTTTAGTTATTTTAGAATACATATTTTATCGCATAAGAATTGTAGTTGGAATAGTTCAATTTTTGATGTATCATGTTTAACAAACTTTTGATGAATTCTGAACGGTCTTAATCTATGTACAAAAATGATGAATAATATTATTTGTTTATACGTTTATACAGAAAGACCTTAAATTTTATAAACTATATTGAAAATAAAATGTTTTTTTTATTATTTTTACTTTTTTTTTGTACAATAAACATTGTTACATTTATTTTGTTTTTTTTTTGTAGACCCTTATTATTAGAATTCGGTTACTATAACTAAACTTGTATTTTAGGTTTTATATTAATTTATTTAAGTATGACTTCATAAATTAATTCATAAGAGTTGTAAAATTATAAGTGAATTAAAAATACCTATTAACAATAATAAAATACAATGTTCTTTATATTCATGGGATAGGTAACATCAGTAGGCGTCATAGATCACAAATATTCCAACATTATTTAAAAGCAGGTGTTTGTATAATGAGTTGTTTTAAATACATGGGCACGGAACATAGAGGCCTGACAAGCATTTTTTTGTTATTATTTTTAATAGAAAGTTTTTGTGTGCATGATAATAGCATATACGTAAAATGTTTAAATTTCTAAATATTCTTGCTGTAGTTAATTAAACAATTTTAAATAAAGTGGGCAGTAGGTTAATTGGCAACTCGCATGTGATAGTGCTGCTAGTTTGTTTTATGGTTCAAATAAATAATTACTAACAAAATACTAATAGTGATCAAATAATTTTATTCTGTAACTAGTTGTACCCGTAACGTCGTTCGCGTGACGTGTGATTGTTGTATAAAAGTTTCTTACCCCACCCCATTTAAGGAATGGGAGAAAAATTTTTATACACTAGATGTTAAGTTGAAAGAAGACAAATACATCTGTGAAAACCGCATTCGAATCGGATCAGTAGTTTTCATGTGATGCGTGCACAAACATACAAACAGACAGACAGACAAAAAAATCTAACCACATTTTTGGGTTCTATTTCGATGTACCCGCGACGTCGTTCGCGTGGTGTGTTGATTTTTGTATAAAAGTTTCTTTTCTCACCCCGTTAAAGGGGTGGGGAGAGAAAGTTTTATACACCAGATGTTAAGTTGAAAGAAGACCAATACCTCTTTGAAAACCGCATTCGAATAGGATCAGTAGTTTTCATGTGATGCGCGCACAAGCACAAACATATACATTTCTACAGTTTTATTGTATGTATAGATATCTGATTTACAGATTGGATTACACCAGATCCCACGAACGATACCAGAGCAATTTGCAAGTAGTGTCGAGCCAATTTGAAAGCACACAGAAAAGACTTGATAACTCATGCCAATACTGAAAAACATAAAACAGCAGTTGAGACAGATAGGAGTGCATAATCATGTAAAAAATTTCAGTGTGATTAGAAAATTTGGCAGGGTATATATGCCATAAAATTAAAGATTTTGATAATATTACAGATTCTACATCAAGTTCTACATGAGTTTCACATCTAAGTGAGGGAGGTTTATCACAGCCTACTGCGGAATTTATGATTCAGCTTGAAAAAATATTTAAACCTTTAAATAATGATAGTTTATTTATTTCTAAATATTATTTTAACAAATTATTAGGAATGAGTTCTTTTGTGCTATGTGCAGAGAAAATAAAATTACCTACTATTTTTTCGTTCCAAAATGTTTTTAAAATTGAGACAGTTAAATCGAGATTTACATAATGCAGCTGTTTCGAGAAAACGAAATTTTTTTTAAATAATATATTAATAGATAAAAAAATCCCACTATGACTTTTTTACATCATTCATTTATCCATCCTTTACTATCATAACACTTGATTATAAATAAGTATGAATTTATACTTTACTCAAGACTTCTTTAATTGATAATAATTAAATTTGTGCAATTGTGTGGTTCAAGCTTAACGCTCGCAGTTAATGCATATTTTCCAAAATCATAAAGGTTTTAAAAAAATAATATTCACACAGTATTCAATATTAAGAATTTATTATTTATATGTACATATGTGATAAAATATTACTTTAATCGATTAAGAAATATAATTTCAGAAAATTTTAGACAGGCTATTCATCATATTAGACCAAAAATTGATTCAAACCTACAGACCACAATATTGCCTAAAATTAAAAAGTAGGTAATAAATCAATCTAAATTTCATTAAACCACTGTAGCTTTTTGTTATTAAAATATGGACCTTTAAGTTAAAAAAAAACTAGTGTGGCAGTCAGTGGGACTGCCGGCAGAAGTTATACTTCTATGCATGCGCATGGATTCATAAATTTGTATGCGAATGATTTAGCAAAATCATTATATGATATTCGTGGTAAGCGACCCCAAAAACCTCCTAGTACCGTGTACACACTCTTTTTGTATCGAATTTGCATAAAATTCCTGGAGACGAGGTCCATCTTAAGCACCAGGTGTTTCGAAGACCATCGCCATTATTATAATCGTATTTAGCGACTCAAAAAACCACCGAGTACAAAGTGTGCACTGATTTCGAACAGAATTTACATAAAACCCCAGGAGAAGAGGTAAAAACCCTAGGCACCAATTGCCGCAGAGAATATCGACATTGAACCCATTTTCAGCAATACTTACCGAGTTTTCTCTTTATTATCTGTTCGGAATGTACTTTTTGAATGCAGAAAAGCAATTTCCCATTTTTACATTATAAAAAATAGCGACAAATTTCCTGATACTTTAACGAATCCAGTGCAAAAAAAGCATTCCGATCCATCTTACGTTACAAAATTCGGAGGTTTTAGTGCTTTATTTCCTCGACTATTTGTAAAAACACTGTTTATGTAGCCAACAACCTTAAAAGCATAGAGCAGAATATACAGCAACCATGTGACGGTATTTTAGACTACAATACAATACTCATTACTGAATATTATTATTATTAATATAAAATGCTAAACTTTATATGTATACTTACCTACGTGAGAGAATTATAAAATAATCATGTGATCCCAGAGACAATATAATATAAAGAGACTTTCTGAAAGATAGGGCAAAAGCGGTACAATGTTTTTTGTTTACCCCCAGAACTCGGCGCTGAGGTGGTGGTAGATAGGAGAACTATACCACCTAAACTCGATCAGCTCAATCAGCTGATGAGCTGAAATTAATATATACTATAATGGCGGTTGAAGTGACAGTGTAGCCTGCGTAAGTATTATAGTTTTAATTTAATATTATTTTAAGATAGTTTTAAATTCGTAAAGTGTATAAAAGTACAGTGTACAGTTTCGACTATGCCATTACCGAATTATTTTAAATATAAATGCGCTGTGCCACATTGTTCAAGTAAATATTTTTACCCAATTCCCGATCCAAACTTTAAGAATAAAAAGTTTTATATACCTATTTCCTTCAAATCCACTACAACGGGAAAAATGGGGTTTAATTTTGAATATTCCTGTTACATCCAAAGAAATTCGTGTATGTGGTGATCATTTTGATGAAAAAACGTATGTGAGTTCAGATCGGAAGAAGTTAAATAAATTTGCTTTACCTTTTAAAAAACACTGTTCCTTTAATAATTAGAAAATGTTATAATGATCTTTTTAGATCAAGGGAGAATATATAAAATAGATAAAGTACTGCGGTAATGTTTTTAAGTTTTAGGTTCTTGCGTGTACACAAAGTCTTGGTGTCCTATTTCATTTCATTCCTCATGACACAACACTATCTATTGAAGAACGATGCCAATCTATGGAAACTTCTTAAATATTGCATTGCGTATTAAAATATCTGTATGGAATTTTCTAAGATGATCCATAATTTTAAGTTATCGAGGGAGTTGTGCAATCTCTTTTATCGATAGGTTCTACTTTTAATATAACTCGTGTATTGCTACTATTATTCTAAATTTTCGAACATATATATATATATTTATTTGTTTGAAATAACAATCGTACTTCTCTGTGATATTAGCGTAATTATTCTGATGTTTAAAATATATATGTTTATCTGTTAATTATTATTATTTCCGTAAATCCTACCTGGTTTTGTGATATTAGATAATAAGGTGTATGAATAATATTCATATACTTTTTGTAATTAAAGTTTAAATTATACTTTTTTTGTGTAAATAATAATTTGTAATAAAACTAATTCATTTTTTGTGATAACATTTTAAATTGTATATGTTTTTCTAAGAATAGATATTTTTTTAATAATATTATTCTTTCATATTTTTGTAATAACAGTTTATATTGAACCTGATTTTGTAATAATATACCAAATTCGTATCTTTGTGATAAGTGATAATATTTTAAATTGTACCTGTTTTTGTGATATTAGAAAATAAATATTTAAAAATATAAATAGCTTGTAAAATAAAATATAAGTGATACATAAAACTTAAAAATGTTAACTTTTGAAACTTTTTATTTTGTCTTTTATAAATAGTAATTCTCACACTACCAATTGTAAATTTTTCAAAGCTTATTTTATCTATTTTGTAAAAAATGTTTTTCATTTTATCAATAAATTAACCATTGTTCCTAAATAAATGTTGTTCCTTATTTTATATGTATTCTTTTAGTGTTTCAAGTGTTAAAGTTGTTTTTATTGAAAATTTGTTTATTATTTAGTTTTCATAATTATTTACCTAAATATTATAAAATAATATGTACTTTTAAGCCTATATTTTGATTTTTAATATTTTTACACAATGGTAAAAATATTAAAAATTAAAATATTAGCTTTAAAAGTGTATTTCTATATGAAACAGAATTTATACCCTGTCCCGCCAATTTTTTGAATCGATGAGCTTCTTCCCCCAATTGTTGGCGCGCCACCGTCGCTCAAAACATGTAACCAATTTCATATAAGGTATCAGTACATCTCTTTATTATATATTATCTCTGTGTGATCCGTCACACCGTCACTCTGATATTCATACATTAGTTCAGACTGTTTTTTGTATATCTATCCCTTTTCAATGTACTGAATGTTGAAACGGTATTCAAAGGACTTATAGTTATGACTAATAACATGTGGTAAATATTTCATCTTTGTTTTTATCGACCAATATACCTTATTCGTGTTTCTGTCTCTCTCTTACTCACACCATTACATATGTAATGATTTTTCTCATTTAACTCTACACAAATCTTTTCCACCGAGTGTACGAATAGAAGTATAACTTCAAAAAGGTTTTTAATTTTTCAAAAAGGTTCCTAAATTCCATATTAGAAACGTATAATAAGTAATATTATACCATTTCGTTTAATGCAATTATTTGAATGTATACTCACAAGGTGACGTCGTGCGTCAGACCGAAATCGATATAGCTTAATCTTAATATCATACCTTGTTGTATACGAATACACATTAGACATATTTGTATCATGTGTATCAGTCTGCGGTCCTGCGATCTCTTTATAGTTCACTATATAATGACTCAATGTTTCTACGGCTCGAGTTGAGGGTCAGATGTGGGGTGAATTGTAAGGATGTTATTACAAATGGGTGCGGTTCTGCGTAGAGGATAATGAGCATTTATTACACTTATCACGATAGATATTTATATTTAATTTTCACTACTGAGTAACATAATATAACACAGTTGTCGTTATATAACAAATCACAAACCAAAACATGCCATATCTTGATGTGTTCTTCATTCTCTCTTCGCGCAGCGCCGCGTCAGTGGTCTCTAACCGTTAAGGAATCTAACGCGCTTAATGGTGTATATATTAAATTTATTTGTTTTTACATATTTAAGTTTTCAGGTAAAGTGTATAATTTATGCAAGGGTCGTTTTTCCACCAATTTTGAGATGTCAGACACTTAAAATGAGATACATATAATTTTGCGTTTCACTATTTATTTTTATGCTATTTAATTAAAAAAAGAAACAGTATAGGTATCTATAAATTTTCTATATCTTGTAAACACGACATGATTCGGAAAAATTAGTGAAAAAACGCCCCAAAACCAAAAACAGTCGTAGAGAAAAACCATAGAGAAAAACGGCATCAGACTGTTTGATGGCCATACAAGAAGTTTGAGAGAAAGAATCTATCAGATTTTTTTATAGATGGGCACTCTGACTATATAAGAAGTATAATTCATGGTAATTATTTAAAACAAAGATAGTAAACCCATAGACGTTCTATTATCTCTGAGTAAACCTGGTAAAGATCCGTCTAATAACACCTTAGCAGCATCTTAGTCCGATTAAAAAGTTAAAAATGGAAAAGCTCTTGACAGATTTAATACACATAATTATGCTTATTGTCTTCGTCAAAAGTAAGGTACACATTTAATTATGACGAAGGCGTGTAATGTATTTGATAGGTCGTTTACACAAATGATATCTTATAAATTTTACTTCTAACTATAATCAAGATATTCCATACTCGATCTAATTCTTGCACATTATGAGGGAATATCCTCGCATTTGTGGTAGAATAAAAACTATCGATTGCAACTTACAGGCTATCTTGATTGTAATTATTATTAAAGAAATGCATCTTAAAGTATTAATCGAATCTGGCTACCACTCCCAGAACCTTTTCCTTCCCTTTACGTAGATTCCCAAACACTTTCGAATGTATGTATGTATGGTGTTAGGGGTAACAGATACACCTGCGACCTATAAGATCTATTGTGTCCCCCTTTTCTTGCTATATTTCTGATGATTCCTCAGACTTATAGCAGCTCTTCTAGTCCTATATCTTCCTTAGAAAGTTTAGGATATCATTGGGTTTTAAATTAGGTAGTTCTTTCCTTTCTATTTCGTATGATCCTAGGTATTTGACCCTAGAAGTACTTAATGCCATGCATTCTGAAAGTATGTGTATTGAGGTTTCATCCTCTAGGTACCTTACAGAATCTGCAGTTTGCTTCATCTACTAATCCTAGTTTCTTCATGTGTCCTCTTAATCGACAGTGACCGGTTAGTATTCCTGTTATAATTTTGAGGTTTTTCTTACTTAGGTTAAGACAGCGTTAAGATCTCTTCTGGTTATAGTTTCACAGGAGCGTCTTCGATTGTCTTAGTCCTTCTAGATCATTCCAGTACTTGGATTTTTCGCTATCCATATGTTTTTCCTTATTTTTTTCTAAGATTGTACTACTGCTGATTCCACAGGATGGTTCTGGTCCCAGGTATGGGGTTTCAGCTCCTTTTTTTGCCAGCTTGTCTGCTGTTTAATTTCCTTCTATTCATACGTGTCCTGGAACCCATAGGAGGGTAACAATGTTATTCTGTCCTAGTTCAAACACTTTCGAATAATCCTTTGGTGAAAATATTTTTTAATAATACGAATAATACGTAGCTATTAGGTTAACAAGATATGAAGGTTCAGAAAGTGCTTTTTATATTACAAAAGAAAACATTTGTGCGTAGATAATCTTTTATCTGTTTTATTTCACATGTAATTAAATATTAATCTTATTAACTCGAAACGCTGTACATACAAGCTAGGTTATTCCCCTGGACTTCTAAGTCTTTATCTGGCTTTAAATACAACTCTCGAATTGATTATTCCAATGACAAAATTGTACTTCTCAGATCGCGGTTACCTTGCTGTTGGTGTCGCGCCCTGAAGTGGAAAGGTGAAACTAAAGGAATGTGTTGCAGTAGTGAAAAAGTTCAATTTTTTAAACTTGGTCCTTACCCTGATTCTCTACATAGTTTACTAACTAATAAACATCCAAAGTCTGAGCATTTTTTAAGTTAGGTAGGTACTTAAATATAATGGATGTTTTCAAATGACTTTTTTTGGAGCCAAAAAAGTAAGTGAAGGTAATTTAATGCCCACATTCAAAGTTCAAGGACAGGTCTACCACAGAATTGGAAGCTTAATGGCTCAACCTGGTCAGAAACCTTCTTTTCTTCAAATATACTTTGTTGGAGACAAAGATCGTGAACGAGATATCCGGTGTGGAATTAACCCTGGCATTAATTCACAATTAACTTATCAATTGTAATTTATGTTGCATGATCACAATAGGTATTTTCGCGATTTTAAAGCTGCAATAGATTCAGTACCTAAAGATCAAAAAGAGTTCAAATTTGTTAAAAAATGCTGACCGAAAACCTTCTGGTGAACACAAAGGACGTTTCAATACTCCTCAAGCTAAGGAATTATCGTCGGACAAGAATTTGAAAGACGGGATATTGTTCTTTACAACAGAAGCAATCAAGTGATATGAACCAGTGATACAGCGAGGTACGATGCTTTGTAATATCCTTTAATATTTTGTAATGGAGAAGATGGATTTTGACGAATGTGAATGTTGTCGCATGAGCCGCAGGCGAATGCGACAATCACATGAGTCAAAAAAGGAACATTTACGCACGAGTTGCATACAATATTTTTTCTACAACCGAATTTCTTTACAAGAAATACAAGTATAGGACTGATTTTTTTTTACGCACTACTGCAAAAAAAATATTATATTTAAAACATATTTTAGATAACAAAATATTTATTTTCTAAATTAATCTTACCTATAATACCGGTACATAGAAACGCGAAATGCTTTTATTATAAATTAATTGAAATGTCAATCAGTCAGACCCTACGTATATTTAAATAAAAATACTTAGGTACCCTTATTCATGAACTGATATTTCTGTCATATTAAAAATCAAATTAAAAATTACTTAATATGATATCTAGTTTTGTATGTATTAAACTGCAATAATTTAACAATTAAATATATTTACACAAATTTACACAATTAAATAATAAAAAAAAAGTTTCCTTACCCGGAATTGAACCCGAGTCAGCTGGGTAGAAGCCAGACACCTTACGTTCTCGGCCAATAACACACTTAAAAATCTTTGCATAATCTTATAAAAGACGGTGCTTATTTTACTTTTTTTTACTAGTTAAAAAAAAACTTTTTTTTTCACTAGTGAAAAAAAGTTAAACTTTACGAACCTTAAACCGTGCGTAAAGATAATACTTTACGCACGGTTGTAGAAAAATTCAATAACAATATTGAACAATCAATTTTCTTGTTTATAAGTACCTTACTATAAATCAACATTCATTTATATTATCTAAATATTCTGAAATATATTTTGTTAGACAAATTTGGTCTTGTAGGTAAACTTTAAATAGATATACCTAATAATTTTTATTTTGGTAATTTTCTTTTTAATAATATAATTGTATAAATAGGTATAAAAATAACTATTTATTCAAATTATAACCCTGTTTTCACGACGCTCACGACAACTGACAACTGTCAATACTATCTATACCTGGTTTCGACCACCGCTCTTCCAGCCCCAAAAATTTCTTTAAAAAAAAAATTGTTTATACCTATTAAAAGAGCTTAATTTGCACCTTTCAAAAACGTATATTTCATAATTTGCACCCACGTACTTTTTTTATAAACTTGATTACAAATTTGCTTTAATTGAACCAGATTCAAATGCTCATATCTCACTCCCTAAAGTGTATTTCGATATGCACCTTTTACCAAAAATTTGCAATTTTAATTTTCTAATTTGCACCATCGTAAAATTTGCGAAAAAACGGTAACAATTATTATAAAAATTAATAAAATTAGTTTCGGACTGCTGTCAGAAATAAGTAACTGCGGGTAGTGAACGCATGCGCAGTTATTTATTTCTGAACGTACATCAGCCAGGAGTACATCCTCGTTGAAATTGAGTGGCGGTCACCCTTAGAAAATTTTTTACGACGGGTTGAATTTTTATATTATTTAATATATTATAATATTATCTAACCTAGGTTAGATCAGGTTAGGTTAGGTTAGGTTAACCTGAGTGGAGGGTTTTTGAGGTTTTTTTTTTTTTTTTTTTAAATATGGGTTTTAAGCATAATGGGTGGTATTGTTGTGACATACCTTGTTGAAAAGCACTCAAAAAAAAAACCTCAAAAACCCTCCACTCAGGTTAACCTAACCTAACCTAATCTAACCTAGGTTAGATAATATTATAATATATTAAATAATATAATAATTTTTACCATATTTTTGAAAATTCAACCCTTCGTAAAAAATTTTCTAAGGGTGACCGCCACTCAATTTCAACGGGGATGTACTCGAGTAGCCTTCCTTTAATACCCCCCGCAACCCCAACCCCCTAGGGGGATGGGGTGAAAATGTAAACAATTACCAAATTTATTTATTTATTAAAAAAATTATATATATTTACAAATTTACAGGGAAATTAACAAAAGATACTGAAACACTTATGGGGGCTTTTTACACAATTTATTTACAAAATTGTTAAGATACACTGAACTCTGCTGGATAACGTCTAACTACTTGACAATACAATGAACTCTTGTGAACACTTGACTCGAACTGACTTAAACTGCCCATGCATCCCCTTATATACAACATTATTTAATCTAGTCAGTGTGTTTAGAAGTTTCTAGAATTTTCAAGAAACATTATTTAAAATGGTCAGTTGATTTTTTTACAAACTTCTAAAAATCAACTGTCAACAACAATCTTTCAAATTAAGGTCCCTTCCTTTACGGTTATCCCGTTACACTGCCCCCTCCTTAGATTCATTCCTCCTGGAATGTTATTTCCTACATCGGAATCCCGCACACTCCCTGAGCCATCAGCCAAACCATCTTCTTGGAGTTGCTGCGCATCTCCACTGTGGTTTCCCTGGTAAGGCGCCAAACAATCATGATGGACCACGACGGGTTTCCCTCTGGGAATTTTCACGATCCGATAAATGACATCGTTAATCTTCTTCTTGATGGTGTAAGGACCTTCCCAGTTCTTTTGTAATTTGGGACAAATACCTCGACGCCGTCGGGGGTTATAGAGCCAGACTAAATCTCCAACTTGGTAACTCTTTTCCATTGTCCGTGTGTCATAGTACCTCTTCATCCGATCACTAGATAATTGTAGTTTTCCACGCACCAGGTTGTGTATATTTTCCATTCGATTCTGAAGGTCGGTGACATATTGTTCACGTGCCATTTCTTCACCAGGTTTACAACCAAACACCAAGTCACATGGTAGCCTCATTTCTCTACCGAACAGGACCTTCGCAGGCGTTTGGCCAGTTGATTCGTTGATGGCCGATCGAATTGCCATTAGAAATAGTGGAATATGTCGATCCCAATCCCTCTGACAATCTGACACCACTTTTGACAAATAGTTGGTTATAGTCCGGTTCATTCGTTCCACCATTCCATCAGACTGAGGGTGCATCGCTGTGGTTCTCGTTTTGCGGATGCCTAATCTTTGGCAAACTTCTTGAAACAGCTTGCTCTCAAAATTTCTCCCTTGGTCTGAGTGTAATTCTAGTGGTACCCCAAATCGGCTTACGAATTCTTCAACCAATATATCTGCTAAAGTGGTGGCTTCCTGATTGGGAACTGCATAGGCTTCAACCCATTTAGTGAAGTAGTCCATTACAACAAAGATGTACTTATTTCCTACATCGCTCTGCGGAAGTGGACCCAATATATCTACTGCGATTCTTTCAAAAGGACTTCCAACCAGGTATTGCTGCATTTCCGCCTTCGGTTTTCGGTGCGGACCGTTACTGGCAGCACATGTAGTGCATTTACGACACCAATCTTTAACATCATTAGTGCAATTTACCCAGTAAAATCTATCTCGGATCTTTTGCAGCGTTTTCGTGATACCCAGATGTCCTCCAGAACTATCATTATGCAGCTGTTTTAAAATTTCTGGTACAGCATTTCTTGGGACCACTATTTGTTTCCTTGTTTCTGTGCCCTCGGAATTTTCTACAAGTCTTTTAACGAGCCCTCCGTCCAAAATTAAAGAATTCCATTGGGACCAGTATGCTTTTAAAGCAGGAGAGGATGAGGATATCTCTCTCCACAACGGACGACGGTCCATTCTCTTCCATTCCCGAATCTTTCTCAGAACGGGATCGTTTTCTTGTTGCTCCTCCAGCATAGAGCTCTCGTCTTCTGGTACAACCTTAACTAAGGCAAGTTTTTCCTCGTTCTGCTCCATACGGGTACAATGGGGGCAAGTATTTCTTATGTGGCCTAGTTCTCCGCAGTTCCAGCACCTCACTGGGCGCCTCCTTTTTGGAGGTAACTTCATTAATCTCTCTACTACCGCTTCAACGTCGCTAACGGAATGAACGGCATGGTCGTAGTTACCGGTGATTTACCTTAGTCGAGCAACTCCACGTGAGGCCTCCGTCGCCGCCTCAAACTCCAGGGCAATGGTCAAGGCGTCCACAAGAGTCTTCGGCCGCGCCAACCGTACAGCGCGCTGCAACTCGACGTCTCGAAGACCATCGGTGAAGGTTTGGACTGCTAGGCACTCCAGGAAATCCTCCGCTGCATTTGAATACGCAAGTCGTACCATTCTTGCTACATCCGCTTCAAATTCCTGGATAGTTTCTCCATTTTTCTGTTTTCGGCTCTTTAACTGCATTCGGTACACCGGTTGTAGATGAGTTTGACCATAACGCATCTCTAGACGATTCACCAATAACTCGAAGTTGTCAGCTTCATCCGGTGTCAATGATTGCAAGACGTCTAAAGCTTCGCCTCGCAGAGCTACGGTTAGGGACAATGCTTTCTCCTGGGATGACCATCCATTAGCTCTGGCCGCTGCGTCGAATTGTTTCAGGTAATTTGGCCAGGAAGTCTTCCCGTCGAAGGTCGGGGGTTTCATCGTCGTTCGTACATGGGTCGTCTCCTCGCTTCTTTGTCGTTCGACGTCTGCGTGGCAGGTTTCCATCCTTCTTGCATCTCCGTCGCCGTTGTGGATGGTTTGGTTTCGGCGGCTAGCTTCCTGTTCTTGTTGAAGCTTCCTTATCTCGGACTGCATTTGCTGGTTGATATGGTTTTGCTCGTCTCGCAAGTTGGACACTTGCTGATTTTGTTCGTCTCGCAAGCTGGACACTTGCTGATTTTGTTCATCTCGAAGATGTGATATTTGCTGGGAAAACGAACTGGATAAATCATCTGATAGGGTAGACATTCGTTGTGATAGCTGGGAAAATTGTTGCGTCTGTTCTTCTTGCTGGCTCGTCATTCTTTGTGACAGCTGGGACATATCTTCGCGCTGGCTCTTCATCTGACTGGATAGCTCCTCTTGCTGGCTCTTCATCTGACTGGATAGCTCCTCTTGCTGGCTCGTCATTCGTCCTGATAGCTCCTCTTTCAGCTGGGACATATCTTCGCGCTGGCTCTTCATCTGACTGGATAGCTCCTCTTGCTGGCTCTTCATCTGACTGGATAGCTCCTCATGTTGCCGGGAAAGTTGTTGAGCTTGTTCTTCTTGTTGGTTCGTCATTCGTTGCGATAGTTCAGAAATTGCTTTTTGAACCGGGTCATCGAACTCCACAACGTCAGGGTCCAAATTATTACTTAGGTAGTATTCACGGAGCCTATTCAACAATACAGATTTGGTCCCAGTAGTTTCCAATTCTAATTCTTCGAGCTCTCTTCTGAGCTCTGCAACCAATAGTTCATTTATCTTTTTTCCAGGCATTCTTATATCTTCACCCCACACCTGACACCAATTTGAAACACTTATGGGGGCTTTTTACACAATTTATTTACAAAATTGTTAAGATACACTGAACTCTGCTGGATAACGTCTAACTACTTGACAATACAATGAACTCTTGTGAACACTTGACTCGAACTGACTTAAACTGCCCATGCATCCCCTTATATACAACATTATTTAATCTAGTCAGTGTGTTTAGAAGTTTCTAGAATTTTCTAGAAACATTATTTAAAATGGTCAGTTGATTTTTTTACAAACTTCTAAAAATCAACTGTCAACAACAATCTTTCAAATTAAGGTCCCTTCCTTTACGGTTATCCCGTTACAATACTTTTTCCAAAAATATTTTGTCGCTTATAAATTTGTTTTTGTACAAATTAATATAAGTTTTAATCTTTTCGTCTCTCTGTCTAATAATTTTATTAAAATTTGTCTTTACATATGAAAATAATTGAAAATTTAGCGCCACATCAATGAAACTGTAAATATCGAGGTGTGATGGTAAAAATTATTATTTAATTGCTTGTGAAAAGATTCGCAGGCGTTGGATGTTGTTGTGTATTCCAAGTTTGTTTCAATATTGGTGGTGCTTCATGGATGTGATTTATTTCACTTTTGATTATCTCGAAAATATCACCTTGTGTGGTTATATACATATGATTTACAATTGTTTTTAGGACAGCGCCAAAGATGATTATTGCTTTTTTTTTATAATTTCTAAATTTATAACCGGAAAAAATTAAATGTTTTTCGCCCCGTTCGCTAGTACCAAATCTGTTATCGTCACCCATATAAAGTTTGTTTGGAAGATAAGATGAAAATAAACTTGTTTTTCTAACACTATCTTTTTGCAAGATTTTACGCGCATAGTCGGTCATACTCATAGCATACTGAAATTTTGGAGATTTCGTGATGCAACGTTGCCAGCTGTAGTACTTTCTCCATACAACCCCCAACCCGAAGTCTTGTACCTGCTAAGTGGTGCTCAATTTGATTCCTCCGCTCCACAAAAAAGGCAGTCTATATTAGGATCTAATTCACTAACTTTAAATGTTTTGCTCTTACGCTTACTGTCTTTTGATCTATCAATACGATTTACAAAATTTTCCGGTTGTTTACCATTAGAATGATAATTTGTTAAATATTTCGTTTGAATTGAGGCCTGTTCTAAAAGAAAAAAGCAGTGGTCTCAACTTCGCTAAAAGTCGTAGTAGCAGTTGGATGCTTCTGAATAATTTTTTCTTGCCACTCAAGGTTATTTATTCCAAAAATAAGTTGATCCCTTAGTTTTTAGTCTTGCATCTAAACGTGTTCCAAAACTACAGTCTCCCGCTATTGAACGTAACCTATTTACATATTCAGTAATACTTTCATTTTCTTTACGAATGCAACCAGAAAATTTTACTCTTTCTGCAAAAATGTAAACTCTTTTACCATAAAATCTGTTCAAAACATCTTTAAGTTCTTTATGAGTTTTAGAAGTCAACATTTCTGGCTTAAAATGGTCTATTAAAATTTAAAAAACCAATGATCCTACCTTTGAAAGCAATAAGTTTCGTCTTACTTCAGCTTTATCATCCTTCATTAAACCATTTAGCTCTAATTCCAATTCAAAACGTTGAGTATAGTAGTCCCATTGGTCAACTTGGGGATCAAACTTCTCAAACCGAACATTTTTGTAGATATCTGTGTCAGTATCATTTTCCGACATCTTCAAATACAAAATAAAACTTTGCTTCAAGAAAGTTGTTTTTCACTTCCAATTCGTCGCCAAAATGTAGTATGATGGTAACTGAAATGAATGGGTTCATGTATTGAAGAAAACACTTTATTAACAAATAACTAAATAACTTCTAACAAAAGTAAAGTGTGTAAACTGTATGTTCGTAAATAATGTTTAACATTTTGATTGAATTGGCTGTTACTTGATGGATATCCATAACTATATGTAAATAAAAACACAATTGTTTTCACGATATCCACGATTTATTACTTAGTAATATGTGACGCGTTTCACTACGATGTAGCTTTATCAAACACTGGTACTAAATGAACTAAAGAAAATTTGCAAAGTGTGAATATATAAATTTACGATAAATGTCATTAAATAGTAATTTGAGTGACAATACCCAGGTATAAAGGATGGGTAAAACCATTTTGAACCATTACACAAAAATCATATTAAAAAAGGTTGAGTAAAGGTGAATGATTTAAGTCTAGTTGGTCGTTTAATAAAATATTTGAATTTTTCCTTTTATTGATCTCTAAAGGTTCTAATAGATTTAATTTAAAACTTTTATTTTCAACATGTAAAATTTCAAAATTTGGGTTGAAGGAATGGTTTTCTTCTAATAAATGTTTTGCATAGTTTGAATCATTTTTACATTTATCAAAACTACGTTTATGTTCTGAAATACGGGTTTTGAAATTTCTATAAGTTTTACCTATGTATGTTTTAGGGGAATTACCACAGTTAAGTTTGTAAACACCAGATTTTTGTGATTTATTAGTTTTGGATTTGTTATTTTTAATGTACATGCTTAGTTTATTAATCGTTCTATAGGATGCTGTTAAGTTGTAATTACTAAGTAAACCTTTCATCATTTCACTAGGTTGACCAAAATAAGTTAAACTACAATACTGTTTTGGAATTGATTTATTAGACGGGTAAACTTCATTGACAGCGTAACGAAATTGTTTCTTTTTAATCATATGGTCAATTAACTCTGCATTATATCCGTTATTATATGCTATTTGCTTAATTATATTCTTTTCTTTATTAAAATTAGAATCAGAAAGAGGGATATTTAACAATCTATGAACCATAGAATTATATGCTGATAGTTTATGTTGAAACGGGTGGTTTGATGTACTATGGATGGTAGTATCTGTATGTGATGGTTTATGGTAAATGGAAAAACTATGTTTATTATTAATTCTAGTGATCGTGACGTCTAAAAAATTAATAGAGTTGTTATCTTCTAATTCTGAGGTGAAAGTAATATTGGGGTGTAGGGAATTAATGAATTTTTCGAAAATAATGAATTCTCTATTCGTACCTGTGAAACAACTTATAACGTCATCCACGTATCTATGCCAGTAAAGTAATTTTTTGCTTAAGTGATGTTTGAAGATACTGTTCTCTAAATTATCCATAAATATTTCAGCTAAAAGTGGGCTTAACGGATTCCCCATTATCAAACCATTGGTACTATTATACAAAACGTCATTAAAGGTAAAGTAATTTTGTTTTAAACAAGTTTCTAACAGTAAAATTATTTCGAAATGTGTAACTGGGTTCACTTTTTGATTTACTAAAAATTGGTCTACTAATCGGACTGTTTCAACTGGTGGGACGCTTGGAAATAGATTCTTAACATCCCACGATAGTAATTTAGAATTTGTAGGTAACGAAATATCTTGAATTTTGTTGACTAATTCTTGAGTGTTATTGATTGAAAATTTCGGGGTGAACTTGGTAAAAGATGAAATAATTTCTATAAGGTACTTAGATAGCATATATGCAGGTGCTGTACAATAAGCCACAACGGGTCTTACAGGGTAGCCGGGTTTATGTAGTTTAATAAGCGAATATAACTGTGGTGGTTGAGGATTTGGTGATATAAGTTTATAAATGTCTTTATCTGATATTATGGATTTACAGTTGTTAAGAGCTAATTTTATTTCTTTTTGAAACTTATTGGTGGGATCTTTTTGTAGTATAGAGAATGTGCCTTGTGAAATGAAGTCATAAGTTTTTGAAATATATTCAGATTTTTTAATAGAAATGACAGTATTGCCTTTGTCGGCTTTGGTAAACACTAGTGAATTATTATCTGTTTTTTCTTTAATTGACTTTACAATCTTGACTTCAGGATTATAATTTTTATGTTTTAATAAGGTTAGAAGCTTGGTGTTTTGGATATGTATTATTAGGTGTATACCTGAGAGCAACCTCAGTTTCTACACCCAATAATTCGCAGTTTTTAATTAGCTGAAATATTTATGGATAATTTAGAGAACAGTATCTTCAAACATCACTTAAGCAAAAAATTACTTTACTGGCATAGATACGTGGATGACGTTATAAGTTGTTTCACAGGTACGAATAGAGAATTCATTATTTTCGAAAAATTCATTAATTCCCTACACCCCAATATTACTTTCACCTCAGAATTAGAAGATAACAACTCTATTAATTTTTTAGACGTCACGATCACTAGAATTAATAATAAACATAGTTTTTCCATTTACCATAAACCATCACATACAGATACTACCATCCATAGTACATCAAACCACCCGTTTCAACATAAACTATCAGCATATAATTCTATGGTTCATAGATTGTTAAATATCCCTCTTTCTGATTCTAATTTTAATAAAGAAAAGAATATAATTAAGCAAATAGCATATAATAACGGATATAATGCAGAGTTAATTGACCATATGATTAAAAAGAAACAATTTCGTTACGCTGTCAATGAAGTTTACCCGTCTAATAAATCAATTCCAAAACAGTATTGTAGTTTAACTTATTTTGGTCAACCTAGTGAAATGATGAAAGGTTTACTTAGTAATTACAACTTAACAGCATCCTATAGAACGATTAATAAACTAAGCATGTACATTAAAAATAACAAATCCAAAACTAATAAATCACAAAAATCTGGTGTTTACAAACTTAACTGTGGTAATTGCCCTAAAACATACATAGGTAAAACTTATAGAAATTTCAAAACCCGTATTTCAGAACAGAAACGTAGTTTTGATAAATGTAAAAATGATTCAAACTATGCAAAACATTTATTAGAAGAAAACCATTCCTTCAACCCAAATTTTGAAATTTTACATGTTGAAAATAAAAGTTTTAAATTAAATCTATTAGAATCTTTAGAGATCAATAAAAGGAAAAATTCAAATATTTTATTAAACGACCAACTAGACTTAAATCATTCACCTTTACTCAACCTTTTTTAATATGATTTTTGTGTAATGGTTCAAAATGGTTTTACCCATCCTTTATACCTGGGTATTGTCACTCAAATTACTATTTAATGACATTTATCGTAAATTTATATATTCACACTTTGCAAATTTTCTTTAGTTCATTTAGTACCAGTGTTTGATAAAGCTACATCGTAGTGAAACGCGTCACATATTACTAAGTAATAAATCGTGGATATCGTGAAAACAATTGTGTTTTTATTTACATATATAATGTTTAACGTTTGTAATGTATGTATGACTCAAGAACGTATTTAAGAAGGATGTTCCACTTGCTTGGTGGGGGTATGCGTGCCTGATGGAAGCAATGTGGGCAAGGCGAGAGAAGCGACTGGCGCAAACGGCTACTGCGCATTAGCGCTGTCTCTGTTCTTCTCACTGCTCGTTCAAGAGTGAGAAAGTCAGTAGCCCAGCTAGCAAGGGCACGTCATAATGACGTCATTATTTGGTGATCACTGGTCGAAAGACGTCAGGCGACCAAAAATCGACGTGATAATGACGTCAAATAATTGACGTATATAACACGACATATTGTCACGTCATAATGACGACATTATCTAGTGAAAAGTCACCTGAAATTATATTTTGTTGTTTATATTTTGTGACTGATTTAATCATTTTATGAGGTTATTTTGAATAATAAACAATAACCCGGAAAAACTTAGCCTCTTATTATTTTTATTAAGACCTAGAAAAAATTAAAATCCATTTATTTAGTATTTAAACAAAACCAGATATCAAATAATTATATCTATAATTAATTCTTATGAAGAAACTTTTTTATAAAAATTTAAAATTGGCGGGGTACTACTTTTCAATGATACGAAGGTTCCGAACACGAAGTATCTTCGTGGTTCCGAATATGCGCTTGCGCCGCTAGCCAACAATATCCGATTCGATTCATTTCATTCCATAACGAAAGACGAACGAAACGGTAAATGCAAATGGCCATGCACATGCCCATCCAACGCATCAAATATGAAAACCAACAACCAACGGCCATTTCACCACTATTTCACTCTCACTCGCATTGTGCATGTTTTTGTACTGTTAGCAGGTGCTAATTAATCAAGCCATTTTACCTTTTGTAGAAAGTGTTGTGTTGTTTCATTGTGGTAAGTATAGTTATTATTATTATAATTATCGTTGTATTTTTTTGATCTGAAAATATCTGGTTTAAGTTTATGGCATATGCGGCCGGGTTTTATTCAATTTCTAAATTCGTAATTTTATTCAGTCATAATTTTAATGCTTCAATAATATAAATGCAATTTTGATTTTAATTCATTAAATCAGTAACAAAAAGTTAAATTTATGGCTGTGCTGAAGCATAACATTTATGATTAATAATAATTAATTGTGTAAATTTCCTCCAAGTTTATAACCCTTAAAAGATGAAAAGAAGAAACTGAATAAACCATCTACTTAGTGTAATCATCTAAATATGTTTGTTTTTAATTTGTACATACTCTAAAATAAAATTTTGGGTCAATTTTGTTATGAAGCTTTACTATATTTGTTTTATTTCTTGTTTTAGGCTTCCTACTTTTCCTCGCTTGAAGGAAATGGGTGCACAGGTCATGTCAATAGAATTATGAGACTACTAATGACGAACAGGTTGACTAAATCATATAATTTTGCTGGGCAGAGAACTGAAAAATCTGTCATCATCCGTAAGTACTCTTTGTTTTTGTGTTTTACTGCCTAAATTTGTCCTTCATAGAGCATAATAAAATAATAAATAATTTTGTTGACGGATAATTCTCACTAAATAACCACTTTTTTTAATTTGTTACAGGTGCCATACAAATTAAAACTCCCTTGACGTCTCAAGTGGATGTTGAAAATGCAATTAAAATATGGCTGAAGCATGCCAAACAACGAGAGCAGAAGAAGAATGCTGGCGCTCTGGTTTGACTTTTTTAATTATTCTATAATAGTAAGTAACTATTTTTTGAATTGTTAACATATATTTTAAAGTGACAGCCAACAACAAATAGCTATTTGTAATAATTAAGGTTCTTACTGTAAAACTTTCTCAATATATTTCTTATATTATGATAAATAAATTTTTACAAGATAATATATTGGTTTATTTTTATAGGTGTGCTCCCTTTCCTATATACTTTTAAAACAAATTAGCCCAGTGAACATTTTTTTAAACTGGGACAAATTAACGTAATATAGACGTGAAAATCACGTCATTCAACAAATAAAAATAACGTCTTATATCACGTGTAAATCACGTCACATAAATGACGTCATTGGTCCGAGACATTAGGAGGTCATTTTCACGTCATATTCACGTCATTGTACTGGTCATTTCTAGTCATTTCATGACCGGATATCGACGTCATTTTCACGTGACCTTGCTACCTGGGAGCGTGCTGGTGTTTGGTTTGTTTTAAAATTTTGAATAGTGTTTTGAATAATTTTCTTGCAATTTGTAATGCGGATAAATTTAAGCAAAATAAGAATTCTATAATTAATCTGCACGAACTATATACATGAAATTTTTCTGAATTGTAATCGAAGTTTATTGATTCATCAATTTCTAAATAATTACCTACTTGGAAAATTTTTAATTAATTAAATTGATGCAATTTATTGATTTCTCAACATTCAGAATTTAGATCAATTTGTTTTACAAAAAACGAGTAATTAAGTTTTATGAAAAAGAGTAATTCTACTTTTCAAACTTGAAATTAGAAATCTTTAAAAGGAATGCAAATTTGAAATTTTCAATTCATTCAATACAAATTAGTAAATTCATTTTTTGTAACTTCAAATTCAAATTACTAAAATTTAGTTTCAACAATTTATTAAGTAGTTTCATTTTCCACATGTTATAAGTTTCATGATGGTTGTTTTTTCTATTTAAGTTCCGTAAAATTATGAAACTTGAATGAATGTCGATATTTCCAACTCTATGAATTTCAAGAATTTTGAACTTTTCTAAAATGTCCAGGTATTTTAAATTTTTACAAGTTTAAAAATTTATCACCGTTTCAAAATTTTGTATACCCAACATTTATGAAATTGATTTTTTATTTTCTAGTTTTTAATTTTTTTGAACACTAACAAAAAGTAGTCAATTAAATGTCAACACGATATCACGACAAGCAAATTTAGATCTCACTTTCTCTCATTTTCTATCCACAACGCTTTGACATTTCGAACTGTCTTGACAGTTCACCAAAACAAACCAAACACCAGCACGCTACGCTACTGACTTTCTCATTCTTGAACGAGCAGTGAGAAGAACAGAGACAGCGCTAATGCGCAGTAGCCGTTTGCGCCAGTCGCTTTTCTCGCCTTGCCCACATTGCTTCCGTTTTCATTGCACACGGCAGCTCATACTGCTCATAGTACAACATAGGGAGTGGAGCATCCTTCTTAAATACGTTCTTGGTATGACTCTTCTGAAATGTAACGTGTCATCCGTTTTTCATGATTTTCTGTCTAGTTGGCAGATCGCTGATTAAGCCATGTTACCACACTATTGAATGGCAAAAACGTGGACTTCTTCATGTTCATATACTTCTGTGGTTAGAAGAAAAAATAAGACCAGAGTCTGTTGATCAAGTAATAAGTGATGAATTACCTAATCCTAACTTAGATCCAGTTCTTTTTGAAATCATAAAAACAACTATGATTCACGGTCCATGTGGTTCTTTTACTTGAAAACCCTGCATGGTTGATGGTAAGTGTACTAAAAAGTATCCCAAGTCACTTATAAAAGAAACCATCACAGGAAAGGATGGTTATCCTCAATATCGTAGACGATCTCCAGCGGATGGTGGGATGAAAATAACACTTAAGCAAGTTGAAATTGACAATAGATGGGTAGTGCTATACAATCCTGTCACGTATTTTTAAAGTTCATATTAATGTTTAATATTGTAATTCTGTAAAGTCTACTAAGTACATCTGTAAGTATGTTGATAAAGGATCTGATCAAGCATCGTTTACCGTACACGACTTAGATCAAGTAACTACGTAGCAGGCAGGACTCTATATCAGTAGTTCTGAAGCCGTTTGGCGTATACTTTGTTCCAGTATTCATGAGAGATTTCGTCCAGTTATGCATCTTGCTGTTCATCTTGAAAATGGTCACAGAGGTTACTTTACAGAACAAAATGTAACTTATAAAGTTGTTAACCCACCAAAAACAACATTAATGGCTTTTTTGAACTTTGTTAAGTCGATAATTTTGCAAAAACTCTATTGCATGTTGAAATTCCAGCTTACTATGGATGGAAGAACAACCAGTTTCAAAGGCAAAAATGTTCCATGCCATTTAGGAATGGAAAAAGATCAAGTTTTAGGTATAGTGTATACCGTTAATCCCATAAATGCTGAGTGCTTTACTTGCGTCTTCTATTACATGAGATTATAGAGGCCTCATATCTTTTTGTGCTTTAAAATCTATTAATGGAGTGATTCAGCCAACATTTCAAGCAGCATTTATAGCACTATATCTTTTTGAAGATGATACTAATTGGGATCGTACTTTAGAAGAAGCTTGCATCTCTGATTCTCCATACAAAATTCGAGAATTGTTTGCTATCATGTTAGTTTTTTGTCATGTGGGGGACCCATCAAAAGTATGGGAAAAGTACCGCGACTATTTTTCAGAAGATATCAAGAGAAAGTTAGAACAAAAAGTTGTAAATGTTAAAATGGTCCTTAACCATGTTTATAACAAATGCCTCATTCTTCATGAAGATATGGTTATATCGATATCTGGAAAAACATTTCTCCTATTGGGTCTTCCTTCCGCTTCACCAGAAAATGATGATGTTGGAATGACGTTTCATTACGCGCACAACTGTATGTGCGTTATAGCTTACTTACTCTGCATGGTGACAATGACATTTACTGTCAAAGAAGTAGATAACAGTACAGTACGTACGTCATATATTTTTAAGAGATGTAAAATATTTAGAATTGAAATTAAAATATTAAGTCGTAGATAAAGCATAGTACGTAACTCGAGTGGTAAGAGGTATAACGTACTCGTGTAATTACGCACTAGCCACTACGCGGCTTCGTGCGTAACTTTTCCACTCGTACGTAATGTCCTATATACTTACTACTCTTGTTACGTAATATACTATTAACGTTAATTTAGCGTATATACACACGAACCACTAGTGTCCGACACCGGTGGCGACCACCGGTCGGGCGAGTCTTTAACATGAAGCCACTTGTGTCCGACACCGGTGGTTGCCACCGGGGACGCATCAGCCGGGTATACAAGATTCTTCTTCAATAGCAGTTACAAAATCCTCAGTATTGCATTCAAAATGTTTCTCCATAATAAACGATCAAACAATTTCAAGATATAGACACTAAAAGTGGTTGGTGTGTACACCTTTATTAAAAACAACGTACTGCTAAAAATAAAATATAGGAAAGTGGCCAGGCCGGTGGCGAGGGTAGGACACTAGCGTAGCGGCAGTCGAGCAGTTAAAAGTGGTGTGGTCCGCAAAGTGGCTCGTCTGTGATCGTACATTTAAAACAATGCATTGCTATCGGTGGTCGCCACCTATGTCGGACACTGGTGGTTCGTGTGTATATCCGCTTAAACGTTAAATTCATGCATAATCAACTGCTATTAGAGTTTAGTTTTAGGAGCATTATAAATATTCTTACAGCGATTATCATCAATGGTTTAAAAGAAGAAAGTGAGTGAGTGTCACATGTGACATTAGTTGAATCAGGACGATCAAAATGCCGATTAATTACCAATGCATCTGTAGCTGAAGTAGGTACAAGCCTGGTCCTTTATATTGATTTAGATAAACATGGATTTCCTAAAAAAGAAGAAATCCAGTTATGCGTTCACACTTAGTTCCAAAGAAATCCACGTCCAAATAAACCAGGAGACGCGTGGTTTATGGAATTCTTGAAACGCCACCCAATTATAAGTACTCTGACTCTAAAAGGAGTATCTAGCGCTAGTGCCTGTGTGTCTGAAGATGTCATCCGTAAATGGTTTCGAAAAATCCAAAAATACATTAACAAAGAGGTACTAAATGAGGCCATCAAAGATCCAAGAAGGGTCTTTAACACTGACGAAAATTGTTTTAATATCTGCCTAAAAACTGCCAACGTTTTAGCAAAAAAAGGTGAAAAGAGTGTATACCAAATAGAGAAAAGATCAGATAAAGAAAACATAACAGTTTTATTTACATTTTCTGCTTCTGGTTTCTGTTATCATTGGTTAGTATTCGATCCATATCAAAGGATTTTGGAAAGAGTAACATTAAGTGTACCACCAGATTGGGACATTGGACGGAGTAACACGGGATGGATGACGGTTTCTGTTTTTTATGATTACATTGCCAATTGTTTTCATCCAGAGCTTATATCTCAACATATTTCGTTCTCGGTCATATTATTTGTTGATGGACATAAAACTCATGTAACCATTAAAATGTCCAATTAAAGAAGGTTGAAGGAAAGTGGTGTGCCGCTACTAGGGATGTTCGATATACATCGATGCATCGAAAACATCGATATTTTCTATTCGATGTATAGATATTTTTTGATGTTTTGAATGTTAATAAATACATTCGATGTACCGATGTTTTATTAATAAATCGGATGTTTAAATGCTCTAATAGTGGTAACTAAAAATTACTTAAAATATAACCAGCAGTAAGATTATACTGTTACGTTCTAGGGGTTCAAAATAAAATCACTGCTGAACGAAAATGTCTAATTTATTTACACACTACAAACTAAACGAATTATAACTAAATAACTAAACTAACACACTAATTTATGTACAGCAATTAACTTCGATTTATATTCACTATTTATTTTCACTTCGCAGATCGCTCGAATATTTAGACTCTCGCGGTTAACTTTTCAACTTCCCGTGGGTCGTGGCTCTCCGCTTATATACCTGTTCACTGTTTCCAGAACGTGCTTCGGTAACAGTTTCTCGTCGCGCGTAGAAAGAAAGGAATTATTCTCGATTGTACGCGTAGTCACCAGACTTCCGGGAATCAGTTGTTTACCTAGCGCTATCAGGGCGACAGAGGCGTACTAGGGGACTCTCGCTCGTTACAATACCCATTATACACTGCATCACTTCCAAAATAAAGGCAATTTCTATTGAGGAACCTATTGCTAAAGAAACTCAAAATCTTATACTAAAATAAATAAATAAGAGAATGGCTACTATTGAGCTTGGTATTCCATTAGTAACGGTTGTAGACCCACGTTTTTAAAAAAAATCATTTTGCTGATACTATTACATGGTTTAATGCAATTTAAAAAATTAAAGAATTATTTAAAAACATCAAAAAGAGAAGAAAATTTAGTGGAATCAGACTTTTTCTATAGCCCTGAGGAACCAGAATTCCAGAACCAGAGAGAGTTCAGTTCCATCGGAACGATTGTTTTTAAAAGCTGCTCAAACTATGACCCAGAAAAGTTTACAATGGTAAATGCTTAAGTAAACTTTTGTTCTTACTGGTTTTAGGAAAATAATACCTATTGTACATTTTTTTTCAATTTCTTTCTTTTTATTCAATGGTTCCGATGTATCGCAAGCATCGATGCTTTTCACTGATTTATCAAAAAAAAAAATGGTTCTCCATAACAATACATCGAAAAAAATATCGATGTATTTTTTTTTAATTCACATCTCTAGCCACCACCAATTCCAAACATAATCCAACAAAGGAATTGTTTACCCCTTTATTAAAAAACGTACTAGAGGAGTCTATGAAAAACAGTTCATTGATTAATGGTTTTTGGGGATGTGGCCTTTTCCATTTCAACCCAGATAATGTTGATTATAGCAAGTTTTTAGCCAAATAAAAAATATCTAAACGTTTACGTTTTATTTATGCATTTAGCACAACACATTAAAGCTAATAAGAACCTCAGCTACTCATAGATATAAAGAATAGTATTTAGCTTAACAAATTTGAGAGGTAAAATAACCCAGTTCGCTTAAGTGGCCAATAACTGGTGGTTTTGTCCTACCTTCTTAAAAACATTTTAAAACTTTTTCCAGATTATTTGGACCATTTCAGTTGACTGCGTTTATAGGTTTAGTTAGTAAATGGACGTTGGGAGGAAACAAACACTACCAGAATTATAGATTTGGAGGGTAGTCCAATGATTTGAAAACCATTAATTTTAACTCACCTCAATGTTATAGCCAGTGTTCTTCAAGGATCAATAATAATTCTTGGAAAGTTCTACAACTCATTCCAAAATACATGAAAAATTTGTCGTACTAAAGTTGCAATTCTTCGAAAAAATTATAAAACTCATTTTGCTGTCGAGTTTTTAAGATGGGATACTCCCAAATACGTCGATTTCTTTGCAAAATACATCGTCTGCTTTTTGTCTTCTCATTAAGAAAATAACAAACACATCGATTTTGCCATACTAGAGTGACTGTATCAAAATAATATCTAGAGACTAAAACCAAAAAATCTGCTTGTCTAAACCACTGTATGCGTCATAGAGCGTTTTGTCGCGGCCACCAGTGGCAGCCACTGAGACGCCGTATAGAGCTACTGGTGGCAGCCACCATTGTCGACCACAAGTAGTCGTGTTTGCGAGCAGCCTCACTGCAAACAATACTTTGTGATTGCTTTAGAACTGTTATTAAATTGTATTATATTGTAGCACATCTATCTAAAATAGTTAAACACTGGTATGTTTCGGTAGAACATACAGTTCTTCTCAACACTTGTATACTTTTGGGATTATTTAATAACCGCCTCACTATCGATACATATGTCTAAACCAGGGTGGAGAAAAGATCTAAACCTACTTTAAGATGCATAAACTCTCAAATTATTTTTCTTCGAGTTGCAATATTGTGTTGCTTGACTGAAACACTGTTGTAATTCCTGCTTTGGAATACTCTAATCATGAATACTGGGTTCTGCCAATCTTCACGTTGATATATATATATGAGGATGTTTTAATAAATTTTCGCCGTGTCACAGAGATTGATGCTATACCTGGATATGCAGTCCGTTGACAATGACGTCATTTGACGTATATGCAAGTAGACCAATACGCGATAAGTCTTTCTAAGTTAAACCTGGCAACTATGCTTCATTCCTATATTTTGGTTCAGTATATTCAGATGCTCAGTTTGATGTTCCGGATTATTTTTTTTGAGAATACTATTGATATTAGTAATATTAACATCTCCTTACAGCTAGTGTATGAACGTATTTCAACCTTGAAACCAAAGACATCCTCAGGTCCTGATGGAATACCACCTTTGTTACTAATAAATTGTATCTGCACCCTTTGTAAGCCCATTTATCTGTTGTTTCAATCATCCCTAAATACAGACACTTTTATTTGGAATAATAAAAGTAATAAAAAAAAAAAACTCTCTGTTTTTTATATATAACTTTCACTTTAATTAAAAAATCTTTAAAATGACATGTTTCGCTGAACTAGCATCATCAGATTGACATATTATAAAGTTACATTTTGTTTATTTGTATCTAACTATCTGATGTTGATTAGGTAATATTAAGGCTAGATTAGGTATGGAAGTAATTAGATATAACAATATTAAAGCCTAGATGTTATTAGCCCTAAGGGATTATCCTGGATGTATCTCCCTCTAAGATCAGTATAACTGTGCAATGATATAGGAAAACCAGGAAAAAACTATATCTGCTGATCTTTACAATAACTTAATATATTTGTATTACAATTATATCTTATCTATGTATAAAATGAAGACTCAATCAAAGTAAACAATTTAATAGTGGAGAATTTCTAAGATTAATTTGTTCATTAACAACTTTAAATTGTGGATCTGCTAGATGTCTTTTTATCTCAAGTTCTTCAAGGAAATCTAAATTTTGTTTTTTATTACAAATGTGTAGTATTTGGATGTTATTGTTATGTAAGAGTGAAGTTGGATGTTCAAGTAGGTGTTTTGCATAATTTGACTTATCTGGTTGTTTTAATCTATATGCTCTTAAGTGTTCATTGAATCTTATTTCAAATTTTCTTTGTGTTTGACCTATATATATGGCATTACATTTTGGACAATTAATTTTGTAAACACCAGATTTTTTTAAATTAGGTAATTTTGATTTCACATTTAATAATTTTGTACCAACATTATTTAGTGTTTTAAATGACATATGGTTTTCCTATATCATTGCACAGTTATACTGATCTTAGAGGGAGATACATCCAGGATAATCCCTTAGGGCTAATAACATCTAGGCTTTAATATTGTTATATCTAATTACTTCCATACCTAATCTAGCCTTAATATTACCTAATCAACATCAGATAGTTAGATACAAATAAACAAAATGTAACTTTATAATATGTCAATCTGATGATGCTAGTTCAGCGAAACATGTCATTTTAAAGATTTTTTAATTAAAGTGAAAGTTATATATAAAAAACAGAGAGTTTTTTTTATTACTTTTATTATTCCAAATAAAAATGAACTTTCAAGTAGTAAGGGTCAGTACAATTAATTTAACAGGCACTTTTCCATCTTATTGGAAAAATAGTTATATAACACCTATTTTTAAGTCAGGGAACAGGGAGGATGTGTGTAACTACAGGGGTGTCGCCATCCAATCAACTATTCCCAAGATGTTTGATGAGATTGTAGCGGATATACTTACCTGGGAATGTAAAAAGGTAATTTTAAATGAAATGCATGGTTTTGTAGATAGGAGGTCTACCGTGACAAATCTTCTTACTTACGAGCAGTATCTGTTAGATGCCTTTGAGATGAGACTTCAGGTCGACAGTATTTATACTGACTTCTCTAAGGCATTTGACAAGGTAAATCATCTGCTTCTTATTAGCAAGCTTAGAGCACTTGGGATTGGGGATGTAGTTTTAGGATGGTTGCGCAGTTATTTAACAGAAAGGGTGCAGTGTGTAAGGATAAATAATTTTCTTTCGGGGGAAATTGTAGTGTCTTCAGGTGTACATTGTGGACCTCTTCTGTTTAACCTTTTTATGTTGGATATTGCACAGGTTGTTAAGCATTCGCAATTCTTACTCTTTGCAGATGATCTGAAACTGTTTAGAATTATTGCATCAAGAAGAGATAGTGACTTGTTGAAGGAGGACCTATTTTCCTTTCAGGTTTGGTCGACTGTAAATGGTCTTGTTTTGAATGTTGATAAGTGTTGCTGTATTACTTTTACATGGATCAAACAACCATTTATCTTTGATTATTTATTGGATAATAAAGTACTGAACCGAGTGGATGAAATAAAAGATCTTGGAATTGTTTTTGATACTAAAATGACCTTCAGTAATCATATTCTCTCACTGACTAATAGGGCTTTTAAAAGACTGGGTTGGATTAATAGAATCTCTAAGGACCTATCGGGCTATTCATACTTGACTCTATATATGTCATTGGTTCGATCGTTGCTGGAGTATGCTTCGCCGTTATGGAATCCTAATTATGGGGTCTATGTTGATCAACTTGAGAAAGTTCAAAGAAAGTTTGCCAAATCAGTTTCATTTAAACTAGGTTTTAATAACCTTGATTTTGATTATTATCGTGTGCTTAATATTTTGCAGTTGAATACTTTGAAAGTTCGAAGAATGAAGTCTGATTTGTTGTTTTTGTACAAACTAATCAATGGCCTAGTTGATCTACCCAGTTTGCTTAATAAAATTAATTTTAATACTGTCCATAGAACTAGAAATAGTCAGTTGTTGCAAGTCACTTTTCACTCGACTAATTATGGTCAAAACAGTGCACTTACGCGTATGTGCAGAATGTGCAATAAATTAGATTTGGATCCTTTCCTGAGTCTAAGTGGTTTTAAAAGATGCCTTAGATGTATTCTTAACAGCTATGATTAATGTATTTATGTGTATTATGGTTTGTTATATATGTGTTAAAACTTAATTGTTAAACTTATATTGTATTTTTTTTGTACAAAAATGGAGAATTCCGTAAATAAATAAATTCCTACCGCGTATTGGTCTACTTGCATATACGTCAAATGACGTCAATGCCAACGGACTGCAAATCCAGGTATAGTATAAGTATTTATTATGGAGGGTAGAGTATGTATTAACTTACGAGATGATGGCCTGCAAAGTTTCCAAGCAGTTTATTGTTTGTGGTGATAGAATGAACACATAACGTTCGACGTTATGTGAGAAATCGATAAATTTGAATCCGAGCTTATTAAAGTACTTTTTTAAAAAACATCAAAGTTAATCAAAACCGCCTTCGAATGAACACTTCGCAAGAGTGTTTGGAATTATTAAAATGCAATTTTGCTACTATTGTAAACGCTGAAACATAGATCCTCTATTACATGCTAGAGAAAACAACAGACTGTACAGTGGGTGGGAGTAGGTAAAACTGTGCTAAAAAAACAATTCTATCTGCAGGAAAAGGTATAGCAAGTTTTTTGCGATTTAAATGTTGTCGCACTTATAGATAATGTAGAAAAAGGACTATTACGTTTCACTATAGCACCTTTTACAGAATTAAATTAAAGCTAAAGGTCCACATCTGGTTAAAAAAGTAGTCTTTCATGAGAATAACGCGTCTACATAAAACCTATGGATTTTAGTGCAAAATTTTTCTAGGTGCTTCTACGTGCGCCATATTCGTCAAATCTGATTCCCAGAGATAAATTTCTCTTAGCAAACTTCGTTACATAAAAATGCATTGCAGCGTAATTTTATTAATATTTATGTTATATAGGTTACAAGTAATAATAACACTAAATTTTATTATTTTTAATTTAAATTACGTAAATTTAGATTAGAGAAACTGAATACAAATAGATTGATACAATCACTCTTATGTCTAAAAAAATAAGATTATTAAACATTATATCTAAAAAAATATTAAAATTTAACAAACTTGAATGACAACAGCAAAACTAGTCATTTTCAAAATTTGTAGTACAGTATATTAACAACTAGGCTAGTGTGCATAAAAAAATAATGTACTTTCCAATAAGTGTTTTAATTCTTCAATTGGCATTAAATATGAAACGCCTAACAGAATTTTTTTCTAGATTTACAGCTTAAAGCTTATATGCTTGCTTCATCATTAAATCAAAATAGCAGTCGTTATCAATAGATGCACTTATTCCAGCGTAATAATTCAAAAATTCTTCTTTCGTCACCTAAAACAAACAAAATGATATGGGTTATTTCATGTTGAAAATTATTTATATATACTTTATTAAATGTTACAAACCACAAAGTAAAGAAATCTAGATTATACACCTTAAGTAGAGAAACAACTATAAATCATCATAAATTCGTTTAAATTTTAAAAAGACTTGTTATATACCAAATAGATATTCGCTTTATAGAAAACCTTTTATAGTGCCAAATACATACAGATAAAGTGTAGAGTGTAGGTACATCCTTTCTCTTCCTACTCCGTTTTAACATGTACTTAAAAAAACATTTTTCAAGAAATAGTTACAGACCTAGACAATCTGTTTGATTCCGTCGAAGTATATATATCTATATATATTGAAACACTTATGGGGGCTTTTTACACAATTTATTTACAAAATTGTTAAGATACACTGAACTCTGCTGGATAACGTCTAACTACTTGACAATACAATGAACTCTTGTGAATACTTGAACTTGAACTGACGTTAACTGCCCATGCATCCCCTTATATACAACATTATTTAATCTAGTCAGTGTGTTTAGAAGTTTCTAGAATTTTCTAGAAACATTATTTAAAATGGTCAGTTGATTTTTTTACAAACTTCTAAAAATCAACTGTCAACAACAATCTTTCAAATTAAGGTCCCTTCCTTTCCGGTTATCCCGTTACAATATTATATAAACAATTTAATTTATTGTGGATTGCAGGCAATAATTAAGAAAAACTCTTATATAATTATAAGATTGTCAAAAATAATACATATATGAATAATCTTTCTTATATTTTGCTGGTTTTCTGTTTTAAATTAATATCAACGTACATATAAACTTGCTATGAATATTTCTTCTTCCCTGATCTTCAAATTGTCCTCTTTTATATTGTTCATTTCACTTCTAAATATCTTGTTATCTTCTTTTATTTCATCCAATTTTTTATTTATTTCTTCTTTAATATCGACTTTCTGCTGATCCAACTTCTTATCTATATCTTCCCTCATCTTCACATTATCTTCTTTTTGTTGATCAAATTTCTTATCCATATTCATAATACTTTTATTAATTTCTTCATATTTCTTATCATTATCTTCTCTCATATTCGTTATGCTCATCATAATAGTATGAAACATGGTGCTCACATCAGGTTGGGTCACTTCTTTTGATTGTGCTTGTACTATCTGTTCTTCCTGTTTATTTCCACTACCAGATACTTCTTTTTCTATCTCAACTATTGTTTGATCTTGTTCTCCCCCTATTTCTAGCAATATATCTCCTTCGTCTGTCTCTGATCCTTCCTGCTGTCCTGTTTGAATCAACTCTTCAACCCTATAATCTCCTGCACCTAACATTTGCTCTCCATGTACCTGTACAGCTACTCTCTCAACCTCAATCTCTCCACCATCACTACTCTCACTATCCTCTCCTACTACCTTACCATCTTTCAATATCATCTTTCTGTCCATAATTAAAATTTAAATTTCCCAGAGATATATACAAATAATATTCAATTTTTTTATAAAAATACCTTTATACAAATAAATATTTACCAAGCAAATACCTTTCTTTACTTACTTTTGATTATGAATAATCAGAACCAAACAAACAAATAATAAAATTTATTACCAAACAAATTGTTCTTGACTCGTGTTTTTTTTATAAGCAAATTCTCAAATATTGATTATTTTAAAAAGCTCTAGTTTTAATTATTTAGAGCCCCACGTTGAGCGCCAAAATTTATAACATATATATTATTATGCTATAATAATAATAATAAATTTTACCTTTTTTTATTTTTAAATTTGAAATGAAATTATAATTATGGTAAATGCAAATTTATGTCTCTGATTTGAAATATAATGTGATTCTTTATATATACCTGGCAATACTCAAATCTCAGGGCAGAATTCAATGTTTAAACAAATTATTAAATAAATTAATTTTGATACTTTTATATGCAGAATATAAATTTTTAACACTCATGAACCAAAAAATTTATAATGATGACTTTTTAAAGACGGAGTTCTTAACCTCACTTTATATCTTAAACAATTAAGCGGTGAAAAGTAAGTAATTATGCTTAGAGCATTAAATGAAAATGAAAAACTCAGAATCTTATTACAAACTTGAAAATTGAAAATTTATCTTATAAACTAGTGAAAAATTGTTCAGTGAAATAGTGGAAAAGAGTTCAGTTATAGTATAAAAGAAATAACACATAATTTTTTTTATTTCTAAATGAAAAATAAGGTACCGTAATGCCTTAAAGATTTTCTCTGTCTCGGCTGCACCCATTCAGGTTCAATTGTGACGATTCAAAAGATGAAACTTCTTTAAATCTCTGGACAATCTGCTATCTAATTAACTGGTCAGTCTATCAACTACTTCTTATCTGAATGTTAGCTAAATTACTCTTCGGAAACTCAATGATCGTATTTCTCTGCTAATAAACTGCTATGCTTCCGCTTTTCAAGACTTTATATCTACTTAAAATTCAAATTCTCTTCTTCTTAACTTTATCAACACTTTTACTTTGGTTTAACCTTTATTTGTTGAATATTTTCCAAAAAAAAACTCAAAATTTCAACAGGAGCAAATTTATTACATCTAATTTTTTCAACAGCAAAAAACAAGAGAGCATTCAATTCATAAACAAACTGACAATTGAATTCTTTAACAAACTTAAACTCAATATTCCTTTTTCTTTTTACCTACTTGATTACATGTCAAATATATTAAAATTTGAATACTTGATTCATTACTCTGATTTGACACACCTCGTATACAGATTAAAAAAATTTATATCTGATGGTTGTATTTAAAGTTTAAGACCACACACAATTTTTTATAAAGAATAACATATGATGCCGACTTAATTGGACACACTATATATATACTAGTTTACATTAAATATATCAACAACATGTGAATTAGCATTAATATTAAAATTACACAAATACCCTCAAGTTAGAAGAATTTCAGAATGGAAGAATAATACTAAAACTAGTGTCCGACCGAAGGTCTATTTTTGGCCGAAGCCGATTAATCGGCAATCGCTTCAACCTTCGGCCGAAGCCGAAGCCGAAGGTTTATAATCTCTCTGTAATTAGTTTTATAATTTTGTTCAATACTGTCTACAAACTACAATTAATATTAAAATTATTTCAAAACTTCAATATTAAAGGTTTATATTCACTGTCTCCTGTCTTATATAGAAGTTGATTTAGAGATGGTAATAAAAGTTTGTGATTTTGTGATTTATTTGTAAAAAATAATCATTTCTTTATTTTGTAATTCACAAATTACAATTAGACCGCGGCCTCAGCAAATACGACCTGTCCTTCGCTCTCTCACTCAGTCTTTCGTAACAGTTTGTTCAATCTCGACGGTTATTCGGACCTTCGGCGAAACCTACGGCTTCGGCCTGGTTTTGGGCCGAAGCCGAAGGTTTCGCCGCAGATGTTTTTTTTGGCCGAAGGTGGCCGATGCCGAAGCTTCGGTCGGACACTAACTAAAAACCAGTCAATAGAACGGGTAGATAAATTGTCAATTAGTGCTTTATACATTAAAAGAGCTTGACGAAAACCCTTGTGAAAAAACGAGAGGATTTAAACTGGGAACCACCTATAGAAAATCCTGAGAACTCATCCGACGTCAAAAAAGAAAAATTAAATATTTTAAAGATAATTAAAAAAGATTTTAAAAAAAGTTAGAAACAGTCCGTGCATTTATAATCACAATCAAATTTAGAAATATTATGATTTCGAAACGTAAACCATGTACAGGAATAACATATGTAAGTAATCTGATACATTTTGTAGGAGACAAAGAACAATGGTAAAATGTAATTGCGACCATTTATCAATGTATTAGTAGAAAAAGAAAATGTACAAAAAAATTAAAAAATGAAGTTTATTAAAGATCAGAACATTGGATTTAACAAAAAACAGTAACGTAGAAATTTAAAGGAAGAAAAAAAGTATTGAAAACAACTTCTGTGATCAATTTAAATAAGTACTTCTCGAAGCGGCAAGGATAAAATATTGAGAAGAAAGTAATAAAGGATCGGCGTGGTAGATAAAGAAGAAGAATGTGACAGAAATTTTCCACATATAGTCTTAAAATTTAAGCAATATAAGAGAAAGAATAAGAGAAAGAGAGAGAGGAATAGACAAAAAGAGAAAAGTATTTAGGGACGGACACAAGACACGCATTTAATTTTTTAGTTGCAAATTCTCTTAGAAGATAGCATTTAGAAGCCCCTTGCCAATCTCAAAAAAGCTGTTCTTGTCAATAAATAATATGTTTTGAAGGGAATTAATGAGTTAATTTAAAACACAATTGAACCAAATCGAGTATTATTTACAGATTCTGTTTAATAGACAAAAAATCGTGTTTAAGAGAAAACCATAAGCATTATTTAGTTCTGTAACAAAGGCACACCTTGAAACTCGAAAGTTATAACAAATCATACAATCATATTAATATCTGGGAATTGGAAGTATGTACTGATTGGAATAAAATCGGAATAATGATAGCTACTTAACGCAACGCTTGGAATAAAACCTTTTTTTTCAAATAAAGACAATTTATTACATAAACTGTATCAAAGTTTGTAAAATACGAAAACAAAATTGTACTTTTGCAAAAAAAATTACATACCTGACCATCCTTTGAATCTTTTTCGAAATTTTCTAAAAATCTTGTTAAAATAGATTCTTCAGATTCTTCTCCAGCAATGTAACGTGAATGACCTTTAACATTGTAAACACGTTTCAAATCATCTATTGTAATAACACCATCATTAGTTTTATCCATTTTGTGAAAAGCTTCGTCTATTAATCTTTTACGAGATTCGCTCATTGGAGGCTGAAAAATAAATATTGCAATTATATACATATATTACAATAAGTTATAATCATATTTGTTACAAAAGAAAGCACCTGAGAAAAAAAACTAGTACCTATATAATTTTCAGGATTCTCCGATACGACCCCATTTTAAAAGTTTCTCGTTTGTTTACAATGGTTATCTTCAATGTCTTTTAATAAGTATATTATCTTGTTTACTTCTTTTAATTATTAAATATATTCATCTGTACCCCAGAGATAAACTCTGGTAGGATTAACGTTAACAACTTTCCTCACTAGTGATGAAAGTTGTATTTAAAAACGATTTATATATGGTTGCCTGGTATTATTAGTTTTACGTTTCTCATTAATTGTTTAAACTTGTCATTTGGTACTGCAAGCATTCTTAGTTGTTTAAGTTACAATGATTTCTGAATCAGGCAGTGATGCAATATTATAGATTGCATTAATAGTATAATATTCCAATGTTCTCAACTAATTTTAATATAGAACTTAATTTGATTAAACAAATTGCTGTCAATAATGGATTTAAACCTAATATAATTGATTATTTATTACAGATTATTTCCTTTGATTCAAATTAACCAATAGAATGTCATAATTTTTTGAAATTGCACCAATTAGAACCAAATATCAGCGACTATTTCTTTAGAGAAATAGTCACGTCAAATATAAATGTCAAATATTAATCAGTTTAACAACGGCTCAGGAAATAATCTTCTTAAATATAACACGACCTTGATTAATAGTCTGCTATTTTTTTTGTTGCTAAATTTCTCAAAAATACTAAAATATTCTCGAAATCTAGATACCACAAAAATAGCCGACTTTAATCAAGGTCTTGTTATATTACCCTTAAATAAACAATAAAATTTACCCATAAAATCAGTTTATCCAATTAGTAAAGATACCACAAATAACTTTAAATTAATAACCTATAACGGTAAACCTTGTAACAAATTTCAAAATTTTTAAATTAAAATAATCTTAAAAATTTGTTTTAAAACTAATAACACAATAAGTAAGTTTTTAAAAAACAATAAGACAAAAACTAATAAATTACAGTCCTCAGGAGTGTATAAATTAACGTGTGGTACTTGCGAAAAATTATATGTGGGTCAAACTGGTAGATCCTTTAAAAAAAGATTAGCAGAACATAAAAGATCGTTCGATAACAATCGTGATAATTGATGTCAAATTTTTATTAGAAGAAAAACATATTTTTAACGATCAACCAGATATTTAAATATTCAACCTTAAGTAAAAGATTAAAATCCGATGGGGCCTATTCTGGTGAAATTGTAAATGAAGTTTAGCCATCCCACTTAGACACTTGCAGCTGGGGGCATTGTCTTTATAGAACAGCATTGTTTTCTTCGCCAAACCTGGTATCTTTTCCTTTTAAATTGATCCAGAAGGGCAAAATACAATCCAGCGTTAAACGTTTGGTCTTTTCTAGATAATCAATCAAAACATCGTTGCCATGAAATTTTGGCAGCTCAGCAGCTTTCGGCGTTGATTCTTTAGTACTTTCCACTTTTTAGTAGATTTATATCTACTATTCAACTGGTTCGCAGGTCACGACTTCGGAAAAATTTCACTACAGTTTTTCGTTTTGGGCCCCCCTGACCTCAAAAACACCTTCCGTTCAAAAGTTTATATATATATATATATATATATATATATATATATATATATATATATATATATATATATATATATATATATATATATATATATGTATATATGTATATATATATGTATGTATGTATGTATGTATAGTTCCGATATAACGAAATCTGTGGACACGATAGCGGTCGCATTTCTTAACGGATCGAAATGAAATTTGGCACAAAAATCAATCGTCCCAAAATCTCGGTCGAGTTCGTTAATGGGCCAAATCGGTAGGGCCGTTTTGGCGTGACATCAAATCAAATTGGAAAAAAATTCGTAACTTTTTGACTTCACCCTGTACAAAAAAATGTTAGGGGACTTTTTTGTTTGTCTTAAACAGACCTACAACTTTTATCTAAAACATTTTTTTCTGAAACGTATACTTTTCATATATTTAATTAATATAAATCTACTGATGCGCCTGGCTTACCAAGGGCCATTTTTTTTCTTTAATATTTGGTTTAGCTGCAAAGAGTATTTTGCATTTGATCCAAACAGAGCTAAACATGTTTCCGAACCCATTAAGCGGAGGATTACAACCACGGCACTCATCTTGCTGATAATTTTCTTATCACCAAGATTTCAGTTAGAATGTGATAAACATTTTTTTTAGATATGAGTGGGACGCTTTTTGTGCCATTTGTTTGACTAATATTTCGATTGCAAACAATGGAGTCAAAGACATAAGTGGGCATTTGAGCATACACAAACATAAAACTAATTTTAAAAAATCAAACAAGTCCCTCAAATATAGCTACGTATTTTGTAAGATAAACTTCGGAACATCTTCTTATTCGAGGAGCTAAAGGCGCACTCGTCTTTCATACAGTCAACCATTATATGTCTTTTCAGTTTTTGGATAGTTACTTGTTCTATCACAAGCGAAATATTTTCGGGCACAGATATCGCATAAAAGATAAAAGTTTCATGTAACCGAACAAATGTAACTGAAATAACAACCGGGGTCCTAAGCCCTTTGTCGGTTATCGAACTTAAAACAAAACCTACCATTTATCAGCGTGACGACTGATGCCAGAAATCATGGATGCTCGAACCTATTTTCTTTGGGGATTCAATATTTTAATGTAAAAAATATAGAATTACTTCAAAAGTTCTCGAAATTGAACACATGGATCCGACACAATTGTCTCTTCTCTAAGTGTATTTTGTTTAAGTGGTGACAACTGCAAAACAAACTTCGGTGGAATAGAGCAACGAGGCATTAACAATGTTTTCTAGAAACTTAAACTCTTAACCTCAACATAGTTGGCATGGGTTGCTCTGCTTCATTAACAACGCAGTGCATAACAGATGCGATTTGCTGCCAGTCGATGGTGATTCTATTGTCTTAAAAATCTATATTTTTTTGCTACTTACACAGTACGAATTGAATCTCTTAAGGACTTCTGTGAAACAGCTAAATTCGAATACAAGTAACTTCTCAAATAAAAAGACACTATCGTTAAGTCTGTTTCCAGCTATCGAACAATTTCTGAAACTCTACCCTCCATTAAAGGATTATTTTGAATGCCTTGTAAGGCTACTATCATTCATTCAAAAATAGAGAAACTAGAAAAATTTGATCATCGAAACAAGATACATATAACATCTATCACAAAAAGTTTAGATGACCGAATTAAACAAAAGTTCTTGCCATTGAATATCCAGAGCATTTTAAGCAAAGAAAATGAGAATACAAAAATAGAGTTTAAAATTTGTTTTCTAAAATTCGATAACGAAATAAAACGTACATTAAAAGTTAGATAGAGCCTTTAAAACAATTCAATAAATTTGGTTAATTTTTTTTATATTTTTTTTTTGAAATGTAAGAAGACTGCTAATAGAGATTTAAAACTATAAGAAAATTGATTTTATTTTTAAAATGTTTAAAATTTGAACCGCCATGTTGCAGATTTAATATAGCATGTATAATTTTCTGTATTCTGTGATTAATGTGTGTAGCTACCATATAGTGGTCACCTTCCTCTAGGTTATGCATTTAATTTTGTGGCTTCCAATAATCGAGCCTTGTGGTATTTTCGTATACAAATCATTTGAAGTTTTGTAGTATTTAAAGGATATTTTATCTTCCATGTCTTTCAACAGATTTACGACCTGACAATTTTGTACTTAAATTCTAAATTAAATTAGTGGAGAAACAACATTTTGATATCATCAACAGATAATAAACATTAAAGATTTATTTGTTTATGACACTTGACAAACATATCCGATCTGTTGGAAACAATTTCTATTAAAAAAATCCGTAAAACTTTGCTTCCGAGTGCCAATACCGTTGGCGAAGAATGATTCTTCTGGGGTCGCAGGTGTGTACCGGAAGTCGTTTAAAGTTTCCACTGGTCTTCACTTTTACTGCTGGAGTAGGGTAGTTGCGAAGATCTGCTGGTTGTGTGAGTAGTCGTCTGAATAGCTCTGCGATTACTGGAATAATCACTTAACACCAGGATTAACTTCATGGAATCGATTGCAGTGGGTGTCGTTGCTTGTTAGAAGAAGTTACCAAACGATGTACTTAATAAGTAACGAGGCATTAGTGCTGCAGTCAAGCAAAGTTGTAATCGGATCGTACAGGCTAACTTGTGCACTGGTGCGGTAGCTTCTAATCCCGTAATCGAATCGTAATAACCTCTAGCTTCATTTAGCTTGCCTGTAGAAACTTAAGTTTCGAACGCTTCTCATCAAGATAGGTTGAATATATGGTCCACACTCATACGTGGCGAAATCTGTAAATACCGCTTTAGTACTGTCGGAGAACTAAATGTGTGGACGAAGTGTTTATGAGACTACTACAAAATTATATAAGAACATTGTTTTAAAACTCTAACTGTCATTATCTACCATTATTGTGTTACACTAATATTTCTCATTAGGTCACCTTTGAATAATATAATGGTTTAAAGAAAAACAATTTTAATGCCATTAGTCTTTTAACGTATATTCAATATTCAATATTTTCGCAAGCAATATATGGATTTATAAGACCATTAGCACGAGAAAAACATAACATTAGCTTGTTAATGATATTTTTCGAAAAGGTTTACATTGTTAAGGAAATAGTTTAGTAAATTTTTGGTTGATATACTCTGGTATACATAATAATAAAACTAAGTAACTCCTGGTATTCGTCGCAGTTTTATTTAAATAATCACAGGTTTTCCCATATATTTAAAATTTTGAAAAACTGAAAGAACGAGCCGAATAATTAAACGAGCCGCGAGTTAAACTAAATAAAAAATTAATGAAATTTTAATATTTCAATTACCGATTTGACAAATAATTTCTCTCTAATTAACGTCATAAATAAGTGTCCTAAAGAACATGAGCTGAATCAAGATAAGTTAAAAAACGCCCAATAATCGGTGGGATCATTATTAAATTAATAAGTTTTAAAAAATTAAAGTTTTCTAAATTTGAAGATAAGGATTCTGCGCATAAATCTGATGTTACTTCCACCAGGAATCTCATCTATTAGAATATATTCAAATTTTTCGGTAAAAAAACAAAGTAATATAGCATTAAATATTGATACCTTAACTAAATATTATAATTGTTTCTTTAAACTGAAACAAATAAAAAATTAAATTTTAAAAAAATTAAAGAAAATGTCATCAATAAATTCATCTCCACATAGTTTTTAATCGCTTAAACAAGATTTCGTTCGAATACACACTTTCACTGTGTATATAGAAATACAACTAATATGTGACATTCATCTATCATTTGGTACTCGCATTTTTCAAATTTTGAATTTTCTCTCGGTAAAATTATTTTCTACCTTAATGACACCAATTAACCCATTTGTAACCAACTTGTTTTGTGACTTCTTCACATTGTGTTTTTGAGTACCCGTTTCGAATTATTCATTTTCAGTAAATATCAATTGTATCTTTATGCCTCCAAATATCTCTAGGTTTAGATAACTGAAATTTTGTAGATTTTATCTATTTGTCCCGAAAAATAACGCTTTATAAAACAAAAAATCGTATTGTAAAACATCAGAAGATTATAAGACCATTGGTACCACTGTTGGCCATATGAAAGCGATTAAACGCTATGCGTTACCACTAAAGATTTATTTATTTATCAATCATATTGGTGTTTCAATGATTTAAAGCTAGTTAGTAGGTATATAGTCCATTTCATCGTTTTTGGCCGATTTGATATTAGAAACCACTGAAATAAGATTAAACTGTCATCCAAGTTTCCAATGGCGGAGTTTTTTTTTCTAAATTAGGTCGTAAGTTTCTGAAACTATCAGTGTTGGTTGACATATACAAAAATATGGGTGTCAGACTAAATGCAGCGGTAACAATTTGCGGCGGTGAGACAATCGCGGCGGTATCCCTAATTTACCTGACGGCAATAAATTCAGGTAAAAATGAAGTTGGACATTTTCGGCGGTACGTATTTAATTAAATTTAGTACATGGATTAAAAAATATTTAAAAATATATTTTTATTCATACGTTTTACCTTTTTCTCTTCTCCTAATGTTTTATTGCGGCCTGCATAGAATATTATCCTAATTGATTTTTCTCATAACTTTTGCGAAAAATATCGATATTCTAATTGAACTTAAATTAATATTTGAACATTGAAAATTTCAATAAAGTGTTTTTACAAATGAACATTGTAACATTTTAGCAATGACGTTACTGCAGTAAAATTAGACCAAAAATACTCAAAATTTATTGTAATTAGCGACAGATTCTAATACTGAAAAATCGATTTTTTTGTGTCTAAATAAGAATTCATTTCAAGGGATTTAATTTTGGTCGGGTGGAAGTTTATTTAAACAATCAATTAATATAAAAAACATAAGTTTCTACGAAAAAAATAAGTATCTAATGAGTCTCCTATGAATACATCAACAAAGTAAATTTTTGTCAAATACTTAAAACCCTTTTCTTATAAACAATTTAAATATCTCATAAATAAAGCTTATATTTAGATAGTTTCAAGAGTACTTTTATCAAATTGCATTTATTCAAACAAGTTATTAGTCGATTTTGATTTAACCAGTTTCTATTGGACCGTTTTTAAGTATTGTAGTAATAAACAAAATTTGAATTATCTATTGTCTCTAAGTTATCTTAGGAAAAACTCATTTTTTATACTTTTTTTACAATAAAAGTTATTCTTACTATATTTTTTATTATTATTAATTGCAAATCTGAACAAAACTATTTTCAAATATGTATAAAACTACTTACAACTATGTACAATACTCTACAATGGAAGTTGTATTCAGCTTTATTCCAGTTTCTGAATATAAGCTAAAGTTTCGAGACATTTTTTTAAATTTCTGTTAGCTTTATATTCACTAAGGATTCTTTGCAGTCTGTCGTCAATTACCATATATTTGGTTCTTCGTCGTTTACCCTCCATATTTAAATATTTCCTGTCGCATAGCATATCACTGTAGATGGCTTCTTCCTTGAGTGCGTTGACGAGATAAAAATATGTGGATGAGTCTTTTTTAAGGTTGCATTCAGACGATGATTCCATCCTTCAACAGTATTATTTGATCGATGTCTTTCACCGTATAAATTCCACATATCCTTTCGCATAGGATTTTCAAGCCACTCGTTTACAAAATAATCCATAAATGCCGTCATCTTGTCAGTGTTTGGTGCATTTTCCATTATCAAGAGCCAAGCATCATCTATATCTTCCGGTGGAATATATGCTAGTGCTGCACACATTCTAACATGTTGGCGTATTTCAGAATTATTAATATAATCTGTGGTTAGTCCAAGATGTTGAACTTGCCTCCACAGACACTGGTTAAAGTGGTAATTACATCCACTAATTTTAGCAGTTGGAAAACATTTTTTAAGGCACGTTGCTACTGCTAATTCAAAATCTACTTTAATTATATTAGGATTACAATTACTCACAACTGTTTTCACTATTTGAAACAAATTTTCATAAGTTTTCGATTTTTTACTTTCCAATAAGGCAAACATAACTTGCACTATGTTTGTTTCTTCGTGAGTACTTCCAATGTCTACATGAAATGAATAAATTTGCTTAAATTGTTTTGAACAGCTTCTAAACGTTCCATCAATCAAAATAATTTTCGATGTTTCCATTATATTTATTCCTTTCTTTGTAGCCATAACTATAATCCTTTCTTCATCGAATAATTCGTCAGCAACAATAAATTTTGATCCGTCTCGGAGTAGAATCACTTCATCAGGAAATACGACTTTGTCTGAAGTAGAGGGCTCTTTTTGGTATCCTTTCACTTCTAATTTCCAGCGGTTAAAATTCCTCTTAAAAGCTGAATACGACGGTATTTCAGTAACAAAATCGTACCCCTTATCTAATAGAGCACCAAATTCTTCCTGATAAACCATTTGTGGTGTGGTATTTTTTTCTCTGGATCTTTTTTTGGACGATTGAATATGTTGATAAACCTCTGATTTTGCCGGGTCGACTTTACAAACGTGGTTAACAGTTTTTATCACTGTCGTCTCAAACGTAATTAAAGCTCCCTTACATTTATCTTTTTTATCTTTTTGACATACCCATCTTCTATTGCCATTTTTATATACTTCTTTAAATCTGTAGGTAGGTATAGCCTCCGAACACTGCTACTTCTCTATCTGCTGAAGTTTTAATTAATTTCAACACTTCAGTATTCATCTTGTATTAAAACTAAGAAGGTGTCTAGAAGATAATAACAAAACGACTAAGAACTGATGAATCGAAATTTATGAATGAATTTTATATTGAAGACAAAAGCCCTTTCGCTTAAATAGATAAACTGGCTTAATACTTCCCTCAGATATCCTTAATCATCAAAGGACCAATAGGATACTTGCAAATAAAACTGCAATGGGTTTTACCTATTTTCTGTGAAATTAAGGGATATTTACAAATTAAACTGCAATGGGTTTTACCGATTTTCTGTGAAATTAAGGGACATTTGCAAATTCCCTTAGTAAAAGAGATTAAAATTTCTTGAAACGAAATTAAAATTATAATTGCTACTACAAATTTCCTATAAAATTGTGAATGAAATGTAAACGAACAAAAATATTTAGGTACTATTAAAATTCAATTTCACTTAAAAGTTATGAAAAAATTCAAATAGAATTATATTTGATGCAGGCCACAATAAAACATTATTAATAGGTAATAAATCTCGAATTTGTATACAGTATATAAAAGCACCGCCGAAAATGTCCCACTTCATATTTATCTGAATTTATTGCGGTCGAGTAAATTAAGGATACCGCCGCGATTGTCTCACCGCCGCAAATTGTTACCGCCGCATTTGTCCCGCATTCAAAAATATGACATTAATAATTATTAAACTCAACCCTTCAACAACGAGCCGTACATGACGGTTAAAACGAATGTGAATTAAGTCAAGACTTCCGTATTGAATACTTTTTATCTACCGGTGAAACAAGATGCAGTTACGTACGTGTTGTATTAAAAAACAAACGTCCTCATTTAAATTTCTAACTTGTCTGTATCTGAGAGAGATGTAACTCTAAATTTACTTCGAGTATGATTTCTGTCATCGGACAAAATCGGTGAAATGGACTATACAAAAATTTACTTACTCTCATATGTACTAAAAATTCATCTATGTTGACATTACCATTACCATCGGTATCAAATTTTTGAAATATAGCTCTTGCCTCCTTATCTGTTATTTCTAAACCCGTGTTTTTCAATCCCTGTATAAACTCCTCTTGATTTAAGTATTTACTTCCATCATCATCCATTGATCTAAATAATCTACAAAACAGAACTACTAAAATCTATTATTCAATCTAAAATTCTGTATCAATACACATGAATTCCACCAAAATTTGTTTTGCTATTTATTATCTAAACTACTGCCTAAATTTTTATAGTTAAAGCAGTCTTTAACTTAGTAAGTGATTAGTAATTAGAGAAAAAATTGATGATTTTTCAATTTTGACAATAACGTTTGTAAACAATCATGTTGAAATTCATAATTGTGTCTTAATGGTTCTGTATAAGGAATTCAAAAAGAACCTAGTAGATCGGTTTATTAGGCTGTTCCGACCATTAAAAATGATCTTGTCAAAATATTAAGTGGATGTAATGATATCTAGTTACCTAGACAAGTTCTATAAATAAATACAATATATAAAAGTAGAATAGTCTAAAGTTCTACATGAAAACAAACCAGAGTTGCGCAAAATAAATAAAAACTAGTGTGGCAGTCAGTGGGACTGCCGGCAGAAGTTATACTTCTATGCACGCGCATGGATTCATACATTTGTATGCGAATGATTTAGCAAACTCATTTTATGATATTCGTGGTAAACCTACTAGTACCGTGTGCACACTCTTTTTGTATCGAATTTGCATAAAATTCCTGGAGCCGAGGTCCGTCTTAAGCACCAGGTGTTTCGAACACCATCGCCATTATTATAATGGTATTTAGCGACATAAAACCCCAGGAGAAGAGGTAAATACCCTAGACACCAAGTGCCGCGGAGACTTTCGGAATTGTGATATTCGTGTTCAGCGACTACAAAAACCCAGAGTATATAAATTGAACCCATTTTTAGCAATACTTACCGAGTTGTAAGTTTGCTCTCTATTGTCTGTTCGGAATGTACTTTTCGAATGCAGAAATGCAATTTCCATTTTTACATTATAAAATATAGCTACAAATTTCCTGATACTTTAACGAATGCAATGCAAAAAAATGCATTCCGATCCATCTTACGTTACACAATTTGGAGGTTTTGGTGCTTTATTTCCTCGACTATTCGTAAAAACTCTGTTTATGTAACCAACAACCTCAAAAGCATAGTGCAGGATATACTGCAACCATGTGACGGTATTATAGACTACAATAAAATACTCATTACTGAATATTAATATTAATATAAAATGCTAAACTTTATATGTATACTTACGTGACAGAATTATAAAATAATCTGTCAAATAATCATGTGGTCCGTCACTATGATATTCATACATTAGTTCAGACTGTTTTTTGTATATCTATCCCTTTTCAATGTACTGAATGTTGAAACGGTATCCAAAGGACTTATAGTTATGACTAATAACATGTGATAAATATTTCATCTTTGTTTTTACCGACCAATATACCTAATAAGTATGTCTGTCTCTCTCTTACTCACACCATTACATATGTAATGATTTTTCCCATTTAACTGTACACAAATCTTTTCCACCGAGTGCATGAATAGAAGTATAACTTCAAAAAATGAAAAAAAATAAGGATCAAGCTTCGGTATTTCTGAAGGATTGAGACGTGAGCAGATTTTTGAAGATATGCTTAATACTTTAGGCGATTAATACCCTCTGTAGGCGACCGTAAAAACTGGGATTGATTGCAAGTAAAGAAATCCATTATTAAAAAAGGCTGATCAGGAAGTTTCTATCTACTACCGTAAATATCGATGAAGTTCAAGATATATCTAAAAACAGGATCCACAAAAGTGTCTATATGTCAACTACAAGTGTGTAACGGTAAAATTATTGCGTCTGAACTGCGATTAATATAAAAATTCAGTTCAGGAACCATGGGTTCGTGAAGGGCAGGTCAGGGGACTTGCCAGCAGGGAAACAAAGTTGATATACAATGTAAGTAATGCGGACATACCAAGAGCTTGTATCTTGGTAAGTAACAGTATTAACCATTGTGGTGTTTCAAAATTCATGACAAGAGATCTCATCCCGATTCAAGCTGAATTCAAGTTCAAAAAAGAACGCCAAGAAGTCATAATAGCTTCATGCTACTTTGCAGGAGACGGGACTGCACCGCCTCCAGAATTGCAAAAATTAGTAGACTACTGTCATGACAAGTAGCTACCATTACACATAGGATGTGACGCCAATGCTCACAACACAACATATGGGGAAGCACAAACATCAACAAAAGAGGTGAGCAAATCTTAGAATTTATTCTCAATAAGAATCTTATTCTACACAATATAGGAAAAACCCCTACCTTTGTTACAAAAATAAGGAAAGAAGTGCTAGACATAACACTAAGCACATTTAATCTAAAAGATCATGTAAAAGATTGGAGAGTTTCGAACGAGTCGTCTCTCTCTGATCACAGATTAATCATGTTCAGATTAGAATGCAATCCTCCTGAACCTATACTCAGGAGAAACCGCAGGAAAACCAACTGGGAAAATTATAATACTAATTTGAACACAAACTTTCCAGGCCTTTGAACCACAGGGAAAGCCAAAAACCACCTGTTACTGAAAAATGATCTAATAGAATTAAACAAGGCAATACTCGATGCCTATGAACAGTAATAGACGCCAGACGGACGCTTCACAGAAAGCGAAAAAGAACGAGCAAAGCTACTGTTAGAAACCCACTTTGCTGCAGAAAGATTCACCCCAGGAATTACGAGTTACAAAACTAAAAGACCAACCAGGGAAGACACTGCAATGACAAAACATATATGCATTGAAGAGTGGCTGAGATGGGCTATGAACACCTTCAGCCATTGAAAACTATTGGAATTGACGGAATATTTCCTGCCCTACTACAACAAAGGCCGGAGGCAATCATTCCTCAAGTGATCCGAATCAGTCGGAGTAGTCGGAATATTTCCTGCCCTACTACAACAAAGGCAGGAGGCAATCATTCCTCAAGTGATCCGAATCAGTCGGAGTAGTTTTGAACTGAGAGTGGAAGAGGACAAGAATCACCTCCCTCCCCAAGGCAGGGAAGCGGGACACTACACACCCTAAATCCCTGAGATCAATTAGCCTTACATCGTATGTTCTACATCGAAAGATGTATAGAATTTAATATTGAAAGGAACTATCGTAGACAGAAGATTGTAATCATGTCAGATAGTCAAGCAGCCATCAAAGCTCTGAACTCACATACAATCAGTTTAAAGATGGTCTGAGAATGCCTAGGACATATCACTGTTATCCTCCTATGGTTTCCAGGTCACATAGGAATAGAAGAAAACGAAACATCAGACAAGCTGGCAAAAGAAGGAGCTGAAACCCCATACCTGGGACCAGACCCATCCTGTGGAATCAGCAGTAGTACAATCTAAGAAAAACTAAAGAAAAAATGGATAGCGAAAAATCCAAGTACTGGAATGATCTAGAAGTACTAAGACAATCGAAGACAATCCTGGGAAACTACAACCACAAGAGATCTCTCAGCTGTGTTAACCTTAGTAAGAACCTCCATTATAATAGGATTACTAACCGGGCACTGCCGATTAAGAGGACACATGAAGAAACTAGGATTGGTAGATGAAGCAAAGTGCAAATTCTGTGAGGTGGAGGATACATACATGCATACATTGCATACATACATACTAGGCCTACTAGGGTGTCCGTTATTTCCCAAATTTGGTTTTGTTCTCCAAACGCCACAAAAATTTTTAGATTATGGCCTAACAAAAATTATCAGACCCAAACCAGCCCTTAATATTCAGATTAACCTGTGCCTAAATCATAATACATTTCCCATTTAAATACCATGGCATTTTTGCACTTTTTGTTTTTATTTTTTTTGCGACAACATTCACATTCGTCAAAAAAGGTCACTTTACGCACTAGTTGCATAAATAACTATTTCAGATAAGGCTAGAACGATAACTGAAAATTACTATTCGATATTACTAATCATTTTACCAGAAAAAAATAAGATAAAGATAATGCTGGTGTATACAAATTCCATGATCTTATGCAAACAATTCACCAGATCTGGCTCCGTTTCACCATAATGTTTTTCCGTAACTAAAACAAAGTGTACAAGGTCGTTCCAATAAAGATATGATAGAAAAAGAAAAAAAATGTTGTTTTAATATATATTCAAGAAAATATGTTGAAAAAAAATATTTTAGTTTTAAATTTTGTTTAGATCTCTAATTGGAACTTTAATTGTTTTAAGAAATTAATTTAATAAAAAATATTTTAAATTTTCACATATTATAGGTTAAGTTTTCAGTTTTGTAGTGTTCCTTACAACTGGGTCCTACCTAAATATCTCATCTGAAATAAAAGACTCACTATAGTTCTTATTTTTTGTGGATTTAATAGTAAGAATTCATTTTTATGGAGCTTTTAGGAGGAATACAAGTGGACCTTATAGTTATTTGTTTTAATTTCACAGTTAACGTTTTGACAGTTTTCTACTTAAAACAAAATATAAAATATTTAATCATATTTAAGTCAAATAGTTTTACCTTCCAAGTTCTAAAATTCCAGTAGCTCCTCTAGAAAGACAAAGTAAACGAAGACGTTCAACTGGATCTCCAGAATTTCCAGCAGTTTCAAGATCTCTTAAACTTCTTGCAGCCATTTCTGTTCCTTGGTGGGCTGTCGCACTTTGCTGCCTAGACATGCTGGAACAGAAAGTATTACGTTAGCACTGAACTTTTGTAAAGTATATTGTTACAAGCTAAGGTTATCAAACCAAAACGATAAATTTTATTAAAATTATTAAAACCATCTACAGATGATAACCAGTTTTAAATACCAAATATTTACTAGTTTTACTTGCACAAACTTGTAGAGTGTGGCGCTGCTACTTGACATGCTACTTGTTGCCTTTGACTTTGCTTAAATTACCGACTGCGGACGACAAGTTCAAGTAGCACGTCGAGTTTCATGTTAGTTCCGTACACACAACTTGAAATATGCCAAGTACTTGTTAAGTCCCGCGTAGTGAGTAGCCGGCTTAAAATATAGCGACAATGTTCTTGATACTTTAACGAATCCAATGCAAAAAAACGCATTCTGATCTATTTTACGTTACAAAATTCGAAGGTTTTGGTGCTTTATTTCCTCGACTATTCGTAAAAACTCTGTTTATGTAGCCAAGAAACTCAAAACATAGTACAGGATATACTGTGACGGTATTTTAGACTACAATACAATACTCATTACTGAATATTATTAGTAATATTATTAATATAAAATACTAAACTTAATATGTTAACTTACGTGACAGAATTATAAAATAATCTGTCAAATAATCATGCGGTCCGTCACTATGATATTCATACATTAGTTCAGACTGTTTTTTGTATATCTATCCCTTTTCAATATACTGAATGTTGAAACGGTATTAAAAGGACTTATAGTTATTATCCATTCACTTATTATTCCTATCTCAGTAGACTATGCATTTTATTTCTTGGATTGGCACTTCATTTTGTTGGGTTGGTACCTAAACTGAAAACGTCCTGTCCTACTGTCGAAATATTGACAGGTCATATTATCAAAGGTTAAAATTTTTAAAGATAGAAATATTCAATAAGCAATGCCAAAAAAATCAGTATAGAAATACACAACAACATCATTAAATGTTATGGTATGTTTAAGAAATAAAGCAACAGCAGCGAAAGTATATATTTAAATCAATTGGCTCAGATCTTTAAGGTAAGTGCCTACCATTTTGCTATTTCTTTTAAATGAATCCTAGGTTGTGACAGCTAACATAAAGTTATATATTTTGCATTAGATTATTTGAGAGAGGTTTTTGTAATGATTTTATAAATATGTATAACTTTTTAAATAAAATTTATATTATTAACATGATACATAACCGTTTTTGACAGATATAATAAGTTATAAAGTCAGTGTGTTTAGAAGTTTCTAGAATTTTCTAGAAACATTAGATTTTTAGAAGTTCCTAAAAATCAACCGTCAATAACAATCTTTCAAATTAAGGTTCCTTCCTTTACGGTTATCCCGTTACACTGCCCCCTCTTTAGATTCATTCCTCCTGGAATGTTATTTCCTAAATCGGAATCCCGCACACTCCTTGAGCCAGCCAAACCATCTTCTTGGAGCTGCTGCACATCTCCACTGTGGTTTCCCTGGTAAGGCGCCAAACGATCATGATGGACCACGACGGGTTTTCCTCTGGTAATTTTCACGATCCGATAAATGACATCGTTAATCTTCTTCTTGATGGTGTATGGACCTTCCCAGTTCTTCTGTAATTTGGGACAAATACCTCGACGCCGTCGGGGGTTATGGAGCCAGACTAAATCTCCAACTTGGTAACTCTTTTCTATTGTCCGCGTGTCATAGTACCTTTTCATCCGATCACTAGATAATTGAAGTTTTCCACGCACCAGGTTGTGTATATTCTCCATTCGATTCTGAAGATCGGCGACATATTGTTCACGGGCCATTTCTACACCAGGTTTACAACCAAACACCAAGTCACATGGTAGCCTCATTTCTCTACCGAACAGGACCTTCGCAGGCGTTTGGCCAGTTGATTCGTTATTGGCCGATCGAATTGCCATCAGAAATAGGGGAATATGTCGATCCCAATCGCTCTAACAATCTGACACCACTTTTGACAGGTAGTTAGTTATAGTCCGGTTCATTCGTTCCACGATTCCATCAGACTGAGGGTGCATCGCTGTGGTTCTCGTTTTGCGGATGCCTAATCTCTGGCAAACTTCTTGAAACAGCTTGCTCTCAAAATTTCTCCCTTGTTCTGAATGTAATTCTAGTGGTACCCCAAATCGGCTTACGAATTCTTCAACTAATATATCTGCTAAAGTGGTGGCTTCCTGATTAGGAACTGCATAGGCTTCAACCCATTTAGTGAAGTAGTCATTTCTGCTTTGACGATGCAAAGCACTGTATGTGTAATTATGCAAATAAAGTAATTCTATTCTATTCTAATTCTAGTCCATTACAACAAAGATGTATTTGTTTCCTTCATCGGTCTGTGGAAGTGGCCCCAATACATCTACTGCGATTCTTTAAAAACGACTTCCGACCAGATATTGCTGCATTTCCGCTTTCGGTGCGGACCATTACTGACAGCACATGTGGTGCATTTACGACACCAATCTTTAACATCATTAGTGCAATTTACCCAGTAAAATCTATCTCGGATCTTTTGCAGCGTTTTCGTGATACCCAGATGTCCTCCAGAACTATCATAATGCATCTGTTTTAAAATTTCTGGTACAGCATTTCTTGGGACCACTATTTGTTTCCTTGTTTCTGTGCCCTCGGAATTTTCTACAAGTCTTTTAACGAGCCCACTGTCCAAAATTAAAGAGTTCCATTGGGACCAGTATGCTTTTAAAGCAGGAGAGGATGAGGATATTTCTCTCCACAATGGACGACGGTCCATTCTCTTCCACTCCCGAATCTTTCTCAAAACTGGATCGTTTTCTTGTTGCTCCTCCAGCATAGAGCTCTCGTCTTCTGGCACAACCTTAACTAAGGCAAGTTTTTCCTCGTTCTGCTCCATACGTGTACAATGGGGACAATCAGGTCTGGAAAGTGCATCAGCATTACGATGTCTTGTTCCAGGTCTGTGCTCGATTTCAACATCATATTTCTGCAGTTTTTCGAGCCATCTTGCTATCTGTCCTTCTGGGTTCCTAAAGCTAAGTAACCACTTTAAACTAGCATGGTCTGTTCTGATCAGTAATTTTCTGCCATACAGATATTTATAAAAGTGTTCGACGGATTTTACAACTGCTAACAGTTCCCTCCGAGTTACACAGTAGTTCTTTTCAGCTTTCGATAGTCGACACAAAACCGCATTGATCCGTCTTTCTTTCTTACTAATACCACAGGAGAAGCCCACGGACTACTGGATGGTTCGACTATGCCATTTTGAATCATTTCTTTAAGGGCTCTGTCTGCTTCTTCCTTCTTAACTTGAGGCATCCTTCGGGGTACCTGTCGAATCGGACGTGCATCACCAGTGTCAATTCTATGTTGTACAACATCAGTTCTTCCCAGTTTACTTTTAGAACCAAATACAGGTTTATAACAGTAAAGTAGATCTCTTACCTGTTTCTTTTCTAGTTTTGACAAAGAGGGATCTAATTTTGTCATGAATTGTTCAATTCCGTTGGTCTCATCTGTTTCCGTAACGTTCACCTTGTGAATTATGGCCGTTGCTGGTTCTAAACTTCCCATTTCCGTGTCTTTTCGGAGAAGATCAGGATGATCGTTCAAGTTGATAACTCGGATGGGTACCTCTTTGGAGGATCTAACAAGAGTCATACCCACAAGAAGTCCTTTTCCCAATTCATGGTCATGGTTTTTCGGCTCTATCATCGCTGGGGCACCATCTGGCTCCAGTCCATCCAACCGCGCTGTTACGACACATTCGCAGCTCGCCGGAAGTTCGATATCATCGATTAGGTTAATCGAGGCATTGTCAACTTGTTTTCGGTGCAGGAATATTTCCTCATTATCAGTACGAAGGATACGTCGGCGAAGATTCAAATGAAAACCACAGTGGAGCATAACGTCCATACCGAGAACAACATCTTCATCAACGTCAGCCACCAGCACCGAGTGATTAAGAGAGGTTGAACCAAACTGTAGCGTCGCTTGTATCTCACCGTAGACTCTAGCAGATTCTCCGGTAGCGGTACGCAGTCTCCAACTGGTAGGCCACATCTTCTTTCGCATAATGATGGATGGTCGAACGATAGTTTTCGTAGCTCCAGTGTCTACCAGCATGCTAAAGTTCTTCCCATCAATGAGGCCATCTACATATAAGCTGTCCACGTGATGTCGCAGAGTTGCCAATTTAATGGTGTGAGAGACTTCGGGAATGTTTGGGGTCGATTTCGCCCTCCAGGAGTCGACCCGTTCTAGTTTTCCTGCTGCTGGGGTACTTCAGCAGAAGAGTTTTCTTTTTGGGGCAAGTATTTCTTATATGGCCTAGTTCTCCGCAGTTCCAGCCTCTCACTGGGCGCCTTCTTTTTGGAGATAACTTTATTAACCTCTCTACTACCGCTTCGACGTCGCTAATGGAATGAACGGCATGGTCGTAGTTACCGGTGACTTCCCTTAGTCGAGCAACTCCACGTGAGGCCTCCGTCGCCGCCTCAAACTCCAGGGCAATGGCCAAGGCGTTTACAAGAGACTTCGGCCGTGCCAACCGTACAGCCCGCTGCAACTCGACGCCTCGAAGACCATCGGTGAAGGTTTGGACTGCTATGCACTCCAGGAAATCCTCCGCTGCATTTGAATACGCAAGTCGTACCATTCTTGCTACTTCCGCCTCAAATTCCTGGATAGTCTCTCCATTTTTCTGCTTTCGGCTCTTTAACTGCATTCGGTACACCGGTTGTAGATGAGTTTGACCATAACGCATCTCTAGACGATTCACCAATAACTCGAAGTTGTCAGCTTCATCCCGTGTCAATGATTGCAAGACGTCTAAAGCTTCGCCTCGCAGAGCTACGGGCAGGGACAATGCCTTCTCCTGGGATGACCATCCATTCGCTCTGGCCGCTGCGTCAAATTGTTTCAGGTAATTTGACCAGCAAGTCTTTCCCTCGAAGGTCGGGGGTTTCATCGTAGTTCGTACCTGGGTCGCCTCTCCGTTTCGTTGTCGGTCGATGTCTACGTGGCAGGTTTCCATCGTTTCTGCATCTCCATCGCCGTGGTGGATGGGCTGGTTTTGACGACAAGCTTCCTGTTCTCGTTGAAGCTTCCTTATTTCGGACTGTATTTGCTGGTTGATCTCGTCTCGCAAGTTGGCCACCACTTGGTGATTCTGCTCGTCTCGTAAGTTGGCCACTTGGTGATTCTGCTCGTCTCGCATGTTGGCCACTTGCTGGTTCAAGTTGTCCACTTGCTGATTTAAGTTGTTCACTTGCTGGTTTTGCTCGTCTCGCAAGTTGCACATTTCGGAGCGCAAATGCGATATTTGCTGGGAGAAGGAACTGGATAACTCTTCTGGTAGGGTAGACATCCGTTGTGATAGCTGGGACACCTCTTCGCGCTGGCTTCTTATCTGGCTGGATAGCTCCTCTTGTTGGTTCGTCATTCGCTGTGATAGCTCCTCTTGTTGGCTCGTCATTCGTTGTGACAGCTGGGACATATCTTCACGCTGGCTCTTCATCTGACTGGATAGCTCCTCTTGCTGGCTCTTCATCTGACTGGATAGCTCCTCTTGTTGGCTCGTCATTCGTCCTGATAGCTCTTCTTGCAGCCGGGAAAGTTGTTGAGTTAGTTCAGAATTTGCTTTTTGAACTGGGTCTTCGAACTCCACAGCATCAGGGTCCAAATTATTATTTACGTAGTATTCACGGAGCCTTCTCAACAATATGAATTTGCTCCCAGTAGTTTCCAACTACAATTCTTCGAGCTCTCTTCTGAGCTCAGCCACCAATAGTTCATTTATCTTTTTTCCAGGCATTCTTGTATCTTCACCCCACACCTGACACCAATTTGAAACACTTATGGGGACTTTAACACAATTTTTATTTACAAAATTGTTAAGATACACAGAACTCCGCTGGATAACGTCTAACTACTTGACAATACAATGAACTCTTGTTAATATTTGAACTTGAACTGACGTTAACTGCCCATACATCCCCTTATATACTACAAAATTAACATTCTGAAACTTTCTAGAAACATTATTTAATCTAGTCAGTGTGTTTAGAAGTTTCTAGAATTTTCTACGAACCATTAGATTTTTAGAAGTTTCTAAAAATCAACTGTCAATAGCAATCTTTCAAATTAAGGTCCCTTCCTTACCGGTTATCCCGTTACAGTATTTTTAACACGCTGTCATGTAAACAATCAATTTTAACTTTTAACATTGTTTGCTATCATTAAAAGTGTCACTTTTAATGACAGTTGTACAAAAAAGCGTTTATCATAACGCGTTGTTTATCGTTTTTACACACAGGCGCACTGAAACATAATAATAATATCATACTTGGAATGGATTAGTTGAAGTTATCACTTCTTAGTGCAGTCATTGATGCGTAAAATAGGCTTTTACCTGATAAATTTTTTACCATGAACCGATATGCATGAAATTTTGGAATTAGGCTTATCTCACCCTGAACTTCAAAAGTGAGTTTGACGCGAACTCTGCTTTTTATTTTTAAGGGGTGAAAACAACCCCTTAATGGAAAAATTGACATTGAGCCATTTTATTGCCAGAAAACGTGTTTAATAATAAAGAGTGACATTGTGAAGTGTTTTTTAACACAATAACATCATGTTAAACTTATTTTCATCCCCATGAAAACCGTACAACCCCTGCAAACAACCCCTAAATCGAAAAAATTTGCACAAAATTAATTTAGTATGACATAAAAAGATTTAAATATAGAGAAAATATATTTTTCATTCTCTATCTTAATTATCATATTGTTAACCCCCTTTTAACACTTTCGATAATATACTTTTATGACACAATTTTAATACGATATAATTTAAACAAAACAGTTTTTCACTATTCTCACATATTTTTATTAAACAAAATGTTGAAATCAGGCGTCTAGTTAAAATATTTAATTATATTATAAACACGTGCTTATTCCTTTGCAGACGGAAATATACTCGTCACATTATGTAGCATCATATTAAAGAAATTCGTATATGAACGTTAGTATGTATTGAAGCTTACGTTTCCAAAATAAAGTGAGCCATAACATGTATACGTACACATAAGACTATAGATTTGTGTTTATATTACGATAGACTTTCACTTTGCTCCAGTTATTCACGCTCCGAAATTTTCAGTTTAATAGGTAGAAAATATACGATTAGTTTTTGGATCATAACTCCTTCAATTTTGATGTTATCACAATTTATAAAAAAGCATTTGAAAGGTAATTTAAGGGGCTACAACTTTTTTTATTACAATGTATAGTGAAAAACCTTTTATTTTAAAACGGTGAAGGGTCAAAGGCGGTCAAAGGGGTCAAAAGATGGAATACGATTAATTTTAATTTTAGTGAAAATGGCACTTATAAAACCGCTTGGATCTTCAATATCTCGCTTAATATTGCACTTACAACACTTTATAAAAAACTATATTTTTCAATTTTTTACTCGCTTCAATTTTGTTAATTATAAAATTTTCATTAAAATGCATATTTCTGGAAATATTTGTAAAAAACCGATAAAAAACGTGAAAAAATTTCGAATTTTCGATTGACAATAACTTAAAAAGTATTGAGTTTTGAGAAAAACTTCATAGAACATTTTTTGCTTAAAATTAGGTCTTCTATCGATATCAGAGGTTATTTTGAAAAAAAAAATCCACCACCGAAAAGGGGTGGCAACCACCCCCAGGGTAAAAGCAGAGTTCGGATCAAACTCACTTTTGAAGTTAAGGGTGAGATAAGCCTAATTCCAAAATTTCATGCAAATTGGTTCATGGTAAAAAATTTATCAGGTAAAAAGCTTCAATGACTGCAATTACAACTCTTAGTACCTAAAGTTTAGTAAGTATTGTATATAAAAATCTATTAATGGGTATTAATGGTCATATTTTTTGGCTGTTGCCGACTTTAATGCAACTGATTTACTAAGTTTGTTTTTTCTTACAAGAACTAACTATTTTTATTTTTCGGTATCCTATAAACTATTCTTAATAATTTATAAAGGAATCTACAAGCTATGTGAAAGCCAAATATCCCACAACCAGTTCGAGTTTATACTTGCAGTTGGCACGAGGGAGTTACTGTTCTAAATACAAGTACTCTTCTATATTGGCGAAGCAAATGTTTTTGTTTGCTTTCATTTAATTACTATTATTTTGTAAATAGTAATATATATATAAATATCTATTTTTAAATTGACGATTTCCTTTTTTTGTGAAAGTAATAAGTTTTGATAATTTGATAGCGCTGAAATGGAGTACAGAATTGTTACGTTATTTATTGTCACTAACACTTCCTGTTTTCCAATTACAGAGCATAATGCGACTCAGTGACGCACAATGCCGAAATGTGCTAACGCCTAATTGGAACGTGGATTGGTTTTAAAGTGCACCGACAGAGTGCGCAAGGTTCAGTGTTGTGAGACAAAAACATTAATAAACTTAGCAATCTTATTAATGTATAAACAAAACGATATACAATGAAATTTTATTATCTCTTAGTATATAAAATAGTGAAAAATAAATTTGTCATGTTCGTACCTTCATCCATACTTATATTTAGTTTTGTAGCACAGTTTCAATTCACTTTTTTATTTTTTCAACAAATTAAGTAGAAACTTTAATAGATCAGTTCAATAATAAAGAATATTACTAACAATTGGCGATAGTGTAAATAAAATTTTTATTAACGCCAACTTAAAGCTCAAACATTTCTTATATTTTCTGCTACTAAGTTGGCATCCCTTGCGCACATGAGACGAAAGCAGTACTTTTTAAATTGTTCGATTGTGCGAAGCGCTGCTGTAGTTGGAACAATCAACTTGAGCATTATGCCGCACAATGCTCTATAATGCTGTAATTGGAAAACAGGGACTGTGGTTTTATTGAGGGACGTGACAACAGCGCTTTTACAACTGAAAATGAAAATAAGATGAGTGCACAATCCCGCTTGTTTTTCTAGTAACGAGAGGACGCTGCACTCGACACTTCTTCATTCCATAACCTTCATATGATTAGCTGTTCGCAATTTATAAATTATAATTTACAATTTGGCAACCTTATTTACAAGAATCCAATATTTTCACTTTTCACATCAGTATTATTTTTTATTACTGATCTGATAAATAATTGTAAAAGTGATGTCGAAAATTAAAGACAAAAAAAAATATATTCAAAAATATACAAATGTATGGGAATGTCATGTTTTATTGAGAGGTCTGTATTAAGTTTTTATTGTAATACTTGTATTTTAGGTTTTATATTAATTTATTTATGTATGACTTCATAAAATTAATTCATACGAGTTATAACATTATAAGTGAATTGAAAATACCTATTAACAATAATAAAATACAATGTTCTTTATATTCATAGGATAGGATAGATAACATCAGTAGGCGTCATAGATCACAAATATTCCAACATTATTTAAAAGTAGGTGTTTGTATAATGAGTTGTTTTAAACAGTGCTTTGCATCGTCAAAGCAGAAATTAGCACTTATATTACGAAATCATACGACATTTCAATCAATTTGTCAAAAACTGCTACATTCATTCTGTACCCTACATCTACTTTAGCGCCATTGTAGTGGCAAGTTTGAGAAGTGTTATGTACCTCTAAAAAGTGGACACATTTTTAATCATTTCCCATTTGAGATCTTTCTCCTTACCTCTACCCTCCATACACGGAATATGGGGGCCTCACAAGCATTTTTTTGTTATTATTTTTAATAGAAAGTTTTTTGTGCATGATAATAGCATATACGTTAAATGTTTAAATTTCTAAATATTCTTGCTATAAATAATTAAACAAATTTAAATAAAGTGGGCATGGTTCAGCTTGAAAAAATATTTAAACCTTTTAATAATGATAGTTTATTTAGGTACTTATTTCTAAAAATTATTTTAAGAAATTATTAGAAATGAGTTCTTTTGTGCTATGTGCAGAGAAAATAAATTTACTATTTTTTCGTTCCAAAATGTTTTTTAGAATGAGACAGTTGAATCGAGATTTACATAATGCAGCTGTTTCCAGAAAACGGACTTTTTTTAAAATAGTAAATTAAAGCTTTTATTAGCTAAAAAATTAATGTTTATTAGTTCCCTATTCCTCAAATTTCTAGATTACGAGTTATTCATAAAAAATTAATTGAAACCTACAGACCTCAATATTGCCTAAAATTAAAAAGTAGGTAATAAATCAATATAAATTTCATTAAACCATTGTAGCTCTTTGTTATTAAAATATTGAACTTAAAGTTAAATAAAAATTTTCCACAAGGTGACGTCATGCATCAGACCGAAATCAATATAGCTTAATATGTATCATACTATCATACCTTGTTGTATACGTATATACATTAGACATATTTGTATTATATGTTTATGTTTACGTCCAGTCTGCGGTCCTGCGACCTGCGATCACTTTATAGTTCACTATTCACTATATAATATAATGTCTCAATGTTTCTACTGTTTCTACGGCTCGAGCTCGAGTTGAGGCGTTGAGGGTCAGATGTGGGTGATTTGTAAGGATGTTATTAGTTATTACAAATGGGTGTAGTTGAGCATTTATTCCACTTATCACGATAGATATTTATATTTAATTTTTACTACTGAGTAACATAATACAACACACGCGACATATTCCGTAATTCAACCGGTTACACCTGGTTGCTGGTTTTTCGTTCCGTAAATCAACCAACCCTGAAAAAAATTTTATTCGGAACACGGTATGACTGAAAAATTGTTACCAAAAGTTACCAAATGCACCGAAGTTAATTCGCCGGTTGCTCTGGTTTCCAATATGGCGGTTCTGGCGGTTTAGACGTTTGACGTTTGTTTTGACACGTGCGTACATATATCAAATATCATCCGTAAAAGTTATACTGTTATTAGTGTTTATAAAAAATAATAATAATACAAAAATGGTAGGTATTTAAGTTAAAACTTAATTTTCAATTTTTATTTGTTGCTTTCAATATATTAACCTCGAAATATTTATTGCAAAATGCAAGTAATTAATTTTACTTTTTTATTATTAACAGGAAGAATACAAATGCCATTATTGTGGCGAAAATTTAGGGAGTGTCGAAGAAATGAACTTTAAGTTAACTATCCACACTTGTTTTAAGGGGAAAGAAACTTTATACGTAACAGACAGTTATACTGTCAAGAGTAATGAACACAGAGGTCCTATTACTGAAGAAACTCCAGATCCAGATGAACAAGTGCAAGAAGTTGATCAATTGCAAGAAGTTGATCAATTGTTAGAAGATAAAGAAAATGACAATAACTCCAACACTACTTGTTATAAATGGAAAGATGGAGAAATATATGCATTAATTACAGCATACATAAATAATAAGGATAAATTTGAATCTCCAATGTTCTCCAACTCTGGAGTCTGGAAATTAATTAGTTTAGATCTCGAAAAACAAGGGATAAACAAGCCCTTCGATAAATGCAATGAGAAGTGGAGAAATTTAAAGAAAAGATATGACTTTGTGTTAAAACATAATACTCAAACAGGAAACGACAAAAAAGAATGGAAATTTTTTAATGTACGTTTATCTACAATATATATTAAATTCACATTGAAGATCTAACATTGATACTAGCTAGGACAATGCTAGGTTTTCAGTGAGAATACAACATGAAATAAAAACATAATTTTTGTATTTGTTTATAATAGGAACTTCATGATATATTTTATAAGAACCCACAAATACAACCGATTGCAACTGTGTCGTCCACAGGAGTTATGAAAACAAGAATAAATATCGATGATTCTTCACGGAAAAGAAGTATTAGTGAGGCGAGTGACGTCTCAAATTCATCCACTGAGACAGGCAAGTATAAAATAATAAAGTAAATTTTGTATTACATTGGTTTCCAATGATAGATCATTGCTCACTCATGGTCATATATTGTAAAACCTAAAACTGTTATCTTATTTTTTTTTCATTTTTTAGTTTCTTCAAAAAAAAAAATGTCGCCGTTTGAACGAAGCCAAATTGAAAAAGAGCGGCGACATAAAGAAAGAATGAACCAGAAAGAAAGAATGTTTGAATGGTTCAAACAACATCTTGAAAAAAAAGATACCCAATGATCATAAAATATTGTGTTATCATAAGACTGTTTTAAATATATTTTGTTTTATTTTTTTGTAAGAATTTATTTTTTGTTATTGTAGTTATATAAGTAAAATGTTTTTTTCTACTACACATTTATTTTTATTCATAATTATAATATTAATTATACAAATTCTGCACATATTCTTTCGCGTTTTAGCTGTCCCTGTCGCCTTCTTAATGCATGTTCATCCCTGGGAATTACAAAATTATCATCGTCATCCTCCTCTTGGTCTTGGTGCTCATATTCAATGATATCATTCTGTAAAATGCATATATTATGCAATACACAACAAGCTATAATATATTTTGGAATCCACTCCATATTTCTAGCATCTAAAAATTTCATGCATCTCAATCGTTTTTTTAATAATCCAAAGGCACGTTCAATTGTATTTCGTGTAGCGGCTAATCTATAATTGTAATTCATTTGCGCTGGAGTTAAGTGGCCATTATTCCTATAAGGAGTTAATAGTTGTGGAGTTAGTGGGTAGGCCTTATCCCCTATCAAATGAGTGTCGTTTGGAAATTTTTCAGCACTTTCCATGTATCTCCAAATTTCACTTCGTTTTAATACTACTGCATCATGATTTGAACCAACTTCTCCTGCATAGCAGTGTGTAAATAATAAACGATGGTCACATACACCCTAAAAATAATTTTGTTTTTTTAATAATGTAAAAAAATATAATAATTTACATTTTTAACCTGAAGTATTATAGCAGGAAAATTTTTTCTACAAATGTATGAGCGTCCGTTGTCTTTTGGTAGTGGGATTGGAATATAACTTCCATCAATACAGCCGATTGTATTAGGGAATCCCATGTTTTGAAATCCTCTTATTATATTTTCTAGAGAATCATCTGATGGCCAACGAATTACGTCCATACTAATACTACATAATGCGTCAGTAACTCGCCGTACAGCTCTGTGTGCTGTTGCATAGCCAACGTTGAATTTCGTACAGATGGATCTATAATTAAAATACCATTTTTTAATTTGATTTGTTAACAGAATAATATCAAAATATTGACCTGTATGTATCTGGTGTTGCAAAATACCATAATGACAACAGTAATTGTGTTTTTGCACTAATAGTATGTCTTCCAATTGCATTACCATCAGTAGAAATATTGTCTTTAATTAAGTTTAATAAATAATTAAATGTAGTGCGATACATTCTAAAATGCCGTCTAAATTCTGCTTCTGAATATTGATCTACCACTGTTTCAATAAAATGTTGGACTCTAGGAATCCGTTCTCTTTCTGGAACTTTTATTGAAATGTTAAATTAAAAAGTAATTTCTTAATTATCATTAGATCATTACTTACCATCAATGTCCGAATCAGATTCTGAACTACTTGAAATAATATTAAAAAACATATTAATATTATTTATACAATCCATTTCTACTTTCGTAGGTGTATTAGGTTAATTTTAAAGCTAGTGACAGTTGGTCAATGTCAGAGTGTTCCTTATATTTTCATAAAATACCGCAACCGTGGTAAACCAACAAAAACCAAAACTTACCACCGGTTGAATTACGGAATATAATGGAAATGTTAGTTGCCGGTTGCCGCCATATCACAAACACAAACCAAAACATGTCATATTACTCATATTTTGATGTGTTCTTCTCTTTGAATATATTTTATATTCAAAGGTTCTTCTCTAGTTCGCGATGTCAGTGGTCTCTAACCATTAAGGTATCTAACGCGCTCAATGCTGTATATATTAAATGTATTTGTTTTTACATATTTCAGTTTTCAGGTAAAGTATAGGTAAAGTTATACCCTCCATTTTTTTGCGTTTCACTATTTATTTTTATGCTATTTAATTAAAAAAAAAACAGTATATAGTAATTATAGTATCTATAAATTTTCTTTATCTCGTAAACATGACATGATTCGGAAAAATTAGTGAAAAAACGCCCCAAAACCAAAAACAGTCGTAGAGAAAAACGGCGTCAGACTGTTTATAAGAAGTTTGAGAGAAAGAATCTTTCAGAACTTTTTTCTAGATAGGTATAGGTATATAGGTAAGAAGTATAACTATTGGTAATTATTTAAAAGAAAGATAGTAAACCTGGTAAAGATCCGTCAAATAAGACCTTAGCAGCATCTGGGTCCGATTAAAAAGTTAGGAATGGAATAATATTTATTTAAAGCTCTTGGCAGATTTAATACACATAATTATAATTATGGTTATTGTCTTCGTCAAAGGTTTAAAGGTATACATTTAATTATGACGAAGGCGAGTAATGTATTTGGAATTTGATAGGTCGTTTACACAAATAATATATTATAAATTTTACTGCTAACTATAATCAAGATATTCCATAATCGATGTAATTCTTGCACATTATAAGGGAAAATCCTCGCATTTGTGCTAGAATAAAAGCAATCGATTGCTGTCTTGATTGTAATTATTATTAAAGAAATGCATCTAAAAGTATCAATGATTTCTTCTATTTGTTTGTCACATAAGACAATAAAAAATTGTCTTTACATTAACTGCAACGAAACTTAAAATTTTTGCATAATATTACGCAATAGTTTTCAGAAAGTACGGTATGCGCCAAAACAAAGGACACTGAAATCAGAAAGCCTGTGAAATATAATCGCGTCATAGGCAACAAGTGACAATAAGTAGTTGTCATGGTATTTTTAAACATTGTTTATTCTAACAAACTGTCAAAAAGATTCGAAATGGTGCTTACAACGCAAGAAAAAATATTTATTATTGAGTATTATTTCCGCTCATACGGGAGTGGACGATCAAATGGACTTAGTTTGTTAATGGTTGCCAATCAATTTCGAGAAGAGTTTCAGAAGCCTACACCGACTAATAAGGAATTGTTAAGAGTCGTTCCAAAATTTTGACGAACAGGAAGCGTTCTAACTCAACGCAAAAGCTGTACTGGTCGTCCAGTTACCGAGACAACAAATGCGAATCGCGGAAGGCTATTTCAACAGGTGTTAGAATCACCAAAAAAAGTCTACGCAGAACATCTCTAAAAATGAATTTGAGTGAAACGTCTACCCGAAGAATGTTTAAGAAGATTGGTGGTTTTCCTTATAAAATACAGATTGGGCAACACTTAACAAGACAAAACAAGAAATCAAGAGTTGTTTATTGTGCTTCAGTCTTGGCAATGGTTTCTGAACAACCCCTATTTTTTTCTAATGTGTGGTTTACAGACTAATGTCACATCTATCTGAATGGATTTATCAATCGACAGACAAATCGTTTTCTTGGTTTTAAACGACCAGACATCATCGTAGAGAAACCTCTTCATAGTGACCGTGTAACGATTTGGTGCGCAGTGTCAAGTAGTGGATTATTGGGCCCTTACTTCGTGGAAGACGAGCGTAGAAGACCCGTTACACTAAATCAAGTGCGATATAGAGAACAAATTTTGACACCATTTTTTATTTATCTCAGACAATTCTGTCGTGCCAGAAACATACAGTTGAATACCCAATGGTTCCAACAGGATGGGGCTACTTGTCATACCACGACAGCATCCTTAGATCTGATTCGAGAAAATTTTAAAGACCGCGTAATTTCCCGTAACGCAAATTTTTCTTACCCTTCTCTTTCACCTGATCTAACAACTCCTGATGCTTACGTATGAGGTATGCTGAAACAAGCAATTTTTACAAAAAACCCACCGGCAACTATTGATGAACTCTGTGAAAAAATTTTGACCTTTTTCAGAAGAATGCAGCAGCCTATTTTTAATAACATGCTAAGCTATCTTGTTAAGCGTTATGAGTACTGCTTGGAACGCAATGGCGAGCACTTTGAACACATTTTGTATAGAAGCAAAACTTAAAATTCGCATAATTTGAAATGTTATTTAATTTTTCATGTTTAATAAAGCTTTAGTTTTTCAGTGTCGTTTGTTTTGGCGCATACTGTATGTTAACTTTACTTTGTGATTTTACTGTTCTCCTGTAAATCCTTTAACAAGTTGATAATCGGAGTAGATCCTCGTGTTTTTCATAATTACCATGAAGGTAAATGATTGGCCAAATAGTATCAGACAACAATATGTTCATCTGAATAATGAATCTAAATCGGATTTAAAATCTGTTTCACATGGGGTACCCCAAGGTTCTGTCTTGGGTCCTCTTCTATTTATCATGTATATAAATGACTTATGCTACTCTCTGTTAAATAAGCGAGCAACTTAATTTCGTACGGTACGTCGTCAATCAAGGCACGTAAACGATACCTATTCGTGCGTTAATTTGAAACTGCCTTAGCGGTACCTTCGCGTATGTTAATTTGAAACCATTTTGCCACATATGTGATAGTTGTCTTGTCTACGCATCCAGAGTTCCATCTTAAGCTGATCGCAAAAACGACCACTTGTGGTCGGCACCGGTTGTCACCACTCTCGCTGCTAGTGGTCGGTGGCGGCCACTTTTTGCCCGCGTAAACAAAGCCACTTTCTTTGAACCATTTCAGTTGACTGCGTTCATAGGTGTAGTTAGTAAATGGACGTTGGGAGGAAACAAATACTAACAGAATTATAGATTTGGTGGGTAGTCCAATGATTTGAAAACCATTAATTTTAACTCACCTCAATGTTATAGCCAGTGTTCTTTAAGGATCAATAATAATTCTTGGAAAGTTCTACACCTCATTCTAAAATACATGAAAAATTTGTCGTACTAAAGTTGCAATTCTTCGAAAAAATTATAAAACTCATTTTGCTGTCGAGTTTTTAAGATGGGATGCTCCCAAAAACGTCGATTTCTTTGCAAAATACATCGTCTGCTTTTTGTCTTCTCATTAAGAAAATAACCAACACATCGATATTGCCATACTAGAGTGACTGTATTAAAACAATATCTAGATACTAAAACCCAAAAAAATCTGCTTGTCTAAACCACTGTAAGCGTCATAGAGCGTTTTGTCGCGGCCACCAGTGGCAGCCACTGAAACGCCGTATAGAGCTACTGGTGGCAGCCACCATTGTCGACCGCAAGTGGTCGTGTTTGCGAGCAGCCTTACTGTGAACAATACTTTCTGATTTCTTTAGAACCGTTATTAAATTGTATTATATTGTAGCACATGTAACTAAAATAGTTAAACGCTGGTATGTTTCGGTAGAACATACAGTTCTTCTCAACACTTGTATACTTTTGGGATTATTTAATAACCGCATCACTATCGATACATATGTCTAAACCAGGGTGGAGAAAAGGTCTAAACCTACTTAGATGCATAAACTCTCAAATCATTTTTCATCGAGTTGCAATATTGTGTTGCTTGTCTGAAACACTGTTGTAATTCCTGCTTTGGAATACTCTTTACACTTAGACCAATTTGTGAACCAGGTGTAATCATGAATACTGGGTTACGCCAATTTTCACGTTGATATAGATACGAGGATGTTTGAATAAATTTTCGCCGTGACACAGAGATGGATGCTAGTATTAAGTATGTATTAACTTACGAGATGACGGCCTGCAAAGTTTCCAAGCAGTTGATTGTTTGTGGTGATAGAATGAACATATAAGGTTCGACGTTATGTGAGAAATCGATAAAATTGAGTCCGAGCTTATTAAAGTACTATGGTTTTTAGTGCAAAATTTTTCTAGGTGCTTCTACATGCCCCATATTCGTAAAATCTGGTTCCCAGAGATTAATTTTTCTTAGCAAACTTCGTTGCATAAAAATGCATTGCAGCGCAATTTTATTAATATTTATGTTGATAAACATTCTATATAGGTTACAAGTAATAATAACAATAAATTTTATTATTTTTAATTTCACCCACTTTAACTAACAAATTACGTAAATTTAGATATAGAGGAACTGAATACAAATAGATTAATACAAAAACTCTTATTTCTAAGCAAATAAGATTATTACACATTATATCTTAAAAAATATTAAAATTTAACAAACTTGAATGACAACAGCAAAAATAGTCATTTTCAAAATTCGTAGTATAGTATATTAACATCAAGGCTAGTGTGCATAAAAAATAATGTACTTTCCAATAAGCGTTTTACTTCTTAAATTGGCATTAAATATGAAAAGATTAACAGAATTTTTTTCTAGTTTTACAGCTTTACAGCTTATATGCTTGCCTCATCATTAAATCAAAGTAGCAGTCGTTATCAATAGATGCACTTATTCCAGCGTAATAATTCAAAAACTCTTCTTTCGTTACCTAAAACAAACAAAATGATATGGGTTATTTCATGTTGGAAATTATTTAAATATACTTTATTAAATGTTACAAACCACAAACTAAAGAAATCTAGATTATATACCTTAAGTAGAGAAACAACTATAAATCATCATCATCATAAATTCGTTTAAATTTTGAAAAGACTTATTATATACCAAACAGATATTCGCTTTGTAGAAAACCTTTTATAGTACCAAATACATACAGATCAAATAACCAACAAAATTGTTTAGAGGAGTGTGGATACATGCTTTCTGTTCCTACTCCGTTTTAACATGTACTTAAAAAATATTTTTCAAGAACTAATTACAGACCTCACCAGACCCTGTGGATAACGTGAGCAACCTAGAAAATCTCTTTGATACCGAAGAAGTATATATATACTAGTTTATATTATATACGTCAACAACATGTGAATTAACATTAATATTAAAAATACACAAATACCCTGAAGTTAGAAGAAGTTCAGAATGGAAGAATACTAAAACCCAGGCAATAGAACGGGTACATAAATTGTTAGTTAGTCAGTGCTTATATATTAAAAGACATTGACGAAAATGATTGTGAAAAAACGAGAAGTTTTTAAACTGGAAACCACCTATAGGAAAATCCTGAAAACTACTCGGACGTCAAAAAAGATAAATTAAATATTTTAAAAATCATTAAAAAAGATTTTAAAAAATGTTAGAAACAGTCCGTGCATTTCTAATCACAATTAAGTTTAGAAATATTATGATTTCGAAACGTAAACTATGTACAGGAATAAGATATGTAAGTAATCTGATATATTTTGTAGGAGACAAAGAACAATGGTAAAATGTAATTGCGACCATCTATTAATGTATTAGTAGAAAAAGAAAATGTACAAAAAATTAAAAAATGAAGTGTATTAAAGATCAGAACATTGGATTGAACAAGACAGAGTAACGTAGAAATTCAAAGGAAGAAAAAAAGTACTTATAAAAGTATCATATTCATAACTGAGAATTGGAAGTATGTACTGATTGGAATAAAATAGGAATAATGATAGCTATATACCTAACGGAACGGTTGGAATAAAACCTAATTTTTTTTCAAATAATAAAGACAATTTATTACATATACTGTTTTTTATCAAAGTTTGTAAACAAAATTGTACTTTTGCAAAAAAATGTACATACCTGACCATCCTTTGAATCTTTTTCGAAATTTCCTAAAAATCTTGTTAAAACAGATTCTTCAGATTCTTCTCCAGCAATGTAACGTGAATGACCTTTAACATTATAAACACGTTTCAAATCATCTATTGTAATAACACCATCATTGGTTTTATCCATTTTCTGAAAAGCTTCATCTATTACTTTTTTACGAGATTCGCTCATTGGGGGCTGAAAAATAAATATTGCAATTATATACATATACATATAATACAATAAGTTATAAACATATTTGTTACAAAAGAAAGCACCTAAGAAAAAAAACTACATAGTATATAATTTTCAGGATTCTCCGATAAGTCCCCATCTTAAAAGTTTCTCGTTTGTTCACAATGATTATTTTTAATGTCTTTTAATAAGTATATTATCCTGTTTATTTCTTTTAATTATTAAATATATTTATCTGTACCCCAGAGATAAACTTTGGTATGATTTTACAAAATCAGTTGTTATTTATTCCTTATAACACAGAAATATAGACAAGTTTTTACGAAAAACGCGAATGAAAAACAGAATGAATAATAAGAAACAGACATAAAAATTGAGGTAATGTGACCATATATTTAAAACTGTAAGTTAAAGTAAACGACGATAAAATGATCAACAGGAATTATTAGTAGAAAATATTAAATCCGAAAATGAAAATGATTCAAAAGATTTGGAATCTGAAGACAATATAAATGAACCACAAATGAAGTTTTACTATGGTAATAAATATAGTTTAAAAAAACTAAAAAACACGCTTTTATAGCATATAAAACTAACAAGTAAAAAAATAAATGTAATTAAGGAAAACTAAAAAGCATGTTTCTGAAAAACATCGAACTAAAAAGTTAAAAATAATTTTCAAAATAAAATTAAAACAAAAATAAATGAAAAATACTAGTATTATTGTGAAAAAAGCGTGGGCGCTTGACATTCGAAAAATATGGTATGCAGCGCCCACGCTTTTTTCACAATAATACTAGTATTTTTCATTTATTTTTGTTTTAATTTTATTTTGAAAATTATTTTTAACTTTTTAGTTCGATGTTTTTCAGAAACATGCTTTTTAGTTTTCCTTAATTACATTTATTTTTTTACTTGTTAGTTTCATATGCTATAAAAGCGTGTTTTATAATTTTTTTAAACTATATTTATTTTTTACTTTTTAGTCCAATTTATTTTATTTCAATAGATTCGTTAATTTGCTGTGACGATTACAAGACCCTCACTCAATCATTATTCGTTTATTTAGTTGGCGCACAGCACAAATTACCCACTCCCGGCACCCACATCTATTGAAGACAAAATCCCCACTTTTCCCCACTTCGTAAAAAATGGCAGCAAATTTAATATAACAGTAACATAAATAAAACTATTGACTTTATTTAAATATATTTCTTTTAATATAATCAAAATAAGCATAAACACAGTTGCAGAAACATTAATACAAACATAATATGAAACGAAAAAAAAAAAATTACTAAAAAAGAACTAAATTAAAAAACAACATACAATTATTCATAAATATTGGTATATTTATCATTTATCGAAAAAGTAATGTAATTTGCACCTAATAACTATTTAAAATTTATTTATAGTTATTTTTTTTAAATCACCAATAGAAAGTATCTTCTGGTAATAAAGCCAAACTAGCTTACATTATTATTTGTGATACTGTAAACAATGTTTGTTATCTTTACATTTCCCGTCAATACTCTATAGAGTGCACGTGCAACATTTAGGATTTTACAGAATAGTTTCAGTCAGCGCGTCAGCGAATAGCGACCATAATTAATAGTAGCTATACATCCAATATATTAATTTAAGGTTTTAGAATAATTATAATATACGTATATTTTTGCTGTAAAGGCATAATTTATTTAAATACCATAATTATTCCCCACTTTTATAGTATTTTTCAATAAATATCACCACTTCCCCACTTTTTCACCACACTGCTATCATTTGTTGAACTTTTCCCCACATGTGGTGAAAAATCCCCACTAATGGCAACCCTGTACGGGACTCATCCGAGGCAGCAGCCGCGGAGTGGAGAGTTACAAACAAACAAACATACATACATACAGGTGAAGTTAATAAAAGCGTGTTAAAATTAAAAATAGATACAAATGGTCAGCAGGCATGTGAGAACATCATGCTGCAAGCACCCAGTTCAAGAGTTAAAAATTCTGCTGATCCATTAAACATTTGGCAGCACCTATTTACAAAAACAAATGCTGAATAAAATATTTTAGCATACAAATTAGATTGAAAATTAAAAGAGAAAACTAAGCGAAAAAAGCCAAAACTGAAGTGGCAATATCTGGTCAATCTCTGGAATTGTGTAAATGCATCTGGTTACGAAGTTTACAAATACATATAAAAATAAAAAAAAGATTTGTATTTTCACCTAAAAATAACGACAGAAAAACACAGTATACCTGCATACTATGTAATTTATTACCGATAGGATGATCCAATTATATGCACAAAGACTGCCAGTAGAGCTAGTTATTTTCATGCACTCATTGTGATTTATGTTTACGTAAGTTTCTATTTATTTAAAGGTTGATTTTTTATTTTATTTTTGTTTGAAAATATATGGAAAAACTGTTTTTATTTGATTTTTTTCCTATTTTGTTATTTTTGTTAAAAATAGAAAACATTTCTAATTTATATTAAGGTTGTATGATTCAGTATATTCAAGTAAGCATTAAAAGTTGTTATAAAAGTTCAAAATTGTTTTAATTTATTTCTTTCGTGTTTCGAGCAAGACAATTTCTAGCCATTAAAAGTCATTTTTCTTTTTGCGCACGATGAAGTAAATAACTCATATCACCAGTTATACATTTTGACCTCACCTGTTGTTCAACACGGGAGGTCTTTCTGTATAACCACACTTTTTGCTAATTCTAAGTTACTGTTAAGGAAGCTTAGATGGTTAAAAAAAAGAGGGTGTTTACTTATGTATAGGTCTCCCAACGAAAGTTTGTGACAGCCACGTGTTAGTCGGCGCAGGTAGGCGGAGTCTTTCTATCAGTGGCGGACGGAAATAAAAATATAATATACATCTTAAATTAATTTTTAATGTATGATGCCAACATAATTAAGAAGAATTTATTTTATATAAATTTGTTACTGCCCACTTTAAACTAAAAAAATACATACATTTAAAAAACAACTCAGAAACTCTCTCAGCATATTCGTAGCTAAATACAGTTTACAAAACCATGCAGTTGTGATTTTAACAGAATTTATTTTTGACTAGTTGTACTCGCAACGTCGTTCGCGTGGCGTGTGATTATTGTATAAAAATTTCTTACCCCACCCCATTTAAGGAATGGGAGAGAAATTTTTATACACCAGATGTTAAGTTGAAAGAAGACAAATACATCTGTGAAAACCGCATTCGAATCGGATCAGTAGTTTTCATGTGATACGCGCACAAACATACAGACAGACAGACAAGAAAATCTAACCACATTTTTGGATTCTATTTCGATGTACCCGCGATGTCTTTCGCGTGGCGTGTTGATTTTTGTATAAAAATTTCTTTCCTCGCCCCGTTAAAGGGGTGGGGGGAGAAAGTTTTATACACCAGATGTTAAGTTGAAATAAGACAAATACGTCTTTTTTTAATTATTTATTTATTTATTTACCAGTAAGTACAAATACAAAAAAAAGAAAATACAATATAGTACAAATTCGAAAAAAGAAATCGCAGAGGGAGACCATCCCTATATGCTAACTGGTAGTTTAAGTAACTTATATCTACAAAAAATACCAATACATAATTTAAAACAAATGGAAAATATAAAATAAAATATTCCAAATTTAAAAAATAAACAATAAATCTGTAAACAACTAAAAGACAAAGGAACAATACAAATGAAATGTAGTATTTAGATATATTAATCAGATATTAAATTCAATTAATCAGCCTATCGGTGCATTTTCTTTAATCCATTTTTTTTAACTTTTTCTTTCTAACCTCTCCGGAACAGCTCAAATTTTTTAAATCGTTAGGTAATCGATTGAAAATTTTGATTGCTACAATTAAACTATTTTTGTCACTGACTCTTTTATGTAGTATGGGAAGCATAATGCTTTTATTTCTGGTGATACTTCGAGAGTTAATATATTGTGTTCTCAAGTCCTGGTAGTGGTACATGATTGCATCTAATGAAAACTGTTGCTTTATATTTAGTGGAGAATTTATATGTTTTAAACAATTTCTATTAATTATTTTTAGGATTTTTGATTGTATTCCTTGTAATTGATTAAGGCAGTTACTATAAGCACCTCCCCATGCAATAATACCATAAGATGCAATGGTGTGGAAGATAGCATGGTATATCATATTTAAAGTCTTAGGTTGTATGAACTGAGCAAGCTTGTAGAAAATAAATATCAGATATTTTGTTTTACCAATCACGTATTCAATATGCTTATTCCATCTAAGATTGTAATCAAAAACTATTCCCAGATATTTGAGATTATTTACTCTATTAATTTTAATGTCATTCATTACAATATTACAATTGATTGGTACACTGTCCTTGTAGTTCCCAAAAGTCATGTATACCGTTTTTTCAACATTTACTGAAAGTTTATTAAATCTTAACCATCTAGAAATATGATCAAGTTGCTTGTTCATTTTGCTAATCGCTTCCTGCCATGTATTTGCAATTGACACTGTTGCAGTATCATCTGCATAGGAAATGATGATACAATCATCCATACTAGTAAGTAGGTCATTAACATATAACAAGAACAATAAAGGTCCCAAAATTGTTCCTTGAGGCACTCCAGTTACAACCAATCTGCAATCACTTACCACATTTCCAATTTTAACTCTTTGAAATCTATTGTTAATGTAACTTTAAATTAGTTTATGGGCTGTACCACGAATACCATGTCTATATAGTTTTTCAAGCAAAAGTGTATGGTCTACAGTGTCGAAAGCTTTTGTTGAATCTAAGAAAGTAACTATAGAAGGTTTACTACTATCGAGATTATTGTAAAGTATATTAGTAATATAATTAAGTGCGTCTTTTGTACCCATATTTTTGAGAAATCCAAACTGTTTCTTAGATATTATCTTATTTGATAGGAAAAAATCTATAAACCTATTATAGATTAGCCTTTCAAAAATTTTAGCAATATTAGAGATAAGAGAAATAGGACGGTAGTTACAGTTGATGAATTTTTTTATTTTTTGGAATAGGTGAGATTTCTGAATTTTTAAGTAGGTCTGGCCAAATAGCTTGTGTTATACAATTATTAAAAATTGATGCTAAGGCAGGAGCAAAATATTTTGAAAGCACTTTAATTGTTCTACAATGTATTAAATCAATACCACCAGGTTTATTTTTCAATTCATTAATAATTGACATAATTTCTAGGCTATTGGTTGGGGATATAAAAATTGATGAAGGATTCATAAAAGGTAGTTTAATATTTTGTATAGTTGTATTCGATATTTGAGAACTCAATTTGGATCCAATTTCACTAAAGTATTCATTAAAAATATTAGCAATATCGGTTGGATTACAGACTTTTGTATTATTTTCATCAATTATATAATCAATTGATTTATTTGTGTATCCCAATTTATTTTTAATAATTTTTTGCATTAAATATAGCTTCATCTAAAAATTTACATTTTTAGTTGCAAATTTGTTGGATCTGACTTCCAAGATTTGTATAAATATGATCCATTCCTTTTTAAGGGCTGATCGGGAGTTTTTGTTACCTTTAATTGCTGTGTATGTAGATCTTCTTACCAATTCTTGTATCTCACTAATTAATAATTCAATACTTATATTAGGATCATTAGTATAAATTTTTTCCCAATTTATTCCTCTCGCTAAGACCTCAAGCTTTTGATAATTAATTCTTTTTGCATAGTCATAGGATTCAGATGTTGTTTGAAAACCGCATTCGAATAGGATCAGTAGTTTTCATGTGATTGGCGCACAAACATATATAGTCGCGTCAAAGTAAGCCTAAAATCCGAAAAACTTAAAACTTTGGTCGGAAAGGTCCGATCGGGCTCATTTTTTTTTTTTGAAATGTTCATTGAGACCTTAGATTCAAAGTTGTATAAAAACTGGATGCCGCTCGGCCCACCTCCCCCCCCCCCAAATTCGACCCAAGTTGGGGGGTTTTCAAGATGGTATATACATGATGATACTGCCCTCCCAACCCGGCCAAATGTTCCCCTCAGGGGTTTTGAAGTCCCCTCCATCCATTTCTTCAGTCAGGTCGCCTTTTCTCAGGGGCGTCTAGAAGGGCCTCCAAGGGTCCAAAATATAAGATATCTACAGAAATGTGCTCGGCCTGCCATACTGGCTCAGGGGGATTCCGAAGGGCGGGGTTCTTATTTCTGTCAAAAATTAAGGCTTTTTAACCCATTAGGGCCGTATAAAAAGGGGCCCATGGGGTCTCAAAATTATGATTACGCGGGATTGAATTTCAGTGTACAGAATTAGTACGATCAAGTATTATATTTCTACCAATCCTTTATTTGAGCAGCCTTCGATTCTGTGACCCATCCAGGGGTGGACAAAAGGGGTGCCGGGGCCCAAAAAATGTGATTTGATTGGATTCGATACCAAAGTGAAAAGTTGATATAATCTGTCCAGCGAATAGTCGCCTCAGCCTTGTCACTCTCTTCCGGATCTAGGTATGGACGGGAGGCGTTTCAAAAGGGGGCTCAAATTGAAATTTTCGTAAAATTCCTTTATCTTAAACAAACTTGATATGTTGAGGGTTTGTAGGGGTGTACTTTTGGGTTGCCCTGGCATGCGACTATGCCCCCAGGAATTTACGAACCGTGGTGCTTGAGGAGGTGGAACTCGCATGTTTATCTAGCACTCGATTCGATTTTATTTCATCAGCTTTAAATTGAACTGATTTGTATAATAAATTGTTAATTAATCAGTTATAAATTGAACTAAAATTTTATAATAAATTGTTAATTAATCAGTTATAAATTGATTAATTAACAATTTATTATAAAGGGAATTTTGTCACGGGTCAAAAATTTACTATAGTAACTAACGAAATTGCTTACCTTAATTTGTTATCATTGTAGTGTTTATTCGAGTAAGAAATCGGTTGATTTAAGTTGTTTATAGTTAGTTATCAATTTATAAATATATTCAGTAGTTGCTAAAATCGATTTTATTTGTTATTATGGTTTGAGTTATTGACATTTCATTTACATCTGTCTTGTAAGCGCAACTTCGTTCTTTTGTCAATAGTCCGACGGTAGTGTATTGCAGCCAATGATCAGTCGCATTTTTAACTTTATTGTTAGTATCAAAAATAAATAGGGAAACTAAGTAATGTTGGGTTATTTACTGTTAGTTAATTAAAATAATAAGATTAAATGTATCAGATAACCTCTGTTTGTTCATGAGTGGCTGGCTGAATTAACCATGGTTATTGCCAGTATCGTAGTAAAGGCCATCATGTTTCGTACTGAAGTGTGTCAAATCTAAGTGAAGTTGGATAATCGAAGACGCTCTTTCTTTTCGACTCCTGTCTCTCGTAGTGAACGCGTGTTAATTAGAAAATTTTTGGGAACTTAATTGCATCCCTGTACATCGGGGGCAACGTAGGTTGGATTTGCGTGATTAAGTTTCATCTGTCTCCATCGAAAACTGTGTAGAAGGTATTTTCTGGATTTTGGTGAATTTGGTGGAGATTTCGGCTTGTCCGGATTTTTTTTTATTGAGATTTTCTATTGGTAAGTAAGTCATGCTTCAGTATTCATGTGATTATTTGATCTTTATGTTCCTTTTTGTCCCTTATGAAACAGACAGTAGCGGGGTCTGGTATTTTTGGAACCTTTCCTTTTTTTTTGGATAACCATCGTGGTTGGAGCTTGTACGACATCGCATTTAGCAGCGAGGAAATTGTTCTCTTTTGTCCTAAAACTTACCCAACTATCAACTGGGATATCGTCTCACGAAAATAAAGAACCCTATTTTGTTTTAAATAGGTAAGTTATATAAATTACGTTTTAATAATTTAATGACGCCATATAATCAATTTTGGTTAAAATTCTTATTTTATATGAATATTTCTTTTGTATTGTCCACAGGGTTTTATTTTGTTTAACTAGACTCCTTTTTAGTTTATTTTCACTATCGAAATTGATTTTTGTACTATTACGAATTAATTTTATGTGAATTTTGATTTAAAGTTATAGTTGTAATTTTGTAAGGACTAGCCAGTAAAAAAATTAAGTTTGTTAAGCACATTTTGATTATTAGTTTTGACCATTAATTATAAATTCAGGAAAATCAGCTTCTAAAATGTTGTAATGCTCATTTAAATTCACTTTTGTTCTTTCATTGTTATACAAGTATCAGTCAATATGTCTAAATTGTATTTAAGTCAGTAAAGTAGAGTAATGTTATTAAATCAGATTAATTCAAGGAGTCATTCAAATCTTTTTAACCTAATGTTAATGCTTAATTACGATTTTAGGGTTTTTAGTTACCGGCTACATTTTTGGTTACGGGCATAAGTCCTTGAGTTAGGCGGAATTCTGGTGGCTGACCTAATACTTGGTACGAGCTTGGATTATTGTGTTTGGAGCAAGCCTTTTGGTTTTGGATAAGGCTTAAATTTTGGAACTGACCCAAGTATTGGTGAAGCCCAGGACTGCGGCAAACCATTAAATTTACAGATAAGCCATTAGTTTTAAGTCGGGCATAGTTTTAGTTATAACTATTTTTCCTTGTCTTTTTTTTTGTTGCGTGTGATCACACCTTTTTGATAAATTTACCTTTTTTTTTTTTTATAATTAATCATATAATTTATTCTATAAATATCAATTGTGTGTCAGGCACGAGGCTTGACAGTCTTATTTTGTTCATTAAAGAAGAGTCTAGTGGATATTTTAGTTTTATTTAGCTCACTTATCGTTATTTTCAGTTATAGTGCAATTCGAATAGTACCGTTTAAAATTTTGAATTTACTTAATTATCTCCAGTGGGTGAAGTGGTGCCTGGAACATCAGGGGTTTCCGATTTTAACCGTACTAAATCGGTGGCGCACTCACTTTATTTTGGCACTTACCCTCTACGGCTGAGCTGGGCACAATTTGCCAGTAGAGAGACCACTACCGAACTCAGCTGGAGTTGTATTTCTTTAGTTCAATTTCTTTAATTTTTCCAAATTTGATTTATGTTCTAAACTCATTAAAATACGTGGCAAATTTTTGGCGCCCAACGTGGGGCACGATATTTGTTTAATTGGGCGAGTAATTGTTAGTTTTTTTATTAATCGCGTATATAAGTGAGCTAAGTAGCAACTTTTTTTTTATATATATATTTTAATTATTGGCGTTATTAACATCTGATCACACCAAACGTGAAACGATTTACATAGTTGAATACTTTCTTATTTTTATCTATATATCATTGGTAAGTTATTTAATATTATCCAACGTTGCTAATTGCTACCGAACCGCAATTTGTTGATTATTTGTGAAAAGGTTGTAGTTGTCACTTATTCGTTTATTGTTGAATTTTGTTGAATTGTTGTTATTTTAATCATATCATGGAGTATAAAATGGATATTTCGTACCTTAAAAAGGACATGTTGGTCCACGAACTTTTAGTTAGGGGAATCTTAGTGGATTCTAGGCAAACGGTTGATCAGATGAGGACAGCCCTGCGACCGATCTTGAAGATGGAGAGAGCAGGTACCTTTACGCTACCCCCTTATACTGTAGTAGATTTTAAAGAGGAAATAGGGTTGATACGGAAGCTGTTGACGGAGGAAACGGTTCTTAATTTTGAGGGCGAAAATATCGAGAGGAAATATAACTCTTCTATGTCGAAATTAGTCCACATTTACCATCGTGCCCAACGTATTCCGGAGGCCGGATTAACCCCCGAAGAGAGGTTGGAGAGGGGCAAAGTGTTGATGGAGGCGTTAGCTGCCTTAGATTCAGTTGATATTGCTGCTAAACGAAACCCGGAACTCAGTCATGTTGTTCAAGATCTCGACGAGGAATCTCCACCGGTCCATAACAGTTCTCGTGTTTCTGCACCGTCGAACTCCCCCAATATCACTCGAACGGTACATTATACCCAATCGAAGCCATTGAATTTGGAGAAATGGAACGTGAAGTTCGCTGGGGATGCCAAGTCATCGGTACACAACTTTATAGATAGGGTTCAAGAACTTAGGATAGCTCGTAATGTCACCGAGGATCAGTTATTTTCTAGTGCCATAGACCTCTTTTCTGGCAAAGCATTAACTTGGTATAGAGCCAACGTCGATAGGTTTAGGGATTGGCAGAGTTTGTCGGAGTTGTTGCTGAGGCACTTTGAACCACCTGATTATCGTGCCAGGTTATTCAAGGAGATTTTAGAAAGGACCCAAGACACAACTGAAGGGATAATTGATTATTTATCGTGCATGAAGGCGTTGTTTCGGCGTCATGGTAGTCTTGCTCCTGAAGTGCAGTTGGATTTGTTGGTTAGGAACCTGTCCCCTTTTTATGCTACTCAATTACCGGTCGTACGTTCTATCGAAGAGCTGGAGGAGGAATGTATGAAGTTGGAGACTAAGAAGTACCGGGTAGAAAATTACGTGCCCCCTTCTCGTAGGAGGAATCAATTCGTTGAGCCAGATTTCGCTTTTGTTGAGGCACAACCCCACAGGGAAGACCCCGATCTCCAACAGTCGGGAATTAATAGAGTTGACACAGACACTAGTAGCTCAGGTCGTCCTTCTAGATCTCCAACCTGTTGGAATTGTCGTAATACCGGACATGTTAGTAGGAATTGTCCCAATCCCCGAAGGATCCATTGTTATCGCTGTGGTACTCCCAATGTCACCCAGAGGGACTGTTTGAAATGTAGGCAGCAGGGAAACGGATCTCGGGAGAATCGTTAGGTCGTGACCCTTTCTCCCAGTGCAGTATTAGCACGACCAATACGTTAGATAGTTCTCATAAGATGCTTCTAGACTATGTTATTTCCCATGCACAGGCAGATCAACGGCCTTATCTTCAAATAAATGTGTTAGGCTATTCCTTGTTAGGTTTACTAGATTCTGGTGCCAGTCGCACAATAGTAGGGTTACCTGGTTTTGAAATTTTACTCAGTTTAGGCCTTAAGCTAATAAAAGATCCGAGCTCTTGTACAGTGGCTAATGGCGAGGTTTGTCAGAGTAGTGGGTACGTTCAAACTCCTCTCACGCTAATGGGGAAAACGCGAATAATTAACATCCTTGTGTTACCCGCATTGTCCCACACTATCATCTTGGGAATCGATTTTTGGAAGGCCATGGAGATTATTCCGGATCTGAATCAGGATGTTTGGCATTTCTCGGAATCGCTAAATTTGGAACTGGCCAGTGTTCAAAGTATTGACAAATTAACCGCGACGGAAAGGAAGTCACTAACGGAATTAGTACAACGGAAATTCGAAGTTATGGGAACAGGTCTTGGTTGTTGTAAGGTAGGAGAGCATGAAATTGAGTTAGAGCCTGGAACGAGACCCGTCAAACAACGTTACTATCCGGTGTCTCCCCATAAACAGAAAGTCATCGACGATGAGGTAGAGGAGATGTTGAAATTAGGAGTGATAGAGAGGTCAAAGAGTCCTTGGTCTAGTCCCGTATGCTTGGTAAGGAAAAAGGACGGATCGTATAGGTTTTGTGTAGATTATCGCAAGGTGAACTCATGCACCAAGAAGGATGCTTACCCGATCCCATATATTTCGACCATTTTAGACCGGTTGCGAGATACGCGATTTATCAGCTCCATCGATATAAAATCCGCGTTTTGGCAGGTACCACTTAAGGAGTCGTCACGTGAGTTTACTGCATTTACAGTACCTGGTAGGGGATTATTCCAATTTTGCCGAATGCCGTTCGGATTATCGAATGCACCAGCTACTTGGCAGAGGATTGTGGATGCCATCCTAGGTCCCGAATTGGAGCCGAATGTAATGGTTTACTTGGACGACATTATTGTAATCACCAACTCCTTCTCCGAACATTTGCGACTACTCGAAGAGGTTTTTGATCGTTTACGCCTTGCTGGTCTGATAGTCTCTCAAGAAAAGTGTCACTTCTGTAAACCTCAGTTGCAGTATTTAGGCTATGTAGTCGATGATAAAGGGTTACGCCCAGATCCAGAGAAGGTGGAAGCAATCATCAATATTCCACCCCCGAAGAATGTAGGTGAAGTCCGTAGATTTGTAGGTACAGCATCTTGGTATAGGCGGTTTGTCCCGAATTTCTCCTCTGTGTTAGCACCCATTTTGAGATTAACAAAAAAGAATGCAACTTGGAACTGGACTCTAGATTGTCAGCGCTCATTCACCGAACTTAAAGAGCGATTGGTTACGGCACCAATATTAACGGCCCCAGATTTCGAAAAGACGTTTTATTTACAAACTGACGCGTCAAATTATGGACTCGGTGCAGTGTTGACACAACAATATCAGGAAGGTGAAAAAGTTATTTGTTATCTATCTAGATCCTTGACTAGGCAGGAGATGAAATTGTCGGTTACCGAGAAGGAATGTTTGGCAGTTATTTGGGCAGTCGAGAAATTAAGGCATTATCTAGATCATGTCCACTTTATCGTCATCACAGACCATGCATCCTTATTGTGGCTACATCGGCTGAAAGATCCCCAAGGTCGTCTCGCTCGTTGGCAACTACGTCTTCAACAATTTGATTTCGAACTCGTCCATCGTAAAGGTAAAGATCACGTAGTTCCGGATTTTCTCTCTAGATCCGTGCCGGAGTCTGTTGATATGCTGAATACGGTAGACTCCTGTCTTGTTACACCGGGAACCACCAACGATAAATGGTATGCGAGAATGTTAGTTGAGGTACAGAGTAATCCTTTGAAATATCCATTGTGGCGTGTACAAAATGGTGCCCTGTACAAATTCATGAAGCCAGATATTCTTAATTTGTCTCCGCTCTCAGACAACTGGAAACTAGTAGTACCTAAAGACCAACGCGGCCCCATCCTACAGCGTTGTCATGATTTACCATCTGCTGGACACGTAGGCGTATATAAAACCTTTGGGAAAATCTGTCAGAACTTTTACTGGCCCAAAATGAAAGTCGATGTGTCAAGGTATGTTCGTTGTTGCAAGAGTTGTGCACAGAATAAAGTTGAGCAAAAAGCACCAGCAGGGTTGATGGGCGATCGTCCGGTAATATCCGAACCCTTCCAGGCAATAAGTCTAGACTACATTGGACCTCTTCCTAGATCGAAAAAAGGTTACCAATATATCCTCGTTGTGTCTGATAGTTTCAGTAAGGCAGTCTTCTTATATCCCTGTCGAACCGCTACTGCCAAAAACTTGACAGAAATTATGGAAGGTTTCTTTTTGTTGTACGGTGCACCCATGACTTTAACTTGTGATAACGGTGTCCAAATGAAATCGAACGAATTCCGGAGATTGTGTGAAAAATATAATATCAGAATGTTCTTTACTGCACATTACAATCCACGCGCTAACCCCACAGAACGGCACAATAGAGTTGTTAAGACCATGTTACGTACCTTTGTAAAGCAAGACAACCACCGGACTTGGGATGAACATCTTAATGAAATTGGCTGCGCAATTAGGACAACACCGAGTGAAACCACTAAATATAGTCCATACTTTATTCTTTTTGGTAGGGAACACAAACTTTATGGAACGGATTACGAGGATAAACTTCGGACGGACCCAATCGAAATCAATGATTATGCTAAAAACCGTCGTGAGAGCTTCGCGAAGTTATATCAGCAAGTTCGTCAGCGTATAGAGTCCGCAAGAGTGCAAAATGCAAATCGGTATAATCTGCGACGTAGACCTTTATCTTTTAGTTGTGGGGATAAAGTTTGGAGAAAGAATAAAGTCCTGTCTGATGCTCTGAAATTCTATTCGGCAAAATTAGCGCCAGCGTATCTTGGTCCTTTTGTTGTAAAGCGTAGGTGTGGTTCTTGGTCCTATGAACTCCAGGATGAATTAGGGAATTCGAAAGGTATTTGGCATGTACAGGATTTGAAGCCTTTTTATGAATCACTCGCTCCAGACGACAATTCCTTGTAGTATGTTTGAATCTTTGGTTGTTTCTCTTTTGTGATTTTCGTCATTTCTCTTATTGTTCTCACTTTTCTGTTTGGTGTTTTGTATTGTCGGCCTTGTGGCTGGAGGCCTTAAGAATTTCACCACCCGAGGATACTCCAGGCGGAGCGGGTAAAAGTCCCCTAACCTTAACACCTTTTGGATTCAAGTTCGTTACTTTGGGTTGTTTTATTGTAATCCCATCTTACCCGTCGTCACTTGAATCCAACCCTTTCAGCAAGTCCATCGTTGATTTCTACCTAACTTTAACACTTTTTGGACCCAAATTTCGTTTTACCTTAGTAACTTATCTTTACCATTATCTATATTTAGTTACATCGTTTTCCTGCTTGTTTGGCTTTAGAATGACCTTATGGTTTTGGCTTTATTTGTAGTGGTTCTACGGCACGTTTTGTGTGGATTTCGAGGCCAAACCTTTTATTTTCCGACCGGGCCATTGGTTGTGGAGTGCCCGGTGGAAAAACCATTTGTTGGGATTTATTGAGGGAATTTTCAGTCTGTTTGGCAGGAACTTAGGTTTTGTAAACTTATGGTATCTTTCGTTATTTGGATTCAAACCTTGTCAACACGACCATCGTTGACCCTTTTGTGCCTTGTGGCTGGAGGCCTTAGAATTTCACCACCCGAGGATACTCCAGGCGGAGCGGGTAAGAGTCCCCTAACCTTAACACTACAGGATTCGGAATTTCTGTTATCTGTTTTCCATCGTATCTTGTTTCTAGTCTCCGAATCCATATTATCTTACGTTACTTCCATCAGTAATTGTATTGTGTGCTTCCATCAGCATTTCTAGTATGCTACCGTCTATTTCCTCCTCCCAAGTATTTTTTTTTTGTGTTTATTGATCACTGCGTTACCCTATTTGTGTCTGGAGCGAGGATAAGGCATACCGTACCTGTAGTTTGTACCCTATGAGTTTATAGTTTAGGGGTAATGTTGTCGTTGGGTTTGTGTTGTGGTTATTAGTCCAGTTTAGTTTGGATGATAGTCTTGGTTAGGTTTTAGTGTCCTTTTTGCGGTTTTGTACTAGGAGTACGTTAGGACAGTTAATTTTGTTATTTTGTTAGTCCCTAGGTTGTTAGGGAATTACGTTAGTTGGGGGGGTTTCTTTTTTTTTCTGTGGTTTTTAGTCTGGGGTGAACTTTATCACTCTGGGTCCCTTCAGGTCCCGGGCTTCGGCCCAAAATGTCCCTCCGTGATACTTTGTTTTATGGCCTTAGGCTCCGGTGGGTGCTGGGGCTGCACGGGGTGTCGCCTTAAGTGGAACCGCATTGGTTACGCTCTGTCAGTGGGAGGTGGATTGCTCGCCGGCAGGGACCCGAGGGAAAACTGTCACTATGCGGGGGTTCACTACTGCTGACAGAGTCAGATGACCTTGCGGGGCCTCCCGTGGAAGTCTCAGCAGTACCGGAATCTTTGATACCTTTTTAACTTGTCCCCTTTGTTATTCACCGGCGGAGGTCCAGAAGTGGGTGTGGATTGTGTTCGTTGGCTGCTGGGTGAGAGGGCTTTGTACACTGTACGGTGTGAGGTCCAGGGGTGTGTAACCATGACGCGTCTAACATCCTTCGCGAGGTCGCCCCTGGAGGTGTGCATTGCTTCCGCTTACCTAAGTGGACTTCGAATGTGGTCCACCGAAATGGAAGGACCAATGTCGTTTCAGTTTGGCGCAGCTTTATTGCACTGGGTGCTGTTGTTCCCGAGTATTACTCAAAATTTTTTTTTTTTTTTTCTCTCCTTCTCTGGGTTTTGAGGTGTAGTTAGTTCGTATTTTCTTACGAAATGGTATATGGCGTTTTATTAGTTTTATTGTTAGGCTTGTTGTCCCTTTTTATCGTGATTGTTGGCTCATTTAGCACTATTGCGTTATCGTCGAAAATCTTCGGTAGATTTTCTCCTTTCTTAGGGGAGGGGATGTTGTCACGGGTCAAAAATTTACTATAGTAACTAACGAAATTGCTTACCTTAATTTGTTATCATTGTAGTGTTTATTCGAGTAAGAAATCGGTTGATTTAAGTTGTTTATAGTTAGTTATCAATTTATAAATATATTCAGTAGTTGCTAAAATCGATTTTATTTGTTATTATGGTTTGAGTTATTGACATTTCATTTACATCTGTCTTGTAAGCGCAACTTCGTTCTTTTGTCAATAGTCCGACGGTAGTGTATTGCAGCCAATGATCAGTCGCATTTTTAACTTTATTGTTAGTATCAAAAATAAATAGGGAAACTAAGTAATGTTGGGTTATTTACTGTTAGTTAATTAAAATAATAAGATTAAATGTATCAGATAACCTCTGTTTGTTCATGAGTGGCTGGCTGAATTAACCATGGTTATTGCCAGTATCGTAGTAAAGGCCATCATGTTTCGTACTGAAGTGTGTCAAATCTAAGTGAAGTTGGATAATCGAAGACGCTCTTTCTTTTCGACTCCTGTCTCTCGTAGTGAACGCGTGTTAATTAGAAAATTTTTGGGAACTTAATTGCATCCCTGTACATCGGGGGCAACGTAGGTTGGATTTGCGTGATTAAGTTTCATCTGTCTCCATCGAAAACTGTGTAGAAGGTATTTTCTGGATTTTGGTGAATTTGGTGGAGATTTCGGCTTGTCCGGATTTTTTTTTATTGAGATTTTCTATTGGTAAGTAAGTCATGCTTCAGTATTCATGTGATTATTTGATCTTTATGTTCCTTTTTGTCCCTTATGAAACAGACAGTAGCGGGGTCTGGTATTTTTGGAACCTTTCCTTTTTTTTTGGATAACCATCGTGGTTGGAGCTTGTACGACATCGCATTTAGCAGCGAGGAAATTGTTCTCTTTTGTCCTAAAACTTACCCAACTATCAACTGGGATATCGTCTCACGAAAATAAAGAACCCTATTTTGTTTTAAATAGGTAAGTTATATAAATTACGTTTTAATAATTTAATGACGCCATATAATCAATTTTGGTTAAAATTCTTATTTTATATGAATATTTCTTTTGTATTGTCCACAGGGTTTTATTTTGTTTAACTAGACTCCTTTTTAGTTTATTTTCACTATCGAAATTGATTTTTGTACTATTACGAATTAATTTTATGTGAATTTTGATTTAAAGTTATAGTTGTAATTTTGTAAGGACTAGCCAGTAAAAAAATTAAGTTTGTTAAGCACATTTTGATTATTAGTTTTGACCATTAATTATAAATTCAGGAAAATCAGCTTCTAAAATGTTGTAATGCTCATTTAAATTCACTTTTGTTCTTTCATTGTTATACAAGTATCAGTCAATATGTCTAAATTGTATTTAAGTCAGTAAAGTAGAGTAATGTTATTAAATCAGATTAATTCAAGGAGTCATTCAAATCTTTTTAACCTAATGTTAATGCTTAATTACGATTTTAGGGTTTTTAGTTACCGGCTACATTTTTGGTTACGGGCATAAGTCCTTGAGTTAGGCGGAATTCTGGTGGCTGACCTAATACTTGGTACGAGCTTGGATTATTGTGTTTGGAGCAAGCCTTTTGGTTTTGGATAAGGCTTAAATTTTGGAACTGACCCAAGTATTGGTGAAGCCCAGGACTGCGGCAAACCATTAAATTTACAGATAAGCCATTAGTTTTAAGTCGGGCATAGTTTTAGTTATAACTATTTTTCCTTGTCTTTTTTTTTGTTGCGTGTGATCACACCTTTTTGATAAATTTACCTTTTTTTTTTTTATAATTAATCATATAATTTATTCTATAAATATCAATTGTGTGTCAGGCACGAGGCTTGACAGTCTTATTTTGTTCATTAAAGAAGAGTCTAGTGGATATTTTAGTTTTATTTAGCTCACTTATCGTTATTTTCAGTTATAGTGCAATTCGAATAGTACCGTTTAAAATTTTGAATTTACTTAATTATCTCCAGTGGGTGAAGTGGTGCCTGGAACATCAGGGGTTTCCGATTTTAACCGTACTAAATCGGTGGCGCACTCACTTTATTTTGGCACTTACCCTCTACGGCTGAGCTGGGCACAATTTGCCAGTAGAGAGACCACTACCGAACTCAGCTGGAGTTGTATTTCTTTAGTTCAATTTCTTTAATTTTTCCAAATTTGATTTATGTTCTAAACTCATTAAAATACGTGGCAATTTTACGAAAATTTCAATTTGAGACCCCTTGGAACGCCTCCCGTTCATACCTGGATCCGGAAGAGAGTGACATGGAGTCGGAAAGGCTGAGGAGACTATTCGCTGGACAGATTATATCAACTTTTCACGTTGGTATCGAATCCAATAAAATCACATTTTTTGGGCCCCGGCACCCCTTTTGTCCACCCCTGGATGGGTCACAGAATCGCAGGCTGCTCAAATAAAGGATTAGTAGCCTTATAATACTTGATCGTACCAATTCTGTACACTGAAATTCAATCCCGCGTAATCATAATTTTGAGACCCCATGGGCCCCTTTTTATACGGCCCTAATGGGTTAAAAAGCCTTAATTTTTGACAGAAATGAGAACCCCGCCCTTCGGAATCCCCCTGACCCAGTATGGCAGGCCGAGCACATTTCTGTAGATATCTTATATTTTGGACCCTTGGAGGCCCTTCTAGACGCCCCTGAGAAGGGCGAAAAGGCGACCTGACTGAAGAAATGGATGGAGGGGACTTTAAAACCCCTGAGTGGAACATTTGGCCGGGTTGGGAGGGCAGTGTCATCATGTATATACCATCTTGAAAACATCTCAACTTGGGTCGAATTTGGGGGGGGGGGAGGGGGGCCGAGTGGCATCCAGATTTTATACAACTTTGAATCTAAGGTCTCAATGAACATTTAAAAAAAAAACGAGCCCGATCGGACCTTTCCGACCAAAGTTGGAAGTGAAAACCTACTTTGACGCGACTAATACATTTCTACAGTTTTATTATATGTATAGATTATTTTAATTACTACTTTAATAAATTGAATATACTTATATGTTTATATAAATATATCATGTTAAGCTGGGTGCTCGTTATTTAATAAAATTTGTTTGTTATAATATGACTTTCAAAACTGACAGCAATTTTGAAAAATGTCACTTTACTTGCCAAAATTATAAAAAAAGTATTTTGTATTTGATCCAAACAGAGCTAAATATATTTCCGAACCCATTAAGCGGAGGTTTACAACTATGGCACTCATCTTGCTGATAATTTTCTAATCACCAAGATAAACATTTTCTTTAGATATGATGGCTTTTTGTACCATTTGTTCGACGAATATTTCGATTGCAAACAAGGGGGTTGCAGACATAAGTGGGCATTTGAGCATACTCAAACATAAAACTAATTTAAAAAATCAAACAAGTCCCTCAAATATAGCTACGTATTTTGTAAGATCAACTTCGGAACATCTTCTTATTCGAGGAGCTGAAGGCGCACTCGTCTTTTATACAGTAAGTAAACCATCATATGTCTTTTCAGTTTTTGAATAGTTATTTGTTCTCTCAACAGCGAAATATTTTCGGGCACAGATATCGCAAAGAAAGTTTCATGTAATCGAACAAAGGCAACTGAAATAACAACCGGGGTCCTAAGCTCTTTGTCGGTTGTCGAACTTAAAAATGATATACAAAACATGGCGACTAATGCCAAAAATCATGGATGCACGAAACTATTTCCTTTGGGGGTTTAATATTTTGATGTAAAAAAATAGAATTACTTCAAAAGTTCTCGAAATTGAACACACGGAAAATGAAAGATCTGACACAATTGTCCCTTGTCTAAGTGTATTGCGTTTAGTAGTGACAACTGCAACAGAAATTTGACACTTGACAAACATATTCAATCTGTTGGAAATAATTTCTATTCAAAAAATCCTTACAACTTTGCTTTCGAGTGCCAATACCGCTGGCGAAGAATGAATCCTCTAGGGTCGCAGGTAAGTACCAGAAGTCATTTAAAGTTTCCACTGGTCTTCACTTTTACTGCTGGAGTGGGGTAGTTCCGAAGATCTGCTGGTTGTGTGAGTAGTTGTCTGAATAGCTCTGCGGTTACTGGAGCAATCACTTAACAGTAGGATTAACTTCATGAAATCGATGGCTTCTGTGAAGTCGATTGCAGTGGTCTGATTACTCTGTGTGTCGTTGCATGTTAGAAGAAGTTACCAAACGATGTACCTACTTAATAAGTAACGAGGCATTAGTGCTGCAGTCAAGCAAAGTTGTAATCGGATTGTACCGGCTAACTTGTGTACTGGTGCGGTAGCTTCTAATCCCGTAATCAAATCGTAATAACCTCTAGCTTCGTTTAGCTTGCCTGCCGAGACTTAAGTTTCGAAAGCTTCTTATCACGATAGGTTGAATATATGGTCCACACTTATACGTGGCGACATCTGTAAATGTCGCTTTAGTACTGTCGGATAACTAAATGATGTGTGTACGAAGTGTTTATTAGACTACTATAAAATATATTAAAAAAACTGTAACTGTTATTATCTACCATTGTTGTACTACATTAATATTTGTCATTAGGTCAACTTTGAATAATATAATGGTTAAAAGAAAAACAATTTTAATGTCATTAGTGTTTTAACGTACATCTAGTATAAGTATATTCAATATTTTAGCATTCAATATATGAATAATTTATATGACCATTAGTCATATGAGAAAAACATAACATTAGCTTGTTAATGATATTTTTCGAAAAGGTTTACATTGTTAAGGAAATAGTTCAGTAATTTTTTTTTGTTGATATACCTAGGTATACATAATAATAAAACTAACTATAACTGATGGTATTCGTCGCAGTTTTATTTAAATAATCACAGGGTTTCCCATATATTTAATTTTAATATTTCAATTACCGATTTGACAAATAATTTCTCTTTAATTACCGTTATAAATAAGTGTCCTAAAGAACATTATTAAATTAATAAATGTAAAAAAATTAAAGTTTTCTAAATTTGAAGATAAGGGTTCTGCGCATAAATCTGATATTACTTCTACCAGGACTCTCATCAACAAGAATATATTCAAATTTTTCGGTAAAAAAACAAAGTAATATAGCATTAAATATTGATACCTTAACTTAATATTATAATTGTTTCTTTAAACTGAAACAAATAAAAAATTAAATTTAAAAAAATAAAGAAAATGTCATCAATAAATTCATCTCCACATAGTTTTTAATCGCCCTAAACTAGATATCACTCACATGCATACTTTCACTGTGTATATAGAAATGCAACTAATATGTGACATCTATCTATCATTTGGTACTCGCATTTTTCAAATTTTGAATTTTCTCTCGGTAAAATTGTTTTCTACCTTAATGACACCAATTAAACCATTTGTAACCAACTTGATTTGTGACTTCTTCATATTTTTGAGTACGCGTTTCGAATTATTCATTTTCAGTGTTCTTTAATTGTCAATTGTATCTGTGTGCCTCCAAATATCTCTAGGTTTAGATAACTGAAATTTTGTAGATTTTATCTACTTGCCCGGAAAATAGCCCTTTATAAAACAAAATATCGTATTGTAAAACACCAGAAGATTATAAGATCATTGGTATCACTGTTGGCCATATGAAAGTGATTAAACGCTATCCGTTACCACCAAAGATTTAATTATTTATCAACAAAATTGGTGTTTCAATGATTTAAAGCTAGTTAGTAGGTATACAAAAATTTACTTACCCTAATATGTACTAAAAATTCATCTATGTTGACACTACCATTACCATCGGTATCAAATTTTTGAAATATAGCTTTTGCCTCCTCTTCTGTTATTTCTAAACCCGTGTCTTTCAATCCCTGTATAAACTCCTCTTCATTTAAGTTTTTACTTCCATCATCATCCATTATTCTAAATAATCTACAAAACAGAAATACTAAAATCTATTATTTAATCTAAAATTCTATATCAATACAAACGAATTCCACCAAAATTTAAGATCCTTGAACCTTAATTGTTTAAATTTGTTTTGCTAGTTTTTATCTAAGCTACTGTCTAAATTTTTATAGTTAAAGCCGTCTGTAACTTAGTAAGTGACTGAAATTAGAGAAAAAATTGTTGATTTTTCAATTTTGACAATAACAGTTTGTAAACAATGGACTATTTAACTTTGAAGTTAAAAATTTGTATGGGATTAAATCGGCAAAATCATTACAATACGTGATATATGTAATGGCGTGAGTAAGAGAGAGATAGAAACATATTGATATGGATTTTTCTTCATGGGTGCATGTTCCTTTAATGAAATGTTGGAACGCTATCCATTATTTTTAAATTGGTTGTCTAGATTAAGTATTTTTGTATTTGGATTGTTTTTTGTTTAGATTTTAGGATGTTATGTTGTTATCAGGATTATTATTGATTAGAATGTCAAGAGAATTGTAATTTAAAAAGTCATTGAAAAAAAAAGTTAACAAAAATACATAGAATTTGATTAAAATAGTAAGATATAACGAGATTTAAATTAAAATAAAAAGAAGAAAAATATAATAAGAGGAGTTTATAAATAAGAAAAAAAAATAAGAAAATTATTGAAAAACCAGATAAGATAGCAGGTACAGAAAAGCGGGGACCGGTTAGTTGGACCACGAAAGACAAGAAATAGAAAGTATTGGAGCAGAAAGAAGCAGTGAATAGGAAGAAATCAGAAATTTGAAGGTATAGAGAAAGGGTTGAAGAACAGAAAAAGGAAGTGGAGTAGAAAGAAGAGGAAGAAAATAAATTTTTATATTTATATTTTTTTTTGTACTTTATTTTAGGACAATCAATTTGGAAATCTTGAATCCACGACCGATAATTTTATTGAAGAAGGGTGTTCCGGAAGGAGGATCCATTTCAATATATAGAGGTATATTGGTCGGTAAAAAAAACAAAGAAGAAAAATTTACCACATGTTATTAGTCATTGTTATTTTTACTGTACATTGCATTTTAACCTATAAAATGGACACGGAAGTTCGGATTTATATTATAGTAGGTTCATGCTTCAAGCATAACCGGCATATTGCATCCATAGCAACTGCAGCAGGAAAGAAATTAGGCTTTCTGTTTAAAGCACGGAAATATTTTTCTCCACCCAAGTTAGCTACTTTTTACAAAGTCCAAATACGACCTAATCTTGAATACTGCTCGCATGTATGGGGTTCGGCGGCACCTTCAAGGCTCGGAGTTCTTGATGCAATACAGAGATGAGCAGTTCGACTAATAAACGACACCAGTATTACTAACAGCCTAGCCCCATTGTCCCACCGAAGAGCAGTGTCTGATCTTTCCTTGTTTTACCGATACATAAACGGGTTTTGCTCAGAATAACTCCGCTCTATAATGCCTCCACTTGACAGACCAGCCAGAGCAACGCGACGTGCCAACCCCATGCACCCTTATACTGTTCAATGCTGGACATCGAGAACGGATCGATTCGATCGTTCCTTTATCCCCAGGGTCTCCAGATTGTGGAACTCCTTACCTTCCCACGTCTTCCCCACACGTCCTAACTTGCAGGCCTTTAAATCCAAAATTTATAAATTGTCTCTCTGCCCCAATAGATGTTTTCTGTACATTTGTATTTAGGTAAAAAAAATATTGCGTCCAAATTGCGATTGATTTAAAATAAGTGTAAATTTACATTTCGTGTTATAACTACGGATAAAAAATATTTTGTAACCGCAACAACAACAAAAATTAATAATTTACAAATACGATATAACTTTCAATAGTTTCAATGTCAGCACAATGCCATGTAGTCGCGTCAAAATAGGTCTAAAAACCCCAAAACTTAAAACTTTGGTCGGAAAGGTCCGATCAAGCTCATTCTTTTTTTTTAATGTTCATTGAGACCTCAGATTCAAAGTTGTATAAAATCTGGATGCCGCTCGGCCCCCCTCCCCCTCCCAAATTCGACCCAAGTTGAGGGGTTTTCAAGATGGTATATACATGATGAGACTGCCCTTCCAACCCGGCCAAATGTTCCACTCGGGGGTTTTGAAGTCCCCTCCATGGATTTGTTCGGTCAGGTCGCAATTTCGACCTTCCCAAGGGCGTCTAGAAGGGCCTCCAAGGGTCCAAAATATAAGATATCTACAGAAATGTGCTCGGACTGCAATATTGGGTCAGAGGGATTCCAAAGGGCAGGGTTCTCATTTCTGTCGAAAATTAAGGCTTTTTAATCCATTAGGGCCGTATAAAAAGGGGCCCATGGGGTCTCAAATTATGATTAAGCGGGATTTATTTTCAGTGTACAGAATTGGTACGATCAAGTGGTATAAGGCTACCAACCCTTTATTTGAGCAGCCTGCGATTCTGTACCCATCCAGGGGTGGACAAAAGGGCTGAATTTGTGGCCCTTGAAACCCCGCCCGCCCATACCTGGCTGCGACAGGGTATGACATGGTCTCAAAAAGGCTAAGGAGACTACTCGCTGGGCAGTTTATATTAACTTTTCACGTTGGTATCGAATCCAATCAAATCACATTTTTTGGGCCCCGGCACCCCTTTTGTCCACACCTTGATGGGTTACAGAATCGCAGGCTGCTCAAATAAAGGGTTAATACAGCGATTTGCATGGTCCACTAGTTTGTTGTTGAGTAAATCAGCTCATTGGGGATGTTCTTTAAAATGTTCGTCGACGCCTTTTGGATGAACATCGGCATACTGGTGTTCCTTTATGTAATCTACCAAACAGAAAAAAGTCGCATGGTGCCGTATCCGGAGAATATGGGAAGTGGTTGATGGTTAACATGTTATTGTGTTTTTGTGTCTATCGATGTGATGGTGGATTATCGTGCAACAAGCGCTACTTCGCGATATTCTGACCGGACACGACAAATATGCAAGTGCAAACGCCTCATAACAACAAGACAGTACAATAAACAGCATTAACCGGTTGGCCCGCTGAAACGGATTATTTTTGCATAATTTCCTTCAAATCGTAGACAAAAATCAACATTTTCTTAACGTCCTTTTTTTCGGATTTGGCTCGTTTCGTTGTTTCTATGCGAAACTTTGACGCTGGGTTTCGGGATCGTATGAAAACACCACTATCTTTCTTGGCCTCTTTAGTGATTCCCTCGAATGTTGAATTCAAAGCATTTGTTTGTCATCCTTAAGCCTGTGTGGAACACACCTTTATCATGTTCAAATTTTCGGTCAAAATGCGATAGATCGAATGTATAGAGGTACGATCAAGTGGTATAAGGCTACCAACCCTTTATTTGAGCAGCCTACGATTCTGTGACCCATCCAGGGGTGGACAAAAGGGCTGAATTTGTGGCCCTTGAAACTCCGCCCGCCCATACCTGGCTGCGACAGGGTATGACATGGTCTCAAAAAGGCTAAGGAGACTACTCGCTGGGCAGATTATATCAACTTTTCACGTTGGTATCGAATCCAATCAAATCACATTTTTTGGGCCCCGGCAACCCTTTTGTCCACCCCTGGATGGGTCACAGAATCGCAGGCTGCTCAAATAAAGGGTTGGTAGCCTTATAATACTTGATCGTACCAATTCTGTACACTGAAATTCAATTCCGCGTTATCATAATTTTGAGACCCCATGGGCCCCTTTTTATACGGCCCTAATGGGTTAAAAAGCCTTAATTTTTGACAGAAATGAGAACCCCGCCCTTCGAAATCCCACTGACCCAGTATTGCAGGCCGAGCACATTTCTGTAGATATCTTATATTTTGGACCCTTGGAGGCCCTTCTAGACGCCCCTGGGAAGGTCGAAAAAGCGACCTGACCGAAGAAATGGTTGGAGGGGACTTCAAAACCCCCCGAGTGGAACATTTGGCCGGGTTGGGAGGGCAGTCTCATCATGTATATACCATCTTGAAAACCCCCCAACTTGGGTCGAATTTGGGGGGGGGAGGGGGCCGAGCGGCATCCAGATTTTATACAACTTTGAATCTGAGGTCTCCGTGAACATTTTAAACAAAAAATGAGCCCGATCGGACCTTTCCGACCAAAGTTGGAAGTGAAAACCTATTTTGACGCGACTAATGGTTCGTATAGTTAATTTTAATTGTGGTTTTTACATTTTCTTATTCAAGGAAATAGAGTACAAACTTAACAAATGGAAACTAATTAAAATGCAACCAATTTAATGATTAAAGTAAAAATGTTAGTGAATTATATATATTTAAATATATTAAGATTAAAGTTTAAAAAATCATTATACTTAAATGGCTATAATGCTATATTTTTTTTACAAATTTGCTTGTTGTCCAGAGGTGACGAAGATTCGTACAAGGACTTCAACAATAGCGTTTCGCGAATACCATTTCGAACATACCTTATTCGGTACGATATATTCGAGCGTATATGAGTTCCCCCGGCGGTCAAGAAATTCCCAATTCTGCTTCAGGTACTGCCAGCCTAGGGATTAACTCAAACCTTATCCTCCGTGGTGATTCGTACCGATTAAAAATACCGCATGGTAGGATGATTACCCTATTCAAATAAAAATTTGATATTAATTGTAGTTTTCCGCCAAAAATGTTTTGCTTGTTCTTCACCCACCATGCGCACTATTAATTGTTGCGAGAGCTTTTATTCACATTTAAAAAATTCAACCCCCATAAAGGTGGCTGACCCAAAGTAGAGAAATTTATATCAAAATTAGGTGCTTTTTAGGTGCTATTTAGGTGCGCAAAACAAAAATTAGGTGCACTAACCGTTTTTGAAATATTTACGAAAAACCATGGGACCGCCAGCCTTTAACAACCTAGCTGACCCATAATAAAAAAAAAACAAAAACTAGGATTGAATAATCTTTAAATTAAGTGCTAATCAAGTGCTTTTTAAAACACGAAACATAAAATAAAAAATTTAAAAATTAAACGTATTAAAATTGAATATATTGATTGTGTATGGCAAAATGTCACATTTCTTCTTACCCTTTGAACCAAAATGGACATCGGCAGTTTAAGAATAGTTAGAAATCGGTAAAAATTTTTTGTCCCGTAATTTTTTTAATGGATAATTCGGAAGGTCACCACTAAAATTTTTTTTTATTTTTTTTTAACTCGGACCGCTGAGCTGAGACTTGCGACCGGTCAGTTATAAAAAATGTTAACTATGTTAAGTACAACTAAATTTGATGTACAAAAAGTGTTGAAAATAAATATTGTTTAATAGAAAAATTGATAATTTTTTGAAAATTGTTACTAGTTGAAATAACAATTAGAGGTAATTGTTGAAAATAATGATAGTTTTCCATCTCTACTCTAAAATAAGCAAGGCTAAATAGGTTAGTTCAACATTCGTTGATTCCTTTGTTTTACTACTTTAATTTTTCTCTTAGATAGAACATTTCTAGCAAAAATTTAAATAAAAAAAATTATTACCTATTGAGACGTTTTTTACTTGTACGAATTTTTTAGTTGAAATGTCTTGGAGTAGAAAAGTAATAGTATAAATAATTTTTGAGTATTTCAGATAGGTGCGCTTCATTTTAAGTAGAAATAAAAAACGGCAGAGAAGTTTTGAGTCGAGATAAAAGTCAATTAATTACCGGAGCTACGCGCAAAAAAAAACTATGGAAATTTTATGGGATTATTTCGTAGTATGGAGGGTAGAGGTAATAAGGAGAACTGTCTCCGTGTATTGAATGTGTCCGTCAAAATGTGGTAAATAAGGGTGGCGCTACGATCGTAGTAGGGTAAATTTAAAAAAAAGCGCCATAATTTCTTAGAGTAGGATAGATAAATAAACAAGGAAAGACACATTTCCGCTTTATTATGACACATACATAAGATAATAATAAAGTATATAAAATGAAATTTTATTAATGATTATTTTCCAGCAATAAGTGAATAAGTATTTAAAAATTCATTACCACGTTTTTTTATAGCACTTATATTACGAAATCATACGACATTTCAATCAATTTGTCAAAAACTGCTACATTCATTCTGTACCCTACATCTACTTTAGCGCCATTGTAGTGGCAAGTTTGAGAAGTGTTATGTACCTCTAAAAAGTGGACACATTTTTAATCATTTCCCATTCAAGATCGTTCTCCTTACCTCTACCCTCCATATTTCGTAGGTATTTGTACCAGTTTTAAGTGCTTAGAAAGTGCAGAATGACACACTTGGTTAAAGACTAAAGGTGCGTTTATGTTGGAGCTGCGACAAACGATCGAGCGTCGATCCTAGTGAAGCATAGAAAAGTAAAACAGTGCGTAGCATACAAGTGTTTATATTGGAGCTACGAGTTAAGGCACGATTCCGACCAGAGCATCGATAAGAGCTGTGATAAAGCGTTAGTACCTTTTCTTCGCTCGAATCGGGAGTCGTTAAATATAGATTTTGAATGTTTAATAAGTGAAATTTTCGTTAGATCTCCATTTTTGGATCAAAAAGACAAAAATCACCACAATAGGTTCGTTCTGGACAAATTGTGGAATGAGGTGGCAGTTAATCCAAATACAACATGCGTATACCTTGTTATATAAAATTAATTTATAGTGGATTTTGACAAAAGTATAATTTAAATAAATTGCGAATATTTTCTGCGGTTTGATTTGGTCTTCCAGTGCTAGTTCAAGGCTGCATTTTTTGGTTGTAACGTTTGTTTTCCTATGAGATGATGTTTCATACCTTCTTTGTCTATGATAATATTATGCAGTAAACATATACACTTAACAATATCATCAGCTACATCTACAGAAGTTTGTATCGCTGTTGATAAAATTCTCCATTTAGAATACATTATACCAAATGCACATTCTGCTGTTCTTCTTGCTCGTGATAACCTAGCATTAAAATATAGCTAATGTTTAACAGCACTTGAAAATAGTACAATTTTTTTTAGAATCAGTCATTATTAGTTTAAACCTACACTAGGCGCTCTTATCGAAGTTCTTAATATAAACACATCAAAGCGTAGATGGACAAGCTTTGCTTTTGTCACAGCTCTCATCGCCGCTGTAGTCGCTTATAACAGCTCCAACATAAACGCACCCTTAGGCTAAGAATTTCTAGTTGACTTGGCTCATCAGCGGTTTGTTCTGCTATTGAGTCTGTTGCCCTTACTGAGCACTTAAATATTTGACAAAAAGTTTTTTATAATAATTATTATATTTGGAAGTGACCCGTAAGAAGTATTAGCTCAGTGATCCCAGGTCAAAAAAATAAAAAAATTATTTCATTTCGGACAAGAGAATTATTAAGTATGTAATAGAATTACAAGAAAATTTTAATGATCTATGTGCTTAAAAAGTGTAGATTGATACTCTTAGTTGAGACACAAGAAAACTTTGGCCAAATATTTTCAGTTGAAATTGCTCATTAGCAGTTTATTTTGCTCGTGAAACTATTGCACTTAATGAGCACTTAAATCTCTGACAAAGTGAATTTCATATTAATCATCATTTCCAGAAATGACCGGTTGCAAGTCTCAGCTCAGCGGTCCGAGTTAAAAAAAAATAAAAAAAAATTTTAGTGGTGACCTTCCGAATTATCCATTAAAAAAATTACGGGACAAAAAATTTTTACCGATTTCTAACTGTTCTTAAACTGCCGATGTCCATTTTGGTTCAAAGTGCAAGAAGAAATGTGACATTTTGCCATACACAATCAATATATTCAATTTTAATACGTTTAATTTTTAAATTTTTTATTTTATGTTTCGTGTTTTAAAAAGCACTTAATTAGCACTTAATTTAAAGATTATTCAATCCTAGTTTTTTATTTTTTTTTATTATGGGTCAGCTAGGTTGTTAAAGGCTGGCGGTCCCATGGTTTTTTGTAAATATTTCAAAAACGGTTAGTGCACCTAATTTTTGTTTTGCGCACCTAAATAGCACCTAAAAAGCACCTAATTTTGACATAAATTTCGACAAATTTTTCCATTTTGGGTCAGCCACCTTTATGGGGGTAAAAATTCATTCACCTATCAATTTATTCTTTCGTAGATGTTTTGAAAAGCTTTCAAACATTTATATACTGTAAAATAACAAATGCGTATAGTGGTCCTAAGACGCCTAGGAGAAATGTTAAGAAGAAGCACTTGGAAACATTGATCAATAATTACAAAGATTTTAAGATTAATCGATTAGAATTTTTAAGAGTTGTGTAGTAATTTACCGATTAGTATTTAAGTTATCTATTATTTATTTTTTGTACATATTCATTTTGTAGGTATAGTTTTTATAGACTTTATTAATGTAATAAATAAACAAAAAATGTTTATTTTTTTAAATAATACATCGCTAGGTGACATTTAATTAATATATTTTAAATTTCGAGAATCAATTACATATATTATATTGCGTGCTGAACTTCCTAATATTTAATTAAAGTGTATTTACATTTATATAAAAAAATTAAAAACTATTATGTACCAATAAAGTCGTAAACCACATGCTGAGATAGCCGGGGTACGTAAACTGACTGCGGGGTGGAACTCAAACACCATTACGGTCAAAGCAGGTATGTAAACTGACCGCGGGGTGATAATGACGCCGATATATTCTACCTGTTATACGCGGACTTTGCAGAAAGCTGATTCAAAACGAAAGGAAAACTTCCACGTGATCTGGAGATGTTAATAAGTTAATATCTATACGTATCACCAATCAGGAAAGTATTTGATAGACTCGATCAAAAGAAAAACTTAAAAAGGATCAAACCACGTTTTACTACATAAACTTGTTTTTTTGTTGCATTGGGTCTTTCCACGACACCGACCTTTATAGCAAAGACTCAGGAAATGAGGCAGCATGGAGGTCGGAGAAGTGCAGGACGAGGATGTCACCCTCACGAGTGAGTCGGACAATGACACCCTCGTTGGAAGTGAGGAATGGGGCTCTCACCTCTTCAGAAGAGCGGTAGGTAGGAAAACAATGGGAATAAATATTGCTCAGTTAAACGCCGATCACGCTAAGGGAGCATCAGCGGTTATTTCAAGGACGTTTATTAGTAACCAAATGGAAATTGCACTAATTCAGTTCAGGAACCATGGGTTCGTGAAGGGCAGGTCAGGGGACTTGCCAGCAGAGAAACAAAGTTGATATACAATGTAAGTAATGCGGACATACCGAGAGCTTGTATCTTGGTAAGTAACAATATTAACCATTGTGGTGTTTCGGAATTCATGACGAGAGATCTCATCCCGATTCAAGCAGAACTCGAGTTCAAGAAAGGACGCCAAGAAGTCATGATAGCTTCATGCTACTTTGCAGGAGACGGGACTGCACCGCCTCCAGAATTGCAAAAATTAGTAGAATACTGTCATGACAAGTAACTACATTACATATAGGATGTGACGCCACTGCTCAAAACATATGGGAAAGCACAGACACCAACAAAAGAGGTGAGTAAATCTTAGAAATTATTCTCAATAAGAATCTTATTCTACACAATATAGGGAACACCCCTACCTTTGTAATAAGAATAAGGAAAGAAGTGCTAGACATAACACTAAGCACATTTAATCTAAAAGATCATGTCACTAATTGGGAAAATTATAACACTAATTTGAACAAAAACATTGCAGGCCTTCGAGCCACAGGGAAAGCCAAAAACAACAGGTACTTGAAAATGTTTTCATAGAATTAAACGAGACAATACTCGATGCCTAAGAATCTGTCAAACCTAAGATCCGAAACACGGAAGCTCTTCAGCAGAGCCAAACGTAACGGAGATTGGCAGAGTTACACCGAGAAACTCACAACCTACAATAAAGAGATCAGAAAAGCTAAGACAAATAGTTACAGCAATTTCTGCGAAGAAATAGACTTTACACCTTCTGCTGCAAGAAAACACAAAGTCTTGACAAAAGGAAGAGTAGATACAGTAATAGCACTGCCAAAGCCAGATGAACGCTTCACAGAAAGCGAAAAAGAACGAGCAAAGCTCCTGTTAGAAACTCACTTTGCTGCAGAAAGAATCACCCCAGGAAATACGAAAAAACTAAAAGACCAAACAGGGAAGACAATGGCAAAACATATATGAATTGAACGGCTGAGATGGGCTATGAACATCTGCAGCCATTGAAAACTCTTGGAATTTACGGAATATTTCCTGCCCTACTACAACAAGGGCAGGAGGCAATCATTCCTCAAGTGATCCGAATCAGCCAGAGTAATTTTGAACTGGGATATATACCAGAAATGTGGAGGTGGGCAAGAATCACCTCCATCCCCAAGGCAGGGAAACGGGACACTACACACCCTAAATCCCTTAGACCAATCAGCCTTACATCTATGTTCTTAAGACGATGGAAAAAGCTGTAGACAATTATACTAGAACAGAAGTCCTGGAGCAGGTGCCACTGCACCTTCATCAACATGCATATCAAGCGGGCAAATCTACGGAGACCGCGTTGATACAAATGACTGACGAAATCCAAGACGCTCTAAACAAAAAAGAAACCGTGGTATGTGCCTTTCTAGACATAGAGGGGGCTTTTGACAATACTCCACACGAGGCAATCAAAAGAGCACTCAATGATAGAGGAGTAGATAGAACGACTTCCAACTGGTTGTCGCAATTACTGTCTACAAGAATTGTAGTAATGAAAAGACACTATCTCCATCAATAGGACCAGAGGTTGTCGGTAGGGGTTGCATCCCCCACTCATGTGGAGTCTTACCGTAGACAGCTTACTCTGGCAACTGACCGAACTAGGTATACCTTGCAAAGGTTATTCCGAGGACGTAGTTATCCTCGCAAGAGGGAAATACGAAAACGTCTTCGGTGACATAGTACTAAGAGGTCTGAACAAAGCAAAGCAATGGTGTGATTCAGTGGGACTCAATATCAACCCCACCAAGACCACGTTAGTAGCCTTTACAAGAAAAAAGAAACCATCAAAATAGGTGAAAATATCGTTGAGTGGAAAACAGAGGTTAAATATCTAGGATTAGCCCTAGATAATAGGTTACTCTGGAACAAACACGAAAATAAAATAATGCAAAAAGCTAAAAAACCACATGGTGTGCAGAAACATTGCTGGGAAAAATTGGGGCTGTAACTCAAAGACATTGCAACAGATGTTCACTGCAATAGTGAGACCAATCATCACTTATGGGGCAGTAGCTTGGGGCACGAGAGCTAATCTGGAAAGCGGAAATCCGTGCCATCGAAAGATGTATAGAATTTAATATTGAAAGGACTATCGTAGAAAGAAGATTGTAATCATGTCAGATTATTTGATTAGCCGGCCCTTTTACAGGTAACAGGTAAGAAAGGTACATAAAAGATAGCTTACTTTCCTTAAATTCTAACAGCTGGTTTTTGGATATGTTTTACAAAATATTGTACGAAATCATAATCCAATATTGCCAGACACCTCTTGTGAGCGGTAACTCCCGCCAGACGCTTTAAATTTGCATAAAAAATTTCTTTCTTATTTTCTAACTTTCAGTTTTTATATATGATATTCATGGGAGTATTTTAATACCTTTGTATGCAGCCAGACCAACCCCGTGGGCCAATTACCCCCCCAGACGCATTAAAGTTATCTTGTAAGTGTAATCGCGACAGCATTATCTATGCGCTTGAGTGCGAGTGAGATGTACTCTGTAGATTGCTTTCTCACTCTCAAACTCATGGACTATTTTGTTTGTACGCATGCGCGTAGCATGTGCTTTCGCGTTTGTGATCGCGCAGGCATTATATTGTTATTTATTTTCGATTTTGGTTTTGATGAGTTTTGATATGAATATATAATATTGTAACGGGATAACCGTAAAGGAAGGGACCTTAATTTGAAAGATTGTTATTGACAGTTGATTTTTAGAAGTTTCTAAAAATCAACTGACCATTTTAAATAATGTTTCTAGAAAATTCTAGAAACTTCTAAACACACTGACTAGATTAAATAATGTTTCTAGAAAATTCTAGAAAGATCTAAACACACTAACTAGATTAAATAAAGTTGTATATAAGGGGAGGCATGGGCAGTTAACGTAAGTTCAAGTTCAAGTATTCACAAGAGTTCATTGTATTGTCAAGTAGTTAGACGTTATCCAGCAGAGTTCAGTGTATCTTAACAATTTTGTAAATAAAATTGTGTAAAAAGCCCCCATAAGTGTTTCAAATTGGTGTCAGGTGTGGGGTGAAGATACAAGAATGCCTGGAAAAAAGATAAATGAACGATTGGTGGCTGAGCTTAGAAGAGAGCTCGAAGAATTAGAGTTGGAAACTACTGGGAGCAAATCCGTATTGTTGAGAAGGCTCCGTGAATACTACGTAAATAATAATTGGGACCCTGACGCTGCGGAGTTCGAAGACCCAGTTCAAAAAGCAAATTCTGAACTAACTCAACAACTATCCCGGCAACATGAGGAGCTATCCAGTCAGATGAAGAGCCAGCGCGAAGATATGTCCCAGCTGTCCCAACGAATGACGAGCCAACAAGAAGAACAGACGCACAACTGTCTGAGCTATCACAACGAATGACGAACCAACAAGAGGAGCTATCCAGTCAGATGAAGAGCCAGCAAGAGGAGCTATCCAGTCAGATGAAGAGCCAGCGCGAAGATATGTCCCAGCTGTCACAACGGATGTCTACCCTACCAGAAGAGTTATCCAGTTCCTTCTCCCAGCAAATATCGCATTCGCGCTCCGAAATGCACACTTTTCGTGACGAACAAAATCAGCAAGTGTCCAGCTTGCGAGACGAACAAATCAGCAAGTGTCCAGCTTGCGAGATGAACAAAATCAGCAAGTGTCCAGCTTGCGAGACGAACAAAATCAACAAGTCGCCAACTTGCGAGACGAGCAAAACCAGATCATCCAGCAAATGCAGTCCGAAATAAGAAATCTTCAACGAGAACACGAAGCTTGTCGTCGAAACCAGCCCATCCACCACGGCGACGGAGATGCAGAAAGGGCGGAAACCTGCCACGTAGACGTCGACCGACGAGGAAATGGGGAGACTACCCAGGTACGAACGACGATGAAACCCCCGACCTTCGACGGGAAGACTTCCTGGCCAAATTACCTGAAACAATTCGACGCAGCGGCCAGAGCTAATGGATGGTCATCCCAGGAGAAGGCATTGTCCTTAACCGTAGCTCTGCGAGGCGAGGCTTTAGACGTCTTGCAATCATTGACACCGGATGAAGCTGACAACTTCGAGTTATTGGTGAATCGTCTAGAGATGCGTTATGGTCAAACTCATCTACCGAATGCAGTTAAAGAGCCGAAAGCAGAAAAATGGAGAGACTATCCAGGAATTTGAAGCAGAAGTAGCAGGAATGGTACAACTTGCGTATTCAAATGCAGCAGAGGATTTCCTGGAGTGCTTGGCAGTCCAAACCTTCACCGATGGTCTTCGAGACGTCGAGTTGCAGCGGGCTGTACGGTTGGCGAGGCCGAAGTCTCTTGTGGACGCCTTGACCATTGCCCTGGAGTTTGAGGCGGCGACGGAGGCCTCACGTGGAGTTGCTCGACTTAGGGAAATCACCGGTAACTACGACCATGCCGTTCATTCCGTTAGCGACGTTGAAGCGGTAGTAGAGAGATTAATGAAGTTATCTCCAAACAGAAGGCGCCCAGTGAGATGCTGGAACTGCGGAGAACTAGGCCATATAAGAAATACTTGCCCCCAAAAAGAAAAATCTTCTGCTGAAGTACCCCAGCAGCAGGAAAACTAGAACGGGTCGACTCCTGGAGGGCGAAATCGACCCCAAACATCCCCCAAGCCCCTCACACCATTAAATTGGCAACTCTGCGACATCATGTGGACAGCTTATATGTGGATGGCCTCATTGATGGGAAGAACTTTAGCATGCTGGTAGACACTGGAGCTACGAAAACTATCGTTCGACCATCCATCATTATGCGAAAGAAGATGTGGCCTACCAGTTGGAGACTGCGTACCGCTACCGGAGATTCTGCTAGAGTCTACGGTGAGATACAGGTGACGCTACAGTTTGGTTCAACCTCTCTTGTTCACTCAGTGCTGGTGGCTGACGTTGTTGAAGATGTTGTTCTGGGCATGGATGTTATGCTCCACTGTGGTTTTCATTTGGATCTTCGCCAACGTATCCTTCGTACTGGTAATGAAGAAATATTCCTGCACCGAAAACAAGTTGACAATGCCTCGATTAAGCTAATCGATGATATCAAACTTCCGGCAAGCTGCGAATGTGTCGTCACAGCGCGGTTGGATGGACTGGAGCCAGATGGTGCCCCAGCCATGATAGAGCCGAAGAACCATGAACATGAATTGGGAAAAGGACTCCTTGTGGGTAGGACTCTTGTTAGATCCGCCAAAGAGGTACCCATCCGAGTTATCAACTTGAACGATCATCGAGTTCTTCTCCGAAAGAACACGGAAATGGGAAGTTTAGAACCAGTAACGGCCATAATTCACAAGGTAAACGCTACGGAAACAGTTGAGACCAACGAAATTGAACAATTAATGACAAAATTAGATCCCTCTTTGTCAAAATTAGAAAAGAAACAGGTAAGAGATCTACTTTACCGTTATAAACCTGTATTTGATTCTAAAAGTAAACTGGGAAGAACTGATGTTGTACAACATAAAATTGACACTGGTGATGCACGTCCGATTCGACAGGTACCCCGAAGGGTGCCTCAAGTTAAGAAGGAAGAAGCAGACAGAGCCCTTAAAGAAATGATTCAAAATGGCATAGTCGAACCATCCAGTAGTCCGTGGGCTTCTCCTGTGGTATTAGTGAGAAAGAAAGACGGATCAATGCGGTTTTGTGTCGACTATCGAAAGCTAAATGATGTCACTAAGAAGGACAGTTATCCTCTGCCAAGGATTGATGATGCCCTGACGCTTTGGCGGGTTCTACTTTGTTTTCTACCTTGGACCTTAAAAGCGGATACTGGCGAGTTAAAATGAATCCTGCAGACAAAGAAAAGACTGCCTTTACCAGTGGATCAGGGTTGTGGCAATTCACGGTCCTTCCGTTTGGCCTCTGTAATGCTCCTGCGACGTTTGAACGGCTAATGGAGAACATCCTGCGGGGTTTGTCGTGGGAAACTTGTCTAGTTTATCTAGACGACAACATTATAATGGGCAAGACCTTTAAGGAACATTTATCTAACCTAGAAGAAGTCTTTAAACGATTACAGAACGCTAATCTAACATTGGATGTTAAGAAATGTCACTTGTTTTAGAGACAGTTCAACTATTTAGGACATAACGTTAGCAAGGATGGCGTTGCTGTTGACCCCGCTAAGATACAAGCCGTTCAGGAATGGCCAATCCCTATCGACAAACATCAGCTCCGGAGTTTCTTGGGTCTTTGTTCCTATTACCGACGATATGTCAAAAATTTGGGAGACATCGCCAAACCCTTGACACGTTTGACAGAACAAGATAAGTCCTTCTGTTGGGATCAGGAATGTCAAGAGGCGTTTGAAATATTGAAGAAACAGCTTACGTCAGCACCTGTTCTTGCTTATCCACTTCCTGATGGTAAGCTTATTCTGGACACCGACACCAGCAATGTGGGAATTGGAGCCGTCTTGTCACAGCTACAAGATGGTAAGGAAAGAGTGGTTGGTTACTTCAGCAAAACTTTATCGAAAGCTGAAAAGAACTACTGTGTAACTCGGAGGAAACTGTTAGCAGTTGTAAAATCCGTCGAACACTTTTATAAATATCTGTATGGCAGAAAATTCCTGATCAGAACAGACCATGCTAGTTTAAAGTGGTTACTTAGCTTTAGGAACCCAGAAGGACAGATAGCAAGATGGCTCGAAAAACTGCAGAAATATGATGTTGAAATCGAGCACAGACCTGGAACAAGACATTGTAATGCTGATGCACTTTCCAGAAGACCATGTCGACCAGATTGCCCCCATTGTACCCGAGTGGTGCAGAACGAGGAAAAACTTGCCTTAGATAAGGTTGTGCCAGAAGACGAGAGCTCTATGCTGGAGGAGCAACAAGAAAACGATCCCGTTCTGAGAAAGATTCGGGAGTAGAAGAGAATGGACCGTCGTCCGTTGTGGAGAGAGATATCCTCATCCTCTCCTGCTTTAAAAGCATACTGGTCCCAATGGAACTCTTTAGTTTTGGACGGTGGGCTCGTTAAAAGACTTGTAGAAAATTCCGAGGGCACAGAAACAAGGAAACAAATAGTGGTCCCAAGAAATGCTGTACCGGAAATTTTAAAACAGATGCATAATGATAGTTCTGGAGGACATCTGGGTATCACGAAAACGCTGCAAAAGATCCGAGATAGATTTTACTGGGTAAATTGCACTAATGATGTTAAAGATTGGTGTCGTAAATGCACTACATGTGCTGCCAGTAACGGTCCGCACCGAAAACCGAAGGCGGAAATGCAGCAATACCTGGTTGGAAGTCCTTTTGAAAGAATCGCAGTAGATGTATTGGGGCCACTTCCACAGACCGATGTAGGAAATAAGTACATCTTTGTTGTAATGGACTACTTCACTAAATGGGTTGAAGCATATGCAGTTCCCAATCAGGAAGCCACCACTTTAGCAGATATATTGGTTGAAGAATTCGTAAGCCGATTTGGGGTACCACTAGAATTACATTCAGACCAAGGAAGAAATTTTGAGAGCAAGCTGTTTCAAGTTTGTCAAAGATTAGGCATCCACAAAACGAGAACCACAGCGATGCACCCTCAGTCTGATGGAATGGGGGAACGAATGAACCGGACTATAACCAACTATCTGTCAAAAGTGGTGTCAGATTGTCAGAGGGATTGGGATCGACATATTCCACTATTTCTAATGGCAATTCAATCGGCCATCAACGAATCAACTGGCCAAACGCCTGCGAAGGTCCTGTTCGGTAGAGAAATGAGGCTACCATGTGACTTGGTGTTTGGTTGTAAACCTGGTGAAGAAATGGCCCGTGAACAATATGTCACCGACCTTCAGAATCGAATGGAGAATATACACAACCTGGTGCGTGGAAAACTACAATTATCTAGTGATCGGATGAAGAGGTACTATGACACACGGACAATGGAAAAGAGTTACCAAGTTGGAGATTTAGTCTGTCTCTATAACCCCCGTCGTGGTCCATCATGATCGTTTGGCGCCTTACCAGGGAAACCACAGTGGGGATGCGCAGCAACTCCAGGAAGATTGTTTGGCTGGCTCAGGGAGTGTGCGGGATTCCGATGTAGGAAATAACATTCCAGGAGGAATGAATCTAAGGAGGGGGCAGTGTAACGGGATAACCGTAAAGGAAGGGACCTTAATTTGAAAGATTGTTATTGACAGTTGATTTTTAGAAGTTTCTAAAAATCAACTGACCATTTTAAATAATGTTTCTAGAAACTTCTAAACACACTGACTAGATTAAATAATGTTTCTAGAAAATTCTAGAAAGATCTAAACACACTAACTAGATTAAATAAAGTTGTATATAAGGGGATGCATGTGCAGTTAACGTCAGTTCAAGTTCAAGTATTCACAAGAGTTCATTGTATTGTCAAGTAGTTAGACGTTATCCAGCAGAGTTCAGTGTATCTTAACAATTTTGTAAATAAAATTGTGTAAAAAGCCCCCATAAGTATTTCAATATTTTCATCAAAAACTTCAATTTAACAATATAATGCCTGCGCGATCACAAACGCGAAAGCAGATGCTACGCGCATGCGTATAAACAAAATAGTCCATGAGTTTGAGAGTGAGAAAGCAATCTACAGAGTACATCTCACTCGCACTCAAGCGCATAGATAATGCTGTCGCGCTTACACTTACAGGATAACTTTAATGCGTCTGGGGGGGTTGAATGGCCTATGGAGTTGGTCTGGCTGCATACAAAAGGTATTAAAATACTCCCATGAATATATCTTATCTTTATATATATATTATAACATATATGAGAAAATTTACATATATATTATAACATATATGAAAATACCTTGAAAATTTTAATTTATTTTAATATAGCTGTGAATAAGGTAAGATTCAATTTAATATCTTTTATTTTAACGATTATTACTTTGACATATATTCTTATCTATTCTCTTTCTTAGGGTCAGAGTTCAAAAAATCTCAACTAATAAATGGATTCAAATTTAACTGATATTGAAAATTTCAAAAAAAAATAATAAAATTCAACAATGATATACCAAATTATTTTTTTGTACGACAATTTCAATTTAACCTTAACCTCACTTTTTCTTATTGTTTTGTGCGCATAAACACATTACTTTCAAATTTCAAACATCGTTAAATCAAGGGTTATGAAAAATTCTGAATTTTGTAATCAGTAAATCAAATTAAACTTATCAAAGAATGAAAAAACAACTTATTTAAAACAGTGAAACAGTGTACAAGTGCAATTAAATGTTCATCAAATACAGAAAAATCAAACACAGGAATGTTCTTTATTTAAAAAAAAAAAAATGGAAATTGATACCGTGTTTTGAAGCTTTGGTATTCTCTCTGGACAAACTAAGGCACAGGCTATCCTTTCCTATTGGAATCCAACCATTTCCCAGGAACATCAATGATATACGGACACTTTATAGATTTAGACGAATAAATTTGCTTCTCATCCGGAACTTATTTGCTCTTGCATCAAATAGTAAGTAAACTAATACTCTCTTTCTTATTAGAAATTAGTTTTACTTTAGTTAAATCACTCAGGAAGCATTTATATAAATGAAGTGCTCAGCATACCATTTCTTACATTCATTTCTCCATATATATAAACTTTAAGTCTTACCATCGGCTATCAGGAGTTGTCTTGTGGCTTTGTTAACACTTTTTACTACTTTTATACTTTCTTTTATAAGTATTTTAAAAAAAAATCGAAATTTTAACGGAGCAAAATTTATTACATGCTATCACTTCAAAAGCCCAAAAACAAGAGAGAGATTCAGGAAATCAACAAATTAACAACTGAATCCCCAAACAATGTTACACTATCATTATTATGTTCTATTCGCCTACTAATTATTGATCAAATACAATTACTAAAAATCTAATACCTAATTCATTATTTACATTTTAATACAATAGACATTCTTTTAAAATTTGCTAAACTTTTGATGAGTTGTTAATTTTATAATATCTTTCGCCTACTAATTCTTTGTCAAATCAAATTACTAAAAATCTTATACTTAACTCATTATTTACATTTAATACAATAATCATTCTTTTAAAATCTGCTATACTTTAAATGAATTGTTAATTTTATAATATCTTATCTACAATATAATCTAATGTCTTTCTATTTTCAGAATTTTTCATTTGGAAATTAAACTAATAACAAATCACAATATGTCTTGAGAACAAACATTGTCTATTCTAAAAGTAAGTACAAACTTTTTTTATTTCCTTCTATGAGTTCTAATATTTTATACTGAAATTTATGTAAAACTTTACATTGATGTCTTAACATTTGGTTTTCTTATTTCATTTTATCTTAATTTATTTAAAATCGGTTTTAATTACTAAGGTATCGTAAAATTTATAAACTTTTATAATATTTACTCTCATTATCTATTTGATACATGATTATTAGAATTTTATATGTTATAGATAAATTATATTATTTTGATTCTTTGAATATCTCTTATATTTACTTGTATATTTTAATTTCTCATTTTGTTTTCTTTTTTCTTTTTAGGTATTGAGAAGAAGACGATTATAAATTATCCCAAATTAATTACATTTGCACTCTGCCTTGGAATGAGAATATATTTTCCTTTTCTCTATTTTTATTAATTTTCTTTATATGCACTTATATCATCTCAATATATATATTTCTTGTGTTCGTGTGTGTTACTGAACTCCTTCTAAACGGCTGGACCGAATTTCATAATTTTTTTTGTATATATTTAAATGGATTCGAGAATGGTTTAGATTTACAGGTACTATTTGGTCCGCTATAAAATGTTTTTTAATATATTTTTTTTTAATTTTTTGTATATTTCGACGGTAAACTGACAATATCCCCTAAGTGACATTTATTGTTTAGTTCTACAAATTCCTAATAGATGACAGTTTAAGTTAATTGAAGTAACTCTATAAACCTTTGACATCTACGTTAGATAGACACCCGGTAGATGGCACTGTATTTTGATTTTTAGATTATTGAACAGTTACGTTGTGAGAAACCCCAATAGATAATGATGAATTTCGATTTATAAATAAATAAATAAACGAAAAACTAAAAGGAATGGGAAAATACTAAAAAAATAAAGCCAAAAAATATTTTTAAATGATATAACGCCATCGTAAGGTGGCGTAGTTAATATCTCATATATTTAAACAAGCAATTTTTACTATTAAATACTATGACGCCACCGCAAGATGGCGCAGTTATTATCTCACATATTTAAACGAGAAATTCTTACTAAATTAAGTACTATGAAGCCACCGTAAGGTGGCGGAGTGGATATCTAATATATTTAATCGATAAATTATAAAATACAACAAAAAAATAGTATAAACCTGATAACGAGAAAATATGATAAAAAAAATCATTGAAAGCAAAATAGTAAAAATTCGAAAAAACGAAAAAAGGTCACGACAGTGTTATGCGGTACGACTACGAAGTCCGCCGGGACAGCTAGTCATATATAAAAATTGGAAGTTAGAAAATAAGAAAGAAAGTTTTTATGCAAATTAAAGCGTCTGGCGGGAGTTACCGCCCACAAGAGGTGTCTGGCAATATTGGATTATGATTTGGTACAATATTTTGTAAAACATATCCAGAAACCAGCTGTTAGAATTTAAGGAAAGTAAGCCATATTTTTATGTACCTTTCTTACCTGTTACCTGTAAAAGGGCCGGCTAATCAAGTTAGCGGGTATGCATAGGTGCTTAAGCATACATTACCCCACACATTTCTCATAATTTTAAGAGTTAGAAAATAAGGAAGGTCTAGGGGCCCCGGGATCTTGGACTAGATAGTCAAGCAGCCATCAATGCTCTGAACTCACTAGGATGGGTAGATGAAGCAAACTGCAAATTCTGTGAGGTGGAGGATGAAACCTCAATACACATACTCTCAGAATGCATTGCATACCGTAAATCTAGGGTCAAATACATAGGGTCACACGAAATAGAATAGGAAGATTTACCTAACTTACAACCCAACGATATCCTAAGGAAGATAGGACTAGAAGAGCTGCTATAAGTATGAAGAAATCATCAGAAATATAGCAAAAAAAGATCTTATAGGTCGTTTTTTAGGATTATTAAAGAGTAAGTAATAGTAATAATAATTGTTTTTTTTTAGATAAGGCTAGAACAATAACTGAAAATTACTATTCGATGTTACTAATCATTTTACCAGAAAAAATAAGATAAAACAACCCGAAAACTTGCCCAAAGATATTGCAGGATAATGTTGGTGTATACAAATTCCATGTTCTTATACAAACAATTCACCAGATCTAGCTCCGTTTGACCATGTTTTTCCGTAACTAAAACAAAGTATACAAGGTCGTTCCAATAATGATAGAAGAAGTGAAAACTTTTTGTTTCAATACATATTCAAGAAAGTATGTTGAAAGAAAATATACTATTAGTTTTAAATTTTGTTTGGATCTCTAATTGCCAAACATTTTTTTTTTTTCAGTCGATACTAACATTTTAATATGTTTACTGTTTTTCTTAAGGATTTAATAATGATTTTTTTAAATTGGTGTTTTATTTTAAGTTTTGGAACTTTAATTGTTTTAAGAAATTAATTAATTTAATAAAGAACATTTTAAATTTTCGCAGATAATAGGTTAAATTTTCAGAACAATCAGATTTTTTTGTAGTGTGCCTTACATTTGGGTCCTACCTGAATATATCATCTGACACTAAGAAATAAAAGACTCGCTATAGTTTTTATTTTTTGTGGATTTAATAGTAAGAATTCATTTTTATGAATATTTTATGAGGAATACAAGTAGACCTTATAGTTATTTGTTTTAATTTCAGTTAAAGTTTTGATAGTTTTCTACTTAAAACAAAATATAAAATATTTTGATTGCCCATATTTAAGTCAAATAGTTTTACCTTCCAAGTCCTAAAATTCCAGTAGCTCCTCTAGAAAGACAAAGTAATCGAAGACGTTCAACTGGATCTCCAGAATTTCCAGCAGCTTGAAGATCTCTTAAACTTCTTGCAGCCATTTCTGTTCCTTGGCGGGTTGTCGCACTTTGATGTCTAGACATTCTGGAACAGAAAGTATTACTTTAGCACTTTTGTAAAGTATATTGATACAAGCTAAGGTTATCAAACCAAAACGATAAATTGTATTAAAATTGTTAAAACCATCTACAGATGATAACCAAATTCAAATACCAAATAAGACATCGAACAAGCCTAACTAGCGAAGACAAAATTTGCTCAAGGTCCCAAAAATTTCAAAGACTACTTTCTTCGTGTATTAATTTTTTTTTTTCTATTTCTCTCTTTAGCTTTTGTCTCAACAAATACTTCTTCCTTAGAAGTCGTAGAAACCTTAAGCTTTTATTCTCAAACATTAAAAAAATTTAACCAGTATTCATAACAACGATGATAGGGTAGTTTCATAGTATTATATTTCACTTTATTATTTTGTATTAATTTATATTGTTATTATCCAGGTCAAAGTCAGTACGTTAGATTTCAAGGCAAGCTTAAATGGTTTAATTTTTATTCTCACGTAGAATATAAATTGGGTATAAAAGAGCGTCGTTGAGGTCGCACTCCAGGAGTTCGGAGTCTGAGGGTGGCTGTAAGACTCACATCCCCTTTGGGGTGTCTCTAAAACAGACCCTTGGGTCTGGCCTTGTGACTCTCATTTTCTCATATAATAGAAACAATACTACATTTATCAAAATTATTTTAAAGAATTATCAATATTTCCATCGTGAACCCAATAATTTTTCGTACAGGTAATCTTAATCTGGCACCGGCAGTATATCGGAAGGAGTGTGGAACATTTTTTTGTAAATATATGATGTTATTTTTTTAATTTTTAATTAAAAAAAAGACTGCAAGAAGAAATAGTACATAATTTTTTATCTTTGAAAACGATATTAATTTATTATTTTTATTTTAGTCAGAAAGTTTCCCTAAAAAAAAAATAAGAAAACATAAAAAAATTAGTTGTGTTCAAAATCTTCCTTTTTGTTACTGAATTGTAAGTCCTCTTCTAGTACTGAGATTAGAAAAAAATAAGAAACAGATTTATGCCACCACAAACACAGAGAATATTTATTTAGTTAATATTTCTCAAAGAAGTAATTTTTTATTCATTTTATAAAAAGCTGTAATACCTAATAAAATAAATTGAAAGTAGGTTACATTAAAATATATACATACAACATTTAATTACTGAGAAAGTACTTTTTGTGCCTGCCTTCATATTACGTGATAAAAAAACATAAAATTAATGATATGAAAAAACATAAACTTAATAAAATGAAAAAATTTAATTTGTGTAATAGAGTTATAAACATCTTTTTTTGTAAAAAAAATAAAGTATAATTGTATATATGTCGTAGTCACTTGGCGATTCAGGCACAGAGCTATGTGACTGGGCTATTTTAGGCACATAGCTATGTGCCTGTCACTTAGAAACGCGCCGAGTATAGATCCATCACATCTCTATGTGACTGATTTTAGTCCGTAGTCACATAGCGATTCCGGCACATACTAACACACACTATTTTTTGGTCCGACTAATTTTTAATATTTTCAAAAGTTCTGTTATGTTCAACAGTTGACCGTTTGTGCTACCTAAAGTAAGACCAGTGACTAGTAGACAGCCGATAGACTGTCAGCTGGTATAACGTGATGTTAATATTATAGTATTTATAGTTGTATAATAACTTGTTTGATACTTAATATACGTGTTACTAGTGTTATTAGTGTTTTAATTAACATATGTTGCAAACACAACAAAAGTTCAAAAACTTTTTACTTTGTGACATACAAGATTAGATGTTTATTGACATCTATTGCACGATTAAAAGAATTAGTAATAAGGAATGATTTTCTGATAATCGATTTCAAGTTCCTTAATTTTTATACATACAAATACTGTGCTAATAAGCAGCACAGTAAAAATTGTTATATTGAAAATATTAACATTAATATCTAATAATTTTATATAAAAATAGCAGAGACAATGTACTATTTTCATAATCGAATGATAAGTAGTTGTAAATTGACATAAATGTCAAATTTTATAATACAAGTTGTGAGAGAAATTAAATGTAAATTAGAAACCTGCTTATCTTTAGAAAAAGTTATAAGTAAGTTTAGTATATTATACGCTGTTTTTAAATAAATTTAATTAAAATTTGTATTATTCATTATGTATTTTTGATGACTTAAAATTTAAACTCATAGCGCCATCTCTTTAGATTTAGATAATCTAAAAGCTAATTTGCCGGCCTAGGCCGGAAAATGTCATTTTCCGGACGATTTTGAAGTAATTAATAGTATTGTTTCTGGACGGAGGACCAAAAAAAATATTTGACTAAGTTAGCCGACAAATTATTCAGTTTAACTGAGCGAAGTTCTGGGTTATTATGTAGTAGAACATATTTTTAAATTGTTTTTGATTTTATTTGTTAATTAAATTTTGTATATGTCTAAAGACAACGAAAAACTTTCTAGATGGTAGTAGCTATCCAATAATTTCCAATATAGTAATGTTAATTTAGAAATAAGAATAGTTTTTTAGGTATTGTTAATTTAATATATATGTTTGTTTAATAGTTTCTTAGATTAAAAGAAGATTATTATTTTAATATTTTTTTATTATTAAAATAATAGTTATTTGTGACACAAGGACTGAAAATGTCATTTTGCAAGAGCGAGTAAAGTTGTGTAGCCGAGGGGCGTAGCACCGAGGCGAAACAATACGAGCACTTGCAAAACATTTTGCGGACGTGTAACACACACTATTTTTTGGTCCGACCAATTTTTAATATTTTCAAAAGTTCAAAAACTGTTTACTTTGTAACATACAAGATTAGGTGTATATTGACATTATTGACATCTATTGCACGATTAAAAGAATTAGTAATAAGGAATGATTTTCTGATAATCGATTTCACGATCCTTAATTTTTATACATACGAATACTGTGCTAATAAGCAGCACAGTAAAAATTGTTATATTGAAAATTTTTTGCTCAATTAGAAATCCAATGAAATCAATTAATTTGTGGTCATCTGATTGAATACAACCAATAAAACCAACATTATACTGAAAACAGATCCCATGGGCTGTTTTCACTCAATCATGTAGCTATGGATACCTACATTTCGTTTCATTTCGATTTTGACATTTCAAATATTCAATATTTCAAAATGTCACGATTTGGTTGTAATACTCATGGAGACTAGACAAGGAGTACGAACTCCATGTATGCAAATAGGGCTACCAAAATAAGAGGGCGCTGGTGTTCCATTTGTACCAAAATGGCGACCAATGAGGACGTAGTTTGAAATAAAAAAAATAATTTTTAATTATTTCATTATTAATTTATTTACACAATGAAAAAAATAGTTCGATCTTTCAGATATAAATAATAAAAACCAATTTAATAATTGACGATTATTTATTTGTCTATATTCATACCGGTACAAAAGGTAAACTAGCGACGCTAGTGGTGAAAAAAGTAAATCTAATATGTACGATACCGTGGACAGATTTTGGCAATTCCCCCGGTCGAGTGCGTACTCCTTGTCTAGTCTCCATGGTAACACTGATGAGAATATTAATGAAATTATCGAATCAAATATACTAAAGAATACTGTTTACAGTAAAAAATTTGTATTGAAAGCGTTTATGGACTTTTGCAATGATAGAAAATATGAATTAGATGGAAATCGGACGGTGGAAGAATTGGCGTCGATTTTAAAGGATTGGGCTTTGAACATAAATTTTTTCTAATTGTTCCTTTGTTAATTGCACATTTAAATAGATTGTTTCTGCTCTGTATTTTTTTTTTTCATAACCAGCAAAAAATTTTCTATCCGAATAACCCTCGAACATTGATAAATGCTCAAAAATTTTTTAACAACTTTCTCAAGCTTGTTGCTTACAGGCAACAGACCTCAGCCTACGGCGTCGGTCTGTTTCCAAGCAACAAGCTTTCGAAATCTGTTATAAAATTTTTTCGAACAATTATCAATGTCCTTGGGTTATTACTACTGATAATATTAATATTAATATCTAATAATTTTATATAAAAATAGCAGAGACAATGAACTATTATAGTTCAATGAGCAATAATAAAATCGAGATATGTATTTTCATAATCGAATGATAAGTAGTTGTACCTAAATTGACATAAATGTCAAATTTAAAATAAAAGTTGTGAGAGAAATTAAATGTAAGTTTGAATCCTGCTTACCTTTAGAAAAAGTTATTAGTTTAGTATATTATACGCTGTTTTTAAATAAATTTAATTAAAATTTGTAGTATTTATTATGTATTTTTGATGACTCATAGCGCCATCTCTTTAGATAATCTAAAAGCTACTTTGCCGGCCTAGGCCGGAAAATGTCATTTTCCGGACGATTTTGAAGTAATTAATAGTATCGTTTCTGGACGGAGGACCAAAAATTATATTTTCAAAGTTAATAACATTCAAAAATCTATTTTTTTATACAAAACATAAATTACTGTGAAAATATATATAAAAATCATTAATAAAATTTATGGTGCGTTCAAAAACAATTAATTTTTTTAGTTATTAAAATACATAATCTTACATAAAAAAGGATGAACGATAACGTTTTTAAGCATAATTATTAATCATTTGTAAATAAATTATCACAAACCATGGCGAAATTTATTCTTACTTTCCATTTTATGCCCAGTACTGCTCTGAACAGATATGTATCGAACGAACAAGAGTTCTCTGAACTTGTCAAATTAAAATATTTTTTAAATTTTTGTTTAAACAATTCGTTTGTCAGTCATTTATCTGTCAATATTCGATATAATGTTTTATTTGTCCGATAATTATTTATTTGGTTAAAGAGTCTTTTAAGTCACCCCTTGCCTGTGAACCGCGGGCAGTCCATAAATTCGAACCTTTTCTTGATCCTCACAGCGCGCGGTCAATGCACTTAAGATTTTACATTCTATTGTTTAAATATAAAAACCAGAAGAGTAAAAATAATTTTTTTCTGATTTCAACTATATATAATACTTACGCAAAATTTTGTTGTTTACAGATAGGACCACAAATAATTTTATATTACACTGAGAAAAGAACAACACTCCATATAAATAAATAAAAAAATAATGAATAAATTTAAAATAGAAAAGTACCTTAATGTTACAAAAACGAATAATAATCAATAAATTGATTGAAATTATAAACACTGAATCTAAGACAGAAAGGAATAATCCCATAATGAGGCATGGCAAATAAACAAACTTTAATAATACTAACACCAATAAGAATTAAAGAGATTTAACCATATGATCTCTAATCTTGTAGGTATTTCAATGCAATTTTATCCTCAAATTCAAAAAGCTTTGCTCAGAAATCGCTCAGGAAAACTTAGTAATGGCCAGTAATGATAATAACGTTCGTATAAAGGTTTATTATTGGTAATAAAACGTCCGTACAGTAGAAGCTCTCGTCAAAACCAAACTGAAAAAATCATATTAAAGTCGGAGCGGTGTCAAATTATTATTGATGCTTATTGTTCTTTAACCACGAAAGTACTGTACATCACAAAAACACATCGTCAGGTTATGAGAATAATAGGATTATGTTAAAATCCTGAAACCGTTGCGAGACGCGGTAAGAAATAAAAGGGCCTAATTCTCCATCATGAAAATGCGCCAGTGCATTAATACAAACTTAAGCAGCATTTTTTAAAGAAATATTATATCGTATTACTTTACCGACCGCCATATAGTAGGTACCAACATAGTAAGTACCTACCCTGTGACTTTTGAGTGTTCTTGAATTTGAAAGAACCGTTCAAAGATCACCTGTTAGACGATAAAATAATGATTGAAGATAATGCGAGAATTGTCTCAGTTTATCCAAAAACTAACTTGCAGAAATGCTTAAAGTAGTAAAAACATAGCTGTGAACGTGTTATTCAATTCTGAAGAATGCCTCTCGCCCGATGTCAAAAAATAACGCCAGCGCATGATATGACGGTGGATCAGATAATTTTTGAAGAAACCTCGTACGCTCGAAAATAAAAGAAAATGCACTAACATTTTAGTGGATTTTTAACTTAACCAAGACATGTTTTACAATTAAATTTATCAAAATTCAGTCACAAAATAACAAATTTCGTCAACATGTAAGATTGAATAGATCATGAATATCACGTGTGCCACTAAAATCATCACTTTGGCTAAATTTGAAGCAAATTTTAATGACATTGTATAATTTTTCCGAAACAGTTATTATTAAAACCAATTTCATCTAGTTCACACATTTTGAAGTTATACTTCTATTCATGCACTCGGTGGAAAAGATTTGTGTACAGTTAAATGGGAAAAATCATTACATATGTAATGGTGTGAGTAAGAGAGAGACAGACACACTTATAAGGTATATTGGTTGGTAAAAACAAAGATGAAATATTTACCACATGTTATTAGTCATAACTATAAGTCCTTTGAATACCGTTTCAACATTCAGTACATTGAAAAGGGATAGATATACAAAAAACAGTCTGAACAAATGTATGAATATCATAGTGACGGACTACATGATTATTTGACAGATTATTTAATAATTCTATCACGTAAGTTAACATATTAAGTTTAGTATTTTATATTAATAATATTAATAATAATATTCAGTAATGAGTATTGTATTGTACCGTCACATGGTTGCATTATATCCTGCACTATGCTTTTGAGGTTGTTGGCTACATAAACAGAGTTTTTACGAATAGTCGAGGAAATAAAGCACTAAAACCTCTGAATTTTGTAAAGTAAGATGGATCGGAATGCGTTTGTTTGCATTGGATTCATTAAAGTATCAGGAAATTTGTCGCTATATTTTATAATGTCAAAATGGAAATTGCATTTCTGCATTCGAAAAGTACATTTCGAACAGACAATAGAGAGAAAACTTACAACTCGGTAAGTATTGCTGAAAATGGGTTTAATTTATATACTCGGGGTTTTGCAGTCGCTGAACACGAATATCACGATTCCGAAAGTCTCCGCGCCACTTGGTGTCTAGGGTATTTACCTCTTCTCCTGGGGTTGCTAAGAATCCACCGGCTTGATATGATGAATTACAAAACACGATTAGGAACTTGGAATGTTAGACTCATTCCGCAAAGAAGAGACTCCCATCATTAAAAATATTTTCTATAAACTACACCCTCGTCGCTTATATACGTGGAAATCGCCCCAAGACGAACACAACCATGTAGTACGAAACCAAATAGGTAGACTTCATAATTTTAAATCGGTGGTATCAGAACAACATAACTAGAGTGGCAGCGTGTCCGAGTGCAGAAATCGGCTTTGATTACAACCCCCTTTTTGCTGGTTGAAGTGCATCCGTAAAAGACATAAAAGTCCAAATATAACACCAAGAAGTTGGGTGAACAAGATACCACAGAAAGAATGCAGCTCGAACTAGAAAAAAACACCTAAAGCAAGAACAAGATCCAGAATATGTATGGCAATGTATAAAATGAAATATACAAACCGCCTCTGAAACCATCTTAAAACAGTCAGAGCGAATTGGAATCAAACCATGGATGGCTGAAGAAATACTTGCACTAATGGAGGAACGTAGGATTGCAAAATTACACCAGCAGCAGGAAAAGTACGGAGTCCATAACCAAACTATCAAACGAAAGTGTAATGACGCGAAAGAAAGGTGGGTTGTTGGTGAAAAAGCTGAAATACTTTAAAACCTACATGACACATTCAACCTCCAGAGAAAAATAAAACAAATCACTGGCATTACAAGAGGAACACCAATAACGTCTTTGAGAGATAGTGGGGGGAAAACTCTTATTGGAGCAAGATGATCTGAGTAAAACATGGAAAAAGTATGCTGAAGAGCTATTTGATGATCGGAGAGACCCTGAACAATCACATAACATACAGCGAGTCTATGGACCCAAAATTTTAGACATAAAGGTAGAACAAGCAATCCAATCAATGAAAAATCGTAAAAATCCAGGTCATGATAACGTTCAGTCTGAGATTTTGAAAATAATTGATGCAAAACGCATCAAAAGTTTGCATCGACGATAGTCTCATGAGCCATGTCCTCAAAATATTCCTTCGGATAACACCCGCTCGGATTTACTCCAAATCCGAAGAAAAACTTAGTTTGGTATTATTAAGTGTCTCGGGACAAGAGAGGCCCTTTTCTCAATGAAACTACTCGCGCAGAAATGATATGACCTGCGACAAAACGTAGGTACTATATGTTTTACAGATTACCAAAAAGCTTTTGATAATGTTAAACACGATTTTCTTTTTAGTAGATTACATTAAATATGACTAGATGACTGTTCCCAATCTTGTTTATTGTTTAACATCTACATCTGTACTAGCGTTAGAAGGTTAAAGCAGGGTGATTAAAGTAAATGGTGTGAATAAAGATAATATTAGATATGCAGATAATACAGCAATTTTGGCCAATACACCGGAAGATTTACACCACACATTGAATAGTATAAATAACGTGGGTAAATGTTTTGGACTTACCATCAACACGGAAAGGACCAAGGTCATGGTAGTAGCTAATCAACCAATATATTATTATAACCTAAACATTCGAATTAATAAGGAAAACATTGTGCAGAAATTTAAAAACTTACCTATATCTTTACGACTACGGGTAATCAAATGTTACGTATGACCTATCTTATTATATGAGCCAGAAACATGGTCCATTAAAGTTAGAACGTTGAACCGAATAGAGGCACTTGAGATGTGAACACAACAAAGACTTCTGCGGATTCATTGGACCGAACGTGTGACGAATGAGGAGGTGTTGAGAAGGGCTTTTGTGGAAAGTGTGCTCCTTGGGATAGTTAAAAAACGAAAAATATCATACCTTGGCTATATTCTTAGGAACAATAGATATAGTATACCTAATTTGATAATTCAGGGCGAGATAGAAAGTTGTCGTGGACCAGGCAGAAAACAACACTTATGGCTCCAAAACATAAGGGAATGGTGTGGAATAAGTGATGCTGCCACAATTTTTCGAAAAACAGAGGCCGTTACTTTACATATGAATAATGGATAGTTGGATCGCCAACGTGTAGCGTAGCACAGAGCACAAGAAGAAGAACTTAGAGTAAAAGATTTTATGAGATAGAAGGTCGTCGTAGACCAGTTAGAAAACAACACTTATGGCTCCAAAACATAACGGAATGGTGTGGAATAAGTGATGGTGCCACAATTTTTCGAAAAACGGAGGCCGGTACCTTACATATGAATAATGGACAGTTGGATCGCCAACGTGTAGCGTAGCACAGGGCACAAGAAGAAGAAGAACTTACAGTAAAAGATTTTATGGCCGTAAATTTTTAATGGAAGATTGGTACATGCAGAAAAGTACACATATTTTATAAAATCAACATTTTGTATAGGTAGAATTTTTTTTATCTGAATTATATTCATTTGTATTATAGAATCTTCTAATATAATCTAGTAAAAGGTTTTCATACGACAATATTTCTTGTGTGTTTAATATTTGATAAATTTATCAAAAATACCAATGCCCTGTCACAGGTTGAACTAAAAATTGATTTTCCCACTGTAATGAAAAATGTACACAATAATTACTTGAGGTAGGTATTCTGTAACATAGTACATTCAAAAATGTTCTGGCCTCTAATAATTTTTTTATCCTATGTATAGGTTAGAAGGTTCGGCAAGGAATAAGAGCCCTTTCTGTGAATATAATTTGTACACCATACTAATATATCGTTTTGGTATTAATAATTTTATAAAAAATCAGGCAAGCCTTATAGTAATTTATGACTTTTGTGCACTTAGAAAATATTTTTTAGACGCGATATCGTTAAATTCTTTTTAATAAATTTATAGAGTTTTAAATTGAAGAGTTTTAATTTCCAGTGAAAACCCATGTACCACGGAAAATTGACGGCAAGGTTTTTTTATGTCGTATTATTTACGTATGTAACTTCCCAAGTGGCTCATAGTCTATTACACTCATGACAAAATATACAATAGTATTATACGTTACAAGGTCGGTAGGTGACTTATTACAGTACGAGTTAGTTTATGGACGAGGCGACGTAGGAGCCAAGTCCGGAAATAAAAACGAGTACTGAAATAACACCTAACGACCATGTATCGTATTATATTTTATTTCATCCTGTTTTTATAAATTAATAAATTCATAAAAATTTTAACAGTAGTTCGTAACTTGACTAAAAATAGTTCGTAACTTGATTAGTTAGGTCAAATTACCTTGAAAGCCATCTGTCACTGACAAATAATTTTTTTATTATTAAAATTTAATTGTTAATATAAAATTGAATAACATTGACTTCTTTTTAAATATGGATGTAAAAGTAAGTTATTAATTATTTTAGTTTTATTTTATAGTCATTATAGTATTTTTAAATGTCAAAAATTAAAAGTAATTGTCTTCCCTTAAGCAATCAGAGCAGCGTTGCTAATCAACACATTACAGTACCTGATACCGTAATGTTTTACTTATCGGCGCCAAATTGATTATTGGGAAGTGTATTTACTGGACAGGATGAAATAAACCATATTTAAATATTCTTTACGTGTTCTTTGTGGCATCAAATGTATATTGAGTTCTATTATTTGCTACTAAAATAAAAAATTAATTAATATATTTGAAAATGATCCTTGTTTATGGCAAATTTGTTAACAGTCATATTTTAAATCTGTAAATGTCTAACAAAGATGAATAAATATAATTAATATTAAATTAATAAATGAACAAAAAATTTTCACATATAAAAAATTTAAAAAATACAAAACCAAAATATTGAAAAGAGAGTGATACAATTTGAGATTTTTTTTTATTTATTATTTTTTATCTTTGACAACGATTACCAAACTGCTTGTCAAAAGATTTGACTTTACTAATTTTTTTTATATTTATTCAAATTTTGTTTGGCATTTTCAGATTTTAAAGACGGTCGTTGACAAATTTGACGTAGACATCAAAATGAATAAAAGAAACAAGGATCAGTTACAAATATTTTGTTTTATTTTTAGAAAGTTTTTTATATTTTCGCCGTGTTCTTTGTCTCTGTGTCATTCCGTGGAATTTGAAATTGAATTTAAACCTATTTCCCGACTACCTAGAGCTCTGAAATTTTCAGGATAGCTAAGAACTAGATGACAATGCATGTTTCAAGTTTGTTTAGGCATATACATAGATTTCGAAATTTATACTGAATTGTTATTAAATTAAATATGTATACGTATTATCATTTTGAAAGACTTCATATAAACTTGCGGTGGCCTCATTGTTTAAGCGGTTCAAGCGGTTGATTGTGACAATTCTGTTGGGTTATTGTAATAGGATCGATCTCGCGAGAGAGAAGTTTTTTTTTCTTTTTTTTTTTGTTCTTACAGTAATTATTATTTTAACTGGTAATAAAATAAACTGTTTTAGAAAGTTTTTAGATACAGCTACCCTTGTAGAAAGTTTTTATTAAATTAAATACAGCGTTGTATGACTTAATATTTTTGCAATATCAGGGATGCTGTGCATTGTTGAGATGACACTTAAAATATGACCTATAAATCAGTAAAACACTTTCTATTATAAAAAGTTCCTTTTATAAATTGTGCTTATTTATTTTAGTGGCAAAAAGTTCCCCAAATAATATAAGAACCAATATAAACTATTTTGTAATTCTATTTAAAATCTCCTTCAATAGGCTAGCTGACTCTTTTTTAAACTAGGTCCTAAATGGTTAATATTTGTGCTACTAAGGTAAAAAAAATATTACTATATTTTTTCAACACCTATGAAACCACAAAACTGTAATTTAAAATCCATCTCTTCATGTAGGTGCGAAAACGCTGTCCGCCATTTTATGACGTCATACGTATTGTAAACAATCATTTGACATATAAACACGGACAATTTTCCAGTTTACTTTACTTTAAAAACATTATTTCAACTAATTTCCATAAAAAATACAGTAATTATCGTTATAGCAACGTCCGAGAATGCAAAAACACATCAAGGAATACAAATAGATGTTAGTTACATTATAGACCGGGAGATGGTGACACAAAATATTAGGTCATTTGTACCAGTATGGCGGTTCTTCAGGGATCTAATTACGTAAAGGCAAAAAGGAAAATGATGATCATAGCGCTCGCACCGGCGGCCCAATCGCGTGAGCGTTAATCGAACGCGTCGGATAAATAACGAGTGTCGAACGATTTGTTCCACAAAAATGCTTGTATTTTCAGATAGTCGAAAAAAAAAGAAGTAGGCGGTAGCGTAATGCCATACTTATCGGGTGTGACTTACAGCCCGCCATACCGACGTGAATAAATTAATTTAAATAAAACAATTCAACCATTTGTACCAGCCTAATTTTTGCTTAGCTAATCATCGTCGAGCAGCCATTCACGAAAATCACCTTGCCATACTTTTCCGACAATTCCCAATGGCCGCCATACCACTGCAAAGGATTAATATTTTTTTTCTGCCAAACGATTTGTACCAGTATTGCATTTGAATTTTTGGAAAGTATTTGACAAAATGTGACCGTTATTATTTTTCCCATACTTCTAGTAGGGGGAAAAGTGCTGCCATACTTCAAATACTTATTTATTTGACACGTTTTAAAAATACGACTGTAAAATACGTAAAATCATTTTTAACATCATGGCATCATTGTATTCTCGTCATTTGGATGCAATTATACCTAAAAAGAATTATTACAGATTTTAACCATGGGGCGGATGACTGTCGGACTTGAGCTAAAAGGTGAAAAAAAATTAAAAAATTTAACGATTTGTACCAGTATGGCATTTGGATTTTTGGCAATTATACGATACAATGTGACCATTATTATATTTGCCATACTTTTAGTCGAGGGAAAAAATGGCGCCATACTTGAAAAACCTGATTTTTCGACACGTTTTCAAGGTACAAGACATAAAATCATTTGTTACAGTATGGCATCATTGTATTCGGTTCATTTGGATAAAATTTAACCTAAAAAAAATTATCCCATAATAAAACTATGGGGCGGAAGACTGTCACACTCGAGCAAGATATGAAAAAACAGTTTTTTTATTAGTAACAAATTATATGTTAATAACAAATTTCCTAACCATTTCTCGGGAATCCACCCTTGATATATGTAATCAGGGGCTCAAAATACATAGAAAAAACTTTGGTGTCTCTTTCACGGCTACGAAAACCCTCTGGGCTCCCGAACTAATACGATGAGCCAAGATCTCTACAATTCGAGAAATCTTTCGAGCGGTGGGAGCCGCAGAATATTATACAACATAACATCTAACTTTTGCTTATAAGACAAGATTGCCGCCAATTAGGTGTTTGAAACTTTTTATTTATATTCGTTAAACCCCAAAATTACAGGAAAAATTATTGCCATACTGGTACAAATTGTTCGAATTACGAATAAAATCTTAGAATTTAAAAAAAATATTGTTCACTTTCGCCACCTCCCACAGGTATGGCATTATCAGAATTCTATTTATGATCATACAGGGAACTGTTAAAAAAAGTTTCAGGGAGGTACAAATCGTTTGGCAAAAAAAAAAAATATTTATCCTTTGCAGTGGTATGGCGGCCATTGGGAATTGTCGGAAAAGTATGGCAAGGTGATTTTCGTGAATGGCTACTCGATGATGATTAGCTATGCAAAAATTAGGCTGGTACAAATGGTTAAATTGTTTTATTTAAATTAATTTATTCGCGTCGGTATGGCAGGCTGTAAGTCACACCTGATAAGTATGGCATTACGCTAACGCCTACTTCTTTTTTTTTCGACTATCTGAACATACAAGCATTTTTGTGGAACAAATCGTTCGACACTCGTTATTTATCCGACGCGTTCGATTAACGCCCACGCGATTGGGCCGCCGGTGCGAGCGCTATGACCATCATTTTCCTTTTTGCCTTTACGTAATTAGATCCCTGAAGAACCGCCATACTGGTACAAATGACCTAATATTTTGTGTCACCATCTCCCGGTCTATTATTCAGAGGTTGCGATACTTATGACATAAATGAGTAGGTACTTTTGAATCCCTTCTGAAAAGAATAAATACACTTATTCTTCCTTTTTATGTCTACTATTTAACAACTGCACTGTACTTACAAAGAAGTCTTGACATTTCTTAGCTCGGCAGAGCAGAAATCTGGATTCAAGACAAAGAAATTACGAACCATTAATGTATCAATTTTTGGCAAATTTGTGCTGTCTGCTTTTGTGAAACCAACGTCCATAATTAATTTATTATTGTTTTTCAATAAAGCAAATAAATTAAGAACGTGATAAGGAATTTTTATCGAAATATTTATACTTTTAATAACACCACGTCAAATTACTCGTTTTGTTTACAATTTGTATGACGTCACAACATGGCCGACAGCGTTTTCAGCGATTCAAATTAACACATTTTTTAAATTAAATTTTTAAATTAATCTTACGCATTTAGTTATTAAAATCGATATACTTCGTTTTCGTAAGCTAAATACTGCAAGAAATACTCATTTATTGTATGAAATTAGTTATGTGTCAAGTAGCCTTTTAGAATAGGTATAGAAAGTCCAAAAACTAAGTAGATGGTTTGTTAAACAATTAAATGTTTAGTAAATGGATAAAAGTATTAAAGGCTTTTATTACTTTTTTTTGAAGTATTAATGGAAGATATCTATAAATTGTGGGTATTATGTTTTCTATCTTATATTTAATTACAATTTTATTTTGTCCTTATTTTGTTTCGCTTGCTACGTCTATACCCTCCAAAACTTTTTTACAGTGATCATTTTTTTATATTCCCATTATTCAACATTTGTTTTACCTAGCTGTATGAGAAAGGTAATAAGCGTAGTAATTTACAAGATAAAATTATTTCATAAAAGGAAGCCTCCAACCGTAACACATCAATGACAGCCATTGTTGCAAGGGTTTGATATGTGCCATTAAAAAATCGAGAAATATGACAATCTTAAGATTACCGCAATTCAAAAACCTATTATTAATGTCAATAATTTGATTAAATAACAACAAAAGTTTACTATATTTTACAAAATAGTAAACTGTTATTTTGTTTTGCAAAAATCTCCAAATTAATTTCGAGTTAAGGCAATGTCCCCATTTCTTATTTAAGTCGTTAACTTAAAAAATGTAACTAAAGATTTCAAAATATTATTTTAATCGGTTTTTACAAATATGTAATTAAAAAATTGTAATATAAACCAAAAGTTGACTGTTTCGTAGAGTATTTTTAACTTACCAATAAAATTTCTATACAAATAAATAACAAACTAACAAACTAACAAACTAACATTCACTTTCACGTGACTGTTCGTAAGATCTGCAAAGACACAATGTAAACTTAATATCCAAAAACGAAGGAAATTCAGAAATTGTTAAACGAAATGATTCATTCGCTCAAGGTTGTGGTCTGTTTACTGTTATGAGTAGACAATAAATTTGTTCAGTAAAATTTTAAAAACAATATAAATATAAAAGTAATGATTAAAAGCAAAAATTATTTTAACCTGATTTTTAGATAACATGTTCACGTAGTAAATACATTTAAAAAAAACTGAACTGAATTTTCCTGTCGAATAATACAGTCACGAATTTACGAATAAATTCTCCATCATGTAGGTACATTATCTGGTAAGATTAAGCATGATTCAGCTGAGGTTCAGCTCATAAATTTTTTACATTCATGTCATTCTGTAAAGCTCGATTATAGAAAAACGTGGAATCTATACATCATTCCATGTTTAAAAATATATAGTGGGCTGGTTTTTTATTTATTCACGTTGGTATTGGTTTGTGTCATGTTGGTGTTTGAAAGTTACTTAGTCACTGCAAGTCACAAACTGACAAGATTGACAGCAAATAGCAAAAATATAAGAAAATGTGTGCTTTTACTACGAGATACAGATACTATTTTTTCTGTAATCGCATTAAATATAATCGTAAACTAAAGAAAGTTTTATATGTGCATAACTGTTTTTGATTATCATCGTATTTTCTATGAAACCGTTTCGTTGACATTGTTTGTTTATTAGTGTCACAAAAGTGTCAGTTCGGTTAGTTACATATTGCTTTAATTGTTTTAAATTATACTTAAAATGTACAGGTAGGGAATAGTTATTATCCTAACAAGTGCGGAAAGTTATACTTTCCCGCACAAGAACTGCCGCAGTTAAGTGCGGGAAAGTTAATTTCCGCAAGAGTTAGGATCAATATTTTTTCTACAACCAAAATCACCTCGAAAATTATTTAGATATTTGAAAAGATGCGATTGTGACAAGTAAATCTTTCATAGTGTCAATAAATACACGACTGTAGCTATAGCAACCCTACTTAAACAGGTGAGTTTGTTGTTGCTTTGAGTAAGGTTTACAGGGGTGATTTAATAAATTATGATTTTTTTAAAAACAAACATTTTAAAAATCCCTATTTTTAAGTAAAATAATCTTAATTTTTTTTTACTATTTGTATTTAGTCCAACAAGATAAAGGTAATAATACAATAATTTGTTAAAAAGGTTATCGGAAAACATATTCAATTAATTAAAAAAAAATCCCGTGCGGGAAAGAGATATTTTCTGAATTAAAATGCGTGCGGGAAAGTGTTGTTTTACACATGCTTGTAGAAAAAAAATATTCCCGTACAGTACGGAAAAGTTCGTTGCCCAGCAGCGGACTAAAATACAAGAATAGTGTATTTTGCGGCTCGAATTTGATCCGAGAAACTAGACATTTCCAAGCGATTTCAGAAAAAATATATTGAACATATGGTTGAGCAGCAAGAACATCGAATTTGTCAAAAAAATCAATTATACCCAACAATTCATCAATACAAAAGTAATAATAAGACATATGTAGTTGATGAAATTTTAAAGTAACATGGACATGATGTACTTCAACTACCCCCATATCGCTCTTAATATAGTCCAAAAGAGTCGGCATGGGGCTTTACAAAGACGTACTACCTATAACAAAAATAGAGTTAACAAAGCTTGGATAGAAGCGTTAAGACAATGTACACCAGACATGTGGAAAAATGTTTGTAGACCTACAGAAAAAAATATTTTGACGTACTGGATTTCTTATATGGGAAACTGTTCACTTTATAACATTCTACCGTTGATTGTTGCACTGGATGAATCAGATTCCGATAATTCTCATATTGGATTTGATAAATTATTCGATTTGTTTTTGCAGTTATTTTTCATTTTACTTTAGTTTCTAGTTTTTCATCTTTTTGTTTTGATTTTTCCTGTTTTTCGTTTTCTTTCATTTTTTATAAAGACACGTTTTATTGATTTACCCATTTTTTTTTCGATATATTAAACAATATTTTTCCATTTTACATATTTTTATAGGATTTATAATTTTTTAGGACTGTACACAATTTTTTACGATTTTTTCTCAGTTTTTTTTTTATAATTTTCAAATTTTTTTAACCATTTTCAAAAGTTTTTCAAGATTGACAAGAATTATTTCCACCATTTTCAACAATTTTTCAAATTTTACAATTTTTAACAGGTTTTCACCATTTTCAACGTAGTTTTTAAGGATTTCAACAAAATTTTTAACTATTTTTTACTACTTCCATCAATCTTTCTGTATTTTCATGATTTTCGTCCATTTTTAACAGTTTTTCAAGACTGTCAACGATTTTTCGACAATTATATTTTCACACTTATTATTCTAACTGGACAAAAATAAAACCAATTAATCTTTCTTATCGTATTATTTAGAAATTGTAATATGACGCCGAATAATCTATCGAAAAAGTTTATAGATGTATAACATTTAGGTGTATAGATTTTTTTGGTAAATCAACTTACACAGTCATCTATTAGAAATTCATAAAACTATTTTAGTACTTTAAGTAAATTATATATTTATTTTTTATCTTTTTTCTTATCTTTTTCATCTGTTAGATAAAAAAATAGGTGGCACCAATTTTCATTTTTCTTTCATTTTTTTCTACTTACACTGAATATTTTAATGCCCATTTTTATTTTCTTTTATTTTTTTACCATATTTTGTTAATTTTTTTTTATTTAGCTTAAACGAACCCACGACTCTTTCTCCACCAAACAACCAAGTATCGTTCGCAAAGGTAAACTTTAAAATTAAAATCTATAAAAAAAAAGGTTACATCATGATACCCGGCCACCCGGCCACCCGGCCAACTATTTAAAGACTAAAATTTCTGTATCAGCTCTAATTAAAAAATTATATATATATATATATATATATATATATATATAAAACGGCTCAAACACAATGAGTCCGTTTCGCCAACGCGGCGACGCTGTTCGTAGCCCCGAAATGTGGGCACAGCTGGCCGAAGCCACAAATGGCGATAGGACTCTTGTGTGAGTTTCGTTGTTTGTGTTTTTTGGTTTTTAATACATGTTTCCCTACCATCCTTTGCTCCCAAGTACTCAACACTTTTGCTGGCCAAGTGCAATACCTTACTTGGCTATGCCGCACTGATGACGGCTAACGAGCCAGAAACATGCATGTCTGCGGTTACCATTCCCTATTCGTGACCCTATGATCCTTTTTGCGTACATGCCCATTAATTTTCCCCCTTTCGTTATATATATATATATATATATATATATATATATATATATATATATATATATATATATATATATATATAATTGTTCTGGTGGCTATAAAATATTAGAATCGATGAAATATTTAATAAAATATAGATCATCAACGATGAACCACTTTATTATCGTGACACGTATCATACATAATATGTAATTTTAACATCACATGAATGTATTGTAGATATAATCCTATTTTCATGCATAACGTGTATATACCTGATATAAGGACATCAAAATACTTTTTAAATCTGTTTATATTGTTCACTCACATGCAATCAATTATTACCCAAAAATTTGCATTTATTACATGCATTTTTAGTCGGTATGTATTCGCAAAATTAACCAGTCAAGCAATTCGTCTAGGTTATTCTGAGTTGGTGAATTGTATTCATGGAATTGTGACCGGTAAGGCCGGTAAGTTTTCTTTTAATTATGATCACACCGGATCCACGACTCGATCTCCCCCTGTGTGCTGCTCAGCATTGATGGAAGTGTTTAGCAAATTTTCTACGTTTTGAATAATAAATTGGTTTAACATCATGTTAAATTGATAAGCAAATGCCCATATGTGATCAAATATATAAAAATATAACATCAATTGACACCTAATGTTGATTATATGATTAGATAGAGAAATTATGGCCATTAAGTATACCTTTTGATTTTATTAGTTTACGTATAATACAGTTTTTTTAATTAATAATACTTTTTATTTAACAGCAAGTTATTTGTGTAAAATGTTTTGAGAAAAATAGGAAGGGTCATTACCTAACACGAAACAAGGTGTGGCACTCATTTAGGTCACGAGAACACGAGAAATTATTATTAAAGGGGCGATATTCACTTGGTTTGTTATATATTACTCTTTTTAATAAAAAACAAAATAATTATAAAAAATAGAAATAAAGCAACAGTGACATTTGTGTTTATGCTTTTAATAAATTTTTATCTTGGTAGTGCCGAATTTTTTACTGTCTAATCTATACTTATAATAAATCTGTAGAGAGGTCAATTCTGTACATGAAATATATTTCCAAAATAACGATAAGGGGGTGATTGGAGATCAATACTGATTCTAAAAATGCAATCAGTAAAATTTTTGTCTGTCTGTCTGTCTGTATAACCGCTATAGAAACAAAAACTACTCGACGGATTTTAACGAAATTTGGTACAATTATTTTTCATTCTCCTGCGCTGGTTATAGTATACTTTTCATCACGCTACAATCAATAGGAGCAGAGCAGTGGAGGGAAATGTTGGGAAAACGGGGGAAGTTACTCCATTTTTTAAGCTTCCGTCGCGTGTGCAACCTTAATTGTTAAAGCTATACAGAAATCATCTTATTTTTATAATTTGGAGGTCAACTGTGAACGGATTTTACAAAATTTCACCAACAGAGGGGGTTGCGGGGGCGTGAAAAAAATTAAAATCTATAAGTCCTACAGGTTTGAAACTTTGCAAAATAGTTAATTTTATAATTTTGAGGTCAATTGTGAATGGATTTTACGAAATTCCACTCACAAGGGAGGATGCAAGGGCGTGAAAAAAATAAAATCAAATTTAAAATCTATAAGTCCTACAGGTTTGATACTTTGCAAAATAGTTATTTTTATAATTTTGAGGTTAATTGTAAACGGATTTTACGAAATTCCACGCACATAGGGGTTGTGGGGGCGTGAAAAAAATTAAAATCTATAAGTCCTACAGGTTTAAAACTTTGCAAAATAGTTATTTTTATAAGTTTGAGGTCAATTGTGAACTGATTTTAGAAAATTCCACCCACAAGGGGCCATTTTTTTTTTTTTTTTTTTAAGAGGGCCTGGCTTAGAGGTAGTCCATGGGATTGCATCGCAGCTAGTACAGCTTATTGTGCACCCTCATTCACAGGTCCTCATTCTTCGTCAAATCCCAGGTTCTTAATGAACCAAGAGATTCTTTTGACTATGGTTGCCCGTTCTTCCCTTTGATCTCCAGTCGGTAGGCCAAGAGATCTCACACGCAGACCTTGCAGGGCTGGGCACATGAATATCACGTGGAAGGCTGTTTCCTCCTCCTCACCGCATTTTCTACATAGGAGGTTTTCAACTTGAATTCCCATCTTATGTAGGTGTCCGCGAAATACCCAGTGGCCGCTGATGAAGCCAACCACTTTCCGCAGGGTCTTCCTCCTCAGCCCAAGGGTATCTGCCGCTATAGCACCAGTAGGTGTCTGCAGCATTCTCTTTGACTGTATTTTACCTTCTGTTCTTTCCCAGCTCTTTCGATGTTCTATGCCCATCCACTGGCGAACAGCTCTTCGTGCTGTGTTGTAAGCAACACCACACGTCGGCTCTGGGCCAATGAGCGGGCTTTCAGCTCCTTTGTTTGCCCACTTGTCTGCTCCCTCATTGCCAGCGATACCTTTGTGCCCCGGAACCCAACTAAGGATAACCTTGTTGTACTCTCCTAGGGTTTTCATGGCCTGATGACAGTCCCATACTGCTTTAGAGGTAAAGTCAAAACTGTCAAGTGCCATTAGCGCTGCTCTACTATCCGAGTTTATGTATATGGTGTGGTCTGTCATATCACGCTCCAAACACACTCTTGCACACTCTCATAGGGCAACAACTTCAGCCTGGAAAACAGTAGCCAGCTTACCCAGGCTTACGCAAAACTGCGCCTTGGGTCTGACTCCATATATTCCCGCTCCAGTGCCTGTTGGCTTCTTCGAGCCATCCGTATACCAAGTGATCCCCCTTTTCATATATTCAGGTTCACCTTTCTCCCAGGCAGCCCTGTCAATAATATTGACATTGTATGGCTTTTCTAGATCTGTGATCTTCACCATCCTGTCTGGTAGCATTTCCAAGGTGTCCATCTGTACAGTGTCCACAATCCTTGTATGCCCACTGGCGGCGTTATACTTCCAGTTGCCACTGCAACCCATTTTGTAGGCTGCGATCCTTGCCTCCCCTTTCACAATAATGTCGAGAGGTGGGAGGTTTAGCACTACTTCCAGGGTTGCAGTTGGAGTACCTCTCATGGCTCCTGTGATGCCAAGACACGCTACTCGCTGGATCTTTTGTAGTTTCTTTACAGCGGTAGTTTGCATCACCTTGGTCCACCAGACTATCGAGCCATACACCATCATCGGTCTTGCAACCCTAGTGTATAGCCAGTTAGTCATTTGTGGGCTCAGACCCCATGTCTTCCCAACGGCCCGTCTCATCATCATAAGTGTGGTCTGAGAGCGTTGCGTTATATGTGCCAAATGGCTGTTCCAGGTGAGCTTATCGTCTAGTCTTATTCCTAGGTACTTGAACTCTCTCTTAACCTGGATCTGGTTACCGAAGAGAGTTGGTACCCTAGCGATATCAACATTTCTCTTCCTTGTAAATGGTACCATTACAGTCTTCATTGGATTGACCCTCAGACCCTCCTGGTTACAGCACCTTTCCACTATGAACAATGCCCTCTGCATGAGTTCTAGGCATGTGTTCATAAATTTTCCTCTTATTAGGACAACAATGTCGTCAGCATATCCTTGAGCGTACATTCCCTGTGCATTGAGCTCAGAAAGGAGGTCATCAACCACTAGATTCCACAGATTCGGTGACAGGACGCCACCCTGTAGACACCCTCTTTGTGCCTTGACCTCCTTTACCGTTCCACACAGAGATGCTTGCGCTCTCCTACTTTCGAGCATGTTGCCTATCCACTTCACCACAGTGTTTTCCACATTCCTTGATACCAGCTTTGACACAATAGAGCGAGTACTAGTGTTGTCGAAAGCTCCTTCTATATCAAGAAAAGCAACCACCGCTATTTCCCTATTTGAGATAGCATCTTCAATCTTGCAAACCAGCGCATGCAAGGCTATTTCGCATGACTTTCCTTTCTGATAGGCATGTTGGTTCGGATGCAAAGGACGGCTTAAAAGGACCCTGTCCTTTATATGTCTATCCACTAATTTCTCCATGGTCTTCAGGAGAAACGATGTAAGGCTAATGGGTCTAAAAGCCTTAGGCACAGCATATGTGTCCCTTCCAGGCTTCGGTATGAATACCACCCTAGAGGTCCTCCATGCTGTTGGTATTACTCCACTGGCTAAGCTGGTCCTGAACAGACGCACCAAGGGGAGTATCAACTGGTCCCCACCTTCCTGCAGGAACACAGGATGATGCCATCGGTACCAGGAGTTTTAAATGGTTGAATTGCCCTAAGAGCCCATTTAATGCCCGTAAAGGTGATCACAGCCTTAGCGCAATCCCAGTCCTCCTCCAACGGGCCATGCGAGGGCGTGAAAAATAATCTATACTTATATTAAATCTGTAGAAATGAAAATTCTGTACATTAAAGATATTTAAAAAATAATTACTACATCGATATAGAACCCAAAAATGTGGTTAGATTTTTTTGTCTGTCTGTCTGTATGTTTGTGCGCGCATCACATTAAAACTACTGATCCGACTCGAATGCGGTTTTTACAGATGTATTTGTCTTCTTTCAACTTAACATCTGGTATATAAAAATGTGTCCCCCCACCCCTTTAACAAATTCGGGGGAGAAATTTTTATATAAAAATCAACACGCCACGCGAACTACGTCGCGGGTACAGCTAGTATCTAATAATTTTATATTTTTTCGAACTGATTTTTTCTTACAAAAATCCCCAATATTATCCAAGATTTACTTCTTCATAATTCAAATATTATGCTGTCGAAAAGACATTATTAACAAAATTTTAATAGTTTAAAAAGCAAAGTCAATTTTTTAATTACTTAAATTTACGTTGTAATATTGAAATAGTTTAATTGATCATTAAACAGCTTTCTGTTCGCAGCTTCGCACAAATTATTAATAGAGTAATTTATTTAAACTGGCTTCAAAGCTCCTGCTCAAAATCGTTTTTGTTTTTTCCAAACACTTAGAGTAGAGGGATTGCACCTTGACATTCTGCATTGGACCTAATCACCTGTAGGGTACAGTGTACAGTAATCCTTGCGAGAACTGTCTTACAATATTATATTCTTTAAAGTATTTTGCAAACAAAACACACAACGCTTGCGCCTTATAATATACATGTGCTGACATCTGTTAAAATTAATATGAACTATACCTCGATAGGAAATTGCATGTCACTGTTGTCATTGTGACGTATATGCAAGTAGAACCAATGCGAGGTTTGAATGATTCGTAGTTGCCAGGTTTAACTTAGAAAGACTTACTATCTTTGTCTTATTAACGCGCAATAGAAATAGATACTTTTATGACAAATGGCAAGCGGCGCTATCGTAGTTCATTATGTTCTCCAGTGTTGCCATTTTCTTAAAAGTATCTCTTTCTATTCCGCGTTAATAAGACAAAGATAGTAAGTATTTCTAAGTTAAACATGGCATCATGGCAACTAGCATTCATTCGAACCTCGCATTGGTTCCACCTGCATTTACGTCACAATGACGTCAGTGACATGTAATTGCATATCGAGGTATAGTTTAATGTTTTAAACTTAAATCAGCGTGGTATCAAAAGTAACATGGGTTTGAATACTAGATATTTATTTTATTTTTTGCACTTCCGGGACTAAAGTGACAACTTTAGTCCCGTGTAACAGGGACTAAAGTGTATCTTTTAGTCCCTAGGGAGATAAAGTTGCATTTCAAATCCCTAGGGACATAAAGTAAGAATCAAACTTTACCGCAGCTACATCACTATTAATAACTAGGACAAAAATTAGGAAATATTCCATTATGAATCTTTATTGATTGAATTGACATTGTAAGTGACACTTATTTGATTTTTCGTTGAAATAAACCAACAAAGCGATTTCATTGTAGTTTTCCACTTTTTTCTCCTTACACCAATTAACAAAGCCTTCATATTGCTGTTCGTAAATTTTTCTTGATTTTTTGGATAATAATTTTTCCGTTATCATGTCAGCTGCCTTATCTATATCAAAATATGTAGTTTCATTCATTTCTTGATTCATTTTCTTGATATTCTGTTAGTTAAGTTGCGATTCGTTTTAAATGTCAGCATTAATTGAAATGTCACTGAATTGAAAAATTTTGTTGACACTGTTGCTATAACGTTACCTACTGAGTAATCCAACTACCGTGTTTATATAACTCATCAAAATTATTAATTGTATCAAAGTTAAAAGTTATAATACTGGGAAGTGCAAAAAATAGCGTATATGCCTCAGGACTAAAGACATATTTTATCCCTTACGTGATTATTGGCCCTCGGGCTCTACGAGCCCTCAGGCAATAAACATCACGTGCGGGATTAAAACATTCACTTTAGTCCCTTGGTATATAATATACTATTAAATGTCTCAGATTTCTCTTACAAAATTTCACCCCCTGTTTTATCCCTTTACGGATAGAATTTCGAAAAATCCTTATACTCGTATTTCTTTATTCCTATTTTTAAACACCAATTTTTAATGCAACAATTAAATATTAGATGTTTCTCATAAATTTCTACCTCTTAGTTCACCCTCTTAAGGATAGAATTCAGAAACCCTGACACACGTAGATTTTTATTTAAATCGAATTAAAAAATAAAGATCTTTCATTAAATTTTACAATCCCCATTTTACCGCCTAATAGGCTTGAATTTCTAAAACTCCTGTCCTAGCAAGTGCTAACGTCATAAAAGGAACCCACTGTGCAAAAATAAAGTTTCTAGCTTCAGTAGTATATATTTATATATTAAAGTACTCAGGCATTTTCACCTATATAGCAGTCATGATTAAAAAGAGAGGATCTATCAGTAAAATTACTGATTAGACAAAAAATTGAAGAGAGCTGCACCTTTGATATTTTGTAAGGATATCTATATCAGAGTAATGACAATACAAGTTAGGAATAAAAAAACGGATGTGAAAAGTTTTAATGACTGAAAAACCTCGAAATATTTAATGTTATATCAGTTTTAAACCTGTATGGGCTAACTGGTAGGTTAAAAAATATTTAAATTTGAAACAATTTAAACGTTACCTCATCTCCCTTGGTCTAAAAGATTCTGAGTAATGCTTCTTTGAAAATTAAACATTTTCCAAAATCTCAAAATTTTGTGAGGAACACCGACCGAAGAAGTGATTCTACAATGAACGTCATAGGAAATGAAGTTGTTGTCAATTTAGTTAGCTTTAATTTAGGGTCTAGGACATTTCAGGGCCGCCGATTCAGTGCAGCCTACTCAGTGCGGCCGTTTCAGTGCGTAGACGTTTCAGTGTCGGACGTTTCAGTGCTGGGACCTGTCAGTGTCACAATGATTGTTTTTCTTAAGACGATATTCAACAATCAATCCATCTTGAATTTTACCATATTTGTTGTTGTGTTAACTTTATATAAAATTAGCTCCACTTGAATATTTGAGACGTATCGCCCACAACTATCAAATGACTGAATAACTCAAAATTTGTTATATTGTATATGTATATGTAAATTTGTTTAATAACAACTAAAAACTTATATTAAAGTTGATTTCATATACATATCTACATAGTTTTATATTAGTTAATAATAAAAAATTATTAAAAAAATTTGTTTGTTATTTATGTAAATATTTTTAATTAAATTTATTCAAACAAATTTAAAATGAAAAAATAAAGATCAAATATAAAAACAAAATTTAATTATGTTATTATATATCGAATTTTTGTAAAAATATACAGGGTGATCTATTTAAAGTCAAGTTATTTTATTAATACATAGCTGGATGACACCATCCCGGCACTGAAACGTCCCGACACTGAAAGGTCCTGACACTGAAAGGTCCTGGCACTGAAACGTCTCGGCACTGAAACGGCGGCCCTGAATCGGCCGCACTGAAATGGCAGCACTGAAACGTCCCATTCCCTTAATGGGATCACAGGCCAAGGCCTGTATATAGGTATAATACTTTTTGCACGATTGATCATTTTTGACTGTTTACCGTGACAGATTTTACGTCAGTAGGTGACATTTACTAGCAACTCGACGGTAAGTAATCCAACTCGACGGTAAGTACTCCAACTCGACGGTAAGTAATTCACTTACCGTCGAGTTAAAAAATCTCTTAATTTTAATTTATTTTTTGAAAGAATAAAGAAAACTAACGAATTATTTATTAATATTGAAACTTATGGTACAATTTGTTAAATTATTTAATGAAATCCCACTTGTTTGGGCTGTGGTTTCACTTCTAACAGAAACTCCTGCAGAATCGCATAGTATTACTAGTATTGCACAATATTTTTTCGGCAAAATCTATTTTATTTTGGAGAGAATCTTCTACATAGCTTTCTGCCACTGTCGACCTCCATGACGCTTTAATCCGAGGACATCAACACCTTTATTAGCCAAAAGCGTTGCTGATGTCCTCCTGAACGAATGGCCAGTATAGTTCTCGGGATTAGGCAATTTGGCAATTTGAGAAGGCCAGCCCCCGATTGTCCCTTTCCCTATTACTTGAGCACAACATTTTCCTTTGGCGTATCTTAAGAACAAATGATTTGATTTTACTTGTAATGGACGAAATTTTATATACTTTTGCAGAATTTCTAAATATGAAATTTTATCGTCTGGTTTATTAACGACTGTAAAAGTACGCTGGATGTTCATTTTTGTATTGGGTACTTTTACAATCATTAAACCATCGGTTTGTTGGATGTCATTCATAGTAATATTATATAATTCTTCTCTTCTACAGGCACCAGATATTCCCAATATCATTGCGACCTACAAATTATGAAAAAATCTTCATTAGAGTATTTCTTTTACCTAAACTAGCTTGTGAATTGGAAATTCTTCATCCGGTGCTTCCATCAAAAATTTTTCAAATTGCTCCCGTGTAAAAATGCTCGCTTTCTTAGGCCTATAGCCAACATTTTTTCTCTTCAAATACGCGATCAAAGTTGAAAACTTGGAAGTATCAATGCCATCATAAAGAAAAACGGTGGATTTAATCATTGACTATTCTGCCCAGAGGCTTCCAGGAGCTTTCAACTGTATATGTCTTTGAACGAAATATGCCAATAGAGTCTTTTCATCGATTCTTAAATTCTTGCCTTCGCACCATTTTTTAAAACTTTGGTAGGTATTTTGATAGCGGATTTTTCGGGAATAATTGCGGAACACCCTTCTTCCCAAGCCCGTTCAATTTCTTCAAATTCACTTTCGCTCATATTTTAATTTATAATAATCAAAATTGTACTTAAAATTATTGACAACTAAATAAAAACTTAATTCTCCATTGTTGTTATGCACCCTAGTTACTACCTACCTAACAACCAAAGTATCTATCTTGATAAAATGAATGAAACTAGTCAATATGACGAAAATGTTTAATTTTATAATTTATAATGGTATCAATCGTGCAAAAACGTTATAAGCATGTCGAACGTTAAGGGTAACCGATCTCGGATAATAATTGGAGTCGTCGCTCCGCTCCTCCTCCAAACAATTGTCTTCGATCGGTATAAAACCCTTACCATTCTCCATACTTAATATACTATAATTAATAAAAAAAATCATAGAAAGTGGGTGTTTTAAGAAAACAAATCCATCTAGAACAGTTAGTTAATTGTAAAGTATAATAAGTATAATTATACAAAACAAAATCAAGGCAAAATATACAAACTTAATAATAATATGACGACTCAGTTAATTGACGGCACACGTCCCACTTGACACTAAAGGTTTGGCACAGATTCCTCTTCGCTACCCGCATATAAGGACACGAGACATTTGCTATTTGTTAACCGACTTCAAAAAAGGAGAAGGTTATCAATTCGACCATATTCATTTTTTTTTATGGATGTTACCGAATATCTAAGGTGTTTATAATCTGATTTGAAAAATTCATTTTGCATTCAAAAGAGTAGAGTTTCCCATTGGTCCCATAGAAATTTGGTAAAGGTCTGGTCATCAATGTAAAAGATATTCCAGGAAATACCACAAATATCAACAGAATAAGCTCGGCAGTTAAGTTAATATGTAAATAATAATGTATAACATAAAAACAGCTGACTTCAAGGAAATCGAAATCAGATGCGTAGTTGTTTCCAATTTTTTTAAGAAATAAAGATTTTATTTCTGGCTTTTTTTGAAGGAGGTTTAATTTTTTTTTAAAAGTTTTTATTTAAAAGCATTGCTTTAAAAGGATGTAGCTGTTATATTAGTCAAGTGGGGATTTACCTTGAAAGAGCACAACATTTTTGTTTTAATTAGCCAGAAAAGGGCAGAAGTGATAAGCAGTTCTCCATCATCAAAAGACTTTAATGAGTAGTATTGTTTACCTTGGAATAGATCGACCCTAATCTATTAAGGAGGACAGTAGGTCAACGTCCTCACCTGACATGACGACTTTCTGTGGCACTTTCCCAGAACAACTCTGACAATGAGGCTATCAGCATCGTCTGCAATTTGCTTGGTGATGATTGCCGCCTCTTTCTCCATTCTAGCCAGAACGGATAAAAATCATGAGTCGCGTTATAAAGTCGCTTACCTTATGGTTCTGTCATTACCGTCGATTATTAGTACATTATTTTTGTATAGATAATTTTAGGTAAGTTTTATTATTTTGGCAGTTAAAACTTCTATTGGTGCATCAATTTAAATTTAGTTTAGAGAAAAACATTTGACTGTGCGAGATATTTTCCGAATTGATCAGTTAATGGGTTAATACTGAATAATTATACATTTTTTTATATAATTATTTGGTGTGAAGCAAACACTTACCTACTTAGTTTTACTTCCGATGTAAGTATTATTTCAAAATGTCGTAGCTTATACATATGACAAATTAATCAATTTTAAATAAACAATATTTATTATTAATAATTTTGGTTTCTGATATTTATTTATTTTTATTTATAAAAAATTAAAAACATATATTTATTAAATTTGAACAATAGATTGCAAAATCGTGAGTGCATACAACCACATGCTGTTAGAGTCGGGGAAAAGGTCTCTTTTATTGGCCTTCCACTGGGCCCAGGTAAGGGGTGACGTGAAAGACTCTTTAACAAATAGTTCACACATCACCGTATTACGGCCGAGCGTTATCAACGCACCGAGCCCGCACCGAGCACGATTAAAATATTTTATATTTTAACGGTGTCGGTGCGGTGCCAAAAGCTCTTGGTAAACACTTTCGTGTATGCTCTCAAAATACAATATATTAAAAACATTATTCTTGTGTTTTTTATTTTACTAAAATTATGTTATTAAAATTTTTAAACATTGTTTTCGCATCTAAAGATACTCAAAATATTAAAACAGACTGAAACAGTTTTCAAACGTCACTAGAAAATCGGATAAGCTACGGACAAGTGTGGTGTCTACACGGACGAGCCGTGACACTGCCTAGTTACGGCCGACACACGGATCGGGTACGGTGCGGTTATGTGTGTCCCGACCTTTAGGCGTATTGGAAAACAGAAATCCTGCCCTGGTACAAATTAAATAGTGTTCAACAAAAACTGTTTTTTAAAAAACAAAAAAATTCAGTAAAGTATAACAAAATGAAAGATTATGTTTAAGATTCCACAGACCTGCAAAAAGCGAAATTTGTACATTTGCAATTGTGTGCGAAAATGCCGATCACTTTAAAAAATTTAAATTGTTTTTTTAAGAGTAATTTTATCTAGTTTTAAGAACCAACCCAGGTTTTTATTTTGCAAAAGGTCGTCACTGTGGAGCAAAAATCAATTCGCCAAATTTTTAAACTATCGTATCAGGTCTTAAAACTGGATAAATTTACCTGTAAAAAACGTTCCCATGAGGTCTCTAGCATATTTTTAGCTATAGTATTTAAAGTTTTTAAGCAGATAGCCATTTTTGACAAAAAAATTGCAAATATTTTCAGATTTAAGTCTGCGTTTGCGAGATTTAGAGAAGAGTAGTTCTTATCTACTTTTACCTCATCATGCAAGTTGGATGTCTGATAATTCCTAAAAAAGAAATCTCGTAATGTCTTTACCTGTCCGTGATGTTGGTTGACAATGTCGGTAAGAGCTCTTTCTCCTTCTTTTCGCGGTAGTGTGGTCCTAAGAAGTGATGACTTCGGGTGATGACATTATTATTATGTAAAAAAGACTTATGCACTTAATCAGCAAATGCTGGCAATATTCACCTATCCTAAGAGTAAATGCAAATGGGATTAGGCGCCGTTAAAATCATGTACAGTAGAGACTCGTATTAGGTACTCTTAAAAGGTTAATCCACAACCTATAACCTGGATTTGCATTCAATTGGCCTTAACATCATTTGACGTATATGCAAGTAGACCAATACGCGGAAGGAATGAAGTGTAGTTGCCAGGTTTAACTTAGAAAGACTAACCGCGTATTGGTTCTATTTGCATATACGTCAAATGACGTCAATGCCAATTGAATGCAAATCCAGGTATAGTTATATTTTTTTGAGCTACTGAGAGATACAACGACAATTAGGATGATTTGACGTTCTAACTTGCTGCACAAAAAACAAAACCTATATTTTCGTATCCTCGAATTTTTTGTAAATTGGTCATGAAATTAGCTAAATACACAGTGATATTAAGAGATGACATAAAAAGTAGTGGTGTGAGGTGTAAGTAAGTCACCGTACGGAGAATCTTCGAATCTTCGAGTAACTGATGGATCGATCGAACTTCGAGACTCTTCTGTTCTAGAAGGATTGTTTTTGTGAGATCTTTGTAGATGCTTCGAGAAAGAATTAATTTTATTTATAAGGAACCGCTTTGGACGGAAGAGAATAATTGTAATTGTAAAAGCTGGCGATAGTTTAAGAAATTGTTATTAAGTTGTGTTTACCAATAAATTGTTAAGTTTGTCTGCTGTTTATCACTTCTCCTGAATCCACGAAGGAAAAATTATGACAGTATATTCTTTCTTAACGACCAAAAACAAACTCGAATAACACAATAAAATTGATTTTCGCCAATATAATTACCGAGGTGTAAAACTTTTATTTATTGATTTAGAATGAATTTTTTGGATGTACAAATCTATTTTTCTAAAATCTATTACATGATAACATATGGTGGCAAAGTTTCCTAACGGTCTGACGAATTTAATACAAAAAAGTGCAACTTAATCCATCTTATTGCACAAGTTTCGACCCTATCAATAAATAGGTAGTTATGCATCTTAGTACTACAACTTAACTTTTATTAATTTTATAATTTAAACAATAGACTTTTTCTGGTATTTTGTTTTATGAAAATACAAGTAGTTAAGTTCAATTTAAATTATCAAAAATCCTTTCAGTGGTTTTACTATAATTCTATTTATATTTTAAGCCCATACATAAAATATTTAACTGATACCTATCGATAAAAGATAAGAATTACTGTAGTATTTTATGCTATCTTAGAAGAAATGTTTTAATTAATAAATATTAAATTTGACTATTATACCTTTTAGTCAGTTTGTGGTCTAAATATGGGAACTCAAAACCACCAACTTTTTGCACACACTAACAATCTAACGCACAAACGATGATACTTTTAACTCTAATGGTGGAATGGATACTAAAATGATTAATTAAAATACAAGTAGCGTGTGAGAATGTTATCACACGGGAAATATGGGGTTTTATCGAACAAACACGCAATGAAAATAAAAAATTAATATGAAAAAATGGATTAACTGCTAAAAGAAAAATGACTACTACCACCTATATAATGGAACTGATTGACCAAAAATCTGACACTGAGGTGTAGGAAAAAGAAATATGAATTGCAGTTAGTATGAAAAATAATAAAAAAATACAGTTTTTCCTATTTTTTTCTAGAATAACCCAATTGATCAAATCTTTTTCGATAAAAATTACACAGGATTCAAACACGTTCTGCTTCAAAGCTTTTACTGAAATTAAATAATTAAAGAATTTAATTTCAACAAAACGTAAAATTCGTTCTCAAATTGCTACTTAGGTAAGCACAATTATTTGAACTGCTATAAGTAGAAGAACCAAAATAGCTTTAATATATTAATACATTATATTCAAGCTTATTGCTTTGCTGAAGATGTTGACAATCTGAGAAGCAATAGTTTATTTATACGTAATTAAGCCTAAGTTGTTATCAAATGTGTCATCCATTTGAGTGTAGTTTATTTTGAATTTCATATCAGCAGATAGTATGCTTGTACAATGCAAAGAAAGGTGTTAAGTTGTCTCTTAGTGCCTACAAAACAAGTTAAAATATCATCTACATACCGAAACCAATAAAGAAATATTATTATAGTGTATTACGTAACAAGAGTGGTAAGTAGGACATTACGTACGAGTGCGTAATTAAACGAGTAAGTAATACCTCTTACCACTCGAGTTACGTACTATGCTTTATCTACGACTCAATATTTTAATTTAAATTCTAAATATTTGACATCTCTAAAAAAATATATGACGTACGTACTGTACTGTTATCTACTCCTTTGACAGTAATACTCATTGTCACCATGTAGGGTAAGTAAGCTATAACGCACAGTTGTGCGTAATGAAACGTCATTCCAACATGACGTTTCATTACGCACAACTGTGCGTTATAGCTTACTTACCCTGCATGGTGACAATGAGTATAAATAACATTTACTGTCAAAGGAGTAGATAAATATTATTTTTTGCTGCATAAAAGTTATTTGATCAATAAATTTCATGTGTTTGATTTATAATTTGGTTGGTTTATTAGTTTATTTTGTATTTCAATAATTCCCTGAACAACCATTTATTCATTTTGACGTGTGGATACAACCGTGCGAGCGGCTAAATCAAAACCGGACACAGTTTTACTGACTTTGCGCCGCGCTAGAGGTCGTAATTCTTGTCGACAATAGACAATAAAAAAACGAATTTGTAGGTCTTAACACGTTCTACAAGTTTCATACTGGACATTTTTTCATAACTTTCACGAGCAAAAAGGGAAATAGCGAAAAACATTTTTTTCTCCCCAAATTTATGGATTTTTTGATCGATATCTCGATAACAATGATCGATAATTGAAAAATGTATAGGAACTTAATTGTAGATCGTACAAAGAGCAACAAAAAAGTATTGCATAAAAATTTTCGTATCTCAACGGGGAACCGAGTTATGATGAATTAACTGAATTTAACCCTTTTTTCAAGATGGCGGAAAACGCACAAGGTTATTTTGGTCGACAATTTGAACTTAAGTTTTTCTAGCCATCCCCCACGTAATTTTGCTTTCTCGGTTCATTTTCATTTCCAAATGTATATAATGACTGGGCTACTAGTACACTGTGCAATTCGTGAAATATTTCGGAGGTACCTGAAGCATCCCTTTCGTTAAGATTTACTTACTGTGCAGTTCATGCACGCCCTGAGAAAAGAAGATATAGATTAATCTAAGATTTGTGAACATGCTGTAAATTTTCTGAATCACGAAATAAAGTGGATTGATTTTATGCAAAAAAAATTCTATAAAAAGAAATTTAAAAGAAACAGCATACATTTTATTAAATCAAAATGAATGTATTTCCAATTTTACTTTGGATTTATCTAGATTTGAAAACGACAACCAATCCTTGGATAAAAAATTATAGAGCAAATTGTTGTCTCTTAATCCTTTTGTTGATTCTAATGGATTATTAAGATTTGGCGGCAGACTAAAGAATTCTCCTTTTGATTACGACAAGAAACACCCCATTCTTATTCCATCAAATCATTACTTTACGAAATTACTTTTCGAACACAAACACCGTGAGCTTATGCACTCTGGCCCTCAGCAACTTCTTTACTCGATACGTGAATCTCTTATTGACCCGTTCATGGGAGAAATTTAGCGCGTCGTATCGTTCACTCATGTCTTCAATGTAGAAGAGCGAAGCCAGTCTTCAATCTTCCAATAATGGGTAATCTACCTGAGCCACGTGTATCTCCTCTACTTCCATTCACGAACACCGGAGTCGGTTACGCCGGTCTGTTCACTCTTAAAGACCGCCGCGGCAGAGACTTTAAAACTTATAAGTCATACGTTTACCCATTTATCTGTTTATCAACCAAGGCAATCCATCTTGAGTTGGTCTCCGATTTGACAACAAATTCATTCATTGCTTCTCTCAGAAGATTCATTTTGAGAAGGGGTAAACCTTTGTCTATGTATTCAGATAATGGAACTAACTTTGTAGGAGCGAAAAATCACTTAAACGATCTCTCAAAATTTTTAAATTCAAATTGTGATGACATAACCACGGCTTGCACCTCTCATGATATCGCTTGGCATTTCATCCCGGCGTATTCTCCTCATTTCGGTGGGATTTGGGAGGCCGGAGTGAAATCAATGAAATCGCATTTAAAACGCGTACTTTCTAATGCTCTTCTCGTTTATGAAGACTTTCTTACTATATTGGTGCAGATAGAGTCTATACTTAATTCTAGACCCTTATCACCTCTTTCCTCAGATCCTTCTGACCTCACCTGTCTAACTCCTTCTCACTTCCTGATTGGGCGAACTTTAACCTCCATTCCAGAGCAGGACTTGCTGGATACTCCACTAAATCGCTTAAATCACTTTAAGCGCTTACAACAACTGAGACAGCACTTTTGGCGTAGATGGTCCACCGATTTTCTTTCCGAGCTACAAACTAGGCGGAAATGGAAGACGAACAAAACCAATTAAAAGATCAATGATCTCGTTCTCATCAAGGAGCCCACTTGTCCTTCTATGTTTTGGCCCTTGGAAGGAGTTATGGAGTTACATTCTGGTTCCGATGGTATCCCTAGAGTCGCCACTTTACGCACCGCCAAGGGTTTCGTCAAGCGAGCTATATCAAATTTGTGTCCTCTGATTGCAGCCGATTGTTGAAAGAGGGTTCTTTCAAGGCCGGGGGCATGTTTGCGCTACGCCCATGGACATCGCTACGCCTATGTACATTATTTCCTTGGCGACGACTGTTTTAAAAACAATGATTTATTAATTTATATATATTATTCAATATTGTCAGATACTCTCGACACATTCATTTTCAAATAACTAAATTTGTTCATTTACGTTAAGTTGTTAAGTTATTTGATGTTATAATAAAGAGAATAAAAATCCAGCGTCAAATTCATTTTCTTCATTAAGTGCGGGAAAGTATAACTTTCCGCACTTGTTAGGATAATAACTATTTTCTACAAGCATGCGTAAAACAACACTTTCCTGCACGCATTTTAATTCGGAAAATATCTCTTTCTCGCACGGAGTGCGGGAAAGTATTTTCTCCACGACCATTAATGAATGTAATAATTCTGAATTCATTTTTAATAATAGAAAGTGTTCATTCTCACTCTTGAGATAGAATATTCATTCTGAAACACTTGCTTCTTATGTGTTTTGCATGTATTTCCATTCTATAACTAGTGACGGAATAACATTCTGTAATTGCTCAACAAAAAACATAGATTGCCCTGCGAATTTCAAAACTGTCACTCAGTTTGTCAGTGCGACGTTCTAATTGTTTTGCTACATATTTCAATTTAAATAAACAGAATTATTACCTGGTCGTAGAGAAAATACAGTCTGTTACACGGTTAGAATATACTATTCTCCACGACCATTAATGAATGTAATAATTCCGACTTCATTTTTAATAATAGAAAGTGTTCATTCTCACTCTTGAGATAGAATATTCATTCTGAAACACTTGCTTCTTATGTGTTTTGCATGTATTTCCATTCTATAACTAGTGACGAAATAACATTCTGTAATTGCTCAACAAAAAACATGGATTGCCCTGCGAATTTTAAAACTGTCACTCAGTTTGTCAGTGTGACGTTCTAATTGTTTTGCTACATATTTCAATTTTAATAAACAGAATTATTACATGGTCGTGGAGAAAATACAGTCTGTTACACGGTTAGAATGAAAATTCGATAACTCGTGGTTCCTCTCGCTCGCTACGCTCGCGTTCGGAATTCTCCACTCGTATCGAATTTTCATTCTAACCTTGTTACAGAATATACTATTCCCGCACGGCGTGCGGGAAAGAATTTTTCCCCCACGCATTTTTTTTTATTAATTAGAGATGTTTGCCGATAACCTTTTTGACAAATTATTGTATTATTATCTTTATCTTGTTGGACTACATACAAATAGTAAAAAAAATTAAGATTAGTTTACATGAAAATGGGGATTTTTAAAATGTTTGTTTTTAAATTTTTTTTTAAAAATCATAATTTATTAAATCACTCCTGTAAACCTGACTCAAAGCAACAACAAACTCACCTGTTTAAGTAGGGTTGCTATAGCTACAGTCGTGTATTTATTGACACTATAAAAGATTTAATTGTCACAATTGCATCTTTTCAAATATCTAAATAATTTTCGAGGTGATTTTGCTTGTAGAAAAAATATTGATCCTAACTCTTGCGGAAATTAACTTTCCGCACTTGTTAGGATAATAACTATTTAATTTTTGTTAGTCATTTTCAGCTTTGAAAAAACTACCCTATACAAACTTTACATAACCATCAAGATAAATAAGCAAAGGTCATTTTCCACACATTGATTTATTATTTTATTATTTTCATTTTAGTGGCAAAAGTTCCCCAATAAAAGAAGTAAATATAAACAAACAATATTTCTATTAATACTTATGAGAACCAATAATACAAAACACATTTTACCAAAACTTTTCTCTTTTACTTCAACGTCATTTTTTGAAAACTTCTACAAACGTGGACGAATTGCCTCTTATTTATTCATAAAGTTCAATTGATTGTCGTAAATACTGGATTTCTGTGATTATTTCAAGCAGGTAGTAAGTACGGATTTTAAATAGTTTATTAAACAAACTAACACGTATTTTACACGCTACTCAAAGCAATATACATAATATAAAAGCAACAAATAAATAGATAAAATTTATTATATTGGTATTACCTAAATCTAGAATTTTTGCGTGAATGAGTTCATGAGTTTATTCAAGGTTACTAGTTTATATCTAAGTTTGTAATTTCGTCAATCATATCATCCAACTTTCGAAATAAATTTTTGTCAACTATTATTGTGAAGTTAGGGGTACCACTAAAATTTTATTTTCATCCTAGAACTTAGTAGTTAAAATTTTATCTTTAGGTTTTTTATACTATTACGCAGGTCTTATAGTCGAGAAGATTACCTTGGCCATTTTAAAAAGTAAAATATCTTAAGATGGTTTTCGTCAAGTGAGTTTAGTAAAATATCTACCTTCCTGTTGCAAAGTTTGTCGTTTTCTGGATTAATTAAATAATTAACTTAGGTTGCGAGTCCACAAGGGTTGATATTATTTTAGAATCTAACATTTTACTTTGAATTAGCTGTCTAGGCTATTGCAATTTTTTATTTTTATTCCACCATCGGGTTAAAAACCTGTTCTTAAAAGAAATAATTTACTCGTAACTCAACGATGTTTTAGACTTTAGCTAAATATCAGATGATTATTGTAACTTATTGTAATTTATTCTAATTTTTCCGATTTGTGTCGTTTCTCACATTGGGCTAGTCCAGATTTGTCAAGAATATTCCAAGTACACCTTTATAGCAGAAAATTCAAAGTTCACATTACAACCAGAAGACCAAAGTTCACATTTATAATCGGAAAGCCAAGTTCACCGTTAATTGAAAATCCAAGGTTTATCTTTATAACTATAATCAAAAGTTCAGATTTAAGTGATAAAAAATCCATTTGACTACTTCTGGAAAACGATATATCCGGTTATTAACCACTTCTACAGGACTTCTGCCGTGGACACACTTTCTGATTCAAAGAACAGTAAAAAAATAAGAGTATTTTTTGTATGTTTTAGGTACTGACCATGATTCTTCCTATATATTTTATATTTAATTACAAAAAATTAATGATCGTAAACTGAGGTTTGAGTTTTATTTGTGCAGTTTTTACTTGACGATGCAAATTTGGCGCACAACGAAAAAATATTGAAACACTTATGGGGACTTTAACACAATTTATTCATAAAATTGTTAAGATACACAGAACTCTGCTGGATAACGTCTAAACTGATTGACAATACAATGAACTATTCTAAACTTTTGAACTCCCCTTAACTGCCCATACATCCCCTTATATAGTACAAATGGACATTCTAAAATGTACGCGAAACATAAATCGAACTCAATCGGTACACACTAGAAAGAGGAAAAACATTCTCGAATAAAGTAGAAACAATCTTTCATGTAAAGGTCCTTTCCTTATTCGTATATTCCGTTACAATATTAATAAATTCAGTGCCGGGCACGTTACACTACAAAGTAGACAACAAACAAATTAAGCTTATTGCCAGATTTCTCGACATTTTTTAGTATTAATATTTTATTGTTTCAAATCCAATGAAACACTATTACGACGTCCGAGCAAAAGAAACCTGCTACAGATAGGGTGATCTCATCTGGTTGTACAACCCTCGGAAAAAAAAAGGTCTGTGTCCGAAACTACAAAAGAATTGAAAAAGCCCGTACGTCGTAAAGAAGAAGATTAATGATGTAGTTTATCGAAATACCAATACTACCAGAGGAAAACCACTATAGTCGAGCCGTTCAAAAGATGGAATGATCGCGTGAACGGCACGCACTCTTTGAATATTATTCTCCCCAACCAACGTCACAAGTCCGATTTACACCACTCAACAAAAAAGTACCCACCCTCGATGCCTACAGTTTATATTATCTCTAGTATGAGTACAGTGTAAACAGGCCCTTGTTATTTCAGTTTAGAAGGCGTGACATCGTAGGATTACGCCGGCCAGTCACCGATCACGCGTCCTTGAATTCCATCTTTTGAACGGATCGAGTATAGAAGAGTCGATTTCGACCGACTTTACCCTTCGACGTAGACGACCGCAATCGACATTCATTAAAGAGGCGCTTAAAGTAACGATTGTATTATCAAGATCGTGGCCATCATTCTCACAACTCTAACCACATATAGCTGTCATCAACTGATCGAGAATTACTGGAATATTCTATAGAGTTAAAATGACAATCTGATCAATAACAATATCCCTCTATAACAACAAAAACGATACAAACAAAAACCTATCTATACAAAAATCACAAAGCTAGCAATCGATTATTTCAGGGCGAATTACATTCCCAAAAATTCACTGGAAGGAATGTGTAGCCGAAGAAAGATTCATATCAATTTGTCCCTTTGATTTGCCAAACCAAATTACCTTTTTGTACGAAATTTTTCTTCATCATCAGTTGCGAAGCTTTAAATTCAAAATATTTTAATTTTAACCTCTTTTATACCATGATATCATATTTGATACAAACCTTTAATAATTATATTTTTAACACAAAAATGTGTTATTTCTGTCAAAATGTAATCTAGTCCTACTTACAATGACATCTACTAGAATATATGGAACTAACACTCAGGATATTGTACTACTAAAAATCCAAAAATGACATTTTATTTCCATCAGCTGAAAAGCAACAAGTGTCTGTGCTATTCCCCGAATATTCAGGTGATAACTTGAAAGAAAGGTATGTTTTCATAAATCAAAAATTTTTATAGTATTTTTTAATAAATCTGATTTGTGTAACATCTGTTTTTCTGTTTGTATCATATTTGAAACAACAGATTACAAAGGTTGTACGGCTGTTTTCCCGCCAGTCTCAAATACGATACAACGGGTTATGAATCAACTACAGGGAGACCCTACTCAAACTCTAGTGACACAAAATATAAAGGGTGGCTGTTTTTTGATGTGAAACATCTATAGCCGCACGTGAATCAGATTTCTCGCGTGGCGACGGTGACGTATGATTCGTATGACGTAAAAAACCTAACGCATCGATAATATATAATAAAGAGATGTACTGATACCTTATATGAAATTGGTCTCATGTTTTGAGCGACGCCGACGGTGGCGCGCCAACAATAGGGGGAAGAAGCTCATCGATTTAAAAATTTGGCGGGACAGGGTATGAATTGTTTCATAAAAACCTAACTCGATTCCGCCTACTATCTATTCTATATATATAAAAATGTTTGTTTGTATAGGCAACATAATATACCGAATAAATACAAATTATTAGATGAATGCTTATACAGGATAAGTTGTTAATAATATCGAGGTTTGAGGTATAAAATTCATGCAGGTTGAAATGGCATTTATATTAAATTTTTCACAAAAAATAAAAAATATCCTTTATAAGTATTGTTATTAAAAGAATCGTTGACATTGACAGTTGATATTTGACAGCTGACAGATAATATTTTACATGTGACAGTAGAGATTTGACATTTCAAATTTGGCATTTGACAGTTGAAACTTGACAGTTGACATTTGATAGTTGCTATTTGACAGTTGACATTTGACATTTGACAGTTGACATTTGACAGTTGACATTTGACAGTTGACATTTGACACTTGGCATTTGACAGTTAATATTTGACATTTGACAGTAGACTTTTGTCAATTGACAGTTGCCATTTGACAGTTGACTTTTTTCAATTGACAGTGCAATTTTTTTTATAAATGATTATTAAATCGGTCGTGCATAAAAGTTTGTATGTATTTCGGGCGTAAACAGCGTTTATGGACCTTACGTGTTAATAACCCTCGCCCAGGGCCGAGCCGTCCATATGGGCAAGTCGGGCGGCGCCCGACGGCGCCCAGGTGACAGAGGCGCCGGAGGCGCCGCTCTGAGATTTTAGACCGGATAAAAGCTGCAAATGTGGTAGTAGCAAAAAAAATGTTTTTATGTTTTAGATTTTTTTTGTGAGAGTAATTATTTTAAACTCAATTTAAAATTACATAAAAAATAAATTTAGCAACCCCCTATCATTTTTACAATTTTTCATCTCAGTAGTTTGTCAGTATTTTGCAATTTAGATGAATGCAAATGCGGCAAATACATTTTAATTATATCATTGATATCATAGGAATTATTCAAAGGCGATCTTTGAAAGCGTTATTGCCCTTCAATAAAATAAAGTCCAATAAAAAATTTTATAAATACTGACAAAATGCAAAACAAGTTTTTGAGTTTAGCGGGCAGATGACGAGCAGATGACCAAAAAAGAATTATCAGTTATCGAAAGTGAGTGGCATGGTGCAATGGTAAAAAGCGTTATTGCCCTTCAATAAAATAAAGTCCAATAAAATAAAACATTTTATAAATACTGACAAAATGCAAAACAATTTTTTGAGTTTAGCGAGCAGATGACCAAAAAGAATTCTTAGTTACCGAAAGTGAGTGCATGGTGCAATATCGAGACTTGTTTTAGTTCAGTATTTGTGTTTTTGCGATACTTAATAATTGTGAATATTGTGATGAGTGATAAAAAAAAGAAATTGTCTGGCTACCAGAATTTAATAAAAAAACGCAAACGAGAGGAAGAACGTGATAAGAATGCCACAAAAATACAGCAATATTTTGTGTATTCACCGTCCACATCAAAACAATCGCTAGGTGTCGAGGAAGAGATTTGCGAAAGTAAGGAATTAAAAAACATTTCCAGTGGTATGTGCTTTTTTTAAAGATATGTATATATTTTTAAAAGCTATAAAAAATTCAGCATTTTATTTAAATTTTAAATAAATATATCAATGCATTTGGTACCTACAGTGGGCGATATTTACTCATTTGTGTGTTTTTATTTTATTTTAAGATGATGCGCCTAAAGAATTGCCTGGACCTGCGCTTGATGCACCGCCGCCACCAAAAGAAAGATCAACACCAGCACCAGCTTTTCCCAAAGATGATCCTGGACTTTGGCCAGAAGTTTTGACTGCAAACATTGTTGAATATTTACTAGAAACCCCGATTACGCAAGTAAAAAATTATAATTTTCCGCGTGATTCTTCGGGACGAAAATTTTCAGATTTTTATTATTAAAGACATTTAAGAAATGGTGAAAAGTTTCATAGAAAGTGGTTGCTTTATTCTGTATCAAAAAATGCAGTTTTTTGTTTATGCTGCAAATTATTCGATTCGAAAAACAAATCTCCATTTTGCAACGGAACAAACGATTGGAAACATTTGGCGGAATCTTGCAGTAAACACGAAAAAAGTACTGCTCATTTTAATAATTATAAAAAGTGCACAAATTTAAGTCAATCATTAAAAACTAAAACTACAATTGATGGTATTAATCAAAAAAATATAGAAATAGAAAAACAGCGGTGGTACGACGTTATTAAAAGAATAATATGTGTTATACAATTTTTAGCTACACAAAATATTGCTTTTCGTGGCCAAAGTCAAACATTGTTCGACCGCAATAATGGCAATTTTTTAAAATGTATTGAAATGCTTGGAAATTTTGATTCAATAATGATGGATCATATACAGCGTGCAATAAATTCGGAAAAAATGCCGACTTATCTTGGAGATAAAATCCAAAACGAAATAATTTTAATATTAAGTGACCGAATTAAAAATGTTATATTGAATTTATGTCGAAATAATAAATATTTTGCAATTATATTAGATTGCACTCCTGATGTATCACACGTAGAACAAATAAGTATAATTATTAGATTTGTTAATTTTAATGAGGAAGAAAAAATATTAGAAATAAAAGAGCATTTTATAGCTTTTTGTCCGATTATAGACACAACCGGCGCTGGCTTAACAGATTTTATTATTAATAAATTTACTGAATTAAATTTGGATATAAACAATTTAAGGGGATAGGGCTATGACAATGGTTCAAATATGCGGGGTAAAAACAACGGTCTGCAAAAAAGACTATTAGATATAAATTCTCGCGCTTTTTTTGTACCTTGTGCTAGCCATAGTTTAAATTTGGTAGTAAACGACGCTGCCAGTCTCAATTATCACACAACTGGATTTTTTAATCTTATTCAAGAATTGTTCAAATATTTTTCATCTTCAACAAAAAGATGGGCTTTATTAAAAAAATATTTATCAAATTTTACTTTAAAACCATTGTCCGAAACAAGATGGTCAAGTCGCATCGATGCAATTAAACCGCTAGTTACCAATTTACCAGAAATATACGATGCTTTATTTGATATTTCAAATAACAATTTATTTGATCAAAAATCAAATTATGATGCCAAATGTTTAGCAGAAAAAATTTGTTCATTTACATTCATTTGCTCGCTAAAAGTTTGGCATATAGTTTTAAGTAAAATAAATTTTGTTAGTAAAATTCTACAATCTACTGATCAAAATGTCCAAGTAGCTTTAGCTTCTTTATCAGATTTAAAAAAGTTTTTAACCGATATGCGAACTGACGAAAATTTTGAATTGTTAATTATAAGTGATGCCATAAAAGTTGCTGAAAAATTAGGAATAGAAAATAAATTTGAAAATTGTAGACCTTTAAGACGTCGTAAAACTCAAAAAAATTTTGATTATGAGCAAGCAGATGAACAAATAAATGATCCAAAAACTTTGTTTAGGATAAATGTTTATTTTTATATTTTAGATCAAGCCTTGTCCTCTGTGGATGAAAGATTTAATTTATTAAATAATCATCATAACGTTTTTAATTTTTTATTTAAATTAAGTGAAGACCAAGAAAATAGTGCACTAAAAAGTAGCTGCAATTGTTTAGAAAAAAAAACTATCAACAAATGGTTCAGCCGATATTGACGGAGACGATTGATATGACGAAATTAAATTTTTTAATTTCCAATTCAAAATTTTTGATAACAATATAAAAAAGATTTTAGAGTTTATTTATAAAAATAATTTAACATCCGTGTGTCCCAATATTACAATTTGTTTACGAATTTTATTAACAATGCCAGTGAGCGTAGCCGGCGCAGAAAGGTCTTTTTCTAAATTAAAATTAATAAAAAATTACCTGCGCTCTACAATGAGCCAAGATAGAGTAACATCTTTAGCGACAATATCAATAGAAGAAGAAATATTAAAACAATGTGATATACACGATATAATCAAGGACTTTGCAAGCAGAAAAGCAAGAAAAGTTGAAATAATATAACATGTAAATACTTATGTATATTTAACGTTTTTGACAATTCTTGCTTTTCTGTTTGCAATGCAAAATGTACCTAAATTATGTATAGACCTAATATAAAATTAGTAAGTTTGTTAATTTAATCTAATCTATTATGTATAAATATATGTATATTATTTTTTCCATCAATTAAAAAGTTTGTTCAGTAAAGTATATTTGTTAAAATTTATTTTTTGTTTTATTTTTTAAAGTAGTTGCATGACATCCTTATTTAGAAAAATCAGAATTTTTTTATTTATGGCTGTAATTAAATGTCTATATAAATTAAACAAATTTTAAGAAAGGCGCTTCGTAAGGTTTGCCCGACGGCGCTGGTAGGGGTCGGCTCGGCACTGCCCTCGCCTGCGGCTCGGGCTCTTATTTACACGTTGCGGTCCATAAACGCCTGTGAATTTAACTCTGATGACAAATTTATTGCAAATTTCCTACAAGAAATAGATATTTAATTATTTTTAGCTACATTTGTTTCAGTAAAAAAAATTACCGACAAAAAGTGCAAAAATGCCATGTTATTTAAATTGGAAATGTCTTATGATTTAGGCACGGGTTAATGTCGATGTTTCACATCTGCCAGGCGTCCCGTGACGGCTCACATTTTTTTTATTAGAGAATAACTACTCCTCAGGCTATACGCTGAACCAGGCATTGAATTATATCTAGAGAAAAAAAATTGGTGATTCAATATAAACGATTCGTAATTTTTTACCGATGAATAAAAGACGAAAGGCTACTCCAGTTCCGCCTTACGATAGCGACGACAGTTACCTTGAGGATAGTGACTCTGATTATGATCCAGAACCTGAATTATCTGAATCATCTAGTAATGAAACTGAAGGAGAAAATGAGGATGAATATATTGAAAACTTAACCAATATAGGAGATAAACAAATTAAAAATAAATAAAGCAAGCAGCAAAAGGAGGCAAAGATAACATACGAATGGAAACAAATAAAGGAGGAAGATAGTCCCAGAGACACACCGGTTTGGTTAGATAAATTAGATGAAGAAAGAGAAGTTGAAACACCTATTACTTATTTTGAGGAAATGTTTGATGCTGAAATGATAAAGAATCTTGTGGAACAATCAAATTTATATGCCATCCAAAAAAATCCAGAAAAAAGTTTATCTGTTAAAATAACTGAGATGAAGCAGTTTTTAGGTATATGCTTGTACATGTCTATTTTTAGTTTGCCACGAACCCATATGTACTGGGCTCAAGCAACAAGGGTGGCCCAAATTGCTGATATAATGAGTAGGAACAGATTTCAGCAAATAAAAATGAATCTTCATATGAATGACAATTCTAAAATTGATCGAAATAATTTAGATCGTCTTTTTAAAATACGACCTTTGATGGAATCCTTACTAAAAAATATCAGAGCTATACCAATGCAACAATTTTTATGTGTTGATGAACAGATTGTATCCTTCAAGGGAAAATCTCATCTTCGGCAATACAACCCCAAAAAACCACATAAGTGGGGATATAAAATTTATGTACTATGTGATGCTACCGGTTTGATCCATAACTTTGAAATTTACACTGGAAAATCAGAACCCAATCCTAATTTTCCGGACATCGGAGTGAGTTCAAATGCCGTCCTAAATATGATTCAGTTTGTTCCTCCCAATAAAAATTATCTACTGTTTTTTGATAATTGGTTCTCTTCGCCAGAATTATTTGTTCAACTTCACAAATTAGGAATTTTTGGTCTAAGTACAATTCAAATAAAGAGATTTCCTAGTCTTTCTTTTACAGATGACAAAGACATGAAAAAAAAGGGACGTGGTTTCTGTGAAGAAAAGCAGGCAACAACAAGAGGTGTTGAACTAAGAGCTGTAAAGTGGATGGACAATAAACCTGTCGTGTCGGTATCCTCTTTTTCTTCTGCTTACCCTACAAAGGAAATAAAAAGGTTTGACAAGAAAACGAAAAGTTACATCTCCATTAGTTGCCCAAATATTGTGACAACATATAATAAATTTATGGGAGGAGTGGACCTAGTAGATGGTTTGTTATCTTATTATAGAATTCAAATCAGATCAAAAAAATATTATCTTCGACTATTTTTCCATTTTCTGGATGTTGCTGTTGTCAATAGCTGGTTACGTTATAAGAGAGACTGCAAAGCACATAATTTTAAAAAACAAGAAGTCATGGACCTTCTTTCCTTCAAATCAATTATTGCTGACATTTTGTGCAATGTAGATCATAATCCTTTAAAACGTGGTAGACCTAGCAGCTACATTGAAAAGGCGTTAGCAGCAAAGAAAAAGAAAGGTCCAACAAAACCTTTACCAGAGATGGAAATAAGAAGAGATGGTATTGGCCACTTCCCGGATGTAAAAGAGGAACGTCAAAGATGCAAGAAACCAGGATGTTCATTACTTACATCAGGTCAGTGCATGAAATGTAATATTTTTTTATGTCTAAATAAAACTAGGAATTGTTTCGTTGATATGCATAGATGAAAAAAAGGAATTGTTTTACTTTTTTAAATATTCACTTTCTGTTAAAACTAATATATCCGTCCCTTATTTACCATTGTATCAAGAGAGATACATAGAAATTTGTTTTTAATTATAATAAAAAAAAAGTATTTTTATGAAAAATTGTTTTTTTTTTAGACTTAACTTAACTGTATTTGGAACCTAAATTTTTTTTCCGTTTATTATTGACTATGTGGTATATAAGAGGTTAACACAATACACTACCTCACATTGATCACAATTCATTCATTTTTTTAAACTTCCATAAACTAATAAACTAAATATATAAATAAATTTGTTATCTTCTCCAATATCAATATTTTTTTTTCTATCAAATTTACCCATTTTTAATTATCTATCTTTTTCATACCTTTATTTTAACTTATTCTGTTCTATTTTGACTCACTTATTTTCATAATGAATTTTCCTACTCTCTCCATTTAACATATCATTGTGTCTACTTCTAAGATCCCTATTATTCAATTTTTTATGCCAAATATCATATTTGCCAATTCTAATCCTTTTTTTTTAATTCATTCTGTCTTCCGAATATTTCCCAAAATATTTTTTTTTAATAAATTTGGATTCCTTTTCCTTTCCTGATATTTCCCTATATATATATATATATATATATATATATATATATATATATATATATATATATATATATATACTAGCTGACCCGGCCACGCGTTGCTATGGCTAAGGTTTTTGTTATACTTATTACATTGTAGTAATCTATTTAAGAGGAACAGTAGTAGAACATCAGTCATGGGGACCACCATGCTTGTTTACATAGATGCCATTTGTAAAAAATATGGCGACCTCCATGACAGATTTTCTACCACTGCAACCCCTTAATACAATGAAATTATTATTTACGAATGAAGACGGAAACGTTAAAGCTGGTATAAAAATTCACTGGATTGATATTAAGCAAAAATCAATACAAAAGAATTTTAAAATTTATTATTATTTTTATTGAAGTTTATAACAAATGAGTATATTACTGTCACGCCTGGAGAGATTTGAGAGAATGTGCCTTAGTGTTATAGGATAAGGAGTAGCTTACTAAAGGCACTCCCGGCCAGGTATCCTGCTGAAGGCAGAAAACTAACCAAGGGTAAGATGAGATAAACAACAGGAAACAAACAACAAATATATTAACGAATAAATAAGCAATAAGAATGAGTGATAAACATTAAGAATAGGGAGTCTTACCAAATAAATTACATGGTGGCATGTCACACTTACTCACGAAAATACGTCAAGAGTCACAATTGCCCAGACCCCAGGGTCTGTTTTAGGGACACCCCAAAGGGTGTCTGACCTCAACAACCTGCTTTTAAAGTCAATTCATATTCTACGTGAGAATCAAAATTAAACTATTTAAACACGTGCCAAGATCTAAAGTAATGACTTTGACCTGGTAAAATGTAATACATAACAATACAATAAAATATAAATTAATAAATTAATATGTAGGGCAAATCTACCCTATCACTTATGTGGCATTACAAAGTAAATAACATGTAACACTTTAACTTATGCATGAATGAGGTAGGTAGGGCAGATAGTCTTAAATCTTTAACAATAATACTTATTATTTTAAATTATAGGTAATTACTTTTATTTTCAATTTAATTTAGCACTAATCGGAACACAATATTTTTGGTTAACCTGTCTTTAGCTAACACAAACAGATTCGACGGTTTCCCTACACGTGAACATGCAATATATAGTTGCCCAGTTTCAAAGCACATGCCACAACTTTTTATGTTAAAACTTTTCAATAATTAAAACTGAATTTAAGTGTCATCTCAACAATGAACAGCATCCTTGATATTGCAAAAATATTAAGTCATGCAACGCTGTGATTGATCATAGAGAGGATTGTTTCCTTGTTAACTAAATCAAGGGTAGTTGTATCTAAAAACTTTCTAAAATAGTTTATTTTTATAATTCACGTTCACAAAGTTTCTATTTCGACACTAAAAACAGTATCGAAATAGATTCATTGTAACACTGTTTTTGGTAACTTTTTGTTTTACACAATTGGTTGCACTGCACTGATTTTCAACGAAAGAGTTCAGGTAGTAAATCAACAAGTATGTTGTAGTAAATTATTAACTACATTATCAGCGTTATTGCTAAATTCGGAATATTTTATACAAATTTGACAAACATTCTAATTTAAAATCATTAAAACTGACAAGTGTCAAAACTGTCAAGATTGCCAACATAAATAAATATTTCGAAAAACACTCATTTTACTTTTTTTTATACTTTTAAAAGTTCATTTTAAAAAATAGTATGTAACACTCGAGTTACAATGACGGTTTGTAGTACTCGTTCTTTGCGAAACTCACCGCTTCGCGGTTCGTTTCACAAACTGAACTCGTACTACGAAACCTCTGTCATTGTAACACTTGTATTACAATATACTATTTATTAACAGTTAAATTAAAATAATAATTACTGTTTTCACATGTAAAAACAAAAAAAAAAAAAAATTCCCTCTGGCGTAATCGATCCCATTACCATAACCCAACCGAAATGTCATAATCGCCGCTGATCCAAATTAGCTACCAAGACTTTACATGAAAACTTTCAAAATGATAATGTCATATTTAATATAGTAACAATTCAATAAACAAATAATTTACAATAAAATAATATTGCGACTATAAATGAAAGCTATCCTATTTTTCAAGTTGAATCAAACTGCACACGGTTTGCAAATTTGATTAAAATCGGTTAAGTAGTTTGGGAGTCCATTGCGGACAAACAACGTGACACGTAATTTATATATATTAAGATATATATATATATATATATATATATATATATATATATATATAGAGTGAAGGTAGTAACGGGTTACTAGTAAATAATAGATTCTTGAGGTTAACTTGGGAATAACCCTTTTTTAAAATAAGGAAGCAAAAGAAAACAGGTGCTTCAATGCGAGTGTCTTTATTCTTTAGTCAAGCTTTCGCCAACTAACGTATGGCTTCATCAGAACTTGCTACAATTGAGAAACAAACTTACAATAGAATATAGTTATTAATTTTTAATTTAATCTTACCAAAAATATGACACAATACTTAAAAGTATGAAGGAACAGGAATAAACATTTTGAAATTGATTTCAAACTCGTAATTACAGTTAAGAGTTGTTAAGAAACTAAAAACCACGTTTCTTTGAAATTAGAAAAATCTAGAAGAAACCAGTAAGTCAACTGTCAGACCGGCGTCGTTTACTCATATGACATTTAATCTTCTGTTTTAGATGTAGAAAAACAAGGTACCTGAATAAGTACTTCATTAAAATCAATTTAAAATTTGGCATCTCCATAATCTATAATGTTTATTATTGTTCCAATTAAGAATTACCTTATATTAGATAGTATTATGTAAATTTACAAACATAAAGTATTGGAAAATGAGTTTTTTTTTCTAATCAACATTATAAACAAAAACAGTGGCTATGTTACCTCAATTAGCAAAGACTAGATAAGTATAAAAACAGAATCCTATTTTAGGTTATGCTTTTATTGTTATTAAATTGTTTTGAGATAACTTGTCATTTTTACAGTTGTTATGTTAGTTTGTTTACAATAGATTTGTTTTTGATGATATAATAATTACAAAAATATGGAGATACATGTTAGGTAAGTACTAAAATAAACGTTGTTTGTAATTACACATTAAGAATTATTGTTAATTTAAAGATTGAATATGGAAAACCAGACGAACATTTTGCAACAAATACTAGTTATTATTATTGACAGGAGGAAACACAAATTAAGAAACTCTCTCATAAGATTGTGGAAGCCTTTTAATTTTGGTGTAGTTTTGTTTAATGTGGCAAAATCTATATTGGTCAGACATGTCAACGTCTCCAAAAGAGATTGGCCCTTCACAAAAGTGATTGTAAACACAAACCTTTGTCGACGAGTCTTAGTATACATGTCAATGACAATGACCACCGTGTATTGTATAACGAGGCTGTTATCCTCGATAAGGCAACTAAAGACTCGCATCGAAAAATTCTTGAAATGTGTTACATTAATAATTGCTCCAACGCCTTAAATCATAAAAAAGATGTGGATGGATTAAGTTCTATTTATACTTACTTACTTAAACAAAACTACACCAAAATTAAAAGGCTTCCACAATCTTATGAGAGAGTTTCTTAATTTGTGTTTCCTCCTGTCAATAATAATAACTAGTATTTGTTGCAAAATGTTCGTCTGGTTTTCCATATTCAATCTTTAAATTAACAATAATTCTTAATGTGTAATTACAAACAACGTTTATTTTAGTACTTACCTAACATGTATCTCCATATTTTTGTAATTATTATATCATCAAAAACAAATCTATTGTAAACAAACTAACATAACAACTGTAAAAATGACAAGTTATCTCAAAACAATTTAATAACAATAAAAGCATAACCTAAAATAGGATTCTGTTTTTATACTTATCTAGTCTTTGCTAATTGAGGTAACATAGCCACTGTTTTTGTTTATAATGTTGATTAGAAAAAAAAACTCATTTTCCAATACTTTATGTTTGTAAATTTACATAATACTATCTAATATAAGGTAATTCTTAATTGGAACAATAATAAACATTATAGATTATGGAGATGCCAAATTTTAAATTGATTTTAATGAAGTACTTATTCAGGTACCTTGTTTTTCTACATCTAAAACAGAAGATTAAATGTCATATGAGTAAACGACGCCGGTCTGACAGTTGACTTACTGGTTTCTTCTAGATTTTTCTAATTTCAAAGAAACGTGGTTTTTAGTTTCTTAACAACTCTTAACTGTAATTACGAGTTTGAAATCAATTTCAAAATGTTTATTCCTGTTCCTTCATACTTTTAAGTATTGTGTCATATTTTTGGTAAGATTAAATTAAAAATTAATAACTATATTCTATTGTAAGTTTGTTTCTCAATTGTAGCAAGTTCTGATGAAGCCATACGTTAGTTGGCGAAAGCTTGACTAAAGAATAAAGACACTCGCATTGAAGCACCTGTTTTCTTTTGCTTCCTTATTTTAAAAAAGGGTTATTCCCAAGTTAACCTCAAGAATCTATATATATATATATATATATATAGATGATATAAGTTACTATGCTATATCAAATAGTACATATAAAGAAAATTAATGGAAATAGAGAAAGGAAAATATTCTTATTCCAAGGCAGAGTGCAAATGCAGTAAATTTGGTAAAGTAGTAGGAGAGGGTAGTGAGAGTAGTGATGGTGGAGAGATTGAGGTTGAGAGAGTAGATGTACAAGTACATGCAGAGAGAATGTTAGGTGCAGGAGATTATAGAGCTGAGGAGTTGATTCAAACTGTACAACAGGAAGGAGCAGAGACGCCAGAGACCAGAGAAGATGATAATTTGGTAGAAATAGGAGAAGAGCAGGATCAAACAATAATAGAGAAGGGAAATGAAACATCTGATGGTGTAAACAAAGAAGAAGAACAAGTGGTACAAGAAAGACCAAGAGAAGAAAGTCAATCTGATATGGACAGGTTTTTACAAATTATTATGATGAGATTTTATCAACAAAAAGAAGACAATGTGAAAATGAGGGAAGAGATAAAAAAAGACAATGTGAAGATGAGGGAGGATATTAAAAAAGATATAAAAGAGAACAATAAAAAGTTGGATGAAATTAAAGAAGATAATGATATATTTAAAAAAGAAATTAGTAGTATTAAAGAAGATAATTTGAAGATAAGAGAAGAAGTTAAGATGATTAAAAAAGATTGTGAAAAGAAAATCGAACAGCAAAACAAGAAATTAAGGACGGAAATACAGGATACAGGGATTAAAATTAGGGGGGAAATTGAAAAAGGTATGGAAATTAAAATAAAAGAAGTAGAAAAATCAATCAAAGAAAATCTACCAGAAGAAATTGAACAGGAAGTCAATAAACAAACTGAAGTTTTAAAAAAAGAAATAGGAAAAATACGGTTACAGGAACAAATTGAAAGTAAATTTAGGAAAAGAATTCGAAAAATTAGAAGGAGAAGTTGAGAAGCAAAAAGGAGTTTGTAGTAAAAATTATGAATTAACAGGTGAGAAATTAAGTAAAGAAATGGAGGAGATGCAAAAGAAGTTGCAAGAGGTATTAGATACTAATATAAGAGGAAATACATTGGGAGTTCTTCCTAATATTATGTCGAATTACAATAATTCTGGAATTAAATTTGATGGTAATATAAATCATATACATCCAAAGGTATTTGTAAATATTATCAAAAGTAAAATCAAATATACAAATGACTTCACTGAACAAAAATTATTGATTAGGAACATGTTAACTGGACATCCATTACTATGGTTTTGTAATAAGGAAAACCATATTTTTTCAATAAGTGATTTTGAGGAACAATTTTGTAAATATTTTTGGGGGGAGATTCAACAAGCTACATTTAGGGAAAAATTATATTTCGGGAAATATGATTATAGTAAGGGAAGAAATTATAACAATTATGCGATGCAATTATACAACAATGCTCAATACCTGGAACCGAAGATGAGGGAAAAAGAAATAGTCTTGTATGTGGCTAGACAATACAATCATGAGGTTACAGAAACAATAGCTTCACATAATATTAAAACCATGGAAAATTTGTCCAATTATCTACAGAGATTAGAAAGAAGTTTGATGAGTGAGAACAGAAATAATGGGAATGAAAGAGGTAATGAAAGGAATCGATATGAAAATAGAAATAATGGGGTTAATAGATTTAATGATAGAAATAGGGATGAAAATAGAAATAATGACAATGATAGATTCAATAATAGGAATAGAGAATTTAATAGGGGATATAGTAATTTTAATAGGAATGATACGAGGGGAAATGTATATAGAAATGATTATAGGAATAATAGGAATTGGGAGAATAGAAATTTGGATAGGAGAAATAGGGAATTTTCAAATAATAATAATTATGATAGGAATATAGGACCAGGTGATAGGTGGAACAGAAATAATAATAATAGTGGTAGAAATTATGATAATCGTAATGTAGCAAATCGGGATAATGAATTGAGAGATAGAGGTGAAAATAATAGACAGGTGAATGTTGTGAATGCAAGTCAGGGTGATGTGACTGGTCAAGGTCAGGAGCAGCACGGGGATTTTGCGTAAGTCGCTTCCACGTGCATAATATCATCTACTCTTCTAGGTATGAACATCCTAGGGAATTCATTGTGAATGAAATAAAAATCAATGAACTAAGAAGGTTAATTTTTATAGAGGGGGTTTTTCAAAATATTAAATGTAAAATTATGATTGATACTGGTTCAGAGGTTACTTTAATTAGTCAAAGAGTGGTTTCACAAATCAAACAAGATGATATTATGATGATAAAAACAAATAAATTATCATTAGTGGGAGCGAATAATAAGAAATTATATGAAACAAATAATATGGTTATGGGGGAAATTTTAATAGGTGTAAAAAATTATAAAATTCAGATGTTATTGATCCAAAATTTGAACTATGATATTATATTGGGTTCTGATGAATTAAATATTCACAAAGTTATCATCGATTATGAGGAAGAATGTTTAAAGTGGGAACAACAAATAATACCATTTATATTAGGAAACAATGAAAGTTTAGAGATTAATCAGAATGTGCTGTACAACAACATCGAAGGTATAGACTATGACAAATTAGAAGAAAATTGTGGACTATATAGGACAGAAGTAGAAATGTTATGTAAGAAATATTATAGATTATTTAATGAAGAAACATGTATAGCAACAAATTATACTCACAAGTTGGAGATGAATAAGGATATTAAGAATTTCAAGATTAAAACTTATCCGATACCGTATAGAGTGAAAGATGAAGTAGATGAAGAGTTAAATAAAATGATGAAAGATGGAATTATAGAGAGATCTGATTCTCCATATATAAATGCGATTACCTGTGTAAGGAAGAAGTCAGGAGAGATTAGAATATGTCTAGATGCTAGAAATATAAATAGTTATACTGTTAAACACTATGAAAGTCCCATGAATGTTGAAGAAATTTTTGGAAGAATTACAAATGCGAAAATATATTCTAAGTTAGATCTTAAGCACAGTTTCTGGTTAATTCCTTTGGAAAAAAATAGTAGACCATACACAGCTTTCATGGTAGATGGTATTGTGTATCAATTTTGTGTTGTACCATATGGGTTGCAAAGTTCGTGTGCAGCATTAGTGAGAACCTTACATACAATTTTAAACAGACATGAATCTTTTATTCTTCATTATATAGATGATATATTAGTTTATTCGGAAAATGAAATCATACAAAAAAAACATTTGGAAATTACATTAAAAGAATTGGAAAAAGCAGGGCTCAAATTAAATGTAGAAAAATGTAAATTGTATCAACAGGAAGTTAAATATTTAGGCTATGTTTTGAATACGACAGGGGTAAGCATGGATCCAGAAAGAGTACAAGTTATTATGAATTATCAAACACCTAAAAATTTGAAGACGTTAAGAGGATTCCTTGGAATTTTAAACTATTATAAGAGATTGATTCCAGATTTGTCAAACAAAGAAGTTCCTTTGATAGAGCTACTGAAGAAGGATGTCAAATGGAAATGGACACCAGAGAGAAAAAAAGCTTTCCAAGAATTGAAATTTATTTTTACTAATAATTTAAAAGTGTATTATCCACAATATAATAAATTGTTCATTCTCAGAACGGATGCATCTCTAGAGAGATTAGCAGGTGTGTTAATACAAGTCCATGAAGAAGGAGAAGTGCCCATTAGTTTTGTATCAAGAGTAACGAAGAATTGTGAAAAGAAATACACCGTAACAGAATTAGAGATGGCCAGTGTGGTATTTAGTATAACCAAATTAAGGTTTTATTTATTAGGAGCAAAGTTTGTAGTAGAAAGTGACCATAATGCTTTAACGGCGATGATGAAGAATAGATATGCAAACAATAGGTTACACAGATGGTTATTATTATTGCAGGAATATGACTTTGAAATAAAATACATTCCTGGAAAAAGTAACATCATAGCAGATGCATTAAGTAGAGAAATGGAAGAACAAGGGGACTATAAAAAATTCAAAATTGGTATTAATAAATTATTAGATAAAGAGGGGTTGTATACTTTGGAAAGGGTTATTCAGGATCAGGGTTATTTGACGGAGGTGGAAAAGAGAAGAACATTTATGGAAAACAATATTATATATAAAAAATTAGAAAATTGGGATACATATGTCATAACAACGAATTATGCCAAGGAAATTTTATTTAATCTACATCTAGAGTATGGACATATTGGAGTGAGAAAATTATGGATGTTGTTCAGGGAAAATTACTATGCAAAAAACGATTTAACTAGGGCCAAGGAAGTTTGCAAAGCATGCACAATATGTCAGTTAGCGAAAGAAAAGAATTATTACAACAGTAACATAAACAGACCCATAGTTACACAAAGACCTTTACAAATTCTTGCCATAGATTTTATAAGCAATTTAGTGGAGAGTATTCAAGGAAGTAGACATATTTTGGTTATGGTAGACATATTCACGAAATATGTACAAATGTACCCATGTAAGAGAACAAATACCAAGACAATATTGAAATGTATTAAAAATTATGTCCAGAGAGGATAATTTTAGATCATGCTACATATTTTGAGAACTATAAATTTTTGTCTGTATGCCAACAATACAATATAGAAGTAAATTTCATTAGCATTAGAAATCCATCGTCAAATCCGGCAGAAAGATATATAAAAGAAATCATAAAGTATTTGAGAATTTTATGTAATCAAGAACATGAACAATGGGAAAACAATTTAGATAAAGTGCAAAGATATGTGAATGAAACACCTCATGGAGTGACGAAAGAATGTCCAGAGCTTTTATTTAAAGGTAGAGTACCAGAACGAAATTGGGAATTGAATAGAAGTCAAGAAATGCAAGAAAAATTAGAAAAAGTTAATAAAAGCTTAAAAAGAAATGCAGAACGATATATCAAGAGACACGACAAAAAAATAAAGAAGAAAACTAAATTTGAAAAGGGGGAACTTGTCATAGTGAGAGCCTTACAAGTTGCGGATAAAAGAGAAAATTTATGTGCAAAATTATTAATGCCTTTTGAGGGACCATATGTTGTAGATAATGAAAATGCACAAAACAGCTATCGATTATTATTTCCTGATACAGGGAGATTAAGGGGAATTTTCAACATTAAAGATGTTTATAAGTTTACACCAGAAGAAGGGTAGATGATATTTATAGCAAATTTTTGTAAATAGTAGTTTTAGGTGTAAATATTAAATAAGAATGGTATGGTTTTAATTGAATGTAGGTTGGTACATTATGTGCAAGTAAATTAAATTGAGGCAAAGATTTTGACAAGGGTTTAATTATTAAATTAAAATTGAAATTATAATTTTTAATCAAACAAAAAATAACATGTATGATGTAAAAATTTTAATTGGGGGATTTGAGATGTTATAAGATAATATGCTATAATTAAAAAATAAATAAATAAATTAAATAAGTACTGATCACATTAATAAAACGAAGATATTCTTAATTCCAGGCAGAATTCAAGGTTATAGATTTTATATACATTTGTTCAAATTTTTTTTTCATGACCATAAATATTTTCCAAGTTTTTTTTTCTTATTTCCTAAAAAAGGGAAAAACAAAATTAATATATATAGAATATTGGATTAGTTTTTTTTTTAAAAAGGAAAATGTATATCTATTTTAGAAAATGCATATAACTGTTTGTTATACTTTAAATTAAATTGAATATTTTTTTTTATATATAAGAAAGTTAAATGTTTTTAAAAAAGGTTTCATATAAAGTATCAATACTAAATGATATATCATTTCAAAAAGTATAATTTATATCATAGATTAAATTAAAAACTACTTACGTTTATAATAATTAGGTAATATTTGAGATTCAAGCGAGGATATTGTTTGTAATAGATTTAAATTTTGATGAAATAAGAAATTGTGAAATTTCAAAAGTATTTTAGGTTAGTATTAGTATTAGTATTAGATTTTTGTTTGAAATTAAATGTAACAGAATTTTGAATGTAAAAATAATTGTATAAATCTAAATCAAGTGTTACAATTTGTAATTTTGTGACAATTTATCAAGTAGGGTATAATAGATAGATAGTAGTTGAAGCTTTGTTATAGAAGGCAATTGTTAGTTTTTGTTGATTTTGGAAGAAGTCTCTTGTTTTTTGTTCGTTAAAGAAGCGACATGTATTAAATTTGGTTCCTGGTAAAATTTGAGTTTTTTTATTGAAATTAGTAAGATAAAAGAGTTTAATTAATAGAAAATCGATACTAAAGTAAAGGAGAAGTGATTGAATACCCTGGTAAGCAGAGAAATTTATTTATAATTAGAAAATAGAATCTAAGAAGAGGCTAAAGTGAAGTAGTACATTGTACGAGGAGATATTTGATTGTATTTGAAAGCAAATAGTAATGATAAAAGTTTTATTTATAAGTATCAGAATTTATGTACCTGCCTAGCTGTTCCAATAATTAGCAGATGATCCAGAGTTTTGAACGAGTTTTATGGTTTTATGGTCCTGAAGTGGATACAATCCTGGGAGTGGAGCATATCTTCAAAATTAACGGTATCCAAATTTCATTTTAACAATAAAGAACTTTTCTGTGTTTGATTTTTATATATTTAATGAACATTTATTTTCACTGTTTCACTGTGCACTATTTCCTTAGTTTATAAGATTATTTTACTTGTTTTATTGATAATAGTTATGATATTTTCCATTCTCATTCAAATTGAATAAGTTGAGTTTTGAAAACAGTTATCTGTCCAACATTCTAAGTATATTATAGGTTAATATAATTCTTCTTTCCCGAAATCTCATCAGCATAACGTCAGTTAGTTCATTCGTATAAAAATTTTATATTTTACAAACAAAATTATATAATAATATAAGTTAAATGTTGAATTCTGCCCATGAAGATAGAGTCATTGTCGGGAAATATAATATTAATTTACAATACTTAAAAATTTAAAACAATTTGCCTATATAAAACTTTTAATAAAATTTTAATATTTTCATAAAAATTTATAAAGTTAAAGGCAAGGTTTATTTATGGCATATTAACTTATAATAAATATATAAAACTCAAAGGTGACTGACTGACTGATTGACTGACTGACATAGTGATCTATCAGCGCAGAGCCCAAACCGCTGAACGGATGGGGCTGAAATTTGGCATGCAGGTAGATATTATGACGTAGGCATCCGCTAAGAAAGGATTTTGATTAATTCCACCCCCAAGGGGAGAAAATACGGGATGAAAGTTTGTATGATCTATCAACGCACAGCTCAAACCGCTGGACGGATGGGGCTAAAATTTAGCATGCAGGTAGATGTTATAACGTAGGTATCCGCTAAAAAAGGATTTTGATTAATTCCACCCCCAACGGGATAAAATAGGGGATGAAAAATTGTATGATCTATCATCGCACAGCTCAAACCGCTGGACGGATGGGGCTGAAATTTGGCATGGAGGTAGATGTTATGACGTAGGCATCCGCTAAGAAAGGATTTTGATAAATTCCAACCCCAAGGACATAAAATAAGGGATGAAAGTTTGTATAAAACTTTGTCAATTTTAAACCGTTCGGGCTAAAACTTTGCATGCATATAGTTACTATAACAAAGGCATCCCCTAAGAAAGGATTTTGATTAATTCTACCCCTAAAGGGATGAAATAGGGGATGAAAGTTTTTATGAAACTCTGTCAATTTTAAACCGATCGGGCTAAGATTTTGCATGCATATAGCTACTATAACGTAGGAATCCCCTAAAAAAAGATTTTGATAAATTCCACCCCTAAGGGGATAAAATGGGGGATGAAAGTTTGTATGAAACTTTGTCAATTTTAAACCGATCAGGCTGAGATTTTCCATGCATATAGCAACTATGACGTAGGCATCCCTTAAAAAAGAATTTTGATAATTTCTACCCCTAAGGGGATAAACAAGGCAATGAAAGTTTGTATAAAACTTTGTCAATTTTTAACCGATCGGGCTGAGATTTTGCATGAATGTAGCTACTATGACGTAGGCATCCCTTAAGAAAGGATTTTGATAAATTCCACCTACAAGGGGATAAAATAGGAAATGAAAGTTGGTATGAAACTGTGTCAGTTTTAAACCGATCGGGCTGAGATTTTGCATGCATATAGCTACTATGACATAGGCATCCCCTAAGAAAGGATTTTGATAAACTCCACCCCTAAGAGATAAAATAGGGATGAATGTTTGTATGAAACTTTGTCAATTTCATACCGATCGGGCTGAGATTTTGCATGCACATAGCACGCAAGTTTTTAAAGTTTTAAAATAATAATAGTCTAATACCACTCGCGCTTTACTGAGCGGGGTGTGTGGTGCGGTGAGACGGTAGCACGCTGCTGCTGGCCGACATGGCACTGTCGATAGACGCGTATAGTCTTAAAAATTCAAGAATAAATTTGTTTTATTACGTAGTGGTGTACTAAGAAATTACTTTTTTAAATTCCATCCCTAAGGATTTAAAATAGGGGTTGCAAATTTGTATGAAACTCGGTTGCAAAAATCTAAAGTCCACGCGGATGAAGTCGCGGGCGGCCGCTAGTAATAAATATAATAGCAAGTTAGATATGTTATAATATATATATATATATATTGTTATGATTTGATTGGATAAAAATTTTTTTGTATTTGATAATAGGTAACTGTCTTTATATAGGTGTTTAAAAATTTTATTTCAGAAAGTGTAGAGTTGTTTATTTTGTTGGATATTTTGTTTTAAGAGGTTACCTAGGGACGGGGAAAAAAAGAATTGGGAAGAGGATTATGATGGATTGTCATTGAGTTAATTTTGAAAAAAAATGTCATAAAGAAAAATTTGGATTATGATTATTGAATTTGAATTTGAAAAGAGAGTTAGAATTTTAAAGTTTATGATTTTGTGTAATTGAAGTTAAAGTTAAAAATAAAAATTTAAATTAAACAAACAAGAATATAAAGGAAGTTTAAGTTGAATCCAGACCCAATAGCAGGAGAAGTAGCCGGAGCTGAAGAAAAATCTGATTTCATAACAAATTGGCGCCCAACGTGGGGCAACAACAAGGATAGAAAAGATTTCAGAATAAATTGATGAACCAACGTGCGGCGCAACTTGTCAAAAAGAACACCCAGACACCCAGAAAAGAATAAAAAGAAACAGGACATCAAGCCGATCGAAAGAAACTGAGATAGAAATTTTGAAATTTCATATTAGAAAAATTGTACTCTGGGGTAAGATTTTTAAATTTCTATATAGAGACAGTTTTTTTATTTTGTTGTTTATATTTGAAATAGGGGGGATACATAATTTCTGTTAAGACATAATTTATAAATATTTAGGTTGATACAGATCATTTTTATAAAAATTTTGATTTTGACAGTATCAATAAGACATAAGAAACTTTGATATACGGGGGGTGAATTAAAATTATTAATTTAATATACATATTAAAATTTAAATAAAATAAAAACAAATTGAATATTTTAAATAATAAAATGGAAACAAGAAGAAGGCAAAACAAGAAACAGGATTTAGAGATGCAACAAGGAGATCATCAAAAAGATGATGACATACAGATTATGGAAACAAATGAATCGGGAGATGAAAAAGAGAATACCACTATTATAGAAGCAATTATTGAAAGTAATGGTAATAAACATGAAGAAAGTGACATGGAAAGGATGTTTAAATTTTTAGAAAAAATGAATAATAACTTAAGAGAAGATTTGAAGAAGAATTTACAAGAAAATCAAGAAAAACAAGACAAAAATACAGAAGCAATAAAAGAAGATATTAATAAAAATAAAGAAGAAATGAATAAAAATATGGAAGCAATAAATGTAAATATGGATTCTATGAAAAAAGAAATAAAAGAAGATATGAAAAAAGAAATAAAAGATATGATTAAGAATATGGAAGTATTTAAAGATGAAATGAAGAAACAAATGGAAATGTATAGAGAAACATTAGAAGAAACAAAAATAGAAATAAGAAATGAAATGAAAATGAGAAAAACAGAATTAGAGATAATTATACAACAAGAGAATATGGAAAAGAAAAATGTAAAAGAAGAAATGCAAAATACAGTAAAGAAGATATATGAGATGGAAGAAAAAGAAATAAATGTAATACAAGAAAATGAAATTAGGAAATTAAAATTAAATAATGAATATGACGATGATAAGAAGAATTATAAAGATAAATATTATAAAAATGAAGAAGCAAAATATGAAAATAAAATATATGAAGGTGATAGAAATAAATATAAAAATAGATATTATTATGATAATAATAATAATAAAATTAAATATAAAACTAAATTCAATTACAATAAGGAGAATAAGAATAAACCTTATGAAGATGGTGATATAAATTATTTTGAAATATGTGATGAAATTAGAAGATTAAAAAAGATTTGGAAGGATATAATTTATAATTATAAAAAAAGAAAAAAGAAGTTAATTAAAAGCAAATGGGATTGAGATAAAATTAAAAATAAAGAGGAAAATAAGTAATGGGGAAATATTAAAAAAAGGGGGAAGAAATTGATGAAATAAAATAAAGTAAAATTATTAAAATGGGTAGAAATCGAAAGTAATTGTAAAATAAGGTAAAATAGTAAGGGATGATCTGATAGAATAATAAATATGGAATAAATTTAAAATTATAAAATGTGTCTTAATAGAAAATTTTAATTTTAAATTTAGGGGGATTTTGTTGATTGGATAAAAATTTTTTTGTATTTGATAATAGGTAACTGTCTTTATATAGGTGTTTAAAAATTTTATTTCAGAAAGTGTAGAGTTGTTTATTTTGTTGGATATTTTGTTTTAAGAGGTTACCTAGGGACGGGGAAAAAAAGAATTGGGAAGAGGATTATGATGGATTGTCATTGAGTTAATTTTGAAAAAAAATGTCATAAAGAAAAATTTGGATTATGATTATTGAATTTGAATTTGAAAAGAGAGTTAGAATTTTAAAGTTTATGATTTTGTGTAATTGAAGTTAAAGTTAAAAATAAAAATTTAAATTAAACAAACAAGAATATAAAGGAAGTTTAAGTTGAATCCAGACCCAATAGCAGGAGAAGTAGCCGGAGCTGAAGAAAAATCTGATTTCATAACAATATATATATATATATATATATATATATATATATATAAAATTTATTGATATTTCCCAATAAAATTACTTTTTTTGTAAATTTTAATTTCTTTCCCCATTTTTCTAATTGTATATCTATTTAATATATTGCTTTACCAAAACTGCTTTATAATTTTCGTTTCTACCATCATTATTATCATAATTCGATTTAGTTTTTTATTTTAATTCTTCTTCATTATTGTAATATGCTTTAGTTTTATATTTGGTTTATCATCCCGATATGTTTTAGTTTTATATTTCACTTCTTCATCCTCGTAATATTTAGCTTTATATTTTATTTCGTCATCTTCAAAATCGTCAGTTAATTTTAATTTTATATTTTCGCTTCATTCTATTTCTAGATGTATCATCATCTTAATAATGTTTAATTTTAATTTTTTCCTTTATATATAATGCTTTCTTTTTCAAAGTTTCCTTCTGGTTAAGGTTCATTTTTATTTCATGTTTCAATTTTATAATTTTCTGTTGAACAATAGATTTAACATTTTTATATTCTCCTATAACTTTTTCTTCATTATTTTTATGTCTGACCTAATTCAATCATTTTGCTCCTTTATTTTATTTCTTATTGCTCTTTTATACCCTTCAATATTTCCTTCTTCATTAATTCATGTTTCTCCTCCAACAATTCTATTGTCCTTCTCTCTTTTTTTTCTGTTCCTCTATATCTTCTACTTCCTTTTATTGCTCTATACCTGTCTCCTCTGGTCCATGTCCATTTACTCTCTTTTATGTTTTTCTGTTACAATTTACTCTTCTTATTATCTATTTTTTCTTTTATTCTTTTTATTTTAATTTAAATTTCAATATTTTTTACCATTTTTAATCAATTTATTAATAATTTACAATTTTTCAAAATTAACTTAATTCAATTAATTTCATACTTCCTCATTTCATCTTTTGATTTATGTTTATTTATGTTCACTTGTTCTTTAATAATATTTGTCATTTCATTTTTAAATCTGTTTTAAAATTTTTAACACCTAAATTAATTTTTTCTTTAACTCTTCCTTATCTTCTTTTCTAATTTTTCTTGATCTAATTTAATTTTTTATATATTTTCTTTTAAAATGTTCTTCAAATCTTTCTTATCTTCTTTTCTCCTGTTTTTCTTGAACGTATTTTCTATTTTTCTCCTGTTTTTCTTGGTCGTCTTTTCTATTTCCTTGATCGTCCTTTCTATTTTTCTCCCGTTTTTCGTTTTTTTCTAAAATTTTTCCTAATATATTACCAAGATTATTTTCTGCACTCATTTTCTCTTCTATTGAATAATTCTCTTCTATTTGTATATCTTCATTAATTTTGCCTCCTTTATTTCCATGATTTCTAACTTCTTTTATTTGATCTTGTTCATTCTATCTCATTAATTTTTGTTTGCGCCCTCTTGTCACCATATGTATTTAATTTTAAATAATTTTAATTCGAAATTTATGATGTTTCTTTCAATTTTTATAAAATTTTATGTTCCTATCCAATACTATCACTGTTTCTAATAATATAAATAAAAAAATCGTACCTCGTTCAAGGTCTGTCTTTCTTTTGTCAGTCTCTGTCTGTCAAATTACTTTTCTTCTCTTTTGGTATTTGTCTTCTTATGATTTTCCCGTTATTATTGCTTTAAGGTTCTCCGAGTCTCACGTTGGGCGCCAATTATTATAATGGTTCCTCTACTATTCTGTCTTTATAACTTGATATATTTTTTTACTGCTCCGGCTTCTACTAAATTGGGTTCTTCTTTTATAATTTATATATACTTTTTTTAACCATAAAACTTAACTTTTGAATTGACATACCCTTCCCAATTTTATAAAAATTCAAACAAAAACTAGTCACTAGTCATAGTCATCTCCTGATTTTTTTTAGTATGATTTCTTATTTATATATTAAAAACAGTGATACTATAATTTTAGAACGCATGATGCTCCGACATAGATATAAATATTAACCAGTCTAGACAAGGGCAATAACCAAACTATAGACACGTGTTTCGCTCTAGTTAGAGCTCATCACTACAGTATAGGTTTATCTCTTCAGTCACTAATGAAGAGACATCGCAGGTAAAGAATGGTAAATTTTTGATGTAAAAGAATTGCGAAAGTATAAACCAATCGTAAGTAACGCCATCTCTGCTCCAAAAAATGGATCTCTTTGCATGTAATATAAATCTTTAGGCAAGGTAAATAATAAACGAACGGAGCGTTTTTTTGACAGTCATTGTATTCCAGATACATAACCTGAACAAATCGGAGATTTGTGGAAGTAATGTCAAGTTGCCGTGCCCAGAACGAAGTGATCAGAAATAGTTATAGTCAGAGATAATAGAACAGATATATTAGTCCCTAACATAAAGTTGGCAACAAATTCCGACATCAGCGCGCCATGGTGTCCTGGAAGAAGCTCATCGATTTAAAAATGGGCGGGCTATACCAGCATATCTAGTTTACACGTTATATATTGGAATATACAATTATATTTTAAAATTTATGATTTAAAACAAGAATATATAAAGTTTAATATATAAGGTATATATTTTCTTACTAGTAGAAATAAAGTCAAACAAAAACAAGTTTTAGTAATTACAATTTTTATTTGAACACAAAAACATTAAAAATAAATACAAGATTGCACAGGTTATATATTTAAGATCTTAGTAATAAATTACATATGTTTAACAGATAATTTAATATAGGGTTTACACACAAATTGGAAAGAGATGGTTCCGATATAAACCTACTATTTCTCAAAATAGTGGTAATTACTGTCTTTCTTCTGAATAGCATCTAAAACAAAAAAAAACACGCAGTATAATACTTCTAATACATAAACTTTAAGAATTGCTCCCGATCTAAAACGAAAAACGATCTCTAATATTTCCTTATTATACGAGGAACTAAGATCATTAGAAGTTTAAAAAAAACATATGATTTATGCTCTTGGCACGTAAACCAATAAAAATCAATAAATTCACTTAAACATATTATTTTTCTATTAATCAATTTTAATTGATTAATGGATTAACCATTTTTCCCTGAGTGAAGAATTTGAAGGAAATATTTGAAACTTCTAATGATGAAAATGTGTTTCATACACATGATAGAAATACTTACTTTTGCACCTACAATACAGCATTTATATCTAAAATAACCTGGTAGTGACATGTTCAAAACTATTCACTATACTTTTACATCCTTTTTATGGTAAAACTATCTTAAATTTATCTTAAACTAAAATTACTCACACTTAACCTATCACTATGCCGCCATAACTGCTGTTTCGGCCAGTTTCGGGCTACCAGCTGATCATATTTTGCTGGTTTAGTTCCAATTTTCACCACTACAAAATGCGATTGCGCCTCCAGGAATGCGCACAAACATGTTGGCGCCTTTTGGCTATATTTCGAAAAGTCTCTTAATTTGTCTATGGTTATAGTTTGCTTCTTTATTTTTTTTTATTGTAATTTCGTTAAATTAATAATTAAAAATCACCCTAGTGTTACACTATTTTAATAATACTTATAGGTAAAAAATCTTAACATTTACTTTGAATTATATAAATATTTACCGTTGTTAAGCCGAAATAATGAAGTATTAATATAGGTAGTGCAAGTATTTTATCACTAATGCCTACCCAAAATTGATTTTAAAAAGTATGTTATTGAAATGTAATTTAGTATGTTTAGCCACAATTATTTTATTTATATAACAATCCGATTTAAGTAGAAAAGACATAAAACATTGTGAATACAAGTTAAGCCAGTCTAGATAAACATCCTAATACATAACAAACCAGGTTTGTTACAACCTGTGTAAAGTAAACAAATCAAACCAAGATTTTTATTTGCAAAACCTTATCCGAGGCCCAGCATGTACCCTATTATACGAAAATGAAACATTCGATTTATAGTACCTACCTCAGCAATATACCTAGTTTTACCCGAATAGCTATGGTGCAGGATAATAAAAATGATATCATTTTGTTTTTAAAACGCATTTTACATTAATCTTTTAGCTAAAAGAAATGCATTTGTTAATTATTGCATAATATTGTTTAGATTTTGGTGAATTAATTATCTACCCATGGCTTTCTCACCTATTTCCGCGAAGGATATGAGCAAAGGAAGTTGAGGTTTTTGCGCACACACTTTGTAAGGTCAAATTAACAGTACAGTTTCCTCAAAAACTAACATGTGTTGTTATAATTATAATTACTATTGTCGTATTAACTTTTTGCAATTTAAAGAGATTTAAATGAAATGACTTTACTGATATGAATGGAGATCACTGAATTTAAACACATTACTTTACCTTTTTTCTGACAGAGGTACTAAAGTGTAGTTTTGCATTTGATACTTTTTTTATTTGTCGGTAACACAATTGTTACTATGTTATTTTAAAGAGCAATTTACCGATTGTTTTATTACAGTAATTGCACATTTACTATTATCCGATACTATGCATTAAAAGGGTTTACTTTCGGTTACTATTCTGGTTACATTAGGGATCTCTCAAGGTTCTCATATTGTAACGTTTTTAACAAATTAAACACAGGTTCGATTTATTTTTAAGTTGATTTATTTTCTAACGAATAACTACACAACTATAACACTGCTAAATACTAAATTCACAATTTATTTGCACTATTCGAAAGTTTAAATATTCGCGCTATATTGAATACTGACTGTCTGCATTCGAATCTGATTTATTTATATTGCGACGCCATCTCACGTTCGAGGACCAGAGAATTCGAGAAAAGGGTCCGTCATTGTTTTTGGTACCAGAATATTCGCTGCAGAGGGGTCTCTTTATTATTACAGATTCTAGAGAGTTCCGGATAGACTTAACATTCACCCAGTGGCGTAGTTTCGTTACACTGCCCCCTCCTTAACTCTGATCGTCCCGATCAGATACTTTCCAGTGCTTCCCAGGTGTATGACGGAAACGACAGTTGGACCCAGCCCGACAGATTCCTTTACCAAAGAAATAACAGTCCACGCTCTTCTGTAGGTCTACTTCTTTCGGTTGGTAACAGCAAACTGTTATTGACACTCCGGAACCATAGAAAATTACCTCGATCATGCTCCTTACAATCTTCCAGTCAATTTGTTCCGTTCCATTGCCGATCTTTGGTATCGCCAACTCCTTGATTCCGTAATGACTCATAATTTCCTTTAAGTTACTCAATGCGTGCCAAATGTCCCTGTAGGCCAGTTTCTCATTGGACGCCCTTTTCGTCACCAGATAAAGTATGGACCTGCGGCCATCTTCTAATCGCAACACTTTGCCTACCCGTGGTTTTTGGTCGAGCAGTTCATCTAAATTCCAAATTTCTTCTTGAAGACGGACGCTATGCCTCTTTCCATACTAAGATCTCGAGACACACAGTGAGCGATCGACACGTTTTTAGGAACTTTGAAGATGTCTTGCCGAACTTCTGCAGTAACGCCAAACCTAATTTTCTTTCGGTTGGTGTAATCGGTAGGTAATGAATCTGTCAAAGTCAGGCCGACTCCCTTCGATGCTTACTTCCTGCGAAACAGCCCTAGCTTCCTCGATATTATTAGAGCCTTCGTAAGGTGAAAGTCGATTTATGTGGACCACTTTCGGCTTTCCTCTAGGCAGTTTTTGAATTCGATAAATTACGTCGTTTATCCTTTTTTTAATCTCATACGGGCCTTCCCATTGTCTCTGCAGCTTGGGACATAAACCTTTGCGTCGCTGTGGGTTGTGAAGCCATACAAGGTCTCCTATTTCAAATATCCTGTTATTTGACCTGACGTTATATAGATTTTTCATGCGATCGCTTGTAATCTGAATGTTCTTCCGGGCGATGTCATGGATCTGATGCATTTTCAGCTTAAGTTGTTCTGCGTAGCCTTCACCAGCGACGCCCTCTTCTGAAGGTTTGCTGCCGAATTCAAGGTCGCATGGTAGGCGTAATTCACGTCCAAGCATGAGACAGGCAGGTGTCTGGCTGGTGGTTTCATTAACTGCTGATCGGTACGCCATCAGGAACATGGGTAGGTATTGGTCCCAATCTTTCTGGTGCTCCGATACCACTTTAGATAGATGTTTTCCCATCGTTCGATTCATCCTTTCGACCATGCCATCTGACTGAGGATGCAGAGGCGTTGTTCTGGTTTTATGGGCACCTAGCAAACGGCATACATCTTGAAAGAGGACCGACTCGAAGTTCCTGCCTTGGTCCGATTGAATTTCTAAAGGCACACCAAACCGACTAAAGAACTCTTTGACCAACACTTCCGCAACGGTCGCAGCCTCTTGGTTAGGGATCGCGTAAGCCTCCGTCCACTTCGTAAAATAGTCCATGGCTACCAGAATGTATTTATTTCCATCGTCCGTTTCCGGAAAGGGTCCTGCGACATCTATCGCCACTCTTTCCATTGGACTTCCCACGTTATACTGCCCCATGGGAGCTCGTTTCTTGCCAACGGTTCCATTACTTGCAGCACACAACTCGCACTTCCGGCACCAGCGTCTCACATCATCCTTGCAGTTCACCCAGTAAAATCGCTCGCGAACTTTCTGCAAGGTCTTCGTTATTCAGAAGTGCCCTCCTGACGTACCATCGTGCATTTGACGTAGAATTTCCGGCACTTTGCTTCTTGGTACCACCATCTGTAATCTGGACTCGGTACCATCTTCATTCTCGAAAGTTCGATACAGTACTTCACTCCGCATCACTAGGCTATCCCATTGGCTCCAATATGATTTAACTTCTGGGCTTTGTGAGCTTACTTCTTGCCAAGGAGGTCTTTCACCGTGACGTTTCCAACCCAACACAATTCTCAAGCATGGATCTTCTTCTTGAGATTTCCGTAGCTCTTGGGGTTGCCAGCTCTCGTTAACGACAGTGGTCCGTCGTATAGGGCAGAGTTTTTCCTCTAATCGCGAACAATGAGTGCAGTTTCCTTTGCACGGTCTTCTTGACAATGCATCAGCGTTGAGATGAGTTTTTCCTGCCCTATGCTCGATATCACAGTCATATTTCTGCACTCGCTTTAAGTTTTCCGACGACTGTTTCTTGCAATTGCGGCGTAGGTGACCGAACTCGCCGCAATTCCAACACCTTGGTTCCCGCCTCGTCTCCATTTTGTCTTTACGAATAATTCTTCTTACCAGTTCTTCGAGGCTTTCAGTCTCCGATTCTTCTCCAATCGTTCTTAAACGGTGACCCCGCGAAGTTTGGCTCGCCGTTTCATGTTCTAGCGCTATAGCGATAGCTTCATCTAGTAGCTTCGGTCGAGCCAGTTTCAAAGCTTTCTGTAAATCGTTGTCCCTCAAGCCATTTACAAAAGTGTCGACTGCTATTTCTTCCAGAAAGCTATCGGGCGCTATAGGATACGCCAACCGGACCATACGCGCGATGTCCGCCTCAAATTCTTGCAAGTTCTCGGTTGCGCGTTGATTTCGGGTGCGAAATTGGGCTTTATAAACTTGCTGTAAGTGGCTATCTCCGTAGCGGTTTTTCAATCTGGAGAAAAGCGTCTGATAGCAGTACTCTTGATCTTTCGGTATTGATCTCAAAATATCTGCGGCGTCACCTCGCAGAGCAGCTGTCAATGATATGGCTTTTTGTTGTTCTGTCCATCGATTGGCCATCGCGATTGCTTCGAACTGTTTGACATACGTGGACCAGGACGATTTACCGTCGAAATTCGGCAGTTTGAATTTCATACCGCCGCCACATTTCTCGTATATTAATTCTTTCTTGTCTGTAGTTTTAATAACTTTTACGTCCTGTTCGGCGATGTTAGTGTTGGTGACCATGTTTTCTAATTGTCTGATTTTGTTTTCTAAGCATTCGAACTTTTCTTCGACTCGTCCAAACTTTTCTTCGACTCGTCCAAACTTTTCTTCGACTTGTTCAAATTTATGGTCAACCGTTTTAACAACTTCTTCTAGCTTTCCTTCAACCTTCTTAGCATTTTCCTCCATCTTTTCTTCAACTTTCTTAGCATTTTCCTCCATCTTTTCTTCAACTTTCTTAGCATTTTCCTCCATCTTTTCTTCAACTTTCTTAGCATTTTCCTCCATCTTTTCTTCAACTTTCTTAGCATTTTCCTCCATCTTCTTAGCATTTTCTTCCATCTTTCCTTCAACCTTCTTAGCATTTTCCTCAATTTTCGCCAAGAGTGATTGTTCGGTGGAAGGGAATTCGAAAGTTTCTGGGTCACATCCCTCTTGGGTTAATGCTTCTCTCAATTTTTGCACTAGGGTGGCTTTGGTGCCCGCAGTGTCTTTATCACGTTCTTCTACTTGTTCTTTTAACTGTTTAACCGTTAACTGTGTTAATTTCATTTCGAATTATCTTAATTAGCACTTCGAAAAAGAACTGTCCAAAATGTCTAAAAGTCAATACCGAAACCGGAAAAAGTTTTATCACAAAATTACAAAAACTGCACTCGAAAAGTCCACTAATTAAATTAAAATACCCCACACCTGACACCAATTGTAACGTTTTTAACAAATTAAACACAGGTTCGATTTATTTTTAAGTTGATTTATTTTCTAACGAATAACTACACAACTATAACACTGCTAAATACTAAATTCACAATTTATTTGCACTATTCGAAAGTTTAAATATTCGCGCTATATTGAATACTGACTGTCTGTCTGCATTCGAATCTGATTTATTTATATTGCGACGCCATCTCACGTTCGAGGACCAGAGAATTCGAGAAAAGGGTCCTTCATTGTTTTTGGTACCTACCAGAATACTCGCTGCAGATGGGTCTCTTGATTATTACAGATTCTAGAGAGTTCCGGATAGACTTAACATTCACCCAGTGGCGTAGTTTCGTTACAATATGGATCCTCTCATTCTCAACTTTTTTATTTATTAATGTTTTGTTATATCATTTGTTTAGTTTAAAAATTTTGTTGCTTTTGACTATTTCATTATTTACCCCTATTCTTTTTTATAAAGTGATTGAAATTAGAGATTTGGGGGTATTATTTAATAGCTCATTGTTATTTATTCCACACATTATTAGAAACTCTTGAGATTTTTCAATACCTGCATTTAGAATTCTGTATCTTACAAATTGTGCGTAGTATCTTTGTACTTTTCTGTAGTAAGGTCCCCTTAACGATTCAAAACAAGTTTCTTAGAACTTGTACCTGGAGACTAAATTTACAAAATGTATTTATGTTACAACTCAGGTCGAGGTTCCCTTGAGGAGTATAGAACTTATTGTTTATCCATAAACTGGTTAATCATATCAATGATTGGCTTGAATTATTGGGATTAATTAATTTTAAATGCAACTAATTTAGTTGCAATTGTTTTAAATTGAGGATCATCATAAAAATTACTGCAAATTTTCCTCTATTAAAAGAATAGGTACATACTTTAGGAAATATAATAAAATAAACTGTTAAGACTTGTACACACTAACTAAAGTATTTTTCTCAAGGTAGTGGGTAAAAAATTTTTTTATTATTAGCTGAGCAGTTTCGGCCTAACACCGGCCATCAACAGAGCTAAAAGTCCAAAGGTTAATCAATACCCCCGGAGTGAAAAGATCGATGGACAATTCAACAATAAGGAACTGAAGCCAACAAATCCCGTTTGCAGTTAAAGGGACAGTTTTTCCTTTCTTTTCTTTGGCATACTTTAGGAACTGACTTCAATTAATTTTTCGACTTAGTGGATATAGAACCTTCAAAGTTTAATAAGCAATGTTTGACTGAGTATGCTAGGAATCGAAACTTGTATAAATTTTTAGAGACTTTAAATCTTTCTTTTTTAAAAATTGTAGATTAGATATACAGATCGATTATAAGGAAATTAATGTTGTCTCAGTCAAGAAACATTATGAATGTGTTGAAATTGCTTATGCATTTGACAATAAAAATAATAAGTTTAGCAATTCTTGCCATATATAGAAGTCCAGATTCTGATTTTTACCCACAACGGAACGGAAATGGTATATCCGTTTGGGGTGAGAATGGATATCTTTGTGGAAACCAATATTACCATTTATCTCCAAAATCACTGATCCGATTTTAATGCGGTTTTCAGTGATGGGTTTAAATTTAATTAGGGCAGTATTTTTACATGCAACCTTTAAAATTGCCTAGTGGTTATAAAAAATTGAATAGATTAGGAAATGGTCCTCTGAGAACCGATTTAATACCGATATAATGACTGCTATAGTGTCTCTAATTCATTTCGGAAATTTCTCTTTACATTAAAATTTTTAATGACCGAAATTACTAAAATAATCGTTATTAAGATCAGAATTCTAAATATAAACTTTTAACCAAAATCCTAAATTATTTTTAATGGCCTTGTAAACCCATGCTTATTATAGATTATAAAAACAGTTTTAAATGGTTTTTAAAACAAATACAGAAAATATCGATAACAAGGCACAACCGCCCAAAAGAAGTAGGTAGGTGCTGTTATTGCCACCTGTGCGACTCGCCGAAAATTAGTCTAGTAAGAAAATGCATTTTTTCCGAACTATTTTCGGCAGTCTCGGAAAAATATGATTGAGGTGTCATTCGATTTGAAATAGCGTTTAGAAAGTTTTTCAAAATAGACTATTTTCGAAATAGAAAATTTGAGTTTTAGTAGATTTATATCTACTATTCAGCTGGTTCGCATGTCATGACTTCGGGAAAATTTCACTACAGTTTTTCGTTTTGGGCCCCCCTGACCTCAAAAACACCTTCCGTTAAAAAGTTTATATATATATATATATATATGTATAGTTCCGATATAACGAAATCTGTGGACACGATAGCGGTCGCATTTCTTAACGGATCGAAATGAAATTTGGTACAAAAATCAATCGTCCAAAAATCTCGGTCGAGTTCGTTAATGGGCCAAATCGGTAAGGCCGTTTGGGCGTGACATTAAATCAAAATGGAAAAAAATTTGTAACTTTTTTACTTCACCCTGTACAAAAAAATGTTAGAGGACTTTTTTGTTTGTCTTAAAGAGACCTACAACTTTTATCTAAAACATTTTTTTCTAAAACGTATACTTTTAATATATTCAATTAATATAAATCTACTGATGCGCCTGGCTTACCAAGGGCCATTTTTTTAAAAATATCTCAAAAACAAACTAAGATTTTTTAAGATAAAAAAAAAGGGTGTGGCAGTCAGTGGGACTGCCGGCAGAAGTTATACTTCTATGCACGCGCCCGGATTCATAAATTTTTATGCGAATGGTTTAGCAAAATCATTATATCATTATAAGTTCAGCGACCCAAAAACCTCCTAGTATCGAGTACACACTCATTTTGTATCAAATTTGCATAACATTTCCTGAAGACGAGGTCCGTCTTAAGTACCAGGTGTTTCGGACACCCTCGCCATTATCATATTCGTATTCAGCGACCCAAAAAACAGCCGAGTTCCCAGTGTAATTTTGTACAGAATTTACATAAAACACCAGGAGAAGAGGTAAATACTCTAGGCACCAAGTGCCGCGGAGACTTTCGACATCATGATATTCTTGTTCAGCGACCCCAAAAACCCCGAGTACATAAATAGAACCTTGTCACGGGTTAAAATTTACCTTAGTAACAGCTATATTCTTACCTTGAAAATTCCTATTATTAAAGGTTTACTGGGTCGAGAACCGGCTGATTTGGTTCGTTAATAGTAAAACGCCAACTGTTGTTTATTATTTTCGGCCATAAAATTATATTTAGTTGTTGCTAAAATTGGTTTTGTAAGTCATGTATTATTTTTGTTATGGTTTGAAAACACTGACAGTAGTTCATCCGAACTAACCTCTCGTCGATAACTTGTATATTGTGGTTTCGCAGCCAGCGTTCGGTTATATTTATAACTTTATTATTAGAATCGAGAATAAATGGGGAAATTAGTTAATGTTGTGATTTTTGTTGTCGTCTATATAAATAACAAGATTAGTCATATCAAATGACCTCTGTTTGTTTGTAAGTTGTTGGCTGAATAAGCTATGGTTATTGTCCGTATCGTAGTAGAGGCCATCAATTTCTTTTGAAGTTGTCAAATCGAAGTGAAGTTTGATAATTGGGGGAGCTTCTCTCTTTTCACCTCGAGCTTTTGTAGTGAACGCGTGTTAACGAGAAAATTTTTGAGAGTTTAATTTGCATCCCTGTACATCGCGGTCAACTTAGGTTGGATTTGCGTAATTAAGCTTAATCTGTTTCCATCGAATATTGAGTAGGAGGTATTTTTCTGGATTTTGGTAAATTCGGTGGAAAATACGGCTTTGTGTCCGGATTTGGTAAAATTTTCTGTTGGTGAGTACATGCTTCTTTATCCATGTAATTATTCGATTTTTATGGTCCTTTTGTTCCTTATGAAACAGACAGTAGGGGAGACTGGTATTTTTGAAACCACTTAGACAGCAATCGTGGTAGGAATTTGCTCAACATTGCAGTTAGCAACGAGGAAATTGTTTTTACCCAACTACCAGCTGGGGTATCGAGTTTAACGAAGTAAAATAACCCTATCTTGATAGGTGAGTCACGTAATTTTATTTCTATAAGATTAATAACGCCATTTAATCGCAATCTTGATTAATATCTTTATTTTACATGTGTATTTCTTTATGTATTGTATGTAGGTTTTATTTTTGTATAACTAGACTCCTATTAGTTTTTTTTAACTATTATAAATTGATATTTTTGTACTATTACAAATTAATTTTATGTTAAATTTTGATTTAATTTATTGTTATAATTTTGTTGTGACTAGCAAGTCAAATTTAGTTTCGTTGAGTACATTTCAATCATTAGTTTTGCCTATTAAATGTAAATTCAGAGAAGCCATTTGCTAAATGTTGTATTATTCATGTAAATTCACTTTGTTCTTTCATTGCAGTGTAAATTTAAGTTAATGTATTCAAGTTGTAATAAAGTAATCAAGTCAAACTAATTCAAGGAGTCATTTACATCTGTTTAAGCTATCGTTGATTTTATATTACGATTTTAGGGTCCTAGATACAGGCATAAGTCCTAGATACAGGCTTAAGCCCTAGAGATAGGCAGAATTTTGATCGTTGACCCTATACTTGGTACGAGTTTAAGTAATTATTGCGATTGGTGCGAGCCTATTGGTTCTAGAACAGGCTTGATTTTTGGTACCGGCCTAAGTATTGGAGAAGCCGAGGACTGCGGAAACTTATTTAGTTTAACAGATAAGCTATATTAGATTAAGTCGTAACTAGTTAGTTAAGAGTTAGTTTTCTTGTATATTTTTTTTATATTGCGTGTGATCACACATTTTGGGATAAAATTCTCTTTTAATATTATTCATATATTCTTTTTTTTTATTTATTTATATAAATATCAATAGCGTTGTCAAGCACGAGGCTTAACAGTTTTGTAATTCTTAATATTTTCATTAAAGAAGGGTCTAGTTGACATTTTGGTTTTATTTAGCTCACTTTATCGTTTTTTTTATTGTACAATTCAAATAGTTCTGGGAAAAATTTTGAATTTATTTAATTATCTCCAGTGGGTAAAGTAGTGCCTGGAACAACAGGGGTTTCCGATTTTGACCGTCTAAATCGGTGGCGCGACTCACTAGTATTTGTTTACTTACCTCTACGGCTGAGCTGGGCACTAATTTGCCAGTAGAGAGACCACTACCGAACTCAACTGGAGTTGTATTTCCTTTAGTTAAATTTCTTTATCTTTCTAAATTTGATTTTATTTTAAATTCATTAAAATACGTGGCAACCTATTTGGAATACTTACCGAGTTGTAATTTTTCTATCTATTGTCTGTTCGGAATGCACTTTTCGACTATTCTTAAAAACTCTGTTTATGTAGCCAACAACCTCAAAAGCATAGTGCAGGATATAATGCAACCATGTGACGGTATTTTAGACTACAATACAATACTCATTACTGAATATTATTATTAATATTATTAATATAAAATACTAAACTTTATGTTTACTTACGTGACAGAATTATAAAATAATCTGTCAAACACAATGTAATACGTCACATTAGCTCAGACTGTTTTTTGTATATCTATCTCTTTTCAATGTACTGAATGTTTAAACGGTATTTAAAGGACTTATAGCTATGACTAAACATGTGGTAAATATTTCATCTTTGTTTTTACCGACCAATATACTTTATATGTGTTTCTATCTCTCTTTTACTCACACCATTACATATGTAATGATTTTTTTCATTTAACCCCACACAGATCGAGTGCATGAATAGAAGTATAACTTCAATAAGAGAAAATATAAAAATTATGAAAGTAATAATGCAGGCTTACATTAGACAGACGAATAATAACAACACGTCGGCAAAAAAATTCTCGTTAGTATAATTAAATTATTAATTTAAAACGTCATATTTGTTCTTTAATTAATGGATAATAGTTAATTAAGTATTTTATTTTATTTCCATTGGCTTAAAAATGTAACTATTTAAATGATTAAACTCTATAGTCCAAGCGGCGACCGCGTAAAAAGGTGGTGAACCAGAATAAGTACAAAAATATATTCTATTACTTTTTGGATATTAGATAAATAAAATAGACCATCAGTCTGGTAGTCTATGACGTGTCTAATTTTTTTTAAATAAAATTTCTATTTTTTAGTTTACGATGGCGTTTTGACCAGATAAATATAGAAATTCAAGTCTGGTGTTCTTGTTCTTGACGCAACTGTTTGGCAGACAACCCTTAACAAATTTATTTCAACAACAAATTTTCTATACAAAGTATAAGAAAAAATTAAACGTCAAAATTTTTATTTTTTATTCCGCTTTAGAATAAAATTGATCTGGCACGTTCATACTTGACCAAAATTTTGTAAAGCGTGGGTTTTTTGTTTTTAACATAACTGACATCATTTAATTATGTCAAAATGTGATGTGCCTGTTTTTAAATGGCGTATACTTAGCTACACAATTAAATAATTTGTTAATAAATTAGAGCAATGAAATGCTTTAATCCAAAAAATAAAGAGATAAACATTGTCAACTGTTCTAAATAGCAAATCACTTGGGAAAAAAATTATGTAAAGCATTGCCAGGTTTTCATGCCTTTACTGGTTGTGATTATACGGCTGCATTTTTCAGAAAAGCAAAACGAAACCTTTTGATATACCTATTACAAAAAAATCACCAGTATCAGATTATATTTGCTTCATTAAATAATCCATTTGTTATTCAAAAAAATGTAAATTTAATAAAATAATTGCGTTAAAAAAAATTGCCGTGGGTTATTGTAAATTTATTTGTCTAGTGTATGCATAAAGTTTTTCATTTCTTAATTTTTATATTTTATATGTTTAAATAATTTTCATTGCGAAAATGACCACAAACGGGTACGACTTGCGCGCCTCTAGGAAAATAAAAAATGTTGGTACTTACTACAACAGTTCCGGGAGAACTTTTTGAATCAGTTTCCAAATTTTAAAAATCTCAATTATTTGTTTAGATAGTTTTAAAATACCAAATCTGTGTTTTTACTAAATTGTTGATAACTCTTTCAATTCTGGTCCATCTTTAAAAACTTTCTAGACAATATTTCGTAACGAATGACCATATTTTTCCGAGACTGTTGAAAAAGTTCGGAAAAAAGCACATTCTTGAGAGGGATTCATAAACAACTATCAACTGGCCTTTTCTTAGGGATATAAAGATAGCTTAATTTAAAAATAAAAAATTAAAATTATTTAAATTTAACTTTTGTACAAATGAGCAGTAGTGACCCACAAGCAAGTATTAAAAAAATATAAACAAAATTTGATTCCTGTTTCAAAAACTGTCTCCATCTGTGGTTTATATCAAAAGTTGACCGTAAATTTAAGAGTTCCCTATGCACAAATTTTCAAACCAAAATTACTCAAAAAACTACTAATTACAAATTTAATCATCTACAAATATAAGCAAACAATGTTATAAGAAATATTTACATGTTTTGAGAATATTTTTTGTAATAATTATAGTTTAATTACAAAATTGTTAAAAGAGAATGAATTTATTTAAGTTGTTTGTTTAGTTACCTTTTACTATTTCCACGTAGATACACAAGTACACACTACTTTCCGGTGTCTCGTAATTTTTTATTTATTGATGCCATCAGGAAAATGTTGCCAAGGGATATAGCGCACTAGCAACAAAACTCAAATAAGGTTAAATCAATTAATTTTTAATTTATTAATGAACAAACACTGTTTTGGGAGCTAGCCCTTGTTAAAGAGATAAAAGGAGTCAAATTGTCAATCTGATAAATATTGATTTTTGCTTCATTCCTATAATTTTTTGAGTTTTTAACTAATTATGGGATATATTTCAATTAAACGTTTTACAATGTGTATATATAATTTTGTATTTGATAATAGGTAACTGTCTTTCTATACGAGTTTTAAAAATTTTATTTCAGGAAGGTGTTGATACAGTTTGTTTTGTTTTTTGGATAAAGAGGTAACCTAGGGACCGGGAAAAATAATGTTGGAAATTAGAAAAATTTTGAATTTTTAAATGTTATTAAGAAACGAAACAATTGAAGATTAACAAATGCATTACTATTTAAAAATAATAAAAAGTATATTATTATAAAAAGAAAAACATACAGGACATAGAACCCTGACCCTATTAGCCAAAACAAATAGAGAAGCAGATATTTGTCTTAAACCGTCGTATATAAATATTTTAGTTTATGTTATATAGGTTTGTGACAAGTTTACATCTATAAGGATTTAGTCGATTCATACAGGGGATGTCTCTTCATTAGTGACTGGAGAGACATAACCTATACTGCACTGATGAGCTCAAAAAAAGAGCGAAACACGTGTCTGTAGTTGGTTTTGCCCATGTATGGGCTGATTAATATCCTTATACTCCTATTTCGCAGCATCTACCGGTGTCTTGAGTTAGAAAATCTAACCAAACACCAATTCAGTTTAAAACTGGATTTATTATTGACAGCACGGCACTAGATACGTTTGTATCATCTCTTACATCTTGTTATATAAGACTGTCACAAACACTCTGTTTGTTTTATGTTATTACCTTGCCGAAGGTACTTTTAAGATGCAAAGCGACTGTCGTAGTTCCATTTTTGGAGTAAAGATGGGGCCACTTGCGAATGGTTTCTACTTTCGCAAGTTTACATCTATAAGGATTTAGTCGATTCATACAGGGGATGTCTCTTCATTAGTGACTGGAGAGACATAACCTATACTGCACTGATGAGCTCAAAAAAAGAGCGAAACACGTGTCTGTAGTTGGTTTTGCCCCTGTATGGGCTGATTAATATCCTTATACTCCTATTTCGCAGCATCTACCGGTGTCTTGAGTTAGAAAATCTCACCAAACACCAATTCAGTTTAAAACTGGATTTATTATTGACAGCACGGCACTAGATACGTTTGTATCATCTCTTACATCTTTATATATATGTAAAGAAAATCCAAACGTGAACTTGATTATAAAGATTTTCTTAAACATGTCAGTTATTTATTTTTGATGTCATTTAGTGAAGTTTTAATTAATTTCAAAAAGACTAAATAATAGCTTGAATTGTTGTTTCTCTGTTTTAGGTAATTTTATAATTAATTATGAATGTTGTTAGTCTAAATAAAACTCTGTTTTAGTGCAACTGCGCCACCTGACGGTTGCGTCATAGTTCTTAGGTTAGTAAGTTATGCTCTTTTAAATATATAAGATATCAACTGCGCCACCTTACGGTGGCGTCATAGTACTTAGTTATGTAAGAATTACAGGTGTAAATTTATAACATCTCAACTGCGCCACCTTAGGGTAGCGTCATAATGATTAATTTCGTAATAAACGCGTCCGATCGCTGCAAATTCAAAGTGCTATAGGGAAAATCGCGGCCTCCGACGCGCTATTTATAGGCACGCTGCCGCCGCCCCGACAGGCCAGTACTACCGCAAGCGCTACGTCCCGCAATTTTAAAACTGTAATATCTTCGAAAATATTTATTTAAATCTTGTGCTGTAAAGGATCATATAGATCTATATTAAATCAACAATGTATTTAATCTATTTAATTGGATAAGGATTAATGCTGTATTGGTTAAAATCGCTTCGAAAATTAGCCATTATTTGTCGTAAAAAGTAAATGACAAAAAAATATTGTTATCCATAAGAGATAGACATATACCATCGCGGAGTTTTCTGTAGACCTTTTCAATGTGTACAAGTAATTATTACATTATTTTGATTAATCACGTAGGGTTCAGCCTGCGTTTGCAATGAAAGCGGAAAAAAATTGATAATTAACGACATCACATTAGAAACCTCAAAAATAACAGTATTTCTCCACTATTTAATGGATGTCAATATACATATAAAAAACAAAAAAAAAAACATATACAAAAGACCGAGTTTGGTAAACGAAATAAAAGCACAACGGCTCAGATGGGCCGGACACGTACAGAGATCGCCAAACGAACGTCTTATCAAGAGGATATGGGAGGAGAATCCAGTAGGAAAGAGACCTTTAGGAAGACCAAGGCTCAGATGGGGAGACAATATCAGAGAGGATGCAAAAGTCTTAGGAGTACGGGACTGGAAGGAGGCGATGTTGGACAGGGATAGGTGGAGGCAAGTCGTAGATGCAGCTAAGACCCACGAAGGGTTATGACGCTACGAGGGAGAGAGAGAGAGAGAGAGAGAGAGAGAGAGAGAGAGAGAGAATATACATATAAACCTTCCTCTTGAATCACTCTATCTATTAAAAAAAACCGCATAAAAATCCGTTGCGTACTTTTAAAGATTTAAGCATACAAAGGGACATAGGGACAGAGAAAGCGACTTTGTTTTATACTATGTAGTGATAGTGATATATATAAGTTTAAAAATTATTGGGTTCGCAGCAAATTATGAGAGGTGTACCTACTCTTTTAAATCTTTATTCCGAGCTTTCGGCTATGTATATGTTCATCTGGAATCTACGATTATAATAGTAAAGTGTAAAAATATACAGCATAAAATTAGTGAATAACTTACAACTTTGTCCTGTGGCAACAGTAACTCAAGGAATTTCGGACACCTGGATTCTACCCTACCTGAAGATCAGCGTGATGTTGATTTTTAGCTGAACAAACTAGTCCTGCGCACATCGGGTGCATGTAAGGACTCTTGGGGCCGAACCTGGTCACAATATTCCCATAGGAAGCAGTGCTCAAACATGGGGCTCCACAGGAGAGACCATGCCAGGTTTATTTAGATTAGATTAGATTACAACTTAATGAGAATGATTCATTTAAGATGTTAATATAATACATGTATAATCAAAGCCATTAACAATATTATCATGAATTAGCTTAGCATTTTAATGTTATTGTAATTCACTATAAAATTATCTGTATTTTGTTACTGTGACAAGCTAACAGGATAATGTCAATAAAAATATTAATCAATATAAAATCAATGATGTGATCAGAAATTATAAGCGTTAAGAATTTAGAATAATACATTAATAATTAAATTGCGTGACCTTTATCTAACAATAGGAGATAGGAAAACATTTTATTAAGGTGGCCTATATCTGATCTATGATTCATTGATTGAGGCCTGTCTATTCATAATAACATTAAATTGCTAAGCTAATTTATTATAATATTGTTAATGGCATTGATTATACATGTATTATTTTATCATCTTATATCATTCATTCTCATTAAGTTGTAAGTTATTCACTAATTTTATGCTGCATATGTTTACACTTACTTAATAATTATTATAATTGTAGATCCCTGATGATGGCTATATCTAAACATAGCCGAAAGCTCGGAATAAAGATTTAAAAGAGTACACATCTCATAATTTGCTGCGTATCCAATAATTTTTAAACCTTATTTTTACACAACAAAGACTTGCTTTTTCTATATATACTTATATATATAGATTTTCCTTAAAAGGCGCACTTTGTTTGTGGCCCTCCAGGAGTGAGAGTTGTTAAGGAAAACGGTTGCTAAGATAAGTAATTTTAAATTTGTTTGGTTAGATTCTTATTTTTTTGCAAGATAACGAATTTTGAATTTTTAAAAACTGTCATTAAAAGAAATTATGAATTAAACTAATATAAATTATATGTTGAAATCAAAAGTTAAAATACACACTGAACCCAGAGGGTACTAGAGGAGGCAGAAGAAGGTTGCAGAAACAAGAAGGGGAAAATCACAAGAAGTGATAATACCAAACAATAAAAAGAGGAAAAGAAAGAGGAGAAAAGAGATTTTTTGTACTAGCAACAGATTTCCTGATGTACAAAATCCACAAGAGATTATTATTGATTGGAAGAATGTACATATTTATCAATACCAATATATTCATAAGTATTAATTAAGGTAGTGGGTAAAAAGCCACTGTGGCAAAGTGAGCTCTTTAAGTCTTTTAATGAACCCAATATTAGGTTAAGCTATTTTTAACATTATCGGGGACCATGCTACAATGATGTAAGAAACATATGAACAAATAATAAAAAAAATGTTGTTCAATACTCCATCCACAGAAAACGCTCCCCTCATTTCAGAACAATACTATACCTCGCTATAACCCCGGGATACCGTTGATCCTAACTTGTTATATGCCTCACTATCTTTTGTTAGAGAGCTTCCTCCCAGACTAGGCAGAGTTCGTAAGTCTTTTGTTAACGTACGTGTAGCCAAGATAGCCACACTGAAAATCTATTTTAAACTAAAAGAGCATGTGCCCAAGCTGTCAACTGTCAATGCTGCCTATAGCATTGGCCAATCTCCCAGATCCATTAAAGAACGGATATCTAGCCACAAAAGTGATATCTGGAATAGACATGAACGTTCCTTGTTTAAAGGGAGGTTGAGCTACCTACCAGGCGCGTCTCCAGGTGGCGGATAGGAGGTGGTCAGGGCAACTTGATCAGTGACGGTTATAAGTAGAGTGAGGGGACCTAAAACCCCCAAAATCTTTTGCGAAAGCCGTCACCGCGGACCAGCTAAACCCATGCTAAGGTGTAAGGTAACGTGCCGAGGGCTGAAAGGCCACTGGTTAGAATGTGGTCGCGAACGTTCCCCTGAGGGCACCGGCCGGCACCCTCTTGTATTCAGGCCTTCCCCTGGCATGTGGGGCTCTGTCAGGTGGTGACCTTCCTTTTCCCTTGCTACTCGTGGGACCAACATGGAAAACGATCAAAAAACAACACCCCTGAGGCTGGACAGAAATGTCCGCCTCAATCAGAAAAATCCAAGCACCGCAGAGGTAAACGAGTCTGCGGTGCGGAACTGAAGAGAAGGGGGAAGGCACGCGAGGCTGGGGGAAACCCCGCAGCGCGAACCGCCTCTGGACCTTCGGAAGCACAACCTTCAGGTAATGTTGCTAGTTCTTCCTCCAAAAGAGGCAAGGAACACAACATACCTGAAGGTAAAACAAAAAAGATAAACAGGTCAGGCGCCTCCTCATTCGAGGTGACGCCTAAAACCCTGAAAAAGGTTAGGCAGTACACAACGGCCGCTCAACCAAAAAGCTACAAGGAGGTGGCTACCAGTCACCTCCGAGTAGCTATAATAGACAAAAGCAACCCCTACGGCAAAATTTCGGCCAAAAGGGAAGCTCTTGTCCAAGACATGCTGCTTGGAGAGCTGGACAAAGTAATTTTGGCCGCCTCTTCCAGTAACGCCAAGCCACCAACGTTCCGTCAGTGGTCGCACTCTGGTGAAATCATAAGAGTTACCTGCGATGACGACGCGACGTTGGCATGGCTTACCAATACTGTTGCTGGCCTTCGACCGTGGGAGGACGCATCACTCGAGGTGGTGCGAGTAGACTGCCTACCGAAGCTGACAAAAGCATCCCTCTGGATCCCGAGTAGATCAACTGAGATACTCGAGGAGAAGGAGGTCGTGCTGCGTCGGCTGAGTGGGCAAACCCCCATCAAGGTCTCGAGATGGTGCTCTTTCCACCACGAGGCCAAAAAAGAACCGAGTAGGGGACGAGGACTTGACTACCCTCAAACAAAAGTCGATGAGGTTGAGCTATGCGTTCATTGACTATGAAGGTAAAGGCCGAAGAGGCTAAGAAGGAAGGTCAGGAGGAGACCAGCAGTAACGTCGAGCTAGGAAGTCTGGCGGTCGACACCCCTGCAGACGAGGCACCCGAAGAGGCACCTAAAAAGATGCAGACCGACGGGTCCTCAGAAACGGTCCCCCTGACCGAATAAATAATTGAAAAAAAAAATAATAATGGATCGTAGAGGAGGAGCCGACACGACTTCATTTATTCAGTGTAACCTTCAGCACAGCAGAGTGGCCATGGCAACCATCAGCCGCCACCTTGCTGAGCAACAGGAAACTATTGCATTAATCCAAGAACCCTGGATAAGGAAAACCAGAATCATTGGTTTAAGTACTTTAACTGGTAAAACTTTTTATTTTCCCAGCAATGACCAGCCAAGGACTGCCATATACGTACCTAGGCGAATTAAAGTTCATCCTGCAAGACTTGACTGCAGTAAGGATGGAATGTGCTAGTTGTGACGGACAACCAAATGCCGTAGTCCTGGCATCAGTGTACCTCCCCTCTGATGCAGCCGCACCACCACCTAGCAGGGAACTGGAGGAACTGGTGAAGTACTGCCAGCACCAGAAATTGGAGCTCATAATCGGCTACGACTCCAATGGACATCACGTCAACTGGGGCAGTAAGGACATAAACGCCAGAGGTAAGTCACTTTATGACTATATAATAGGGAATAACCTCTGCATTATGAACAGAGGTACCACTCCCACCTTTGTAAACTCTCGAAGTCAAACCATAGTAGATATAACGTTGTGTACAACTAAAATATCAAAACAAATCCGATGCTGGCAGGTGTCTGACGAAGTATCAATGTCAGATCACCGGTGGTTAGCATTTAAAATAGATCTGGATGGTGTGGCCTCAACTCTATCCCGCGACCCTAAAAAAACCGACAGAGCAGCTGACGCTTCTCGGTTGGAAAGGGCTCTGCGGGAGTGTGGGGTCACCACACCCGGAAATAATAGTGATCTGGAACGGTATACAACAACGATACAGAACATAATCATCAAGTCTTACAAAAGCTCTTGCCCCTAAGGCTGACTAATAATAAAGGCAACTTCACCCCTTGGTGGTGCCCAGAATTAGAACGCCTAAGGAAGATGGCGAGAAAGGCTTTTAACAAGGCAAGTAGTTCAAAACTCCTCGAGGATTGGAACTTATACAAGCTCCACCTTAAGGAATACAAGAAAGTCGTTAGGCAAAAACAGAGAACAGCATGGAGAACCTACTGTGAAGAAATCGAGGATTTTCCACAGGCAGCGAGACTCCAAAGAGCCTTAACAAAAGATCCATATAGAGATATTGGTATACCTAAGAAACAGGATGGTAGCCAAACTACCAACCTGGAAGAAAGTTTACATCTCTTGCGAGAAATACACTTCCCGATTCTGTTGCCACAGTAGAGGCAAAGTGGAACGAGGAACATCACATACCCTCGACAGAGAACTGGCACATTGCCAGACTCATTGTTACCGAGGACAAAGTTAAGTGGGCAATATCTAGCTTCTCCCCCTTCAAATCACCGGGAATATACGGAGTTTATCCACCCCTGCTGCAGTTGGGTCTAGAGGAGCTCCTTCCTCACCTAGTGCAAATATTCAGAGCTTCCCTATATACCGAAGATGTGGAGAGAAGTAAAGGTTGTCTTCATACCAAAACCTGGAAGAATGGATTACTCCATTCCAAAAGCTTATCGACCTATTAGCCTTACATCATTCTTACTAAAAACGCTAGAGAGGCTAAATGAAAGGTACATAAGGAATACAGTGATTAACACCAAACCACTGCATCCCAATCAACATGCATACACAACAGGGAAATCCACGGATACGGCCCTACATCATGTGGTTGGTCAGATCGAGCGATCATTGGACAAGAAAGAGTCCACCCTGGGCGTATTCATAGATATCGAGGGAGCTTTCCCTAAAATAATGCAGTAAGCGGATGGATTCTCAGCATGCTCTCCATGCGTGCAATAGAAATAACTGTAAATGATGTCAAGATACGAGGCAAGGTTAGGAGGGGCTGTCCACAGGGAGGGGTTTTATCACCTCTACTGTGGAACATTGTTCTAGACAGCCTAATTCACCGCCTCAATGAACATGACAAAATCTATACAGGAGCCTACGTAGACGACATTGTAATCCTGCCAATACGAAAGTTTGAAAGCACCCTATGCGACAGAATGCAAGTGGCTGTCAAAACTTTAGAAACATGGTGTAAAGAGCAATCGCTGTCTATTAACCCCAAAAAGACAGAAATGATTCTCTTCACGAAGAAAAAGAAACCTAGAGGCTTAAACGCACCCAGTCTTTTCAACGTTAAATTAAGCTTTGCTACAGAAGTGAAATACTTAGGTGTTATTCTTGACAGCAAGCTGACGTGGAAGTCACACATAGAAAGCAGAGTTAAAAAAGCATTTATATCTTATGAGCAATGCCGCCGAACCATAGGACAGACCTGGGGATTATCCCCCAAGGTCACCATGTGGATCTACACGGCAATCATAAGACCTATGCTAACATATGGTGCTGTAGTGTGGTGGCCTAAAGTGAAACAAAAAATCAAATTCAAAGATCAGCATGCCTTCTCGTAACAGGAGCCATGCGAAGCACACCGACCAGCGCAATGGAAGTCATACTCGGTCTCACCCCCCTTTATATATTTGCTAAGGAGGTCGCATTGATGACCATGGTACGCTTTCGCACGGTTGGTATCGAACCCACTGTAGGGACTGGCAGTACTGGCACCCATAGGGACAGTCTGTGGAGGGAATCGATAAAAGTGATACCACTCCTACAGGCAGACACGGATGCCGTCGTACCAAGATTTGTCTTTGACAAACCCTACAAAATATTAACAAACAAGACAGCAGACCCCAACGTAGTGAACGCTCTGAGCGTATATACGGATGGATCAAAAACAAAGCAAGTTGTGGGATGTGGAATTTACTCTAGATCCTTAAACCTAAAAATAAAATGGGCTATGGATGGCTTGTCAAGTGTGGTTCAATCATAACTCACAGGAAAAGAATTAATCAATAGGAACATCACAGGCAGGAATATAAATATATACACAGACTGCCGACAAGCAATACTGAGCTTGAATAGACCACGTTTCACTTTAAGTTTAGTACTAGAATGTCACAATCCCTAACTGAGGCCAGCCAGAATAACGTGGTCACTCTCAGCTGGATCAAAGGACATGGGAACTCTAAAGGCAACCGCATTGCGAACAATTTAGCAAGGAGGGCTGCGGGCTACAAATATGTTAGCCCCCGCCCATCTACCAAGCTAACATTGTCCGCAGTCGTGGACCTTATCAAACAGCACTCTCACCAAAAATTTATACATCGCCGCTATGCAGAGGCTGCGAACAAGAAGAGGAAACAGTAGAACACATTATGTATGACTGCTCTGCTTTTTCTGAAATCAGAAGATCCGTGTTGGGCGAGTATTGGCTTACACCAGCCGATGTCAGGGAGACCCCCTTCGGGAGCCTCATCACCTATTTTAAATCACTAGGCCTGGTGAGAGCCTGAGGTGAGGATATCCCTACAATACGGGAGTATGCACAATGGGTCATATGTGGCCTCAGTGCTGGCTAAGCACTAGCTCGCCCCTCCCCAAATTTCCAGATCCAGATCCAGACATGAACGTTGCACTTTCGCTCAACATGCAGGCGAAAAAACCATAACATAAATTTTCAAAATTTTTCTATCCTCGCTGTCAATAACATCCTTCAGAAAAGACTTTTCTTAGAAATAATGGCCTTCAACTCTTTCCTATGATTTCCTCCGCTAGTTTATTAGTTCTAATTTTGTTTTTCTTTGGCTTGTTTAAGGTAGTCATTTCATGATTATTATTAGTTTCTGTAACTTTCATCGTTCCTATTACCAGAAAGTCATTATCTATCTCAGCACCTCTGTCGACTTTTACATTATAGATTTTTCTTCTGTAATTTTTTTCTATTATAATGCAGTCAATAATTGATTTTAACTTTACAGGTGTGGTCTTCTGAGGTGATTTTATAAACATCTTTATGCTAGAAGCACGTATTCATAATATCTCTAGGTCATTTTGTATGCAAAAATTTATTAATCTTTCTCCGTTAGTGTTTTTTGCTGCTTATCCAAATTTTCCTATTGCGTCGTTGCATTCTAATGCATCGTTTCCCTTACGTTAAGGTCACCAAGCATAATTAGTGAAGACACCTCTTGTCACTTTTGTCAAAACTTGTTTTTATCATTTTTATTTGAGTCATACGCCACTATGATATTCCTTGATTTGTTCGCATCTATTATAGTTGTAGATTAAGTGTCATTATTCTTTCGTTGATCCCTTCGCATTCTATAACCTTTGTTATAAAGTCTTGATTTATCATGTCGTCTATTTCCAACCTTTCATTCCCCTTTACCTTCTTATTTAGTTCTGTTATTGCAAGTAGGTATTTTTAAATCTACTTTCTTAAACTCTTGTACCAACTCTATTTCGTTCCGTGCAATTCGATACAACATTTTTTTATACTTGTGTCTGTAATGTATTGAGTAACTTGTGTTTTCCTTTCATTTCTGATAATGTATTAGTTTTAATTTCTTCCGGACTCCCATTATTCCTATTCATATTCTTATTTATTGCTGTTTCTTTTTATTATTTTTTTAATCTATCTTGCTCTTTTTTCTGCAATATTATACAGATTACTAAACGTATTTGTGTCTTTTTCTATATTGTTCAAATTTTTCTGGGTATCGACCTCTTTTAAGGTGAGAATTCAATGTTAATTTGGTGTTGCTTAAAATTATTTTGCTTCTTTTTGGAATTTAGAACTTTTTAAAATTCATTAGGCACATCATGTCATTTATTTTCTTTGCTTGATAAATATCGACTTCCACTTTCATTTTTTGTACACACAAAGTTTTCCTTTTTTTCTCTAAGTTCACCAGACTCAAACGTTTCGATTGGCAGCCCAGCCCGTTCATTATAAAAAGTTTTTCCTTTTCTGTTTCTTCTGGCATATTTCATGTTTGTCCATTTTTTGCTCACAATTAACTAAAGTAAAGTACAGAAATAGTATAATACTCAAAAAAGTTTTTTTATTAAAAATGTTTATTTATATACACTATACAGTTACAAAAGTATGTCACTACATTTTCAGTTTCGGCAAAAAAGCATTGTGTGGTTTTATGAAACCACGGTAAAAGTGAAACTTTTTTTCACACTATAGACATTTAACTAAAAATTTTCCCGAATAATATTCCATTAAGGGTATAAAAATCGCTTTATGAATCTTAATTTTATACTTGGAAAATTGGAATGGACCGAATATAAATAAAATTAAACACAAATAATATAGCTTGGAGCACACTACACTGTCAGCTGCTGCAAACTATAGGCGTTGAAATCGAAATCAAAATCGAAATCGAAATTGAAATCGAAATCGAAATCGAAATCGAAATCAAAATCGAAATCGAAATCAAAATCAAAAGGTGTGTGTGCGATTCACACACGATAGGAGTGAAAACTTCAGTAAATCGACAAAAGAATGAGATGAATATATATAACAAGAGTAGGATAATTACAAAGTTTATTTGTTTAAAAATGAAAGTGTTTTGATTAATTTTAAAAGATATTTTATTTAATATATGTTACATAATTTATTGCTCAAGTTCCATATTTTCAGTTTCAAAAATTATTATTTACGACTGTAATATTTTTAAAACGTTACATGTCGTAGATACTTACGCAGTCGAAGTTCGTATTAATACGAATAGGTAGATTTGTTTTCATTAGCAGATCTGCTTACTCCCGTACATTTTTGTATTAAACTATATAGGCACGCCTACTTTATACTTTATACCTACTCGGCGGTCGACCGACATGCGACATTCACTAACACAGACCAAAAAACGATGTAATAAAAGTTTCACTTTAAAAAAATTAGGTTAATTCATTAAATATTTTTTACCCAATAATTAATTTGATACTTTTATTAGTTTTGACATCTTCTTGTTTTTGTTTTAATCTTTCTATTTTTTAAAATAGTTTTAATACCAAAGAAAACTCAAAGTCTTGTACCACACAAATTATTTTATTGTATTCGAAGCAGATATAAATTGAAAATTAGTTTCGACCAACAAAGGTCATCATCAGGTCTGTGAAAAAATATGGAAAATGGTAGAAAGTGGTAATACTAATAGTAAAGTTAAACAACTTACCAAATGCAAAAAAGTAATAATAACACAATTGTCTACTTTCCATGGTAATATTTTTTATACAATTGTATTATTACCTATTACTTTTTGCATTTGGTAATTAACATTGTTACTATTCTGCGTCTTTAATTCATTAACAAGGAGATTCTTTAAATTTACATGAGAAAAAGCCATTACAATTGCATCCTTGATATTTTTTAAATAATCTTATTTGACTATAAACTGGTTAATAAAATATAGAAACAAAATCTGTATGCGAGGGTTATAATATTTTTTATAAGAATAACAATTTTCTTCGCTGAAAAAAAACTAGACTCTAATTTATATTATATAATCAGCAACTTTTATTTCAATATTTTTAATTTCAATACAAAGCTTATCCAATTTAAATTTGTTGATTAATTATTAAGAGCAATATAAGCTTAATTTTGTATAAATATTTTTGTCCACGACTGTTCTACAAAACGTTCATTATACTAGTGCTTCAAAAAGAATAATAGTACCTATTATTTACTAGTGAATAATGGTTCATTATTCACTGCATGACGTCACAACAGAACGTATGTCCAAACTTTATAAGAGAATAACTCATATTAGACAAATTTTATATTTTCCTTTGACATTTCAATCCGTATTTATATGTCAATGGTGTAAACAAACAAAACACATGTATAAAGAATCGACCTACCTTTTACCACTACATCTAAGCTACACACTTTAATCTTTAAATTTAGATCGTAGTTAGTGTAAGTCATATACATTTGAAACTTCAATTACATTAATTATAGCGTAAAATTAGAATTTTAAAGTTGTGATTATAGCAATTGTGTCGTGGACAAAGTATAGTATTCTATTCGTGTATAATGGCTATTATTCACTCAGATGATTTACAACACTCGCCTGTGGCTCGTGTTGTAAACTTCATCTTCGTGAATAATAGCTACCATTATACGCTCGTTGAATAATATACTATTGTCTTGGGTCTATTACAAAATTTTTAAATAAAAATTCATTTTTTGTAGATATAATGCAACTATTTATAAATACTATCTACTTTTGTCCCGCGAAATGCGATCCCGCGATAAATGTAAACTATTAATAAGTAATTAATTAATCTTACCTTAAAATGGTTTCTAAAATTAGTAGTTGTATCTTTGCGCGCCCTCGTATTATTTTAAAACATATTTGGCACTTAGCACTTTAGCAACATTATTTTCAGATTCTTCTGTAATAACAAAAAACTTTCCATCTAAGATTAGAGAAACCGACACAGTCGAAGACATGTTCGTAATTTGCTTACAAGTGCATTCTATATTTAATAATTGTTTTTAGTTGGTGGGTGAGATTTTCACCACCCCCTTTTTCTCTTAATTCATATAATCTTATAGATTAAAACTTGAAATTACAGAAACGAAACCACGATGTTAATACAATAAGCGGTTTTCATAATCCATTTACCTACCTACCTTCTACCTGCCCTATACCGAAAATAAACATTAAACTGAAAATGAATACAAAATAGGTAATATATTGGCCCTATATTAAATAGGACTTGTGAGAGTAGCAAAACAAAACATTTCTTGTAGTCTGGCAAATCTATTTTAAATACTTGTATTCAAATCGATTTCTACGAAATTTTTTATTTGAAATGCAAAGTACAAAATGGATTTTTCAAAAAGCATTTGAAATACAAAATAGAAAATGCCATTTTGTATTTTAAATAGGTATTCTACTTTTATTTGAAATAGGTACCCAACTCTGTGGTAGTAAATAATATGAATATAGAATTTTACTTACTTGTCGCTCATTGACATATTTAAAACTGTTTTTGAAATTTTCGTTAAATTTGGCACTAGTAATACATGCACTATGCACAATGCACTATGCACTAATACTAATGCGACATGCCTGCCCTGCTTGCAACCGGAGTTCGATCGATACCTACAAGGTCTTTATATAACATTGAGCAAAAGTTTACCGCAGATCGTTTACTTTATAAGGGCATTAGGTATTGCATATACAGCTGGTATATTAAAGCATACAAAATTTAAATATAATCTATATAAACATTCAATATTCAATGAAACATCTATTCAAAATTTAAATGTTTATTTGCTATTACAGGACCTTACAACCTTTAACTTACTTTGATCATTCGAGAAGTTCGAAGACATAAAGTATTTATAAAAATATAGGTATGTTTAACCAGGCCAACATTTCGATGCTTATAATAAGAATTATAATATAATTTATTTTTTTCATACCAAAAAATTTAAATAAAAAATATATTAAAACTATATTTTATACTGCAACTTGTTAGAAGATTAATGAAATATTTTGCCTAATATCGTTTAAAATCGAAAATACGTTTTCTTCCTGCACTAGTCGAAAATTCGTCTTTCTTCCCTTTATACATACACCTAATGTCGTTGATCCTATCCCATGTGCAGACAGGGACGAAACAGAATTAATATCGGAAATTGCTGTTTGTCGTGCATTGGCTACAAATTTTCGACAATACTGGAAGAAAAATAGTATGCATTACTCGGGACTCATCAAGTTGATCGTCTCACCGCAAATTCTATAATCCAATAAACAAAATAATTGATAAACACTCAGAACTGAATTGGGACCATTTGTAATTATAAAAATAAATTTTTTTGTTTAATTTAATTTTGTTAAGTTAAATTTAAAACTCAATTCTTTGTTATTCACATTTATGGCTTTTTACTGTTGTTGTATCTATTCATCGGCTCAACTGTAATTTGTAGTAAAATTGTCATAAATAAAAGTTAATAACATTTCATATCAGATAAATATTAAAATTTTATTATAATTAATAAAAAAAAGTATATTAAATTTGCAATTTATAGATTTACCAATTCTTGATGGCCACATACTCAGTTTGTTATTTTATTTCAAATACAAGGTGTTGATTAACGAAAATTTGAGTATTTATTAATTAAGGCTATACGGTTTGTTAAATAATATGTAGGTACTTTGCAAAACAACAACATACTCAAATAACATAAATTCTTTCCAATAAAGAAAAACGCATATAAATTTTTACCTTCCGAACAGCAACGCTGTTATTACCTTCCGAACAGCAACGCTGTTAGAGGAAGGTATTGTGATCGCGAAAAATTTCGATCTCGGGTTTTTAGCGGAAATACGCGTTTTAGGGTTCCTTGAGCCTAAAAAACCCAAAAATAAAAAATGTCTGTCTGTCTGTCTGTCTGTGTGTCTGTGAACACATTTGCGGCTAAACGGCTAATCGGATCGGAATGAAACTATAACACCTTACTTATAATCACCATCGGAGGAATCTGATAGAATTTGAGTAAAATCGGCCGACCGGAAGTGGACGTTTACTCTTATCAAAAAATGGAATTTTTTGAAAATATTGGGTTTTCATATAGTTATTGGCAACATTTCCGACATTTTTGAAAGAAACATTTTTTTGATATTTTCATTAGTTTTCGAGATATTGACACTTTTATCAAAAACTGGAAATGTGAAATAAAAATTGTGGATTCGCTCTTTCACTACTTGTTATTATACATGCTACTGTTCGGAAGGTCGTGTGGTGCCCACACCAGATTTTTTTAAATAAGTTTATTAAGTTATTACTCTCTGCGCAAACCGGTCCTGTGTTTACCCTTATTGTCATCATGTACCTAGTTCAAAGGGGGTATATTTTCTCCACATATTCCTTATGCAATATGTGTAAATGCACTCTAAGAATGATATAAAACTTAAAATAACCGCTGTTCCAAGTAAATACACAGTTTCACAGTTATTATAAATTGAAAACCATGAGTTATCATATTATCAGTATCGATATTTTTCTTGTTGGATTTAAACATTATAATTATTATCATTTTTAATAGTCGTTTAATACTAAATATATATATATATATATTTATATGTATATATAAGCGAAATTTTTTAAATAACAAACGGATTAATTTGTAAAGACTGTCGTGGCTAAATTTAAAAGCCAAAATATAAAGATTACTATAGGCAACCAAATTTACACATCATTTCCTACACAAAACTTGTAAAATAACAGAATTTTTGGTGATTTATTATATATATATTTCATTATTAAAAAAATGTTACTAAAGAAAATTTAATTTCCCGTACTGTAAAACAATTATTCGGAAAATAGTTTTTGTATTTATTACTAATCTAATATATTATAAATATAAATTTAAGTTTATATATACTTAAATTATTAATTTGAAAATGTGACAACGCTGCATTTTTTATTTGTGTACAAACAATTTCTGTCATTAATTGAGGTTAACTGATTAACTAAATGCATTGATATTTGAATGCTTTATATTCAGTATAATACGAAACAATTAAAAGTTTCTACCACTCAAACTTCATGATCCGGGAAATGTGAAAAATCAAACCAGGTGCGCGGTCATCAACCTGCATTGATCTGTGGTAAGATTTGAAGTTAAAGACTCCCATGGTCGGTAGTCGGTAGTATCGCCATTTAAAGGTCGCTATAACGTTTTGAAAAATGGTATAAGTGCCTACCGTAAAAATGAAACCTAGGTGATTTTATAACGCTTAAACAATAGGATGTTTTAAATAATAAGGTAACAAAAACTTAGTAATAAATTATATATTTAGTACTTCAGAATAGGGTTACCTACCTTAACCTGTAAAGATTTGTAAACAGGGTCATAATTTTTAGACTGAAATGCATAAAAAAGAGGAAAACTTTGATCAGAAAAAATTAGATTTGGAAGTATGGCTTCAGAAAATGGAATCAAGACTCGCTGGTATGGCTCCAGTAGGTCATACAGCAGATGTGTTAGAAGTGCAGTTAAGAGAACAAAAAGGCTTACATGCTGAATTACATCAATTTAAATCTCAAATTGAATCATTCCAACAACTAGTACAGAAATTGATCACTGCCCATCAGCATGAAGATACTAGTAGATTCAAGAAAGTAAGTTTTATATTCTATTTTTTTAATCCTTTTCTACTCTAGTCTTAAAAGCAATGCTCTCCAATATTTTCATATATTATTATAGTTATAGTTAACAAGGTTATGAAAAAAAAAATTGATTTAATATACATGTTATCGATAGAATAACAGTTGTATGATGGGTATGTTATTATCCTGTGTTTTGCAGAATCTCATTTAACTCTTCTAGTTAGCATGCCATTAAGGGATAAATGAAAGTTAATATTGTGATTCCCATGTGTAGTATACAAATACATATATTAAAAATTTAGATTTCAGATGGTAATTAAAACAAATTCAATGTAAGAATTAAGTACCATCGAATTTATACATATGCGTTACATACACGATTTTCGATTAACCGTTAAGAGTATCCGATCTAGACCAAAATCAATGGGGTGCTTCTTCTTGGCATCAGAATGCTATATACCAAATTTAATGACCCCGTGATCTTCCGTTGAAGAGGTATAGTACACACAAAGGGAGAAAAATATAAATTACATACAAGAGTTTCGGAAAACCGTTAAAATTTTACCGTGAACCTTATTCGATCTTGATTAAAATCACTAGGGTTCTTCTTTACGACATGAGGATTCTATATAGCAAATTTCATGACCCTGTGTGTGATATTTCTTTCAAGAGTTATTGCGCACACAAACGAAGGAAAAAATGAACTACATAGACGAGTTTCGGAAAACCTTTAAATTTTACCGTTAGGGTTATCCAATCTAGACCAAAATCAATAATTCTTTACCATGACATAAGAACTTTATATATAGTCCATTTCACCTTAGAAACTTTCGACCTAGTGCAATAACAAAAATGTCCAGAACTAGTATTTCTGGAAAAATCGACAGTTTATTCTCAATTTGTTAGAGTATTTTAAGAAGGATGGACCTTTATTACCATTATCACAAGTGTATCAGCGAGTTGCGGACGCTTTAAAAATTAGTCTTTTGTTACGCGAATAAAATCTGAAAATAAGAAGAAAATCTTTTAACAATGTTATCAGTTATCATTAACACCCGGAGTATCACATAATGTACTGAAAATAAAAACTAAAAAAATCGAAGATGATGTAAAAGGAGCACTTAGAAAGGTTGTATATGACATAAAATATAGGGCCAACAAGTTACAATTAAAACACTGGAACTAGTAATGGGTTTGTTGAAGATGCTGGACAGTTATATTCCACTAAATCGAAGAGTACAGACTACCATGATTCGATGGGTTATGAATCTTTAGAAAATGGGTCTGTGAAAACTCAAACCAATGCTGGTGGAGCCATCTTTAATTATTATGGATATTGCTTTATACCATAGTTCTCTGATAGAAAAGTTGCCTTAAGCTTTTTGGACAAAAGCTCAGTTACAGGTATGGTTACAAGCAAAAAAAATAATTTTGAAAAAGATTCCTCTAAAATAGAAGTCTCTGTCGTTTGAACAAGTCACAAAATGTCATGTACGTAATAGACGAAAAACTGCAAGAACGTGGGCATCAGGTTTTACGGCTACCTCCATATCACTGTCAGTATAAACCGATAGAGTTGGTTGGGGGAATTTGTAAACAGTACTATGATTACAGTACATTGAAGAAAATGGACGTGGAGATACAGCAGTCAAAAAAGTATGAAAAACGATGCTCTAAGTAGAAAACACCTGAAGTTTGGGCTGAATGCGTAAAGTTGATCCAAGATGATTTGGCTAAAGTTTATCGCATACGACCAAGAAAAGACACTATAGTCGGGCCGTTCAAAAGATGGAATGATCACGAGACAAATGTACTCCTTTATTTCGGCCCACAGTTTATATCATCTCTGGTATGAGTACAGTCTAAACTGTCCTTCGTTTACTGCAGTTTAGAAGGCGTTACATCGTAAGATTAAGCCGTCCAGATGCCCGTATTCACTGATCACGCGTCCTTGAATTCCATCTTTTGAACGGCCCGGCCCGACTATAGTTATAGATATATCAGACAGTTCAGATGATGAGGCATGGTGCAGTAAAGAGGACAAGTGATTCTTATTTTTTAGTTGAAAACATTACCAAATTATATCTTGTGTTTATTGAGTTTTTAACGTCAAACGTTTTAAATTATAAATGTTTTCACAATTTTAAATTCATAATTTTTACTGAATAATATTTGTTTGTTTTGTGTTTTTCCAATTATTGATGTTTATAATATCGTTGCGATGTTCTAATAAAAGAAATGAATTTTCCTTAAGATTCATGAACAAAAAGAAAGTTCGTTTTGGCCTATAAAAATCTATTATCTGGTTCTGGCTGCTAAATCACAGACCACTAACCATGTTGACTGACAATTACCCCATCACAGTGACTTCGTGACAGTGACAATTAATAAAATTGTTGCTTTAAAACAGTCTGGAGCATTGTGGAACTTATTGAATAACATTGACATTTATCTAAAACAATTTATAAAGACGAAGGAGGAAACTTAAATTTAAAAAACCCATAGCAAAATGAACGTAGTATTATAAATATTTTTATATTTTACCTAGTAAATAGTTGTTTTGGTGTTCTAAACTGTAATTCGGTTTAACAATACTACAACCTTTTAATTAAGAAACTATGTTTCCCTCCGCCATTGGTAAATTGAATGACAGTTTAATCTTACTTCAGTGGTTTCTAATATCAAATCTGTAGCTTAATTAAACCTTTAAAAGTTAAATTGGCGTTTGACGCCAATTTTGTAACCCTAATTTACCCTAGGGTAGCTCCTGGGTTCGTGGCTTCCTTTGAGTTTTATCAGTTCTTTCCAAAACATAAATTCAGGGCGCCAAAGTACAGACAAACAAATAAAACGCAAAAATCAGTTTTAGGATGATTTATTAAATCAAGTTTCAGATGTTAAAGTTAAAAAAAAATTTAAAAAAATCATTAATTAATCCTCTTATCTTAGTTTTCCAGACTTCAATTACAGTGGAGCTTTGAGAATTTACTAGAGGATTTTATTCCTTCAACCAGTTCAGGGATGGTACGGCTTTTTCTTAAAAAATCTTCCTGTTAACTATCCCGGGTTGGTAGGTTTTACTCTTCGTTACGACTTCTCTAGGTCGGCTACCAAAATGACTGACGGCTTATCAGCGTTTCTCTAATTGTTTCTAGATAATTCCCCTAATAGGGCAATTCAGGATTTGGCAATAACCTACAATCGAAGGGCACAAATATTAGATAATGTTTCTGTTCAGATGAAGAAACTGCGAGTAAGTGAACGAACAGATATAATTTACGAATAAGGAAACCGACAGATAACCGATCGACTCGTTCCCACTTAGTAATAGTAATCTGGCGCAAAATCATAAAATAAATATTTATCCATAGTCAGGTGGATTTCGGCACAAAACGGACCCTGAACGTTACAAATCGTCCAAAAAGGATAAAATGGACTATACCACTTTTTTAACAATGTGTCATTCTGTTCAGATACTACAGATCACATTTGAAAATAGTCAGTGACTAATTTCAACCTTGAACCAAATACAATTAACAAGTAAAACTCTTCAGAGATCGACAATCTTCGATCTCAACAGGCAATTTGTTAAAAAAAAATTATTCTATACAATTTCGAGCTCTAGATGTATTTTATATTTCGTAAACAGAACGTGCAGATTTTTTTTATTTCTAGTAATAAAATTGTGGATACTATTGTTTAAGATAAATTTATTTTTATTACTAATCACATACAGAGCTAATTCCAGAATGTGTAAATATGGAAGGGGTCTAAAATTTTATATTTTATAAACAAGATACTCTTCTACTAATACTGGCTATGCACCTTATTTTTTTTTGTGAAACAAATACAATTCCCAAAACTCCAAAAATCAATACCATATCTGAGTCTGAAGTCAAGATAAAACAGCACTACCTACATTTTTACTTTAGCAAAAATGCAATTCTAATTAAACTGATCTGTAATCATAATTTGTACCATTATTACAGATATTTATAAAGATTAATCAACACCTTACACAAATCACAAATGTAAAGTCGAAAAATTGATGGGACATTTACTTGACCATCTGAACTAGGAAATTACTCTGTAATGGAAACGATGAGAGTTTAACCTACTTTTGAAAAATTAGGAGAACTATGTGACTATTTAGAAGCGACGTATATTTCAGACGATGACCTCTTGATATTTGAGCCACCAGAGAGACGGGTCAAACGTCCACCACTAATGCTTGCCAATCATTTCACCCAATGCTTGAAGCCACTTATAGTTCCATAATTTTTTTAAAACACTCAAATATACACGTTAGTCACGATATAATATGAAAATAACAAAAAACGGAATAAGGCATTCCGTGAATGACCGAACAGGAGAAGCATATATCTTTCTTAACGCTGTAAAGTATTATTCGTTCGAACATATTTATGAAAAACACGACGTAATAGAATGTTATTAAAGTTAAAAATATTTAAAATGGTATTTAAAATCAATTTTAAAAAAATTATTTTAAAGTAAATAAAAATAATCATAAATTGAATTCTTTGTAATAGCGAATTTACCTATTTTTATGATATATCTAAATATTATAGAATTTCGATTAAAAACTCGATTAAAAATATAGTTTATGCACGACCGGGCGGTAAAGTACAGATTATTACATACATTTAGCGGGCGTAAAGTGCCACTTTAGCGCCCGTGGACTACTTTACCGCCCGCCGGGCGATAAAGTGTAAATGGCGGGCTGTAAAGTAATTTTTTTGTCTTAAATATTGAAATACTTGCAATCATCTAAACTGACAATGAGTCTAAATAAAAATGGCCACCACCTATTTTGACTTTTTTGTTAGGGTAACGACAACATAGGTAGGTACATAGATTATTGTTTTAAAATATTATCTCTAGCCTTTGTGCATATTACTTTCAATCAAATTATTTATTTTAAACTAGCTGACCCAGCCACGCGTTGCTGTGGCTAAGGTTTTTGTTATATTACATTGTAGTAAACTATTTAAGAGGAACAGTAGGAGAAAATCAGTCATGGGGACCACAATGCTTTTTTACATAGATGCCATTTGTAAAAAAATATGGTGACCTCCATGACAGATTTTTTACTACCGTAAACCCTTAATACAATGAAATTATGATTTACGAATGAAGACGGAAACGTTAAAGCTGGTATAAAAATTTACTGGATTGGGATTTGAATGGGAAGGATTTTAAACGCGATTGATTCAAATTTTCGTACAATTGATATTAATCAAAAATCAATACAAAAGAATTTTATTATTTATAGCTATACCCGGCGCACGTTACTACGAAAACAACTAAAATAAATTTAAGAAAAATAAAAGATAAGAAGAGATAGAGAAGGAAAGAAAGTTTATAGTTTTGTTTTACTTATCGCACCAAAAATATATCTTTCGAACTTATATTTATACGAATTCGTATAGATATCTATTAGGTAATTAGTATTGAATTTGATACATGAAAGCGCCATCTGGTGGTAACTTCCATTAATACGAATATCATATTCATCTTACCCATTAAAAATAGATCATCATACTGATTTTCATGACAATCGGATAAACGGGACAGAAGTTGCTACTCTCAGCGCTACCTGGTGGCAAGTGGCATCAATGAGCATATCATACAAACTTTCTCCGTGGAAAAATACATATGCATACCAATTTTCATGACAATCGGTTGAACAGGGCAGAAGTTGCTACCCTGCAGCGCCACCTGATGGCGAGTGGCATCAATGAGCATATCATACAAACCTTCTCCGTGGTAAAATACATATACATACCAATTTTCATGACAATCGGTTGAACGGGCCAGAAGTTGCTACTTTGCAGCGCCACCTGGTGGCGAGTGGCATCAATGAACATATCATATAAACCTTCTCCGTGGAAAAAAAAATATATATACCAATTTTCATAATAATCGGTCCAGTAGTTTTTGAGTTCATCGATTCCATACATACAAACATCCTTTTATATATATAGAATATTTGTACCTTGTTATCTAGTTTTTTAGGTAATTTAGTTTTATAATCTCCATGTAACCACGTTTCCGAACAAACGATACTCTTACAATATAGTCTATGGCTGTGAATGACATTGACATTCGTTACGCGCGTTTTTTAAAGTATGCAAAATTAAATGTCTATTTTCAATATTTCTGAGAGATTTTCTTAATATTTTCTTCCGTAAGAACCTTCTCCTAATAATAACAAATACAACACAAAAAGAATTAGTAAAATCGGTCCAGCCATTCACGCGTGATGCCATGACCAAGGAAAACGGGTTTCATTTTTATATATATAGATAGGTAGATAACGAATGAATACAAATTATTAGGTGAATGGTTATACAGGGTAAGTTGTTAATAAGGTTCGAGGTATAAAAATCATGCAAGTTGAAATGGCATTTATATTAAATTGTTCACAAAAAAATAAAAATAAAAAATATCCTTTATAAGTTTTATTATTAAAACAATCGTTGACATTTGACAGCTGACAGATAGTATTTTACATGTGACAGTAGAGATTTGACATTTCAAGTTTGGCATTTGACAGTTGACGTTTGATATTTGACAGTTGACATTTGATAGTTGACATTTGACAATTGACATTTGACAGTTGAAATTTCACAGTTGACATTTGACAGTTGATATTTGACAGTAGACTTTTGTCAATTGACAGTGCAATTTGTTTTATAAATGATTATTAAATCGGTCTTGCATAAAAGTTTGTATGTATTTCGGGAGTAAACAGCGTTTATGGACCTTACGTGTTAATAGCCCTCGCCTGCGGCTCGGGCTCTTATTTACACGCTGCGGTCCATAAACGCCTGTTTTACGCCCTTGATACATAAATAACTATTATTTGGCAAGGAAACTAACAAAAAAAAAATACGTTCGAAATCAACAAATTTCACAAAAACATTGGACGATTTTCATAATAAAACAAGATTTCTTTTATTATAAATAAAAACAATTTTATAAAAGTATGGTTAACACTTTGCGATTTACGTCAATATTATAAAATTTCGATTAATATTATATATATTGTGACTCAACCTAATGTTTTAATTATCGTTAATTATATTTATATTACAGGCAGCAGAATATATAAACCAGCACTACCTCCGTTTAGATGCTTGTATTATCAATCGAGGCAAACTCCTTCATTCCGCCCTAAGCTCCCTCCAAAATCTCGACCGCTCTCTAGATAAATTTTTAGCCTGGTTAAGTGAAGCAGAAAGTGTTGTCGAGACGCTGGAAGGTGATAGTGAATCTCGTAGAGCAACTCATCAACTCAAAGAACTTCAGGCAGATATTGAGAGACAAGCACCAACTCACCACTCTCTCAGAAACTCCAGTTTGGCACTACTGGGCTCTCTTGCAGCCGAGGATGCGTTAATGCTTCAATTAAGAGGAGATGAAATGGAAAGAAGATGGCAGGTACAGTAAATCAATGTTTTTTTTCTTTTAAGTTCTAATCAACTGTATGTTTGGGACTATAGAAGAAGTATAACCGAGTTAGGCGAGTATGTTTGCTAAAAGTTTTTTGTTTCTTTATCAAATCTGCATTCGTATGTTGACGTTGTACTATTTACTTTATCTGAAATGAAAAAAAATGAAGAAAAAGCTTTTGTGGATTCAATTTAATGTTGAGTTAAATTAAGAGATATAAATTAATGAATTTGTTAAAAATAAAAAAATATATGAAAAAATAAACCGATGATGATGAGCTGTCATATTCGTTCGCCATTTTCTCTTACTGCATGATTATATCCTAAATAACACATGTTCTGGTTCTCTGGTTGGGAAAAATTGGTTCGTTCTTCATTTAGTGTCCATCGAAGCCTTGTTTTCATCTTAAAATAATTTTTACTGACTAAGTTCAGAATTTTTGACTTATTTTTTAATTGTTAATATTTAATAAATAAATTAATTTGGTTTTGTAACTTGTTTTCAGGCGCTATGCACAAGAACATCAGATCTTCGAAATAGACTAGAACATAATGCTGATTATTGGAATGCTTTATTATTATCATTACGTGAATTAACCGAATGGGTAATTAGAAAAGATACCGAACTTGGTCTGGCAGCACGACAAGATGATCATCGAGCATTTAGGTAAATATTTTTTTGTTTTTATTCTTAAGTTTATTTTCTATCTAATAAATATAATCCAAAAATCAATAATATGATTTTGCACCAAAATACAACTAGAGGATTATCTATAGAATTTTATTGTATGTCCTGTGACTTCTATTATTATATATAAATCAAATGATCTAGAAATGTAAACAGTAAGAATTATAAATAATAAGAAACCGAAAATATTAAAAACGACCATTTAATTATCCAATAGATGACGGTGTACGTTAATTTATTGATACAAATTTATACCATCGTTTGACATCTGGGCTGCGGAGACACCTCATAGATGGTATTTCAATTTCTAAATAATACAGCCAGAAAAATTATTAGCATTTGTCTTCGTCAGGAATCGAGTAATAAGTGTCTTCGTCAGAAATCGAGCAATAAGTATTAAAATGTGATAAAAAAAATTGATAAAATTGAAAAAAGTGGGAAAAACTAAAAAAGTAATAATCGAATAAATCATAAAAATTGTAAAAACGAAAATGAACCGTTTGAAAAAATTGAAAAAATAAAATACAAAAAAAGTGGGTAAATCGAAAAAAATAGCAAACAAAAAATGAGAAAAAAACTAAATATGTGGAAAACCGAAAAACAACTACTGTAAAAACCAACAAAACTGGAAAAAATTAAAAAATAATACGAGAAATCTGAAAACAAACGAGAAAATGTGATAATATCGACAAAAACAGTAAAAAGAAGATAAAAAAAGCAATCAAAAAAATTTTAAAAACAAAAAATGAGAAAAAGAAATTATTGATTGTTAGGCGGTTCGGAACAGATAATATTAATTAATATTTATTATTAGAATATGATCATTTAAAGTTTTATATGAAAAGTGATAATGGTGACGATGTCTTAAACTTACAGAATTCCTCGAATTCAGTGGTTTCTTATGTAGACATAACATAGCGTTACTTGTTATCCAATGAACGCATTTTTAACTGTTTAAGCACTAACTTGTCCAACTTTTTTATTTGATACCAATATGATTCTGGTAGCCATATTTAGCATATATTTAGCATTATTTAGCAAATGAAAAAGAATTACCATTGGCCACGTCCTTGTTGACCTTGTTGCCGTTCTGATATTTCGCTTGAAGGTATGAGATAGCTTGAGAGTAATATAAGTGTTCTACCTTCTTTTGGAACACAAGAAACCATCTCTCGTGTATTTCCCTCCAAACGTGACAATATGTATGTGTCTATTTAATAATAAGCTAGCCCATACGAAAAACTGTAGTAACCGTGTGTGTATTTTTTTTACCGTAAGAGAAGATATATCTCATGTAAATTTTTCTTGCGTCAGTTTTCGCCAAATTGTTCCATAAGAAGCATAGCTTCCAAAAAATATATGTACATAATTAAATATTTTATATTTATCTAATATTATGATTATTTCAGACAACAATTAGAAGATAAGAGGCCATTGGTTGAAAGTAGTTTGAGAAGTGCTAGGCAATTTGTAGCTGGAGATCCTTCCGGTGAATTAGCAAGAAATTTAAGGCGAGAATTAGTTAAACTATCAGATAAATGGAATGCATTAATCGACAAAAGCGATCAATTGGCTACAAGATTTGAACAAAATTCTATTGTAAGTATAACATTTTTAATCATTTATGATCATAAACATAAAATAAGCAAATATTTATGTTTATAATTATAAAACTAATATAGAATTGTGAATAACTGATAATTATTTCCCTTTAAGGAAAACAAAATAAATCATATATTTTAGGAACTTTCTCAGTACTGATAATTCCAAATGCATATTATATTTGAGTAATGTAAGTTTTGAGAACGGACTACCGCGACTATTTGTTCTTTGCTATATGTTGCTTCACCTTACAGAATTAATATGCTGTACATTTTGTAAGTTACGCAAATAATAATAAACAATCCAAGAACTTATGTACATACTGGCTAGTAACTTTAATCTTTCGTAACAAATCTCTACATAGGTTCAACCCGAAATACCTCTCTTATCATCTATATACATATAATAAAACTGTAGAAATGTATACGTTTGTGCGCGCATCACATGAAAACTACTGATCCTGTTCGAATGCGGTTTTTAAAGACGTATTTGTCTTCTTTCAACTTAACATCTGGTGTATAAAACTTTCTCCCCCCCACACCCCTTTAACGGGGTGAGGAAAGAAATTTTTACAAAAATCAACACGCCACGCGAACGACGCGACGTCGCGGTTACATTGAAATAGAACCCAAAAATGTGGTTAGATTTTTGTGTCTGTCTGTCTGTATGTTTGTGAACGCATCACATGAAAACTACTAATCCGATTCGATTGCGGTTTTCACAGGTGTATTTGTCTTCTTTCAACTTAACATCTGGTGTATAAAAACTTCTCTCCCATTCCTTAAATGGGGTGGGGTAAGAAATTTTTATACAACAATCACACGCCACGCGAACGACGTTGCGAGTACAACTAGTATATAATATATTATAAGAGCAAATACCACTGCGTTAACTAACCGAATGGTTTGGCTCCAAATTGATGGTCTGTAACTTTGTGAGGAGAGAAGACAAGTAGACAATTTGACAACCATTCCTTAGAGGGACTCAGTAGTATAGTTTTACCAAACGAAATTGAAATGCCATTTTTACGATTTTACTTTGGAACCATTAAATTTTGAAGGTGGATTTGCATGTTTTTCCTTACAAAGTGCAAATTATACAAAAATTAATACCAGCTGATAAGCTTCGTCGCGTTCAATACGGTCTAAACATGTAAAACATTCTTGATGGTGGACCTGATTTTTGACAAATGCGACTCATTTCACGCTGTGTATAAGTGTTATAAAGCAAAATTTTATTGGGACACTGAAAAAACAACTAATCGAAGAGGTCACTATATATTCGACTGTTTGGTGCGGTGTATGCTGGTATAGAGTCATTGGTCCGTACTTTTTCGTATAATGCGATACTGCATCTGAGATGGATGTGTTAACAGAAAGTGCCAACATGCCGTTCTGCTGATAAATTAATAAATTTATTGAAAGTAATGTTCCCTGGTCGATTTATTTCCAAACAAGGTGATTTTGACAGGCAGCTCACGCATATAATTTGTCTCCGCCTGATTATTTGTTATGGGGTTACAAAACTATAGAGAATTATTAACTTATAAAGTCAAAAACGCCGTTCACATTTTAAAGAGATTTCTCGTCAAAAAAACTTTCCTTGCATTTTATCACTTCGTTTACTGGTCTCGCCATACGAGAAATTAATTTATCGAATGTTCAAAATCAATATAGATGTCGCATTGATTTCCAGCGAAGTATATTACAGCCGCTAATATGTTTAAAAAATGAGATCGAATATTCTACTAAGTCGACAATATAGAGTGGGATTCGCGATATTTTAAATGTGTAAATTACCTTTTTAAAACTGTGAACTGTATGTTTACGCCGAAAGTTCTTTTTAGTTTAATTTTAAATTTTCTTCTTGTATAATTCCTTCAAATCATATGAAATATTACTTATCATGTAGATTGTTTAAAATGCTAATATTATTAAACATCTCAGAAACTGAAACAACTGACTATGAACTTAGAAGAAGCATGTTCAGCTGTATCTCGTCTGGAACGAGCAACTTTAAGCTGGAGTGGGCCTAGAAGTGCGGCTGAAGCTAGAGAACTTCTTTCAAATCTGCGCACATTGGAACAACAACTTCCATCCTTACAAAGAACCTTAGAAGAAGCTAGAATGCAAGCAGCAAATATTGGTAAGTACAGTTAATAACTAAAAGATAATCTACTTTTATTATCTTTTATTTGATTGTATTAGTAACTATTACTAAAACTTAAATAAATTAATATTACAAATCGAAGAGAAACGTGTAGTTTCGAGGTTACAGAAATACGTTTGTTCGCACCTGCCTGTGCGCATTCCAAATTCCTTATTAATTAAGTTGCTTGAAAAATTAAAATTTTGTATATTGTTACCAGATCAAATCATTGTTACGAGATATCCAATTTTGGATTTTTAAAATGCTGAATATGGCGTACCTCTCTTTTTCTTTTAAAAATTTAAAATGTTCGTGAATCACTACAAGACTCACGTTTAAAAAATGAAAACCAGAAATTGCTATATTTTTGGTAATTGAGGTAACATATTTAGGACATATATAGTCCATTTCACGGATTTTGGCCGATGACAGAAATCATACTCGAAGTAAATTTGGAGTTGCATCTCTCTCAGATACAGGCAAGTTAAAAATTTAAATGAGGACGTTTGTTTTTTAATACAACACTTACGTAACTGCATCTTGTTTCACCGGTAGATAAAAAGTATTCAATACGGAAGTCTTGACTTAATTCACATTCCTAGTAAGCGTCATGTACGGCTTGTTGTTGAAGGGTTGAATTTAATATTTATTAATGTCATATTTTTGTAGATGTCAAACCACACTGATAGTTTCAGAAACTTACGACCTAATTTAGAAAATAAGCACAATTTACAAAAAGAACTTTTTATAATAGAAAGTTTTTTACTGATTTATAGGTCATATTTTGTGTCATCTCAACAATGCACAGCATCCCTGATTTTGCAAAAATATTAAGTCATACAACGCTGTGATTGATCATAGAGAAGATTGTTTCCTTGTTATCAAGGGTAGTTGTATCTAAAAACTTTCCAAAACAGTTTATTTTATTACCAGTTAAAATAATAATTACTGTTTTCACATGTAAGAACAAAAAAAAAAAGAAAAAAAAACTTCTCTGTCGCGTAATCGATCCCATTATGATAACATAACAGAACTGTCACAAGTGGACTGATTCGCCGCCTAACCAACTACGCTACGAACAATTTATTTAATAATTTTCAAAATAATATTATCTATACACAACTTAGATCATGTTTAATATCAATTCGGTATAAATTTCGAAATCTATGTATATGCCTAAACACACTTGAAACATGCATTGTCATCCAGTTCTTAGCTGTCCTGAAAATTTCAGAGCTCTAGGTAGTCGGGAAATAGGTGTAAATTCGATTACAAATTCCACGGAATGACACAGAGACACAGAATACGGCGAAAATATAAAAAACTTTCTAAAAAAAACTGTCCGCCATTGGTAACTTGGATGACAGTTTAATCTTATTTCAGTGGTTTCTAATATCAAATCGGCCAAAAACGATGAAATGGACTATAGGTTTTTAAACAAATTTAATTCTATTTTTTAACTTTCCAAAACAATGCATTTTAATCAGCGAAAATCTTACATTGAAATTATTAAATTTACAAATATGAATTTGTTTCGGTTGTTGAGATATTTCCTGGATGTTAAAAGGCTCGGTGGGTGATTAGCGGAAAGTTAACTTAATTTTTTAAAAAGAGTTAAAAAGTTAAGAAACCTATATAAAAAAATCAAAGGGAGATATGTGTAAGAAGTTACGAAGGAAATAACTAGATCCTTGACTTTAACTGTTATTAATTTTTAATGAAAAATTAATATCAAAAGAGGTCTTATCAGAACAATATATACTGAAAAGTATTAGGTTAAAGGCAGCTTTAATTATAACAAGAAGAATATTTATTTAAAATTAATATCAAATCCATTAACCAAAGAATTTAAGGAAACTTTCCATAATTAAAACGATGTTAGAAATACAGTTATCAAATATCTTAAACCTTCGGGTGTGGATACATTTAATAAAATAATCCTGATTAAAGTCCTGTAAATATAAGTAAAGAAACACAATCATTTAAGTTTCTAAAAAAAACTTTAGCTTTCTGATGATACTTTCAGGATAATTGTTGTTATATATTTGGTAATACGAGTTTATAAATAATAACAATACACTAAAATATTAAAAAAATAAACTTGCAATTGTTTTTCCACTGTGGTGTTGTTTAAAACTGGTTAAGAGTGAACAATTTGGATGGGAGGTAAAGGAAACGATATAAAGTTGCCTTTTACAGACACGTATTTCCAAAGTGAAGAGTGACATGGCTTCTATTTTCAGAATTCGGTGTTTGCATTAGGAATAAATCAATGAAATTCCTTTGTAATCATATAGTAAAATATAAACAATTAAGTCTGAACTCATTGCAAAGCAACAATTCCGTTTATTTTTTATATAATATGAAATTGAAAGTAAGTTAAAATCGACAAATTCAAATACAAGTCGAAACGCACCCTGATTGGTTGTGAGTGGCGTGACGTCAGAACTCATATCGATGACAGTTTGTTTACATCTGTTTTATGGAATCTGTTTCATGAATTAAAATCTGTTTTGAAATCATTTTATATTTATATGAGTGTGAATCACTTTCTGGTAGTAATTTTATCATAGAATACTGTATTATACCTTGATTGACAAACATATTTCAATTTTATAAGATCAATGTTCAATGTGTTCTGTTGTTATATGTTAATCTGTATCAATTTTAATTTCAATTTCATAACATCATGTGTTTCATTGTTATGTGTGTACAGTTTACATCAATTTTACATGTCTGCTAATGAGTTCAAATCTAAATATCACTGTATTGATTAATTAAGGAACTAGTATTACTATTATTTTGTTTTATACTTTTTATGTGCTGCTGTGTAAGCCATTCTATTATTGTCTTGTCCTATAACTGTAAGTTCTAAAGGATCAATAAATGGGATTGATTGACTTATTGAAAACCTGTGTTTTGAAACATGTAGACTTCTCTTTTTGTTTATACTTGCCCAATAACTCAAATATTTTGTTTTCTAATGTAATGGTTGTCACAATAGACTTCATTTTTAAAAAGATTCCTTCTAAAACATTTATTTTTACAACTTTTATTGCAAAAAATTTTTAAATTGTTAATTCAAGCACCATCTAGATTAGGTAGGCATAATAAAAAAGTAAAATTTCTTCGAAAATATATTTGTCTGAAATGTTACAAAAAAAAATTCTATGTAATAAGATTTCACAAAAGTATTTTGAATATAACCTAAAATCAATAAATTTTGCTTAAAAATTAGTCTGCATGAGAGTGTATGAAATGAATAAAATTGATATGATCTAGATAGTCTGGGTTCCCACGTGGTAAAAAAGGCATAAAGAATAACCGGCTGAAACTTTCAGAATCGCTTAATTGCACTTAGACCTACAAACTTCCATAGCAACAATATCGATGGATGGGGCGTTTTTTCTTCAGCAGTGGTCAAACATGTCGAAAGTTATAACTCTCCCCGGAGTGATGGATAACCGATTTATTTTTTGTGAATCAACAGTTTTTTATTATTTTATGTGACCTACAAAAGAAGAGGGCGTTAACTGGTTATTTGTTAAGTCGTTGGCAGTCGTAACTATTACATGTTAAGCGCGTAGGCCCCGCCAAACGCCCTCCTCTTTTTGTAGGTCACGTGTTTTATTATGTAGTAATAATAAAAAACTGTTGATTCACAAAAAATAAATCGGTTATCCATCACTCCGGGGAGGGTTATATCTTTCGACATGTTTGACCGCTGCTGAAGAAAAAACGCCCCATCTATCGATATTGTTGCTATGGAAGCTTGTAGGTCTAAGTGCAATTAAGCGATTCTGAAAGTTTCAGCCGGTTATTCTTTATGCCTTTTTTACCACGTGGGAACCCGGACTAAGAAGTAAATACGTAGGTACACTTCTCTAAATATACAAAAAATTATCACAAATATACAAACCTAAAAACAAAAATGAAGCAGATAATAAATGGGGATGTGAAAATCATAAGGAATGCATGTTCTTGAGTAATAAACAAACATCATTATTGTTGGTAAATTTTTCTTATGTTTGTTTAATAATAGGACCTTGTAAATTAATTAGGGCACATGCAATCTCTATAACTTGGTCAGTATGCCCTATAAAATTATGATCTATCACTGCATGTGGTTTTAAATACTGAAATTCTCTTAATCTACGAATGACCCTCTCTATATGAATTCTTAAGCTAGCTATTCGTTTGGTCTCACTGAACTAGAAACACTAGGTGGCCTAACTAACTGACAATTTCTGTCATGTAATTGTTTGCCAATATCCTTGAACCCTCTGTCAGCCATCACACTGCATCCATCTGGTAGTAAATCTAAAAATCCACTTTCTTTCACTAACAAAGAATCACTTATTCTTCCACCATACCCCTTCGATATGAAAGTTATGAATCCATCAGGGGTAGACGAAATCAAATACTTCAAAGTGTTACACTTTTTGTACTCTGACCATGTGAGTGCCTGTTTAACTGGATTTGTTGGCTTTTGTATTTGAATTTCCAAGCAATCAATAATTGATTGGACATTGCTATAACGTGCTCTGAATGGGATGGGTAAATAATATTGAATCTTGTCTTTAGATGGCCAAAAAATCAGAGTCTTCAGATGGGGCACTATTTGTATCAATGATTTTTTGAAAATTTTGGATGCATTAGAAGTGGACATACCAAACATGTCACCCAAGAGGAAAAATTGATGATTTAGTTTGATTTTCATCAATGATAACATTAAATTATCCTTACGTTTACTTTTTGTACTGAGCAAATTAATGATATGTTGAAACCAATGATCAGGAATTCCTGTATATTTCTTTGGTTTCTTCTCTATCAATGACCGAGTAACAATTAATGCTCTCAATTGTTCTTCTTTCTCATCTTGTGGAAAATCAACTCCTACATAATCACTATCAGTGCTTCCAATGAAAGAACTGGTACTCATCGATTCCATCTCTGTATCACTGCTACTTTTGGGAAAATAATATTTTTCTAACATTAGGGGCAATCTTGATTGGTGAAGTGATGGCATCTTTCAAATGAAAAGATTTCAATGGTATAGTAGCAGTATTTTGCATGCCTTTCCTCATGTTACACAATATCTGCTTGCTACGATAGGTAGGTTTTGCTTGTACCCCTACAGTTCGTGTCTTTGGTGCTTCTTCTGATGGGTTCACAACTGCAGACATCAAAGAGTCTTCTGAAGTATACTGATGACTAGATTCACCCATTTCTGGTAGCTGATAGCTGATACTGGCTGGTAAAGTTACTGGCTCATCTTCATCAGTTATTATTGGCATATTTTGCTGCTTTTCATCAGTTTCTGCTAATACTTCACTGATGAGTTTTTGTCGCTGTCGTTTCACAGGCAATGATCTATCGGAGATAGTACTGGCTCTTTTTCTATCAGGTTGACAGTCAAATATATGTGGTACCACCCCTGGGTTCAGAATAATATTTCCTCCCATCAATTTGTGCCTCATGAAATTCTTCATATCATCTTCCAACTGTAAGATTAAAAAACTTATCATATTTATTTGTCACTATGAACTCGAAAAGTAGATAGACTCACTTTGAAATGATCTTCACAGCAGTAAAACATTGATTTCGACTTCGGCATATCTCTTCTAGCAGCTTTGAACCATTTTTTTTTTTTAGAAAAATCCTGGGGCACACAAAGAAATATCTTTCCTGGAGTACTTACAGAAGTACTCGTACATCCCGGTACAAAACACCACTTATTTTGTGCTTTCTGCATTTGAAAATGTCTTACTAAAATAACTTATTTTTATGCAAATCGATCAAAAATAATGAAAACTGACGGATAAAAATTAATATAAAACTTCGCAAAACCTCGCACAAACACTGTTTACATTAGAATAATGGCGCGTCCAGTAACTTCGATATGAGTAGTGACGTATGCCACCCGCCATGTTGGCGCTGGTCGTTTACGCGGTAAATTTATGGATTTGAAATTGAAGGTGGTATAACTCTAGTATAAATTTTTTTTATTTTTTATTTTTTTTGTTTTTCGTCTAATTGGCTGTTGACCTGTCTTCCTGCGTATTTGTCAAAAAAATGGAAAACACCGAATTTGAAATACTTATAAAACAGATCTAGATACGGCACGATATTGAACTTAGACAAAGAAAACAGCGCTCAAATGATATAGATGATTCTTCTACGTTAGTCAGATCAAGAATATATCTTTTCCGGCTGTTTTTTAGTTACATCGGTACTAACGCTGCAATTGACTGTCCATTGTAATAGATTAGAAATTCAAATTAACGTATTTTATTTATCCAATAAGAATCTGTAGAACTGGATCTAATCACGTGATCTAGAAGGTGTTTTACGCAGTAAACAGAAGTGCACGATGCCATAATATTATGCGGTTTAATGTTGGTAATCTATAGAAATGCTATAACACCATTCAACTTAAGCGACCGCAATCGATATCCAACAGAAAACACTCCGATGGAATCATTCTAAAATCTAAAGGGTAGGTTATTTAGAATTGCCAAAATATTCCATGATAAATATCTAGAAACTGATAGTATGTTCGATAACCTTCTAAAGCTTCCAGAACAACTGAAAAGTATTTAGACATGGAGCGGACGATTGATCGAGGCAGTTTTTGGTTTTGGCTATATTGTCAAATTGACATGCCAAGAAGCAAGTGGCTAATGACAGTTATAGTTTGCTTGCTTAGTTTATGTATTATTGTTATTAAAAAAATGTTAAACCCACCTTAGTGTTCCAAAATTAAATACAAAACATGATAATTTATATTATATAAACTAACATTAACATATGTCAATTAAGGTCTTTTAGCTGTCTAATTTTCAAGACGTTTAGCTTATTCCCTAAAAATGGACTATTATCTTCCACCATTTTGACTCCACTATACTGATTTTAGTTTCTTGATAATGACGTCATTTCTGGTGTTACACTTCAGTAAAATTGTTGTAAGTAGTATTTGTCTTGAACCGTTGGTATGGGTTGTATCTACAAGTGTTATATTTGCGAGCTTATGGATCTAAGCGGATCTTAAAGAAACACTAAGTTTTGGTACCAGGACATGGAAGAATACAAGACAACGTGCAATCTGATAAACTTGTAAGGAAAGGATCAATGACAATATTTTACGGTCCTAGGGCTGCTTAATGGAGCTCTAACTGCAGATTTTTGGAGACTTAAGAGTGATTTCACAAGCATATGGCATATCTCTAGACCTGTACAAAATAGTTCAGAATATGATCGTGAAATGGATAGCATGATCCAATAGAAGTACAATAAGCCTAATTTGCTAAAATGGGTGGCTACGTCAGATGATTTCCAGATACAAAAAAAAACAATTGAACAATCAAGCTTCAATGTTTATATATATTTGAATGTTAAGAACAATCTAATTTAATATACCAGGATAGATAAGAGATTGGCGATTTTAACAGTCAGTGATAGCTAAGTCACAATGGCGGATGATAATATTTATATCATTAGTGATTTAACGAAACTAGTGTATTAATTATTAGATTTTCCAACTCTTCCTTTATTTTACTAGTTTTTTATTTACTTTAATTGAATTATAGGTACAGCTTTACCGAATAACTTAGCTGCTCAACTTGAAGATTGCGCAGCCAGATGTAGAGCTCTCCAGGCAGCTATTAGGGAACGAAGGGATCAATTGACAAGTAGCACTCAAGGTAAATATATATATATATTTCTAACAATTTTAAAATAAATATTATTTGAGTCCTAAACAATTTAATTTTTTCTATTTCTAATTCACGATATCCTCGTAAAAAACTAATTAATTTAAAAAGAATGTGCTTGCTTATGATCTATCCTTACTATTCGTGTTTTAATTTCGGTGAGTAAATACAGATAACTAAACCCTTTTTGGAAAACGAGGTACTTGACGGAACATTTCAAAAAACAATTTCTGTATATGTATTCTTTATTGTTAAATATAATCATTATGAGTAACGTAACCATTAGATGTTTATAGTCTTATTACGTTAGATACCTACTTATCAAACACATTTAATAAAAAAGTAAAAATCTATGATGTGAAACGGTTTCCTCTTTTTTTCATCAGTTGGTTGATATACGGTTTGATAGGAGAGAGTTGCAGTCTCATATGAGATTCGTCCAGTTTTCGTAGCTGCATTGGTTGAAAATCCGGTTTCGCACAAGTTTGGTGTGGGAACGGGAGAAGAACATTTAGAGTCATTTAAAAAAGCATTGGATATTCATTACTGATTCTGCAGCATAAAATCGTTAATGGATTCGATTTGAACAATGACTCTACATTCGTATCTAATCACATTTCTAAAAACGACTCATGTACCTCGTTTGGCATACTTTTTGGGTATTGTATTATTGGTAAAAAATGATTATGAATATATGAATTCATTTTCTGTTTCTTCGAATAATAAGTCTCAAAAGATTAGCACATTTTAACGAGATACATGACCAATTCTTCAAATATATCATCTTGAAACAGTTCTCTGTCGCTATTGGTAACAAACTCATAAATTTAATTCGTTCAATTTTTGAAATATAAAAGGTAGTCGGAACAACCAAGTTTTATTAATACGAAATGTCTGAAAACAAAAACGTTTGTAACTCCACTCGAAGTTCAAATAGTCTTGTTAAAGTTTTAATGCGAGATAACCATCGCACTTCTGTATGTAGCAACAGTGATGTATTTTTTCTATCATATACTTCACAAAATAATGAGAATAATTGGGATTGCAGTGACCGTGATTTAATAAAATTTAATATTTGAACCGCATCATCCAGAACTAATTTTATTTGCTTCATAGCATTGAACTACAATTAGAAGCTTTATTTGTTATTCGTGACCTGCTACTGCTGTTTGCCTGTCATCACCTTGGTCCCAACTGTACAAATGTCGATGCAATTGTTTCAATTGAAGTTGTTCTCTTCAAAAAATATTTGTTCGAAATTTCATCTTCGAGTGTTGATGGTTAACGATGAACACAACTATGTCTTCTTCAAAATGCTGTTCATATAGATATCTCACCATAATTAGCTTTAGTCGACTGATCCATTTTCAAGACTATAATTAATATAATAATATTGTGCATTTTGTCGACGTTTCAGAAGTTTTTCTTCAACATAGCTTGCTAGATTATGTATTCGTCGATACTGTTTTATCGTTTGTTACAAGATGCTGCGCTGTTTAATCGTCGTGCATACTTTTTGTTATGTGTAACACACATGGTTATAACAAATCCTCAACGATGGTGTGCGCTTCACCTGCTTGTGCAATGCGATAGCTAACTAAATACTAACTCTTTTAATAATTCCTTTTTTTACGTAAAAAAAAAACTTTTTTTGTATTTAAACTTAGGGTGTACAGTTTCCAACTGTCGGCGCATCTTGACAGGTACAATGGAACTATTAGGAAGCAGATTACTACGTAACAAACAGAGAGATGATCCGTTGGAATAACATACTCTGAAACTTATATATGAATCATCATATTTTCTCTTTTTCGGTTTTGAAACCGTGGAGGCTAACGTCTTGGCATTGCTGTCTTGATCTGGAATTGCTGTATCTTCCTGGCAGCGCATTGTTTTATAACTGCGCCTTCAATAGAAGATTTTGTTGCAACACGTTTAAGACCTTTAGGTTAACTATCCATTCTTATTTATAAATAAGTAATTAATTTGAATGTACAGCAAAAGATGAACAAAATTATAAACATAGGATTCGTTCTTGTAAACACCAAGTACGTATGTATGTTGCGTGAACTGCACGTAGCAACTTACACAGTTCAGTTATCTCCAAATGAGTTCGGCAAAATTCGGTTGCACCTCGTGATTGATCGTACGAGTTTACAGAGGCTTCGCGGATCGTTAGGAGCACACTTTAAGTATAGATACCCTTTGAAATGTAGCACCTAAGATTTCATAAATACTATTTAAAAACAATTAAAAAACACTTTGTTTTTAGGGGTAAGAAGGCCATATTTTCAGTATATGTAGAAAAGTCGAATTCATTCATGATATTAAATAGGGAAAGTGTATTGAATAGGGAAGATGCAAATATGTTATTTATAAAAATTTAATGATTAAAATGATCAAAAAATATAAAAGAAGGACTACTTCAACGTTTTTATTAAATATTATGTTGATTTTTAACAATAATTACGAATTAAAATTACGTAAAACAAAACGCATTTTAAAACACCAATCAACGTTTAGTGACGTCACTCCTGCTATGTCAACTTTTTAGTGGTTAACTTTGCGTGTAAAATTGATTATTAGCGGTAAATATTATTTACGTTTTTTATAAAAAAGGAATTTGGGTTTATCAAAGCAGACTCCAGGAATTTACCAAGAGTTAGTGTCGACATGGTATCTAGTAACTTTTTTTGTCGAGAGTCCAGAGTTTTCAAGTGTAGAAATGAAAGGGACTAAATTACTACGGTATGCTTGAATCATAGTTTTTAAACTTTAAACTTTTATATCATTATAAAAATGTGAGTTTAAATGTTTGTTGTAAGAATAAAATAATCTGAAAGAATTTATCAATATTGTAACGAGCGAGACTCCCTTAGTACGCCCCTGTCGCAAGCCAGGTAAACAACTAATTCTCGAAACAGAATGATCGAGAGACTTCCGTCGACCATACGCGCGCCTTTCTAGAATTGTTACCGAAGGATGTTCTGGAAGCGGTGAACAGGTATATAAGCTGAGAAGCCGCGAACCACAGGGAAGTTTAAAGTTTATAGCGACAGTCTAAATATTTGAGCGATCTACGAGCTGCGAAGTGCAAATAAATAGTGAATATAAATCGGAGTTAATTGTTGTACATAAATTAGTGTGTAGTGTGTTATAGTTAGTTTAGTTATTTAGTTATAATTCGTTTAGTTTGTAGTGTGTGTAAATAAATTAGACATTTTCGTTCAGCAGTGATTTTATTTGAACCCCTTGAACGTAACAATTGGTGTCAGGTGTGGGGTCAATTAAACTGCTGTGTTAATTTAAATTGTGGACTTCATTATTTAATATTTTGTATGCCAGTAACGAGATCGCAGGCGAAGAAAATGGATCAGGCGACAATGAAATTTTTCAAGCAAGCCCTTGAAAAAATGAGCTTGAAAATGGATGAGAATACCCAGAAAATGGAGAATAAAATGGAAGGAAACACCCAGAAAATGGAAGATAATTTGGGAGATAAATTGACATTCATTGAAAATGAGTTGAAGAATAATTACTCCAAACTGGAAAATGAGATTGGAAGCGTAAAAGACGAAATTGGAAAATTTGAAGACAGGGTTGGAAACATTGAAGGCAGATTGGTAAATATGGAGGAAGAAATGCAGGTAAAATTGGAAGAACAGGTGAAAACCATGGAAGAGCGATTGAGTAAGAACTTCAGCAAATATTGTTCTGTTAAGCTGGGAGAACGGGGTGAGCCAGGGCGAACAAAGATCAAACCTCCAACTTTTGATGGCAAAACACCCTGGAGCACATATCAGAAACAATTGGAAGCAGCAGCCAACGCCAACTGCTGGTACGATGAAGAGAAAGCAACTGCCTTAATCGTTGCGTTAAGAGGAGACGCACTGAATATCCTTCAGACCATTCCTGCAAGTCAACAAGGTGATTATAAGACTCTGACAAGTAGACTGCAAATGAGATATGGTGACGCACATCTCCAACAAGTGTATCACGCACAAATCAAGAGTCGCCATCAGAAGAGCGCAGAAACCTTGCAGGAATTCGAAGCAGACATAGCAAGGTTGGTAAGGCTGGCCTATCCTTCAGCACCGGACAGCTTCCTAGAACAACTTGCTGTCCAGACCTTCGTCGATGGGTTGAGAGACACGGAGACTCAGCAGACGTTGCGGTTGGCCCGGCCCAAAACCCTAGATGACGCCCTGGCCCATGCCCTAGAATTTGAAGCTGCTAAACAAGCTTCGCACAGAGGACAGAGCAAAGTGAGACAGCTTGATGATTCGCCAGTCTGCGACGAGAGAATTGAAGAAGTAGTTCGCCGAGTTCTCCAGGAGAAACGTAATGGTGGACCAAGATGCTGGAACTGCGGCGAAAGAGGACACATTCGGCGTAACTGCAAGAAGCCGGTTAAACCACAACGCCAAGAACAGGAAAAACTAAAGCGGGTTGGCAAGAAGGGGCATAAACCGACCCGCCACGACAATGCCCCTGAGGTTATAATTCAGGCCATCTCTTCATGTATTTATGTCGACGGTAAAATTAATGGGAGGTCGGTAAAAATGTTAGTCGACACTGGCGCAACCCGAACTATAGTTAGGCCGAGTGTAGTTGAAGGAAATGGAAAAACCTTACCAGCGATGGTTCGTTTACGGACTGCAACTGGAGAAGACGTGCCAACACATGGAAAGAAGAGGATCGTCATCAACATTGGGGACAGGTCTCTCTAACATGAGGTGCTGGTGGCAGATATCATGGAGGAAGTCATCTTGGGGATGGATGTCATTAAGAGTTATGGCTTCCAGATGGATATGAGAAACGATGTCCTGAGGATCGGAAGTCTGGAAATTCCATTCCTGGAATGTGAAGATATCACGACTCAAGTCTTACTCAGCGAAGATGTTCACCTACGTGGACAGGCGGAAACTATAGTGAAGGGGTATTTAGACAGAGACCTTCGAGATGGCTGTATAAGACTCATCGAACCAGCCAGTGAGAGTAACCTCGGGAAAGGACTGCTAGTCGGAAAAACCTTGGTGAGAGGCAGAAACGAAGTTCCTGTGAGAATGTTGAACATCAACATGTACCCTGTGATCTTGAAGAAAGGTACGATCCTGGGAGAAAGCTGTTCTGTGCTTTGTGTGACAGGAAGCGTTCAGGATGTGAAGAACCCGCTACCAAGAAGCGAGAAGAGTTCGAAAAAATTATTTGAGACATTGGCTTCTTCCTGCACAGAACTTGCACCAGAACATATTAGCAAGGTGAAGAAACTGATTTATGAATACAGTGACGTTTTTGCTATGGACAACACTCAGATGGGTAGGACGAATGTTGTGAAGCATTCTATCAATACCGGAAGTTCAGATCCCATTCGCCAACAACCGCGAAGGCTTCCCATAGCAAAGAGAGAAGAAGCAGAAAATATAATCAAGGACATGCACGAACAAGGAATAATAGAGCAATCTGATAGTCCTTGGTCATCACCTGTGGTTTTGGTGAAGAAGAAAGATGGCAGCACCAGATTTTGTGTCGACTATCGTCGTTTGAACGACGTCACCAAGAAGGATTGCTACCCCATTCCAAGGATTGACGACACTTTGGACACGCTTTCTGGCTCGAAATGGTTCTCCACGCTGGATTTGAAGAGTGGGTATTGGCAGGTGGAATTAGATCCCAAAGACAAAGAGAAAACAGCTTTTACTATTGGGACAGGATTGTGGCAGTTCACAGCAATGCCATTTGGCCTCTGTAACGCACCTACAACTTTCGAGCGATTAATGGAAACCATTCTTCGAGGATTGTCATGGAAGTTGTGCTTAGTTTATTTGGACGATGTCATAGTATTTGGTCGGACATTTGACGAACACCTGGAAAATTTAAGAGAAGTCCTTGAAAGGCTACGCACTGCAAATTTAAGACTCAGTCCAAAGAAATGCCACCTCTTCAGGAAAGAAGTGAAATATCTAGGACATGTAGTATCTGCAGATGGCATTAGTGCTGACCCAAACAAAGTCAAGGTTGTACGAGAATGGCCAGTACCACAGGACAAGCACCAAGTAAGGAGTTTTCTTGGCTTGTGCACATACTACAGGAAGTTCGTCTTTGGATTTGCTGACATCGCGAAGCCTCTAACAAGACTGACGGAAGATGGAAGGGACTTCAAATGGGATACTGAATGCGAGGATGCTTTCAATCGACTGAAGCAAGCACTAACAACAGCTCCTATATTAAGTTATCCTCAGACCAGTGGAAGGTTTATATTGGACACGGACGCAAGCAACACGGCCATAGGAGGCATATTATCCCAAATTCAGAATGGCCAAGAGAAAGTTATAGGATATTTCAGCAAGGTCCTGTCGAAGCCTGAGCGTAACTATTGTGTTACGAGGAGAGAACTTCTCGCCGCAGTCAAGTCCATGGAACATTTCTATAAATACTTGTATGGTCGCGAATTCCTTCTAAGAACAGACCATGCTGCTCTAAAGTGGCTTCTACAATTCAAGAACCCAGAAGGTCAGGTTGCGAGATGGATAGAAAGGCTGCAGGAATATCATTTTTCTGTGGAACACCGGGCCGGAAAGTCACATGGCAACGCTGACGCATTATCTAGGAGACCTTGTCCTTCCGACTGCAAACACTGCAGCAAAGCAGAAGAGAAGCAATTCTGTTTAAGAACAACTGTAGTGGATCTGGATTGGCTGCCAGAATCCCTGAAGCGAGACCAAGAAGGTGACACCGAAATAAAGATCTTGCTTGACTGGAAAGCAAAAGGACAGAGACCAAGATGGGAAGAAGTGAGTCACCTGAGTCCTAGGGTTAAGTCCTACTGGGCGCAGTGGGACTCCATCATTTTAGAGGATGGATTGTTGAAGAGGTCCGTCGAGAATGACGAGGGTACTGCAGCTAGGACTCAGCTGATAATTCCCCGGAGTCGGACGACAGAAGTATTGGAGAAACTTCATAATGGAACCTCCGGTGGACACTTCAGCATCAAGAAAACGTTGGAAAAGGTCAGAGAACGTTTTTACTGGGTCAACTGCAAAGAAGACGTCAAGGACTGGTGTCGAAAATGTAGACTTTGTGCTTCAACGAATGGCCCAAGAGGAAAACGACGAGCGCCAATGAATCAGTATAACGTAGGCAGTCCTATGGAAAGAGTTGCTATAGACATCGCAGGCCCATTCCCAGAGACCGACGATGGGAACAAGTACATATTGGTGGCGTCGGATTACTTTACCAAATGGGTTGAAGCACATGCCATCCCAAACCAAGAGGCCTCGACAGTGGCAGACGTACTAATAAAAGAGATGTTTAGTCGGTTTGGAGTGCCACTGGAGCTACATTCCGATCAGGGACGAAATTTCGAGTCTGGCCTATTCCAGAGCATTTGTGAAATACTTGGAGTCAAGAAGACCAGGACAACGCCTCTTCACCCACAGTCAGATGGCCTAGTCGAAAGAATGAATAAAACTGTGGGAAAATATTTGACTAAAGTGGTCTCTGACCATCAAAGAGACTGGGACCGGTACCTTCATCTGTTCACCATGGCCTACAGATCAGCCGTGCAAGAGTCTACTAGAGAGACACCAGCTTGTGTCATGTTCGGCCGGGAAATAAGATTACCCTGTGACCTAGAGTTTGGATGTAAGCCCGGAACAGAGATAGCTGGTGAGGACTACGTGAGCACATTGAGGGGCAGGCTACACTACATTCATGAAAAGGTCCGACAAAACATACAAATTGCTAGTGACCGAATGAAGACCCGCTATGACAGCAAAGCTACAGAAGGTGGTTTCAACGCTGGAGATTTGGTCTGGCTGTACAACCCCCAGAAGAAGAGAGGATTATCACCTAAGCTACAGAGGAATTGGGAGGGTCCATACAGAGTGGTAAAGAGGATCAATGATGTAGTGTACCGTATACAAAAACTACCAAGGGGCAAGAGGCGCGTGGTCCATGTAAATCGGTTGGCGAAATACGAGGCGGACTACGACGAACAAGACGAGACCCATCTGAGAAGGACGACCAGCCCAGAGCATGTTGAGATGAGTTTCGACCAGTTCATGGAGAACTATGGTGGAACTGGGAAGGCACGATTCGGAGTTACCACCGAGCAGCAGCAGGACCTCTTCTCTGTGCCTGGAGATTATTCCCTAGCCCATTGTGTCGCCGAAGATCTGCGTATGTCCAGGGGAATGGCATTAGTCTTCAGGAAGAAGTTTGGCCGTGTATCTGAGCTCTTCAGACAACAGCCCCATCCCGGAAAAATTCTAAGTCTCACTGACGGTCATCGTCACCTCTTCTACATGGTGACTAAGAGGTTTTCCGATCACAAGCCCAGCTATAGAAGTATGTGGAATACCCTGCTGAACCTAAGAGACGAACTCACCAGGTTGGAAGTGAAGAAGCTGGCTGTGCCTAAGTTGGGTTGTGGTCTAGACCAACTCAACTGGAGAGTCGTCCGGAACATGCTCGAGGTGCTTTTCCATAAGACAGGAATAGAGATACTCGTGTGCATTTTCAACCCGAGCGGAAACACAATGAAGGAGAAGACTGTGGATTGCTATTTCGAAAAGCAAGGGAGCTGCAGAAAGGGAGATGCCTGTAGGTTCAGACATACCAACCAAGGTGTTCGGGGACCGAACGTCTTAAGGAGGGGGCAGTGTAACGAGCGAGACGCCCTTAGTACGCCCCTGTCGCACTCCAGGTAAACAACTAATTCTCGAAACAGAATGATCGAGAGACTTCCGTCGACCATACGCGCGCCTTTCTAGAATTGTTACCGAAGGATGTTCTGGAAGCGGTGAACAGGTATATAAGCTGAGAAGCCGCGAACCACAGGGAAGTTTAAAGTTTATAGCGACAGTCTAAATATTTGAGCGATCTACGAGCTGCGAAGTGCAAATAAATAGTGAATATAAATCGGAGTTAATTGTTGTACATAAATTAGTGTGTAGTGTGTTATAGTTAGTTTAGTTATTTAGTTATAATTCGTTTAGTTTGTAGTGTGTAAATAAATTAGACATTTTCGTTCAGCAGTGATTTTATTTGAACCCCCTGAACGTAACAATATTATAGCTGCAGTATTTTCAATGCTCTCAAGAATTTCACGTTTTTTCCTTTTCATTATTACTGATCTAGGTTTCAGAAGTATTATTCTATTTTGGTTTCAAAAATATGAGGTACCACATCTTTTTTTAGATAAAGTTTCCCCCCAAACATTTTAAACTTCTTCCAATTTTCGACGTCGTTCTCCAACTGTAAAATTAAAAATATGTTATTGAGAAGTTTTGTAAATACTTAGGTACAGTACGCAATTAATAACAAGTATTCGCCAACTTAGGTCAAAGTGGTCTTCACAGCTTCGAATAATAGTCGTTGGAGAATGATAGTCATTCCTCTTTGCAGCTTGAAACCAATTTCTTCTCAGATTTGGACAGAAGGTCCAGTCAAAAATAATTTATTTGGAAACTTTGTTAAAGTAGATGGACGAATTGGTACAAAACATGAGTCAACACGACTTTTTTTCGGAATTTTAGGGGTATTATTGTGATCACCTGATGTTGACGGATAGTCCATTTTAAATTATTACAAAAAAATAAGTAGAAATTCGAAAAAATTTGCAATTTGCTACAGCCAATGGCGGCAAGTACGACCAGTGACAGACAGGAATGACGTCATCGGAATTACAGGTCCGTTTTAGCGCGAAAATTTAAACAGTCTGTTTTAAACCGGATTTTTTACGTTAAATTAGATTGTTTTAATTTTTTAATATGTTTATGACCTATTTTACACGGAATTCTTTAAAATGAAAACAAAACTAAAAATATTGCATGTTCCATATTGAAGTTGTTCTGAAAATTGGCAAATTACTTTTCCAGATTTAACATTGGAATGTGAAAAGGGCCTGGCCTGATTTTAAACAAAAGTAAAAAAATAATTTGGGTTATTTTAATTGCTATATATTCGAATTTATTAACTAATGTGATAAAACTAATAATTTTTTTCTGTGCAACTTGTTCCGCATCCCTCATGGTGCTGAAAGGGTGTACTAACTCCGACACATTAACGAAGAGAATGTCTTACTTGACATATCATTTACAATTTTCATATAAAATACACATACATTTACTAGGTTAAGTTAAGGTTAAGGTATTTGTTAATCTATTCCCGTTAATAATGACTTTCTAATATAATTAATAAATTCTTTAAGTTTTGAAATAATAAACAAATCCAAAACCATCATTACTACAAAGTAAACAGTTAAACTAAGCTTCTTTTAAAACATTCGTTTTGATCATGTACCCATTACTTTTCCACTAATCCAAAACCAGTAAATCTTAATATCAAAATACCAGGATAGGCTTAGTTAATCTTTTTTACAACAAAATAAATAAGGTAGTAGACCACAATGGCATACTGGGGGCTACTCAGTTGGGCCAATTTTACCTGACCTAATTCGGTGGCCCAAATGAATACCCTTTTTTCACCCCTCAGTTATGCTAAAATATTACAGGTAGATAATTTCAATTACTCCCCAATTATTAGGATTTAAATAGGTAAGCTAGTATGCAGTTTACTTGTTGACTGGTCTTTATTTCTAGTCTTGATCGATTATTGATTACATACGAAGGTTTTTATAATGGAGTTTCAATTTATTATAAGTGAACAAAGAGCGAAATTTACTAGTTTTAAATAATTTCAAGTTTTCAAAAAAGTATATTGCTAAATGAGGTAAAATAACTTGGCGTTGCACGAACGTAAAAAGTAGGTTTAGTGATAAAATTTTTACCAGTACCGATGAAAAAATCATTTTGGAATCAAAATTTGATCATAACCATAAATCAGAAAAAAAAATGCTAGACAAGCTCATATTGAACAATGCTAGTTGGCAAAATTCTAACATAGTAGGTGTTGATTTTACTTATGTCAAGCATGGTATCGAAAAATATTAAATTTGTGTTTGTCATTTGAATATAAAGATAGAAACTTGAAACTTAAAACTACTTGGTCGTAGAAGCGTCGATGATGAACCACGTAGTGAACGTCGTCCAAAAAGTGCAACTACATCAGAAATCATTGAGCACGTCTAATACGATATTGTCTGTAAAGATCCAAGTTTGACTTTGACAAGTGAAATTGCTGATTTTATGCGTCGTTTTATAACTATGGATGACACTTGAATCTACCATCATGATCCTAAACTGAAACAAGAACGTTTCCAGTGGACTAAAGCTGGTTCTTCAGCTGCAAAATAGGTGAAGTCAGAAAGATCGGCAAAAATGTTTTTTTTGGATGCAAAATGGGGTGGGCTTCCTCCGACTATTACCTCTACGAAAACTTGAATTAATTTCATCGTGGAAAACGTTTGTCTTCAAATGAAGAAGCTATTGCAGCCGTGAACCAATAGTTTGCAGAGCTTTCAGAAAATTATTACAGAGATGGTTTAAAATTACTGGAGGATCATTGAAATGTGTGTGTTCAAGCTGATGAAAAAAAAACAATTTCAATAAAAAATAGACATTCTTTCATTTTTGCTTTCAAAACTTTTCAACCAATCAGTAAATATTTTTTTAATATGGTTCATTTTGTATAGTTTAAGGTCATCAGCTCCGACAGTATTTTGGTTTACATTTTTTAGAACCTGAAGAGGTAGGTTTTTTTTTTGTATGGAACTATTAGAGTTATTCAGTTTTGTGATTAAATAGTTGATAATTATGTAAATGAAGAATCAAAATTCCCTCCAAAATTTTGGGCTTGTCTTACAAATAGTAAGTATCGATCAAACAATGCTTGTGAGTTATTTCATTCTTTGTTAAAAAATAGTTTTTAGTCCCCCTACCCTATATTTGTTTTTATAGAAATGTTAAAAAAATATTCAATATGAAACATTTGCTAAAATTAACACAGCCAATAAAACTAATAATAAAAAATAATTAAAATCTTGTACAAAAAAGAAACAGGAATATATATCAAATAAAATAAATGAATAAAGAAAACAAACTTACTAAATATGATTTGATTATGCATTTAAGTAATTATTATTTACCATAATAATTGTAATGTAATGTAAATTTTATTGTTTTAATGTAAAGTCTTAAAATAGAAAATTTTATATTTTTAAAACAAAAAAACGGATGTGGCAGTCAGTGAGACTAATTTTTCTATCTATTGTCTGTTCGGAATGCACTTTTCGACTATTTTTAAAAACTGTTTATCTAGACAACAACCTCAAAAGCATAGTGCAGGATATAATGCAACCATGTCAACCATGTGACGGTACTATGGACTACAATACAATACTCATTACTGAATATTGTTATTAATATTATTAATATAAAATACTAAACTTTATATGTTTACTTACGTGACAGAATTATAAAATAATCTGTCAAAATATTCCAAAACATTAGCTCAGACTGTTTTTTGTATATCTATCTCTTTTCAATGTACTGAATGTTGAAACGGTATTCAAAGGACTTACAGTTATGACTAAGAATGTGGTAAATATTTCATCTTTGTTTTTACCGACCAATATACCTTATATGTGTTTCTGTCTCTCTCTTACTCACATCATTACATATGTAATGATTTTCATTTAACCCCACACAAATCTTTACCGCCGAGTGCACGAATAAAAGTATAACTTCAATACTTTTATGTTTTTGATAATACATTCTTTTATTAAGCCCCCTTCCTATTAACCTTTTAATCACCTGTAGAAATTTATTGGTACAACTGAGGGAATGTAAATTTTCTACCTGCTGTCTTTTGGCACAACTGAGGGATCCCGGGCCTACTGCATTCAGGGGGTAGGTAGAGAACGAGGAGTGGATTCTATGGTATAGTTCGTTCGCTATACTTACAAGGGTTTCGGATTAAAAATTTTATAGGTATTTCCAGGTAAGTACTGTAAAGTTTGACCTGTTCTTTGGGGAAATATCAACTGGTTAAATGAAATAAAAAATAATGCACAACTTTTTAATTAAATAATAATAGAGAATCTTTTGTCTGATTAAAAGTATATTAAGCAGAATTAAACTTCTTCATTAATGGAGTCTTATGTGGCTATTATAAACCTGAGAATAATCATATTTTATTATTTAGTTGAAAAAATAATATTTTTATATAAATAAACAATTCTTTTAATTATTATTACTTAATTAAAATTATAATCTTAGAACATTAATTAATTAAAAACTCCTCTGTCTTGTAACACATTTATACCTACTCCAATGTTATTTTGATTTAAAATCTGACCATCAGTGCAATTTTGCCTAATTTCTTAGATAGAGGCTTATTGGAACTGGTTGTCAATGACTAATTTGCATAATTTTTTTAATCCGAAACCCTTGTAAGTCTAGCGAATGAACTATACAAATGATGTTAATAAAATAAATTTTACCTGAAATATAAAATTTAGTGAAATAGCCAAAAAGACAGAGGTATCTATAAAAATGCTCTAATTTTTGAGAAAAGAATGAGAAAGAAAAAAATCTTTTTTTGATACCCATACTAACCTTTGCAACTAATCCAAATGAAAGATATAATTTTGGTCAACTCTGAGATGGAAAAAGGACTTATTTTAAATAAAAAGTATATTATCTAAAAAAAAAGAAGAACAAGTACAATAACAAAAATAAATGTAAGTAATGAGTTTAGCGGCTATTGCTGCGGCATACAGCGTAAGGTGATAAACTAGTGCACAGAGTAAATCTGGTTTAAGTGTGGAATTAAAACAAAAAAATATTATATAATTACAAAAATGATACAAAAAGCTAGCTTCTCAGATTAGTGGTTATTAAAAAAAAGTGGGAACTTAGAATACGCGTAAAGTAGAATTAATTACAATGATCTTACAATTATTACGAAAAATGTCTAAAGATCTACAACCTTTTTAACTTCCCGCTAAAAAAAATTAATTTTTTTTTTTAAATCGGGAAGTTATTGGTTTCACCCCGTTTTTCGAAAATCGAGTTTTCATCGGATCTCAACGTTTTGAGGTCTTAGGAACCTCCCCTGACTATTTTTACGAGGGTGTCTGTATGTACGTGTGGATGTGTGTGTGTGTGTGTGTGTGTGTGTGTGTGTGTGGATGTATGTAAACCTCTTATAACTTTTGAACGGCTAGACCGATCGGAATGAAATAAAAAGCATTCCAAAGAGTTCCATCTAACTTAGATTCCCTGTAAGTTTGAACCGATTTGACCCGGTAGATTTCGAGAAATTTCAAAATAACCGAAAAAAACAATTGGTAAAAATGATGTTTTTTGGGCATATCTTTTTGGCTATTGCATCGATCAATTTCATAACCTAATCAGCTCTCAAGCTTAAAAAGCCACGTCGAATGCCGTTTTGCAAATTAAAATCGGTTGATTCGTTCGTGAGATATCGTTGTCGAAAAATTTCAAAAAAAAGTGTTTTTTTTTTTCAATAACTTAGAGATTTTTTGACTAACCGATTTTGCACTTCCGGTAACGTTTTTAGGTCTCAAAAAATTGCGTCGAACGCCATCTTGAACATCAAATTCGAATAATGCGTTAAATAATTATGGCTTTTTAAACATTTCAAAAAAAGTCAAAAACGTCAAAATACGTCACCTTACTATAGCTTTGCGGTTAAAACTAGCGGGAAGTTGCAAGGATGGCCTTTAAGGTCAACCTCTTTTCGAATTTTTTTTTAATGAAATGCGATTCTGATAATTTATTACAAAATCCTTAGTTAACTGCTCGGAAATTTAAACAAAATATTCTGACGCGAGAAAAATGTATGCCTCGTAAGAAAAATTCAACTTAATTACAGAAATCAGCAGAGGTATTGGAATGGTCACAAAAGTTGATAAGATTTAGTGTATTAATATTAATTTATTTAAATTATTTTATTATTTGTTTGTAACAAAGAGCTTGTTCACTAATAGTCAGATTTTCACCTTAAAAATGGCGGTCCCATAGAAATTTCCCTTCCGGTGTTTAGGGAGTTCGGGGAAGATTTCTAAAAACTATTGGAGCAATTATTTTCCGTTTATTACCAAGAGTCTGTGTACCAATTTCCAGCTATTTACCTTGAAAACTGACGATAGTACCAAACTATTACCTCCTCTTTTAGTGGTTTTGGGCAGATTTTCAAATATATAGTCTCATACTAATTTTTGGCTTTCTACCTTGGACACTACGGAAATTCCAGTAAAAAATTTCACCCTCTCTCTTAAGGTGATGGGAAAAATTTCAAAAAAATTGATGCACGTATTGTTCGTTAGCTACAAAGAGTCCACATACCAAGTTTTAACTTTCTGCCTTGAAAATTGCGGACTGCTCTCGACCCCTATTTTAGGGGGAGGAGGAATAGACTCTATAGTCCTTCAACAATATTCACTTAATAAATCACACCAATTCGTTTTGTCGTCCAAGACTTTTACCATTTCAATAAAATTTACACTTTTATAGTGCCGATTGACATATAATTACACTTCTTCCGTCGGATTTTCCTTCAAAAGAGTTAAGTGTGGTTGTGATATATTTGAAACCTTGTGTAAGAATTTAATAAACAGACTAACATCAAAAGCAATGCTTGTTAATATGTAGTTACTATGAAATATATAAACAATTTTCAGGTTTTTATTGTGTCATTGTGATATGTTCTAATAAATGATCTGATTTCTCACGAATTTGGATTTAATGGTAAGCAATATCAAGAAACGTTTATTTAATTTGTCATTCACTCACTGAAAGCTTGCTACCCATTAAGGTCGGGACAGACATAACCCCACCGTACCCGAGCCGTATGTCGGCCGAGTGTTGACCATCACTCGGTGGAAGAGTTACGCAATGGTATGTTATACAAATAGTTCACACATCACCGTATTACGGCCGAGCGCTATCAACGCACCGAGCACGATTAAAATATTTTATATTTTAACGGTGACGGTGCGGTACCAAAAGCTCTTGGTAAACACTTTCGTGTATGCTCTCAAAATATAATATACTAAAAACATATTATTCTTGCGTTTTTTATTTTATATTATATTTTACATTCATGGTAGATGTTACTAAAATTTTTAAACATTGTTTCCGCAACTTACGTACTCAACATATTAAAACAGACTGAAACAGTTTTCAAACGTCGTCGGTAGAAAATCGGATAAGCTACGGACAAGTGTGGTCTCTACACGGACGAGCCGTGACACGGCCAAGTTACGGCCGACATACGGCTCGGGTACGGTGCGGTTATGTCTGTCCCGACCTTTAGTGACACCAAATAGGCGCGTCTAAATTAATATAACCTATTACATGCTTCAAAATCGGCATAAAGTCTATCTAATATTTTAATTGGAATTTTGATGATATGCACTACAAATATCAACAGAGCTAAAAGATAGTTATTGAGAATCGTTTTTTATTATATCTTCAACACGGGGAAGTGAAAAGTATCAAGAAATGTAAATATATTTATTGTTTGAGAGTAATCAACGACTATATTCCTCTTTCATGGTTGTCACTCCAAGGATATTGGCTTTCTTCATTAATATCATATTGAGAATATCTTCGAGATATGATAAATTCTGCCCTTAAATTAGCAGCAATTAAGTTACATATAAGAATTAAAGATTTTGTTAAATCAAGTTTATGCTAACTTGAGATGTTATTTCCGAAAATAACATCAGAACATAATTGATCTAAAACAGATATTTTAACATTTTTATATTTATATCCAAGTACCAAATCTACTATACAGTATCCTACTATATTAACACGAAATAGATACCATAGAAACAGTACCTTTAGAAGCGAACATACGAATATTTCTCGAACCAATAATATTCAATAATAAATTTACAGAGTTACTGTTATCTTTTTAAGCATAAGTGAAAATATCGTTAACTTTGATTTAAATTGTGTAACTAAACTTTGCTAAAAAGATACAACTAAATAATTTTGATTCTTAGAAACAACAAAATTAGATTATTTTGAAACAATTTAGTTTTGGATACCCAAACTGACGGCCTCTTGCATTGTAAAAAAAATGAGTATTTAGCTGAATATCTTTCTCTTTTTAAATGTGATAGTTATATCAAAAACACTTGGATGAAGACCTAAATCAATGTTGAGTAGCGCTAAGCTGAGGAGCATTCGTTGGTTGACTAGAAGAATCTGCAGTAGTGGAATTCATAACTTGAACAACATCATAAGAGCTGGAATGTATCTGTAGATTGTAAGTGGGATTGATTGGTCCAGGTGATCTTTCTACACTGAATCCTAAAAGATCTTTTAAATATAGAAGGTTCTCCCAATCTGGCATTTCGAGATGCCACAGCAAAGTATGTCCGTTAAAAGGAGTACTAGCTCCTTATGCCGACAATCTCTTTTTACCCTGGTACCCACAGCAAAGTTACTTCTTTGTTTTTAGTCAGTTGCTGTTTGCTGTTCCGGGCTATTTTGGATTCGAACGTGGTAGAGGTAGATTGTAATATCGAAGGTAATAAATATTTGAATAAAGACGTTTCTTAGTGACCCCACGTTTTTCCAAAAAGCCTACGGCAGGTCAACATATGCCTTGTGCTTTAGAGGCTATATTTGCGAGATGTGCATTCCGTGAATCATTGATTTCCTTGTGTTGGTGAATGAAATGAGTGTCTTTTTGTCCTCTCTCCTGTGGACGAATTGGAGGATGCCAACCCAATACTTTACTTTACACTTACAAAACATATATTCGACTGTACCATTCATTACCCTCACTCCCTATCAGATTTACCGCCTGGCTAATACCTCGCTCCTTGGCACCCTTCAAATCTTACCTACATACACCATAACCACAAAAACACCACACCAATACCTCTTCGGATACAGGAACTCCAACGGCCCCAACACCCGGGTTTAGGATACTCCTCGAATCCCTTGGAACAGAGGTCGCAGAGTCATCCAGAGGAAGCCTCGAAGAAAACTTCCGCTTCCTCAACTAAGACTACTCCAATCAGCAGGACAGCTACATCTAAAGGAGTTCCAGGACCTACTAGAAGAAGCCCCAGTAGCCTTCCGTTAATGTCATTATTTAATTATTTTAAATACATACAAATTAGAAACAGAAAGCAGGCCGAGGTTTTCTGTGGTTTCACTGACTACATGCAAATTGCGTGTAACGCAATTTGCATGTAGTCAGCAAAAATACTGTCATTACCGCAATAACTAAATCATCTCTTTTAAGCCTTGTTATGATTCTCAACTACCATTGACCGTAGTAAAGGCGATAAAACTCCTTCCTTGATGACAGCTTTTATTGCTTTTATGGTACTTGATTGATCTCCAAGGTAGGTAACTGTAGTTCCAGTGTTTAGCATGGGTTGTATCCATTTGATAATCGTAGGTTCTATACTATACCCATTTTTGTTGCGACAACGCTAATAAATTATACGAGGTGTTATCGTAAGCTCTCTCTACATCTCTAAACGCACAAAAAACCACTTCCTTTGTGCCAACAGCCGTTTCAAGACTTCTTACGAGATAACCAGGTTGATTGGCATATTGTTCCTCGTAAAGTGGTATCTTTGATAGATATTCATTTCTTATATCTGTGTTTTCCTATACGTTTTAGTAGAAAGGAAGTAAGACTTGTATGTCTATTTCACTTCGGTTGTTTAGGACGACTTTTAATACTCTTAGGAATAAAGTAGACCTGAACTTTTTTACATTTTTTTGAAATATATCTCAAGATGAAACTCATCTTGAATGAGATTAGGATATCAATGCCCTGTTATATATGGTATGTAAATGAGCTTATTCTAAAAGCTTTGCTTGCAAAATAACTTCCTGGACAGTATAGTGCTGTCTAGTTACAAGAGTAAACCGCATCCCTAAGATATTCGTTTCTGTATTAATCAGTCCTTTATGTTTTAAAAGAGCAGTCTTTACTGAAGAACCTTAAAGCTCGCAAATATTGATCAATACTCTCACCGGCTATTTGTAATGTAATTACAAATGTAGAGAGTCCGCGAAGAACAGGAAAAGCACTTTAGGCGCGTATAATAAACGATATTTTTATTTTCGCCGTGTTCTTTGTCTCTTTGTCATTCCGTGGAATTTTGTAATCGAATTTAAACCTATTTCCCGACTACTTAGAGCTCTGAAATTTTAGGATAGCTAAGAACTGGATGACAATGCATGTTTCAAGTGTGTTAGGCATATACATAGATTTTGAAATTTATACTGAATTGTTAATAAATTAAATATGATTTAAGTTGTGTATAGGTATTATCATTTTGAAAGTTTACATATAAGTTGATAGTAGCTGAATTGGATAAGCGTCTAATTGTGACACTTCTGTTGGGTTATCGTAACGGGATCGATCACGCTAGAGAGATTTTTTTATAATAGTTAATATGAGCTATAAATCAGTAAAAAAAACTTTCTACTATAAAAAGTTATTTTTATTATAAATTGTGATTATTCATTATACATTTATGCGAACAAAACAAATATATTATTAAATAAGCACAATTTATTAAAAGAACTTTTTATAATAGAAAGTTTTTTTTACTGATTTATAAGTCATATTTTAAGTGTCATCTCAACAATGCACAGCATCACTGATATTGCAAAAATATTAAGTCATATAACGCTGTGATTGATCATAGAGAAGATTGTTTCCTTGTTAACAAAATCAAGGGTAGTTGTATCTAAAAACTTTCTAAAACAGTTTATTTTATTACCAGTTAAAATAATTATTACTGTTTTCACATGTAAGAACAAAAAAAAAAAAAAAAAAACTTCTCTCTCGCGAGATCGATCCTATTACAATAACCAAACAGAATTTTCACAATCAACCGCTTGAACCGCTTATACAAATAGGCCACCGCAAGTTTATATGAAGCCTTTCAAAATGATAATACGTATACATATTTAATTTAATAACAATTCAGTATAAATTTCGAAATCTATGTATATGCCTAAACACACTTGAAACATGCATTGTCATCCAGTTCTTAGCTATCCTGAAAATTTCAGAGCTCTAGGTAGTCGGGAAATAGGTTTAAATTCAATTTCAAAATTCCCCGGAATGACACAGAGACAAAGAACTCGGCGAAAATATAAAAAACTTTCTAAAAAATAGCTTCTACTTTATAAACTTTCAAAATAATTTTAACTAAACGTCAAATATGTACTGTAACTGTTGCTAAGATGCATATAAATTTTGTTTTGATACTGGTCTAATGTGACTTTCTTCCCCTAATCAAATGAAAGCTAATTATCATCAAGTGTGAATCAGAAACAAGTAGGATGCTTTCAGCGATTCATACTGAACAAGATATATTCATATACACGTGTGTCCTCTATATGTTTCTTATAAGGACTATTTTTTATTTAGAGTCATTTGCTAAAAGTATGCGTTTTGAATGCACCTTTTGGAAAACAAATGGTATTTTTAGTTTCACTAGTAGTATTTAATCAATAAATTAGTGAAACAGAAAACCATACCTCACTCTATTTTAAAAAGTATGAATTCTAGGTTTTCCCATCATGTAAACGTACACTTTTGCTTGTTAAATTAATTATGAAAAGTAGCTATTTTCGGAATTTAAACCAACAGAGAAAACACCATGCATAAAAAAGAAAAACTACACATAATAAAATTCACAGGTACAGATGGTCGGTCTCAATTTCGTGTATTGGTAAACGAAATAGTATTACATTACTTTATTATTCGAAACGAAAATCAATCATCCTTCAATGAATAAATTGACGAGGCGAAACCGAGGGTGCAATCCACGGAGATATTATCGACTTTCGTTTCGAGTAATGTATATTATTTTTCCCTCCTATCCGGTAAAAAAATTCATTTTATAATAAATTTCACGTTTTCAACTAAACGTCAAAATATGTCAAGTTATTTTATAGTTTTAAATATATACAAAACTCGGTTACCATAGAATTGACCGCTATCTTAGACTAACTATTTTATTGTAAATGCGTCCGGTAAAAGCTTTTACCGGACTCATTTTTATTTTTTGGCCTTGTCCGACAAAATGAGATTTTCTGACCTAAAAATAATCCGGAATGTATTAATTTCTGGCCGGTTTTAAAAAGAAGTGTTTACGTTCCGCATAAAAATTATATAAAATACAAGAACACGATGGCGACGGCGGCGGTGCAACTGATGCGCTTCTTTAAAGAAGGTATTTTTAATGTTAATTTTTATGTGCTAATCCTGAAGATAACATACTTTTTTAGAATTGCGATCCGTGCTTTAGTTTCCCAGAAACTAAATCCTTAAATACATGTTTTACCATTATTTCTACATAAAAATACAAGTATCTAAAAAGGAAGCGTTTTAAAAAAATTCACAAGACAAAAAGTTGTTATTTTTAACTGATATATTCGAAAATGTTTTGTCCAAAATTATTCAACTCACTCTCTTTTATACAATTTTTTTGTTAATATTAAATTTCTCCCAGTATTTTTAAAAAATGGAGTTGACACTAGAAAAATATCATCTTAGTCAGGCTACAGAGAAAAAATGTGAAAAAATTTTTCGCAGATATCTAAAAGATACTCCCAGAGGACGCACACGAATTCCCGTCAGGATAACCAATCTACCTGTTTCATAATTAGGGTCCGTTAAGCCGTCACTCGAGTTCCCGTCAGGGTGAAAACTGACCTGTCCAAAAGGTGTTTATGGTAATTGCGGTAAATTCCCTGAGTCATCTGATATTTAGCTGTGTATTTATTGCATATTATTGTAACAGTTATTATAATAGTAAAAGTTTTAAGTTCGTTTTTAGATGTATGAAATAAGAAATAGTTGTAAATAATGTTTTATCTTTGGCACTCTTACACGATGTTATTTTACATGGTATTATTGAAATAAAATACGGAATTTTAATTTTACAATTTTATTGCGTACTACTGCTGTACCATAAATACATACATATAAAGAAGTCATGCATACATAATATACATATATATTAACAAATTCATTTTAATAATTATAATACAATATAACTAAATTTATAGGCCATACACTTTATAAAATCGTAACGAGAGATTTCTTTATTTTTAAATTGAACAATTTTTTCATTAATAAATTTTATATTGCGTTCTATATTTTTTCGAGTATATCGCATGTCTCCTGATTTGCAACTATTTATTTTTATATACGTATCTGTTTGCATACCTTTAATAGCTTCTATAAAAACATATACATTTGGGTGGTTTATAGGGCAATACTGTCTAAACTTCGAATGAAAACTTTCACATGTGTTTGTGGTGCGTGAAGTGTCTGATGTATTTGCTGCCCAAATCTCGGGTGGAAACTTGGAATCTTCAGCTATGTAGTTCTCTGTCAGGTAGTCTGCGAACAGCGTAACTCTTTCATCTACGGGTTTGTCTTCCGCCAGTTCAAAAGAAAATGCATCACCTACTTCCGTATGTGGCAAGAAGGTTAATCCATATACATAGTGTAGCCATTTTCCAATATCGGAACTGGCATCTTTGTATTCAGTTGATAACCCCAACTGCCCTATTCTTCTGTACCACGCTTGTGACAGGTGAAATCTACAACCAATAATCTTCGAATTTAGAAAGCATTCCTTAACACTGGAGTGAATCGCTTGTTCAAAGTCTATAACGATTATTTCCGGCAAAAATTTACTTCCAAGTTCGTTACTTTTAGTAACAATAAGATCAAATAATTTTACATATGTCGATTTCAGCTTGTTCTTCAACAGACAGAAAGCCACCGGAATATATTGTAACGAGCGAGACTTCCCTAGTACGCTCCTGTCGCCCTGATAGCGCTAGGTAAACAACTGATTCCCGGAAGTCTAGTGACCGAGCGTACGATCGAGAATATTCCTTTCCTTCTACGCGCGACGAGAAATTGTTACCGAAGGACGTTCTGGAAGCAGTGAACAGGTATATAAGCGGAGACCCACGACCCACGGGGAAGTAAAAAGTTAACAGTGACAGTCTAAATATTCGAGCGATCTACGAAGTGAAAATAAATAGTGAATATAAATCGAAGTTAATTGTTGTACATAAATTAGTGTGTTATAGTTAGTTTAGTTATAGTTATAATTCGTTTAGTTTGTAGTGTGTAAATAAATTAGACATTTTCGTTCAGCAGTGATTTTATTTTGAACCCCTAGAACGTAACAATTGGTGTCAGGTGTGGGGTCAATTAAACTGCTGTGTTAATTTAAATTGTGGACTTCATTATTGAATATTTTGTATGCCAGTAACGAGATCACAGGCGAAGAAAATGGATCAGGCGACAATGGAATTTTTCAAGCAAGCCCTTGAAAAAATGAGCTTGAAAATGGATGAGAATACCCAGAAAATGGAAAATAAAATGGAAGAAAACACCCAGAAAATGGAGAATAAAATGGAAGAAAATACCAGAAAGATAATGGATGAGAATACCCAGAAAATGGAGAATAAAATGGAAGAAAACACTAAGAAAATGGGAGATAAATTGACATTGATTGAAAATGAGTTAAAGAATAATTACTCCAAATTGGAAAATGAGATTGGAAGCGTAAAAGACGAAATTGGAAAATTTGAAGACAGGGTTGGAAACATTGAAGGCAGATTGGTTAATATGGAGGAAGAAATGCAAGTAAAATTGGAAGAACAGGTGAAAACCATGGAAGAGCGTTTGAGCAAGAACTTTAGCAAATATTGTTCTGTTAAGCTGGGAGAACGGGATGAGCCAGGGCGAACAAAGATCAAACCTCCAACTTTTGATGGCAAAACACCCTGGAGCACATATCAGAAACAATTTGAAGCAGCAGCCAACGCCAACTGCTGGGACGATGAAGAGAAACCAACTGCCTTAATTGTTGCATCAAGAGGAAAACGACGAGCGCCAATGAATCAGTATAACGTAGGCAGTCCTATGGAAAGAGTTGCTATAGACATCGCAGGCCCATTCCCAGAGACCGACGATGGGAACAAGTACATATTGGTGGCGTCGGATTACTTTACCAAATGGGTTGAAGCACATGCCATCCCAAACCAAGAGGCCTCGACAGTGGCAGACGTGCTGATAAAAGAGATGTTTAGTCGGTTTGGAGTGCCACTGGAGCTACATTCTGATCAGGGACGAAATTTCGAGTCTGGCCTATTCCAGAGCATTTGTGAAATACTCGGAGTCAAGAAGACCAGGACAAAGCCTCTTCACCCACAGTCAGATGGCCTAGTCGAAAGAATGAATAAAACTGTGGGAAAATATTTGGCTAAAGTGGTGTCTGACCATCAAAGAGACTGGGACCGGTACCTTCATCTGTTCACCATGGTCTATAGATCAGCCGTGCAAGAGTCTACTAGAGAGACACCAGCTTGTGTCATGTTCGGCCGGGAAATAAGATTACCCTGTGACCTAGAGTTTGGATGTAAGCCCGGAACAGAGATAGCTGGTGAGGACTACGTGAGCACATTGAGGGGCAGGTTACACTACATTCATGAGAAGGTCCGACAAAACATACAAGTAGCTAGTGACCGAATGAATACCCGCTATGACAGCAAAGCTACAGAAGGTGGTTTCAACGCTGGAGATTTGGTCTGGCTGTACAACCCCCAGAAGAAGAGAGGATTATCATCTAAGCTACAGAGGAATTGGGAGGGTCCACACAGAGTGGTAAAGAGGATCAATGATGTAGTGTACCGTATACAAAAACTACCAAGGGGCAAGAGGCGCGTGGTCCATGTAAATCGGTTGGCGAAATACGAGGCGGACTACGACGAACAAGACGAGACCCATCTGAGAAGGACGACCAGCCCAGAGCATGTTGAGATGAGTTTCGACCAGTTCATGGAGAACTATGGTGGAACTGGGAAGGCACGATTCGGAGTTACCACCGAGCAGCAGCAGGACCTCTTCTCTGTGCCTGGAGATTATTCCCTAGCCCATTGTGTCGCCGAAGATCTGCGTATGTCCAGGGGAATGGCATTAGTCTTCAGGAAGAAGTTTGGCCGTGTATCTGAGCTCTTCAGACAACAGCCCCATCCCGGAAAAATTCTAAGTCTCACTGACGGTCATCGTCACCTCTTCTACATGGTGACTAAGAGGTTTTCCGATCACAAGCCCAGCTATAGAAGTATGTGGAATACCCTGCTGAACCTAAGAGACGAACTCACCAGGTTGGAAGTGAAGAAGCTGGCTGTGCCTAAGTTGGGTTGTGGTCTAGACCAACTCAACTGGAGAGTCGTCCGGAACATGCTCGAGGTGCTTTTCCATAAGACAGGAATAGAGATACTCGTGTGCATTTTCAACCCGAGCGGAAACACAATGAAGGAGAAGACTGTGGATTGCTATTTCGAAAAGCAAGGGAGCTGCAGAAAGGGAGATACCTGTAGGTTCAGACATACCAACCAAGGTGTTCGGGGACCGAACGTCTTAAGGAGGGGGCAGTGTAACGAGCGAGACTTCCCTAGTACGCTCCTGTCGCCCTGATAGCGCTAGGTAAACAACTGATTCCCGGAAGTCTAGTGACCGAGCGTACGATCGAGAATATTCCTTTCCTTCTACGCGCGACGAGAAATTGTTACCGAAGGACGTTCTGGAAGCAGTGAACAGGTATATAAGCGGAGAGCCACGACCCACGGGGAAGTAAAAAGTTAACAGCGACAGTCTAAATATTCGAGCGATCTACGAAGTGAAAATAAATAGTGAATATAAATCGAAGTTAATTGTTGTACATAAATTAGTGTGTTATAGTTAGTTTAGTTATTTAGTTATAATTCGTTTAGTTTGTAGTGTGTAAATAAATTAGACATTTTCGTTCAGCAGTGATTTTATTTTGAACCCCTAGAACGTAACAATATGTAGCGTTGTTGTAAACATGAATTGTGAACAACTGAGTAAAATATTTTGGGCAGTAGTCAAACGTTCCATCCATATAAAATTTTGAGTGTTGGCACATAAATGACACGTTACTTGGACATGCGAAAACTACTACTTCGTGTTCTATGTTGTTGATCAGTAGAAATTGTTCATTTTTGGAACTGACAATGTTAAACATTCTTGCAATTCTCTAGTAGATGTGGGTAATTTTGGAAATCTACCCAAATTATTCCTTATAGATGTCATATCTTGGCTGGTAAGTGTTTCCAGCATTGTATTTTGCCGATCCAACTCCCTGTGAACCATTTTCGAAGGCCTTTCATAGACACTATCTTCGATTTTCCTTTTTAGTCCGTTACTTAACTTCTGGCGGTTTAAAAGTTGCTGGTCCACACTATTGTGCTCATGTCCACCGACAGCTTTAGAAAACACTAAATTTTCTTCTTCTCCAATGGTATACACCTTAGCGCGACAATTTTTGTTCACACAACACCAAGATACTTCACCAGAAGACTTTAATAAACGATATTTGTAGAATTTAAAACTGTTCAGTACCAGAAGGGGTTTACCCTTTTCACTTAGTACCTATTACTTCAAGCATTTTGTGTATCACTATAGCGTACGACAACAAACGTTCGGAAATATGTAATTAATAAACTGTCGTTTCGAAAACGACAACTTAATATATATGTTTCCAAAAGCAATTAGTTGTGCAATTAGTACTGACATACCCCCTCGCCAACCCCAATACAGTTCGTTCGCTATACTTATAAGGGTTTAGGATTAAAAATTTTATTAGTATTCAACTTTTTCATTAGAATTCAGGATTACGATTTTCAGAATTATTTAGTTTATCTGGAAGCGGATTCGGATTAAAAATTTTATTAGTATTCAACTTTTTCATTAGAATTCAGGATTACGATTTTCAGAATTATTTAGTTTACCTGGAAGCGGATTAAATAAACTGGACGGCAATTCGAGTGTGAGATTAAGATACCTGCAAGTGTCGAACGGGAACTCATGTGTATTATATTCGTCATAAGAAACCTGACGGGAATTCGTGTTCAACGCTCCCGGACATGCGTCGTTTACAAACAATGGAAAAAGCCAAAAATTCAATACAACAATTCAACTTAAGATTTTAGAACATAAAAAGACATTCAATTTTATTTTTTAAAGAATTAAAATCAAAAAAACAATTAAGCTAAATACGTGTCTTTTTAGCAATATTGAATAAATGTTTGTTTATAACTGTTACAATGACAATTTTAAATGCCTAAAAATTTGTTGCAATGAGCATCAAATGTTTTAATATGTGTGCCTAATTTCAGCCGGATCGGTTTAATACTTTATGTAAAAAGCCAATTATTTATCACAGAGACGAATTATTTAAATAACTGCCCTTGCCCAAGAAATGGTCCTAGAACGTTTTACAACATTAAAATGAATTCTTGAAGGTTGGAACATCAAGAACTTAAGCAATTTTTTTTATTTATTTCAAAATTGGTTTTAAAAATGATGTTAAAAAATGGTCATTTTCATAGTTATAAACATTTACAATAACTTGTAATATATATCATAGTATTAAAGTAACAGTTAATAATTTATTATTATTTCATAGTAATTTAATTCTGAAGCACACGACGTGTTAAGTTTTCTGGAATTTCCCGATATTTCAAGACAATGAAAATGTACCAAATAATATTATTTCGACGAGTTACCCTAAATTACCCGCTTAGAAGCGGAGATAATGATAAATTTTATAGAGCGCTCCGATTTGAAGGATCAATTTCAAAAAATAAATCGAGCTGGAGCAGATTCCCCCACCATCTCACCCAGAATTACTTACCTAAGTATCTTCACTTTAGGTGACTATTTCTTTGAACTAACATTATAATAATAATATATATAAATTACGTGTCACATTGTTTGTCCGCGATGGACTCCTAAACTACTTAACCGATTTTAACCAAATTTGCACACCGTGTGCAGTTTGATCCAGCTTGAAAGATAGGATAGCTTTTTTTTTATTATTAAGGATGTCCTCGTAGGTATAGACCTAAATACAAATGTACCGAGAACATCTATTGGGGCAGAAGAGGTAATTTATTAATTTGGGATTTAAAGGCCTGCAAGTTAGGACGAGTGGGGAAGACGTGGGGAGGTAAGGAGTTCCACAATCTGGAGACCCTGGGGATGAAGGAACGATCGAATCGATCCGTTCTCGATTTCGGGCACTGAACAGTATAAGGGTGCATGGAGTTGGCACTTCGCGTTGCTCTGGCTGGTCTGGCAAGTGGGGGCATTATAAAGCGGAGTTCTTCTGAGCAAAATCCGTTTATGTATCGGTAAAACAAGGAAAGATCCCCACTCGTCTACAATTCTCAAATCTTGATTGAGAGAAGCCGTTGTGGATCTTCTGTCCTCTTCCAGAATATCTAGAGGTATGGGACGGTTGTGCGCTTTGCTACAGTGTAGGTTGCTATCATCTGCAAAACCATGTATCGGGTTGTTAGTGGCTTCTAGTAGATCATTAATGTGTAGTAAGAATAGAGTAGGAGCTAGAGCCGATCCTTGGGGAACTCCAGCGTTGATCTTGTAGAGGTTGGAAGAATGTCCATCTACAGCAACTTGGATGTGCCTGTTGGAGAGAAAGTTGGATATCCATCTGCAAAGGTTTTGCGAGAGTCCGTATGAAGGCAGTTTGTTCAAAAGAGCTGCATGCCACACTTGATCAAATGCTTTTGAGATATCTAGTGATAATATTTGTGTCTCCCCATAGCGGTGGATGGCATCACATGAGTTACATATGCTAGCAGATCGGCTGTTGACCTTTGTTGGCGAAAACCATATTGCCTGTCACTTAAAAGGTTGTGTGTCTCAAGGTAGCTCAGAATCTCGTGATTGACGTATTTCTCCATAGTTTTGCTAATAACAGATAGAAGAGCTATGGGTCTGTAGTTAGAAGGCTGGGTTTTAGAGCCTTTCTTGGGGACTGGTTGTACTCGAGCAGGATTCTGGAAAAATACCAGTATCATATGATAGTTGAAATAGCTTAGTGAAAACTGGCGCTAGTTCAGGAGCACAACATTTTAAGAGTAAAGCAGGTATTTCATCGAGGCCGCTTGCTTTGTTGGTATTTAGAGTAGCAAGGACTCTCTGCACCCGCTTAACCCTAAATATGATATTTTTTATTGTGTGGGGAGCCCGTGGAATAAAAGGTAGCTCTATGTTGTCCGGTGGTTTAAGTGTCGAGTTTGAAGAGAATATTTTGGCAAAGAGTTCTGCTTTTTCTGTGGAGGACGTAACTATTGAGCCGTCATCTGATGTGAGTGGAGGGAACGCACTAGTTGTGAAATTGTTGTTGATATGTTTGGCGAGAGTCCAAAAGGACCGGCTTCCATTAGGGTTTGACATTACTTTCTCTCTCATTCGAGCGTCAAAGAGACTTTTGGAATTGGCAATAGTGGTGTTGTATCTGTTTCTAGCGTTTATATCATCCTGTTTTGTTTCTTCTGATGGATTTTGTATAAATAATTTGTGGGACTTGATCTTAGCTTTCCGAGCTACATCGCAATCTTTATTAAACCATGGCTTCTGTTTGGCTTTTAAGCGTTTGGTAAAGTGAGGAATGTAAGCTTCCATGGCACACTGAATGATTTCAGTTATACTGTTGCAAACAGCTCATGCATCTTTGTTAATAAAGCAGACTGGATTCCAGGGAAAAGTTGCAAAGTAGTCTCGAAGGCCTTCCCAATCTGCTTTTTTTTAAGTTCCAAAAAGTTCTCGTGGGTGGTACATCTTAATTTTTAGTCGCCATATAATTGATTGCAAATTATTTGACATTCACAATTATCTGTTACCTCCAGTAGATTTTAACAGATGGGGACATCTGTAGACTGGATTGCATAAGTAACCAATAGATGGCGCTGCTATGTTAGACCTACGAACGTGTTTTGTTCCACGGTTTATTAGAATTCACACCCTGAAGGGGTGAAATAAGAATTGAAAGTTTATATGAATAGATCTTTAAATCGTCACCGATTTTTATAAAAAATGAAATTCAAACGTGTTTCACGGTTTATTAGAATTCAAGAGTGCAAATAAGGGGTTGAAAATTTGTATGGATCATATATAAAAATTACCCAGTTTTCTATGAAAATTACTATGCGGACTCCTACTGCTAACAAGTTAAAAATCGTGAAAAATTTTGTGGAGAATCTTGAAAAATTATGTTGAAAATCTTAAAAACAACTTCTAATTTTAAAAAGTTTATGAAAATGGTAAAAAATTATTGGCATCTTGAAAAATTGTTGAAATGGTGGAAAAATATCGAAAATCGTACAGAATCTTGAAAAATTGTTGAAAAGTATAAGAAATTCTTGATAATGTTAAAAAATCGTTGAAATTGGTTAAAAAAATGTTGACAATTGTGAAAAATTGTTGGAAATCCTGATATATTGGAAATCGTGAAAAATTGTCGAAATTATAAAAAAAAAATTAAAAAAGTGGGTAAATAATAAAAACAAGTAGGTATTAAAAAAATACTGAAAAAATTTGAAGAAACAGAATAACATGAAAAACTAGCAAAGTTTGAAAAAATCGAAAAACCAAAAAAATATATAAAAATGTAAAATGACAAAATTGAAAAACATAAAAAAGAAAAAAATAAACAATATGAAAAAAATTGTAAATAAAAGAAAAATATGAAAAAAAAACAACTAACAAAAAATGACAAAATCGTAAAAATTATAAAGTGCAACGAAAAAAAAAAACGTAATAAACCCATAAAAATTGAAAAAAAAGAAAAATAACAAAAACATTAATTGTTAGGCGATACGAAGTTCGCCGGGTAAGCTAGTTGAATTATAAAGTTAAGATCCTTGATTAAAATCTAAAAATTTTGATTTGTAATTCTTATAAACAAAAGAGATATGATTTTTTTTAATTAATAGATATTATTATCACCTATTCATATAAACTTGTTAAAATAAATTATAATAAAAAAAAAGGTGAGAGGTATCAAGGGACACCCGGATGGAACGAAGTTCCTTTCGATTAATTAGAGAAGGAATTGTAATTTGTAAACACAATAGATTGTTTATACATACATAAGCCTTTATTATTGTCTGTATAAAATCTCCACTTACCTAACTCCATCAGCAATATCCAAAATTTGTGGGGAGCCACAAATGTCAGGATATTTTATTGTTATTATTTTCTATTATTTTATTATTTATTATCTACAAAAACCTGTATAAACTTAAAATTTAAAAAATAACATACTAAAGGAAACCCACAAACAAAAAAGCCAAAACATACAGTAATATATTGTCCTGTTTGTTTATAACATCTTTAAATATATATTATTTTATTTATAACATCGAAATATGTATATACTTGATAAGACTAATCCACTCCTTCCTTTCCACATCATTTCTCGGAAAAGTAAAAAAATTGTAGTTTTTCTGCTCGCTATAATGTTTGCAATTGGGGACGAAACACATCACCATTTTTACTGCAACAGAATACTATTTAATAGTTAAAGAATACATAATTTATTACAAGATTACCATAATAAAATTTATAAACTTGTAAACAAAACATAACCTCAATTCCACTAAAATGCATATAAAATTTGAACACTTACACTAACTTTCAATGTTTATTCACTATCACAAATTGGATACAATAGGTCGTATGAAAAGTGTCCGGAAAACGCTAAGATTTTTGATTAGAAACCACTACAAGTAATAGAAAAATCTTTTATGGCTTTTTCAATGCAAATATGTTTTGTTTAGAAAGATTTTTAAGCTCCTCCCATAGCTGACGTCACACTTTTGTATCCATTGTAATATATCTATCTATGAGAGAGAGGGAGAGAGAGTTATTTATTTTTTGGTCTGTGAGAGAGAGAAACATGCGTGTGTCGTGTCATCGTGTCGTGACAACTTTTGTTATAAATTTTTTTTGGCTAGCTCCTAGCGTCAGTCGTAACTGTTCGTAACGCCCGAAAGGGAACTTCGTTCCAATAACGAAATTGTTGTAAATGTTTATAACTATAAAAATGTCAAATTTTAAACATCATTTAGCTCATAATATTAACACATTTAATCGCTTCATTGTCACAATTCTTTCGGCATTTAAAATTATTATTGCAATAGTTATTCAATGCTGCTAAAAAGATGCGTAAAAAAAATTGAATGTCTTTTTATGTTTTAAATTTACCGAATATTTATAAAATTTAATTTAAAAATTATACTAATAAAATACAAAAATTTTTCCTTTTTCATTATTTATAAAGAACGACGCATATTTGGCTGTATCTTTTTATGTATTTATCATTAGAAAGACTCCCCTTTCATCTAAAACTTTCACATACCTTCTAAGCTTTTTTGCAGGAAATACCTATTTTTTTCTCTGTTTTGTCTATTGATTAAAAAAAGTCTCAACATTAGTTTTTTGATAAAAAAATTGCTTGATTGAATTATTTTCCTAAGCGTCTTTTTAGGAGTGAACCGCTCGCCTAATTATTCTTAAAACATTTTTTTTGTATATTATTATACAAAAATTATGTGAATAAGGTACTTGTCAAATTGAATATTGGTATTATTACTCCAACAATGTAGTTTACTTGGCGAACTTTAAGGTTTTAATCATTAACGCAAGTGTTTTAAAAAAATCTCTTTACTAATTTTGTTTTTATTAAGAAAAATTCATTTATCCTATTTCATATCTTATTGGCCAAATATTTTTTTATAGAGCTATTAATTTCAACTTGTGACGCCTCTGTTTCTAAAATACGATACAGGTGACAAATTAGAAATTGAATATCAACGGTAGGTTTAAGTAAATTTACATATAGTAGTGCCTAGCATTTACCGGTTTTCCTATTTCTATTCAATCGTAAAATGTGACCTCAAAGAACAAATCTTGCTGTAGGTGTTTTAAAAATAAATATGCGCGCGGTTTTATAGTCACTTCAATAATTATGTACTATAACAAACTTAAAACACTTGCTTGTGTTTATTTTGAATTAGTGTTTGTTATATTTTGGTAACAATTTAACAGAATATGAGTAAAATTAATTCTCAAAATGAAGGTAGGTTCTTTAATTTTTGATAATCATTAAGTAATTCGAAAACGATGTCACCTCATTAAAATACTTTCGCGTTTTGAATGCTGTAATTCATAAAAAAATATTATAATAGGAACACTTTCATTGCGAGATACTTATAGGACATGGCACTTTATTTCAAAATTAAATTTAAATTTTAAAGAAATTTCAGTTTTAATAAGTTGGCAACTTTATAAAGAATATTTTGTAACAGCTATTATAATCTTGTATCGCGTAAAAATTGAACATTTATTTCAAATCTTTTCTAATACTTACTTTTTAAATGACGATACTAATATTTCCTAGGAATTATTATATTGTAAGAACTAATTGAAATATTCCAGAAACTAACATATACGTCCTTTGATTAACTTTTTAGTGTCGTAAATTAAACGAAGTATATTAATGTACACTGGCCCGTAAAATTAACCGGACATCGAAAATTTGGTTCATATTTAATCCTTAATAACTTTTTTTGTAATACATCGATTTTGATAATTTTTTGCCGAGTTTTAGGCCATTTTATGATCTTCATTTTCTCATATCAAAGCTACAAAAATTTTCAACGGATTTGTTGTTATACAGGGGTTAATAAAACGTTGATTTTTACTCTAAACTTTTAAACACCCTGAACAAATTGACAAAGGAATAATGATTCTTTTTGCTGCATTTTCAAGCCCCATCTTTTCTTAACAACTTGTTTTTTTATTCATTCCAATATCTGTATCCTTAAAGAAAAGCACTGGTTTAAAGGAAACAATGCAATAATGCTTTATTAACAAGAATTTGTTTTTAAAAATAGTGCAAAATTGGCTGTTATGTCTTCAAGTCCTTCGAGAGCGAACAACCTCTGCTCCAGCTTTGGTAAGAAGACTGGCAGATGTTCACGGTACCTTGGTTTCACCTGATACCGTACGCAGAAGGTTAGCTGATCAGAATTTAACATCTCGTGTACTTGCTACAGGTCCTCTATTAGATGCGGGTCATCGAAGGCAGGGTCTGAAGTTTGCTCGAACCCATACAGATTGGGACTTGGACGAATGGCGAAATGTTCTTTTTACAGACGACTCTCGGTTTACGTGATATTCACCTGACGGACGTTAAAGAGTATGGAGAAGGCGCAAAGAAAGATACTCTCGATGTTGTATCTCTCCTAGAGTGCAATTTGCTGGCGGAGGGGTGATAATGTGGGGCGGTATTTCATTCGAAGCACGTACAGACCTTGTTACATTTCAAGGGAGTATTAAGTATTAACGCCGATAGATACATTAGGGAGTGCTTAGAAGTACATGTGGTGCCTTATAAGCCGTTTATATGAGAAAATTTTATCTTGATGCACGACAATGCTCGAACGCACATAGCACAAATAACTAAGCAATATTTAATCGACGTTTACGTTCATAAATTAGACTGGCCCCCAAGAAGTCCTGACCTCAACCCTATTAAACACTTATGGGAAGAAGAGTTACGCAGAACTACGGCGAGTTTCAAACTTTAACTGCGTTAAAAGAAGCACTGACAAACGAGTGGCAACAAATACCCAAAGATGCGATTGCTTCTTTAATTGAATCTATGCCCCACAGAATGAGAGCCGTTATTGATGCTCGTGGAGAAAATACCCAATTTAAAAAAAATTAATAAATCTTAATACCGCCGTTATCCATGTTATTTTTTAATTCTTTTGTTGCTAATAAAACATAATTGCATTGTTTTCTTAAAACCAGTGCTTTTTCTTTAAGGATACAGATATCGGAATGAATAAAAAAACAAGTTGTTAAAAAAAGATGCGGCTTGAAAATGCAGCAAAAAGAATCATTATTCGGTTGTCAATTTGTTCCACATGGTATTTAAAAGTTTAGAGTAAAAATCAACTTTTTATTAACCCCTGTATAACAACAAATGCGTTGGAAATTTTTGTAGCTTCGATATGAAAAAATGATGATAATAAAATGGCCTAAAACTCGGCAAAAAAATTATCAAAATCCATGCAATGCAAAAAAGGTTATTAAGGATTGGATATGAACCAAATTTTCGATGTCTGATTAATTTTGCGGGCCAGTGCAGAAATAACCTACACACCGACCAGTTTCATCATTATTGGGCTTTATCAATTAATTGCTAGACAACTTCTTTTCAATTCTCTTTATTTCAGTACTTATATTTTGTAACAAAATAAACTTGTTCCGTTGTTGTTAAATCTAGATCTTAATATATTTTTTGATGATATCTCTTAAATTTTGCAAATAATCGGGCTATATTATCCGGCGCACACGAATTGCGGTCAAAACAGCTTTGCCCGATAATCTTATGCCCGAACTGCGGTCCAAAAATTTGGTTAGAGTTAAGTCCTCTTAATGATGTATCGAACTGCGGTCAGAATAATGACATTTTAAAAGGGTCTTATAAATAAAATTTCATACCTGATGATAAAGAAATATGATTTTATACAACAAAACACATTTTAGGAAGTCATGCCTAGAAATACTGCTGTCCTCAATTGAATTATTTTTTCAGATATGAATTTATTTTTTTGCTGAATATCTTTGCGTACATATCTTTTTTCATTTCTTCTTACGTCATTCATTCTAATATAAGTGTCCATCTGCATATCCCTTACAGTTTTCAAGAAAGAATGTATGTTTTCAGCATTAAATTTTGAATGGAAGGACTCACACGCATTTGTAGTACGAAATAAGCTGGAAGTTGAAGATGCCCAAATTTATGGAGTTGCTCAATTCTAGAATCTTCAGGTTTCTCACTGATGAGATCTTCTACTAGGCAATCTCCGACTTCCTCTGGAGTTAGATACGTGAGACCAAAAAAAAGTTTCAGTCACTTCGAAATTGCTGAGTTTTCATCTTTGTACTCCCGTACCAATCCCAGTGATTGAATTTTTCTCCACATAAACAAATGGAAAACATTATCAGAAAATGAAAAATTACAATTTTAATGAGAATACTTACCATGACTGGCTTAAACGAAAACTGCAACCGATTATATTGACATTCGGGAACACTTCTTGTACAGTTGAGTGAATTTCCATTTCGAAATCAATCACAACACTTGTTGGATTCCAATGATAGTTCATTTCAGCAATCTTCTTCTTCCATATTTCCAATAATTTTACATTCTTTTTGATTTGTAACTCAATAAACAAAATGCCACTGGAATATATACATTACTTACAATAACTGAAGGTACCATCCAAGAAAATTATTTCACTTTGACATAATACAATGATATTGGTTTCACACGATAAAACTACTATATTGTTTTCGATATCATTCACGAATAAAAAAGGTTCATTTTAAGTCATTTTATGTCCAATTTTTGTAGTACTTCTTGAACTTCTGTAGCATTTTTTTGGTAATTTTGGTAAATTTTTCAGTGTTGTGTAGTTTAGGTTATTGCTGATGTTTCTTATATCTTTAGTTGTTAAACAGTTGAGGAATTCCTTCTGCGACTCTATTTCAGTGCGAATCAATTTTTGAGGTGTTTCCCATATGTGACCTTCTGCTTTTCTTTTTATACCATTGCTCAATTTTTGTCTCACCAGTAGATTTTTATCCAAATTACGGTTGTGTCAATTTTTCTTGAATTGAATAAATACACTTTTGCGTTGCAACTTTTGTTCGTGCAAGCCCAAACTACTTCTTTACTTTTTTTTAACGAACGGTATTTCCTGAACTTGTAATTTTCGAAAACTAAAAGTTCCGATCCTCTTTCACTCAACATAAATTCCATTATATTCACTACAGTATACATACACTAGGAAAATTCAATAAACTAATAATAATAATTTATTAAATCACCCTTTTTATACTTACCTAACTACTTAAAAGTACTCAGGTATGATTTCATCATTAAATGGGCACATTGCGATTGAGCGCAAATTCTCGGAACGCAGCAGGGGTCTTTTAATCCTAGGTTGCGATTGAGCGCAATGGTTTAAAATGGCATGTTGTGATTGAGCGCAAAACTTAAGTAACAGTTAATAACATCCGTGTGTTGTTAGAAATCTTGCCCAAATTCAATTTTACACAAGATTGGGTTTTTAAAATTAATGTTTTTTAAAAAATATCAAGAAATCTGTTAAAAAAGTGAATTTTAAAATATTAAATAAATCGCAACTACCAACCTGCATTTTCTTAATTCTGGATTTAATAAAAACAAACAAGTAACTTAAAAAATTATTTTTTATTATAACTTATAACCAGGGTGAAAAAATAAGGTGGTCTAACAATTTGTTTGGCTATGTCACATTGTTTACCCTTTCATTAAATGATTGATAGATGGCTCTACCTGTTGCGGTCCGCGCATAATAATAAAAATAATTTATACTAAAATGCCAAAATGATTTTAAAATAAAACTTATTTTCTTTTGCTTATAAGTATATAAAAAAATTTTTGTAACATATGCTACTAAATATATTATAATTTAAAATATTGAATTATCCATACGAATGTTCAAATGTAGTTTATAAATTAAATAATTTGTTTGGAAAGTCTCCCATTTATTAATTTAACTATACAGCTGGAGGAATTAAGAAAGAAATTTAATTATTTTATCCAGCTCCCAACTTCATTCTTCGACGTAATTTTCCAATTTTTCTTCTTGTTTTCGTAAGTCCTCAAAAGTTAATTTAGGACGTTGTTCTATTAATGACGTACTCGACTTTACCTCCAAACAGTCTTGGTTAAATTTTCAAGCTAATACAAATTTAAAATTGCATGTGTTTAATAAAACTTTCCTTAATTCAATAGTGGAATGCAATGTCACCCTAAGTCCTTCTGCAGTTGCGCTACTTAGGAATTGCCTATCTATTTTTTTCTTTTTGTACTATATTCTGCCTCTATCCGTTTTATTTTCTCCTTGTCGAAACGAAATTTTTTTACAATTCCCCCGTGTGTCTGTTTCTGCCTCCTCGTCTCGTTAACAATCTTTTCTTTTTTTGCCTTCTCATTTACTGCAATTTTCTCATCAATCACTTTTTGCCAATCTTCCAACCACTTGATAAATTCATACAAGTTCTAAAATTTAAAAGAATTAAATACTTATTCAATCTTATTTAATTATATAAAAAATTGGTATATTTTAGTAGATATTTTACCTCAAAAAGTTATCTTTATTTTGTTGATGACTCGGATCTTATGATCCTTTAAAAGTGTGATGTTCTGTATCTGTTTTCTCTACTTTATACTTCCACAATCAATCTCATCTTTAATTATATCAATGTTTTTACTATTATCACATTTTGGGAGGGCTCCTCTCTTTAACTTCTTGGCTTTAAATGTATACTGTATAGTAAAAATTGTAAATATGAAATTAAAGACTGATAATATTTTTATAATGTTATAGACAATATACTTACATCCAAAATTACTAAACCATTATATTCACGTTTAACACCTCTTATAATATCATTTTGTGAAAAATGTTTTTTACAAACGCGAGCATTTCCTTTCAATGTACAGTTAATAATGCTTTCCCATTCCACCTTTTGATCTTTTGGTGCACCAAAGAACGACAATTTATCTATATTGTACCTCTGGGTTACACCACAAGTTGGAACAATACAATACTTAACCATTTTACTAACAATATTCTATCGGTAGAGATGTAGGATATTATAGTAATTAGTGAGGTTATGATTCTAATCAATTTTATCAATCACACTTCCAGACGCATATAGACAACCCCGCACGCAACAGCATAGGATCCCGCCGTAGGGTGACATCTATATTAAAGATTTAGAAGGACCAAACTTTGTGACACTGCTTAAAGCATTGTGAAATACAGTAGTTAGACCACCTTATTTTTTCACCCTGCTTATAACTAACACTTTTTACAAAATTAAATCTAGACATATCTCCTCTTTGATATAAGTTTACTAAATTTTCAATATAGTCCATCCGCTTCTTTACTTTACTTTATATTTTTTACTTTTTTTTCAATATTAACACTGTTAAATTTAATGTAAGTTTCAGTCTGTACGCATTTTAATTCGTTTAAAAATACAAATATATTTGGGTGAGTACAATAAAATTTTGAATTAAATTGGCTGTGAAATGATTCGCAGGCGTTGGTACTTCTTTCCTTAGTGGCTGAACACGACGCCCATATTTTTGTTGGAAATCTTGCTGACTCAGTTATATAATTATCTGTAAGGTAGTCACAGAAAGCTATTACCCTAGGATCTGCAGGCACAGTAGCCATGAGGTCTTCCACGAAGCAACTAGAGACTTCGGTTGCATTTGTTATTTGAACCCCTATACTTCACACAGTTATTCTGAACTCTATCTTTCCGAAAAGTGAAATTATGTAAAATTATAAGCTTTTTACCGCGATAAAATACCCTTTGCTAGCTCCAGAGGGTTCTGCTGAAATTTTGCTTAGTTTTTTCCCCAATCAAGATATTTAATAGGGCGCCAGTACTGACATACAAATAAAATAATAGATCAGTTTCAAGTGATTTATTCAATAAAAATTGGTTAATTACTTTGACAGTTAATAAAAAAAATTAATTTAATCTCTTATCTTATTTTTGTTGAAGGCTTGATAACGGTGTTTTATAAGCAATAGTTGTGAAGTTTGGTTTCCACTAAGACTTCTAAACAAACAGCGGGCGATATGGAATTTCCCTTCGGTATTTCCTGTCCGGAAAATCTGAACTGCAACGGACTTTCTGATGATAACTCTTGACGAATTCAAAATGTTGATTTTGATAAACCAAATATTAGGGCCCTTCTTTCAGGTTGCAAAAACCCTGTCAATAAAGTTGGAATCAAAACTCCGAATTTCAAATACTTTTATTCGAACACAATAGCTATCAGTCTCTCCATATTTCGAGAAAAAATTAATTATCTTTTAAGTATAAATAATAAAAAAAAAATACCACAAAAACTGACCTAGTATTGAATTCAGCCATTGTATTCGAATATTTAAAACATTAGTAAAATAAATAAAATATTACATTCACCGCATTTTGGATTATTAAACTATTAAATTTAAAACCAAGGTATTAAATAACTTACCAGAGACAGAAGGGCAAAGTTGGTCGGAAAACTTGAATTAAAACAATTCAACGTTCAAATGAACAGAATAAAATCGCAAATTGACTCCGAAGCCAATACCTCTCCTACCACTTTGCAGTCTCCCACTCGTTACCACGCCAAAACAATAAATAATTTAAAAATATTTATAGTCCAGGAGAACTGATCGAAATAAACGATGCAATCGTTACAACTGGTAATAAACTCTATTTTTAAAATCAAATATAAAATTGAAAAAATTTAACAACAACCCTCTCTATTATAAACACCTCTCTTTCAATACACCAAATCTAGTAATGAGAAGAATGAAAATCATTCAAGAAATTCACTCTAAAGGTAGTACAAATATTTTGATTAGGGAAATCCAATCTTAAGATCTGAAATATCCATTTCAAAAGTGTAATTACCTTAATCCTTCCCTTGCGCTCAATCGCAACGTAAAATTTCAGGTAATATTTCTTAACCCCATGGGGTCTACTATGGTTGCGCTCAATCGCAATACACACTCATTAAATAGGGTATAGGCAATTAAAATGATATGTAGCTACTTTGACCAAACAATCAAAACCAGAAACAGATCAATCCGGAGCTAGCAAGTAGATACCCAACAACAAGAAGATTTTTTTGTAATAGCAGCAGATTTCCTTAAGTGTAGAATCCACACCCCGAAATTGTATTTATTGCAAGGAGTCCCAACGGCGGAGTTCCATCTCAGTAGATATATACGCTAGGTAAAGTTTTCTAACATGGACGTGACTTAATCAAATAAAATAAAAGATTTACTTCACTTACTGTTTGTCCTCATGCTTAGAGGTATCACTTAAAGACACTTAATAATGCCAAGATCGATCAGTGGTTTTGTCCCATATACTTTAATTGTTACATTCACTGCATTATATGTTAATATATACATGTCTCACTTATGCTAGTTATATTTTATAGTAAGCAAACATGCCATATTTATCTTAAAAAAAAAACGGTCTGTTCTTAATCTCTTTGTATGAATTCATAAATACCTTAAATTTTCAGGTGAAATATCACCCGGTCCACCCAGCGTTCAACCTCCTTGGGAACGTGCAATAACACCGAACAAGGTACCGTATTATATTAATCATAGTACCGAAACCACTCACTGGGACCATCCTCAAATGTTAGAATTAGCTGTCTGCCTTCTTCAACTCAACGAAGTTCGTTTCTCTGCTTATCGTACTGCTTTGAAACTCCGAGGAATACAGAAAAAATTATGTTTCGATCTTGTTACTATAAATGGAGCTTCTGAAGCGTTCGATTTACATGGACTACGAGCTCAGAATGACAAAATTTTAGATGTTGCAGATATGGTTTTGGTCCTCAGAGCTATTTTTGGAAATATAGCCTCTGCTGAGACAAATAATCAAATTGATATACCTTTATGTGTTGATTTGGCATTAAATTGGTTGTTAAACGTTTACGATAGTCAGCGTACTGGACAAATTAGAGTTCTTAGTTTTAAGGTAAGACTTTTTTAACTAAAATATCGTGTATTTTATAAAACAAAATAAACTTTTAGGTTGGATTAACACTTTTGTCAAAAGGACACTTAGAAGACAAATATCGTTATTTGTTCCGACTAATAGCAGATCCACAACAAAAGGCCGATCAAAGAAAATTAGGTCTATTATTACACGACATTTTACAGGTACCAAGACAACTAGGAGAAGTAGCCGCATTTGGAGGCTCAAATATTGAACCTAGTGTGAGAAGTTGTCTTGGAGATCGTGAAGACCTGGAAGCTACACATTTTTTAGCTTGGCTGAAACAGGAACCACAAGTAATTAATTCAGATTATTATAAGAAATTAAAACAGCTATAGCCGATTTTAATGGGACCCAATATTACCTACGATAAAACTCTCTCAATTATGGCCACCCGGTAGTGGGTATATTCAAATTAAACAATTTGATATATTATTATTTAAATATACTTTAAATAAAAAAAAAACAACGGGAAAACTAGATAGGATAATGTTTAAAAAATCCAAAGACTGTAACGATCTATCGGATCGTTTTAGTTAAAGAATTTACCAGACTATTGTTTCCGGGCCTATATTCGGTGAGATTTATTTTAATGTAATCGTCGTAATTATTAATTGTATGACTAGTGGTATTATTATTTTTCGCTGCGACAGAAGTTTGAGTTGATTTTACTATCCGATTGCTCGGTGGTACCTTCTCTTCAAATACAAGGTCAATCCAAATCTGTGAATAGGACCACGTTAGAGTTAAATATTTGTTTTTGAGGCGACACCAAATTTCCGCCATTTTGTGTTGAAAGCAGAACAGATTGGAAACCCTGGTTACGACTACTAAAGAAATTGAAGAAAATTCTCTACAGTACAACTACCCCAAAAACAACCGAGGCAGATCTTCAGAAGAAAGATAAGAGTTAATATTAATTCGAAACTATATTAACCAAATTAATATTCTGATAAACCATAATTATTTTTTTTTTAAATCAACTTTAAATAAATCATTTAAAACGGGTGTTTGCGTATAATTTGTTTAGTTTGTACTATGGCGCTCTTAAATTTCATGTTTGGGGGAGACTGGTAGAACTGTTTAAAGAAGCCACGACCTAGTGAGCTAGCTAAGGGATTTACGCCCTTTTAGGAAATTATTAATGTTACAAATTGGGGTCCAACGTGGAGCACGAACCCACGACCCTAAGACTAAGAGTCTCATGCTCTACCGACTGAGCTAGACTGGGGAAGAATTTTTTATAACGCTATTGTAACCTTTTTTTATCGGTAGATGATAAATGCTCGTCTTAAGGTTCACAATGGCGAACGGCATTCAGTTGGTTGGTGGAGAGCGAGCGTGGATCCGGACGAGCTCAATGAAAAATTATCAAAATAAAAAAATATATTTAATAATGTAATAAAAAATTAAAAGGGGACAAGAAAATGAAAGGAAAAAGTGAAAGAGAAAAGAAAATGGGCGCCACTTATTTTTTATCGTAAGGTTGGGGAAAGATAAGGGCGCCACTTATTTTTTATCCTAAGGATGGGGAAAGATAAGAAAGCCAGGTAAAAGATAAAAAAGATATAAATTGGATTAGATAACCCGGCAGATTATTATTTCTAGATTTGAAATTACACACTTTTACTTAGAAAACAAAAAATTGTACTTACACTTTTTGTTACTTATCCTTATGGTTAAGATCAAAACTTGTTTGATATGAAAATTTTTCATAACTCAAAATTTAGTTTCCTTAAAAAATATATTAGATTAACTGAAAATATTGATCAGAGTAACGTGGTCTAGAAAGGAAAAGAAAATATCTAGTTAAACAATTAACAATATTTATTATTTGTTTAAATAATAAACAAAACAAATAAGCAAAAACATAGAGGCGGATACCTATATATAAACAGTAAAAACATATTAAATAATCACCTTTGTGATCATTCCAAAATCATATTTTATCTATACACTAGGATAACAGCTATGTATATAATATTTGTTATCTACTGTGTACTCTATGAAGCTAAAAGTGAAACAATTGGAACTAGACAAAATAGTTATTTATGTATCAAGGGAGTTATGAGGATGTTAATTACCGAGGGCAACAGGTTGCAATCCCGAGGGACGCTAGTCCCGAGGGATTGTTAAGTTGCACGAGGTTATTAACATCCAATAACTCACGTGATAGATAAGTGTTTTTATTTCATACTAATACATTATAAACAAATAAATCCTTAGTTACCGTAACTATAAACATGTTCATAACTCCCTTGGTAGTTATACTAAACAATTATAAATCCGTAACTCCCTCTAATGTATTTACAAAAATAAACCGACAATTGTCGAATTTTCCACTGAAATTGTTGCCCGAATTGCAAGAATTTTCCGTTGAACTATTACTACTGTCTATGACTTTAATCAGACATGATGTTGATGCCTCACTTTTTTCATCTGACACGCCAGCTAACATTCTGTAGAGACTTGTCATATTCTTTTTTATAATTTGGTTCTGACTTTGTCGGTAGTAGTACGGCACGAGCTTTCTCAGCTTTTTGTAATAAATCGCTTGAAATCTCACTTTTCTCCAGGTTTTCATTCATTTTCACACATTAATAAATTTGATAAATTTTTATTTACAAATTTGTCAGTTGATATATCCATGGTAATCATGCCTACTTAATTATTAAACAACGTTGGTTTAATTTTTAAAACCAGCAATTTTTGGTTTTCACATTTAATTAGTATGAAATAAAAACATTAAAATTCACCTTTTGCTTTCTTATTAACTCGAGTTAAAAGAGTACTTACATATCCAGTTAGAGTTATTATGCATATAAACAAAAGACACAGGTAAAAATACAAAATAAAAAAACGACTTTTTTCTTAAAAAAAACTGAATCACTCACTGTGTTCTGCGGATCACTTTTGAATCTCGATACGTAGATATTATTAATATTGAATACAATTAAATTCAATCTCCAAAGAAATAAACAGTACTCTTTTTTGTAGTAAATGTGGTAGCGATACAATAAAAAAAACTTACAATTGGCTCCTAAGTGTTTCACAGGAAGAATATAGATCAGCAACCAGCTAAATCTCGAAAATACTGTAAAAATTCGACTATTCTTTAGTCTCATCCCACAGGTAATTAAAGGTGGTAGGTATTCATAAAACCATTTCAGAGAAATTACCAACCTTTTAATCGGCACTCGGAACACAATCACTTTGTAAATTTTAATTAAAAAGGTAAAACTAACTTTCTTTTACTCACGTCGTACTCAAGATCTAACCGCTTCTTCTCGAATTCTCTCTGGGGTGTGGTTTAAGTACAATATGGCTTTATTCAACGAAAACGATACATATAATAAAAATTAAATGACATAAGTTAATTTGACAAATAGTGTTTCTGTGGAGATCAACGGATATTCATCAAAGGCAGTTATTGGCATTTCGCTATAAATCGGCCGTAACTCAGGTTCTAGTTCTTCAAAAACAGTCTACAATTTGTTTTGAGGTTTCAACAATTATTTTAACAATGAGGTGTGAAAAGGTAATTATTATTTTTTATTTGTATCATTATGATCAATAAAAACAAAAAAACAGCAATTTGTAAATATAGTGTTTGTCGGAAGACGCGATCCTAAGGTTTGAGCCGAAAAATGTAGCCATTAAACAAAATTAATTTTAAACTTCAAAGAAGTTATAAACTCTTTTTGAACGACTATAACCGGAATTATGGAACTTTTATGTGTTTTTTCATTAAATAAATAAAGCAATATAGACGTTGTTTGTAACAAATTAATACCACTTTCATTTGTGTAATGTATACGAAACCCCCCTATGGTTGTCCGTAGTAACAAATAATATAAAAAAGCAAAAAAATAGTGAACTCGTAACAATTGGAACAAATCTTAAAAACGTAGAAAAAGAATTACAAATTAAAATTTCAATAAACATGGGAAAATTGCATAAATTCGAAAAAGTTAGACCATAACGTAAACGAAATGAGATAAACCTTATTAAATATGAAAATACTGTAAACATTGTTAACGGTTTTTAAAATTGGGAAAAAATAGTAACAAGCTGGACAAAACAGTAAATATTAAAAAAAAATATGAGAACATAGAAACAGGATAATATTTACTATATTCGAAATAAAAACTGTATAAATATGAAAAAATGTATAAACTGCAAAAGTGGTAAGAAAATTCAGAAAATTGTAAAAAATATAAATAATCATTAAAAATTTTGGAAGATAAAAAATACTGAAAAAATGCTAGAAAATTAAGAAAATCTGTGTAAAAAAAAACGTTTTTAAAAAATCGAAATAATTGAAGAAAAATACTAAAAAAATTAAAAGGTTTTTAAAATTGGGAAAAATAATAACAAACTGGACAAAACTTTAATAAATATTCAAAAAAATGTGAGAACAGGATAATATTTACTATATTTTATTAAGATGTCCTCGTAGGTAGACCTAAATACAAATGTACCGAGAACATCTATTGGATCAGAAGAGGCAATTTATTAATTTGGGATTTAACGGACTGCAAGTTAAGTTAAGACGAGTGGGGAAGACGTGGGAAGATAATCCACAATCTGAAGACCCTGAGTATGAAGGTACGATCGAATCGAGTTGCTCTGGCTGTTCTGACAAGTGGAGGCAGCATAGAGCGGAGCTTTTCTGAGCAAAATCCGTTCAAGTATCGGTAAAACAGGGAAAGATCAGACACTCTTCGTTGGAACAATGGGGCTAGGGTTTCGGTGATACTGGTATCGTTTATTAGTCGAACTGCTCTTCTCTGTATTGCATCAAGAACTCTGAGCCTTGACTGAGCTGCCGATCTCCATACATGCGAATAGTATTCAAGATTAGATCTTATGTGGACTTTGTAAAGAGTAGCTAAGTTGGATAAAAAGAAATATGTCCGTGATCTAAAAAGAAAGCCTAACTTCTTTCCTGCTGCAGTGTCTGATATGGATGAGGCGTATGTTTGCCTCTTATTGGAAGCGTTGAAATTAACAAGATTCTTTCTTTCCTACTTGTCTACTATTCTCAAATCTTGATATTCGAAATAAAAACTGTATAAATATGAAAAAATGTATAAACTGCAAAAGTGGTAAGAGAATTCAGAAAATTGTAAAAAACGTAAATAATCATTAAATATTTTGGAAGATAAAATATACTGATAAATGCTAGTAAATTAAAAAAATCTAAAAATCATAATTAAGGAAAAATACTAAAAAATTTAAATACGGAAACATTTTTAAAATCCCGTAAAGAATTAGAAAAAATCGCAGAAAAACGGTAATATATTCCATTAGTTAGGTTTAGTTACTCTAGTGACAATAATATTAATATTTATATACATATAATATGTATATAAATGAATATCGAGTCCTTACACGGCACATGGTTTATAGATGTCTATCAAAAAAGAAGTTCAGAATTTGGATACACTGTCCCGCTGTCGTGTAGTTATTTTATTTTAAGTAATTTTTTTTAGCTCTAATTTTGTCTCTTCAAGAAGAGAGATTCCAAATACCACAAAATTTTATTACATACATTGTTACTTCCTTAAAAATAATGTAGTATTCCGATTTTAAATTTAACCCTTAACAATTTTTCTGTTTTAGTCTCTTGTATGGTTGCCTGTACTTCATCGTTTGGCCGCAGCAGAAAACTCTAAACATCAAGCAAAATGCAACTCGTGTAAACAATATCCGATAACGGGACTTAGATATCGTTGCTTAAAATGTTTTAATTTCGATATGTGCCAAACCTGCTTCTTTTCTGGTCGACTTACAAAAGGACACAAATTAAATCACCCAATGCATGAGTATTGTGCCGCTACTACATCTGTAGAGGACGTAAGAGATTTTACAAAAGCTCTTAAGAACAAATTTAAGAGTAAAAGGTACTTTAACAAGCATCCTAGAATGGGGTACTTGCCTGTTAGATCGGTTTTAGAGGGAGATGAACTGGAAAGCCCAGTAGCGTCACCACAGCATAATGACATGCATTCCAGGTATTACTGTTAATAAGTAAAAAATTAAAAAAATACTTAATATCTCTTTTTTTCAGATTGGAAATTTATGCAAGCCGTCTAGCAGAAGTAGAACTTCGTGCAGCTTCTCCTGAAGATGAGCATCGACTTATAGCTGATTACTGTCATTCACTAGAAGGTGCTCCAGCCAGTCCCGGTCAATTAATGTTAGTAATCGATGAAGAACAACGTGCCGAATTACAAGATATAATTAGAGAATTAGAGGTAGAAAATCAAGCGCTGCTTCAGGAATATGATCAACTACAAAGAGGAAGTAATCCAATACCACAGCCACAACCTCAGCATGATGTGTTAGCAGAAGCTCGGCTTTTAAGGTATTTATTTATTTTTCAAGCTTATTCAGAAAAACTTTGGCAGTCGTGAAACCACAGAAGCTATGCTTTCGGTTCTTTATAATGTTTAGATTAAAAAACATTTTTTATAACCAGTTCCGGTTTTTCACCATTTTCGTAATTTTTTATTTTTCCAGTTTTTTGGAAATTTCACATCTTTTCATGATTTTTTATATTATTTATGAATTTTGTTCGTTTTTATAATTTCCAAAATTTTCCACTTAATTAAGTATTACAATGATTAGTGAAGCACTTTTTGGTATCACATTTTCAACATTCAGTATGATAGCTTAAAAATGTTTGAACACAATCAGTGTAAGTAGCTATATTGTTACATGCTTGTGCGTTTTTCTCTTACTGTATGAGTAGAGTGTATCCATATGTTCCATATAACGTTCTTTTCTGTCGCTCCTTTCGCCAAAACGTCCCATAAAAACCAAACCTTCAAAATTATTTTTTCTCAATTATACTTTTTTTTCCATGTTTCGAAAACTAAGTTTATTGCCAAAAATTTAGAAATGTATTTAGTAGCAATACTGCAGGTTAACTGAAATATATTGTATCTAACAGCGGCAGTTTTTTTAGGCTTTTTTAACTCAATAAATGGTCACTTTCATTCTCAGAAGAGGTGAAATACCTCGGAGTTATTCTCGACAGAAAACTTTCGTGGAATCCACACTTTGGAAATATAACCTCCAGCGCCCATACTCACTAAACCCTAAACCCATTTTCGTCTTATCATATCCCACGGAAACCGCAGTCTAGGCATTACTTCGAAGGGGAAGAAATTATCTGCTGCTCCTCCTTCTGGTGGCTAAGGTGTTAAATATACCTTCCTACTAAATTGTGTCTTTCGTTCTTTTTCTCTCAATGGAACGCAGTTCGGTAAGAACTTCTGTAGCGTTCCAGGCAGCTTCACTTGTCAACATTGTTTCTACTGTCTCTGGTTGGATTTTTTGTGAGTGTGGATGTGTGTTGGTGTGTACGTGTGGATGTGTGTTGGTGTGTACGTGTGGGTGTGTGTGTGTGGGAGGGGGACGCACTTGATATGAGTTGAATCAACATGATCAAAACCGCTGATTGAACACTGATGCATCTGTCGGTGAAGTGCTTTGAGGTACTACTGGCTATAAATGGAGATTGCAGGTTCTAGTCCTGCCAGATGTGATATTTTATTTTCGATTTCGTCTTAATGTCCTTTCTTGTTTATCTCATTTCTAAATTTCAAGTTTTTTAAATGCTTTTTTCAAGCAATTATGGATGACTTCTTCCGATGTAATTTTTTTAAAAAATCTAGTAAAAATGTCATAATCGAAAGCAAATCTTTTTATGGTGCGTTAAGCGAACCTGTATGAGAAAATTAAATTAAAAATGTTCTTTTAAACCTTCCTTGAACCAACCGTTCTCGACGGTTTTAGTAAAACTAAGCTGTAGGTAAAAGTGGACTCGATTGGCCCAGGTGACCTTACTATACTGCGACCTAAAATATCTTTTGTGTACATCCTACTTGTAATTAACAGTCCATATGGTCTAGATTTTTAAGAAAATCTATTTTCCACTTAGGATGTACGTTTGTACCTTGATCAGGCTCTAAGAAAACCTGTCCCAGATATTGATGCCGTTGGCGAACAATTACTCTGCGGCTACAGAAACATGTTTAGCCATTTCATCTGCATACACACAGAATTTATATCTTCGACTGTCCACTTTTCCCATTTTACAGAGATGGTACCTCAATAGACAGTGTCCTGTGTGAATTCCTGCGATTACTCTGAGTTCAGATTTGTGTAGCGCTAAGAGTTATTTAGAGTAGGTCAGTAAAAGCCTTTTTAACATGTTTGCTTGACTCTTTTGGCCTGGAGTGTTTTTTCAGTACGCTGTAGGAGTTACTATTCCTAATTACGAACTACATTGATAATGCGGCGACTTTTTGAGATGCCACAGAATGATTCAGTCCGATAAAAGGAGTACTAGCTCCTTCTATTGCGATAATATCAGCAATTTCGTTTCTAACAATCCCATTATGCTCTGGTACCCACAGCAAAGTTACTTTGGATTGGTTTGCTCCGATCCTTATAATCCCAAGATGTCCTGTAAGATAAGAGATTTTAGAGACTTAGTCCTTGTTAGTCTGTAGAGACTTTCTAGAGCAAACCTCTTTACATGTAAATGCAAGGGGGGAAGATCTAGAATTACCTCCAAGGCCGCACTACGACACAATCTCATTGCGCCAGTGATCCCTATACCAGCGAATCTTTGCACTTTTTGCAACTCTATTTAGTGATATTAACAAGTGTCATAGATGTTAACATTGATACATTCTATTACGTTTTTTTTAGGTATGTTCTGTTAAATAATATTTCAGAGAGTTAAAAAAAACTTATGCTTTCTCTTCTGTATCATTCCCGGAGTGCCACGTTTCGTTTTTTTTAATACTATAAAATATACAAGATTCGTTACTAATTCGTTTTTGATATTATCCCATATAGTATTTTAGGTAAAACAGCGAATATGGTTAATAAAAATTTTGATTTCTTTTAAAGACTATAACATGATTTTAATTTTCAGACAACATAAAGGGAGGTTAGAAGCTCGAATGCAAATCCTTGAAGACCACAACCGACAATTAGAAGCACAATTGCAGCGTTTGAGGCAACTATTAGATGAACCACCAACATCAACCTTACAAACTCGAAGTGTAACAGCTTCACAACTCAACCAAGATACACCTGGTAGAATCAACCAAGATACACCTGGTAGAATCAACCAACCTCCGCCTCCTGCCGATCACCGTTAATTGTTTTACAAATTTAGCTTTTAAGAAAATTTTGACTGATTGATTTGACGAGGTGCTAAATTATTTTTTAATTTAACACAAAACGTTTGTTTGTACGTTTTGCTGTAAGATTTCAAGTATATAGTTAAACTCGTCAAATATTTTATTTTGCACAAATACTCTTATTTTACAAAATCACAAAAGGCTGATAACCCAAAGTATTGATTTTTTATTAAATAATTTATGAAACTATATAAAAGGAAATAAATTTGCATGTGATAAGTTCAATCATTATATAAGGAAAATTTGTTTTTAACCAAGACAGTAACTGTTGTTATTTTCTAAATTTAATATGCTAGTTTTCCATTCATTTGGTCTGAAAGTTCCAATATTTAAAAAAGTTTTGAACATGATTTTTTTGCTATTATAACACAATTTGTATGATCTCAGAATTCGATTTAAACGAAACAAAATGTAACTGAAAGTTTAATTACAGAAAGTAGTTGAAGAATTAAAAAACCTGATAGAAAATAGTTTGGTTTTCAAAACTTGTAGTATTGGTATATTAGTATATTAATAGAAATTAAATAAAAAACGACTAAACTTTAAAATATCCAGGGCCAACACAATATTGTTAAAAAAAGTTTTATCTATCATATCGTTTAGACATAACTAATAATAAGAAACTGCCCAAATATAGTACTTTTAAAAAATATATTATATAAATTTTACCTCAACCCCATGGCTTGTATAATTAAATAGACAGCAGTTTATTTACTAAATCACCCTAAAAAACAAATTTTCAGTTGAAATTAAAATATACGAAAAGTTGATATTAAATGAAAATGTAACCAGTAAGATGATAGTTGTACATTATATAGACGGAAACGATGTTAATTTGAAGGTAAATGCTTGTGTGTTATGTAATTGTACTGCAAGAAATTCATATCATTATACACATCATATTTGTTACATCTAGTAGCTAGCAAAGCCTAGATATTTATTTTGTTAATATTGTTATAATTTAGGCAAATTATTAGAAAGCCTAGTAATAAAGACTTATCAGTTAGTGTTTTTTTTTATCATATTCCACGATTGAGGGGTTTTTCTCTTTAAAACCGTTATACAGTCAAGTGACGCTGCATAACTTATATCTGTCAAAAGTGTTGAGATTAATATGGCACTTATGTCAGTATACATTTATAGTTCTTTTCAAGATAATTGGTTAGGAGTTGAGTGTTATAAAACTACCTGAATCGATCCTATTGTGTACACCTGTTTCAACCATAAATATCCTTATGTATGATAATATTACTTAAAAGGTATAATAGACGGTGATAGAAGGTTTCAGGTAATAGGACAATCGAAATCACAAACTGCTCAAAATGTTTCGACGTTTATTGACGGCCTTTTCAATGCTACCAAAAATAATTGTAGTGGTTAAAAACACATACGAAAAAACCTTAAGCTAAGAATTGAGTGACACCCAAGAATAAAATTAAATTTATATATCTCAAGTATTCACAAACAAAAAAATATTCAAATAAACAAATTAATAAACATTTTAAAACAAGTTATAATGGTGTCGTGGGACACCAGGTAGAAACTAAGTTCCTTCGGCTAATGTAGAATCGACACTACTCGCTTGTATATACGACTGTAGCGCCTGCGCACGTCTCATTTAACGGTTTTATTCCACGGACTTTTTCTTACGGTTTTACTATTACATTTTTTCAGTTCGGTCGCGCAGCAAAATCCCTATCTCCCCCAAGCCTTGGATTATACTACGTTATAGATTAATAATTACATTTCTTTTGGTTGTACATATTTTCATAATTTGTACTTTTCGTCTGGGCAGCTTATATATCAATAAATTCTCTAAAGATATAATTTTTTATAATGATAATGATCGGAATAAGATAAATGAATTAATTTTATTTAAAGTTAAAATAATATTTATAGTTTTTTGTTTAACACTGGAAAAAAACAAAAAAAAATTACCATCCCGCGTATTCGATCCTCCACCGATATCCAATCGTGAAGAGTTATCATATGCTAGTCAAATTATTTTTATGTATTTACTGCATAAATTTTGATTATATTAATAATAATTTATTATAAACTTTGAGATTAACATTAGTAACAGGTGTAGATAATCCAATTAAATAAAATATTACAACATAATTTACACATTTTACATTTAAAAACCAATGATTTTCATTAATTTATAGGACATCACAAAAGTTGACATCGTTGGATATTTCTATATTGTTTACAATGTTTATATTATGTATATTATTAAACTTACCTTTGGTTAGGAGATTCTGTAATGAGAAGATCACCTTTTGCCTGATTCATTATACCTATTATATTTTTTGTAAACACTTTTGGTGACAGTTAAATATTATATCATAAATGTCAACATTATGTCTATCGTATACTGAACACTGAGTAGAGGCTAGCGTTGTGTGGAGGCTAGCGGTAACCTGCCTACTAGATATAGTGGCACTATTACAAAAGTTACGGTTGTATTGTTACGGTTTTTTACGATTACATTTTTTTCAGTTCGGTCACGCCGCAAAATCCCTATCTTATCCAAGCATGCCGTAAGGAACATAGTTCCAAAAATGAAAAGAAATGAAAATTCATAATTTTAGTTCTTTGTACGGCAGTGACAACAAGATTGTGTGTGAAAAAATGTGTCGGTTAAATCTAAAAAATGTTTTTTAGGAGAACATCGTTTTTCTTAAAATCTAGAAATTCAAAGTATGTGTCAGTTTGCCTAACAGCTAATTTAGAATACGCTCCTTGTAATGCTTTCGAGTAGTAAAAAAGCAATTCAATTGTAATTTATGCACAAAACGAATTGATTGATATTGTTATAATTTTCCTTCGTGGATTCGGGATAAGTGATAACAGCAGACAAACTTAAAAATTAATTGGTAAACACAAATAAATAACAATTTCTTAAACTAATTTACACAACTTTAATACAGTTACAATTTATAGATAACGCCTTTAAAATATCTTACAACAATCGCACTTTATCGCCAGCTATTAGAAATACAATTAATTTATTCCTTGTTTAGGGCGGTCCTTATATATACCAATGAATTCTTTCTAGAACGTCTCTGAAATTACATTTCTAGAATCGAACAAAATAGAATATTCAAGAGCTTCACGAATTATCTGGATCTTCCGCAGTGTACTCGAGTCGTCGGAGCTTCTGAGAATTTAAACAAAACCTCAGACCTTCGTCTGGGCGACAGGCTTGTAACACTACCCTCCTTCTTAAAGTTGTTCGCCCCGAACAACATTTAATCTATACTCCATCCCATAGGGTCACGTCCATTATAGGGGCTCAACCTTTCGATGTGGACGACTTTCCGTTTGCTTCTCGGTGACAGTTGGATCCTATAGACTAGGTTGTTAATTTTCTTCTTTTCCAGATAATGTCCCTCCCAAGGTCGTTGTAGTTTAGGACAATATCCTTTTCTTCTCTGTGGTTGGTATAACCACAGATATAGACAATATAGATCGGAAATAACCATTTGGCGAAATCCTAAAAATACACACATCATGCGATTGAAATTAAGAAGTTTATGCTCATGCGCATTTGCTCTTTTATCGTTTTGAAGCGTATGACACATGTGTCATCTTTCATTTGTGTCAATTGAAATTATTATTATTTATTGTAAATTAGTTATTTGGCGTTATTAATCTGTGCTCAAAACGCTTTATACATTAAATTTAATAAGTTCAAGTTAAAATTTAAATTGTTAACAAATCCTGCTCTGTACGTTCCAATGCGCAGTCGCATAAACCTCTCTTTTTCGCTTTCAATTGTAAGTATTTTATAAAAATGACATTTCCGATCTATATTGTCTATATCTGTGGTATAACTATACTGCATCGCCTTCTTTAAAGGATATTGGCGTCGACTTTTTGTCAAATCTGACCTTCATCCTGTCAAGTGTCATCTGCAGTTTTGACCTGGCAAACTCGTGGACACCCCTTAGCCTTTCCTTTAGGTCTTCAACGTGGTCAGGCAGCGTCATTTACTCGCCTTCTTCATCCCTTGGTCTTCCAAAAATTAAGTCGATTGGCAGTCTCAATTGCCTACCAGTAAGTAACATGGAAGGCGTGTAACCGGTGGTTTCATGTTGAGAACTTCGATGTGCCAACAAAAAGAGAGGTATTAGCGTATCCCAATCGCTTTGATTTTCTGCTACGAACTTTGACAAGTAATTACCGATGGTTCGGTTATGTTTCTCAACCATAACATCCGACCGAGGATGTAGTGCTGTAGTCCTAGTCTTCTTAATCCCCAGTAGATTCATCATCTCCTTCCAAACATCTTGTTTCTCCAGAGGATGTTTGTGATTTGATCTTCGGAATTAAGTCTAACTCTGTTGGCATTGATGGTATTACCCAGAGATAATAATTTGTCTAAGGTATTACCGGTGATCCTTCAGCTGTCTTGCCCATCTGTTCTATTACCTCTTACAAACATAATTAATACATGCCTTCTAGAGGGGGTGTTTCCTTCTGTCTGGAATGAGGCAATTACTATCCCAATTCCAAAGGATAAAAAGTGTGAAGCATTTGAAGATCTAAGACCGATAAGTATTTTACCATCAATTTCGAAAATTTTAGAAAAAATTATTAAACGTCAATTGACGCAACATCTGGACACTTTCGGTGTGCTTCCTGTATGGTTACTACAAATACAATTAATTTCTCCGTTCAGCGCCGTCCCTTATATATCTGCTTAATTCTTCTCGAAACATCGATAACGTTGTTACATTTCTAGAACATCGAAGGTTCTCGGCTTCCAATTGAACAAAATAGAACATTCGATTTCGTTCCGAAACAAACTAGACTTGACTTTCCAGAATCATGACGACACCAGGTCCGGACTCGTAACAGTATATATTGAAATGGATCCTCCTTCCGGAACACCCTCTTTCAATAAATTTATCGGTCGTGGATTCAAGAATTTTTAAATTGATTGTCCTAAAATATAAAAATTATAAATAAAAAAAATCTATCGCGTCTTTCTAAATCTTTCTTCTTCCGTTTTTCCACTCTTTCTCTATATCTTCCTCTTCCAACTACTTTCCAACTCCTTCTTGCTGCTGCCTTTCCATCTATTTAATACCTTTCTGCTGCTCAACTCTTTCTCTATACCTTACTCTTTTACAATTTTCCAACTCTGACCTCTCTGTATCCTCTTTCAAGTTCTGGTTTCTTTGTATTTTATTATTCTTTTAATTATTTATTATTATGTTTTTATTTTAATTTAAATTCAAATTCTTTCATTTACAATCATTTTATTTTATGACATTTTTCAAAATTCACTCAATGACAATCTATCATCATAATAATAATAATCCCCATCCATTAAACAATCTCTAAACTAAACAAAAACAATCAAGATACCAAAAAATACTTAACCTGGGCAACCAATTTACAAATAATGGATCACGTTCCAACACTCCATTGAAAGAACGTGCACCATGAAGAAAAATCCATATCAATATAAATATGTTATGATTAAATGATTGAATTGTTTATTGCTTTACAGTTTCTTCATTCAAATTTTTAAGGTAATCAATATAATCATTAAAAGTAATTTTTCTTTTCAGAATATTCTTTCTAATGTCTTTTGACACCTAAATTTCTAATTTCGGTAATTATATGGTCTTTACTCATACCTTTCTATTTCAACTTAAATTTCAAATTGTTTCTCTCATTATCCATTACTTGTAATTTGTATGCATACATTTTAAAGCAAACACCAGCAAAATCGTTAATAATTCTTTCGTTAGCTTCGTTAAGGTCCACCTCTGTCCCAGCCGCAGAACATCTTTAAAAAAATAAATAGTTCTTAATTTGCACCTTTTAAAAATGTATTTTTCATAAAATTTACAAATTAAACGACAAAAAAGCATCTTTTTAAACGATTTTGCGGGAATAACTCAGAAAATTTAAATTTTATCGGGAAAGCTGTCATAATCTATACTTATAATAAATCTGTAGAGAGGTCAATTCTGTACATAAAATATATTTCCAAAATAACTATCAGGGGGTGATTAGGGATCGATACTGATGCCAAAAATGCAATCAGTAAAATTTTTGTCTGTCTGTCTGTATAACCGCTATAGAAACAAAAACTACTCGACGGATTTTAACGAAACTTGGTACAATTATTTTTTCTACAAGCATGCGTAAAACAACACTTTCCCGCACGCATTTTAATTCAGAAAATATCTCTTTCCCGCACGCATTTTTTTTTTATTAATTAGAGATGTTTTCCGATAACCTTTTTGACAAATTATTGTATTATTATCTTTATCTTGTTGGACTACATACAAATAGTAAAAAAAATTATGATTATTTTACATGAAAATAGGTATTTTTAAAATGTTTGTTTTTAAAAAAATCATAATTTATTAAATCACCACTGTAAACCTTACTCAAAGCAACAACAAACTCACCTGTTTAAGTAGGGTTGCTATAGCTACAGTCGTGTATTTATTGTCACTATGAAAGATTTAATTGTCACAATCACATCTTTTCAAGTATCTAAATAATTTTCGAGGTGATTTTGCTTGTAGAAAAAATATTGATCCTAACTCTTGCGGAAATTAACTTTCCCGCACTTAACTGCTTGCCCTAACTCCGCTTCGCATCGTTCGGGCATCGGCAGTTCGCGTGCGGGAAAGTATAACTTTCCGCACTTGTTAGGATAATAACTATTTTCTACAGTATTTTCTTTTTAATGTACATTTTCGTTTAATTTAAAATAGTGTCTTTTTAATTGTAATATATTTATCTATGAGAGAGAGGGAGAGAGAGTTATTTATTTTTTGGTCTGTGAGAGAGAGAGAAACATGCGTGTGTCGTGTCGTGACAACTTTTGGTATGAATTTTTTTTGGCTAGCTCCTAGCGTCAGTCGTAACTGTTCGTAACGCCCGAAAGGGAACTTCGTTCCAAAATCTTTAGTAAAGAAAAAGCTATTTTTTGTATTGTAAAATATTTTCTGTATCTTTTCTAGTTTTTGAGTTATTTTCAAAAGAAGGGGATTTTTGGAGAAATTTAGAAAATAACGTGTTCACTTTAAACGCAGATTATTTTAAAACTAAAACTTCTAAATTGGTTAAACTTCTAGAATGTAATGTTTATATATAAACGAAGTAAATTGTAAATGGGCAACGAATAACTTTAACCTGGGTGGTTTTGGTGAGAGTGAGTTTGCAAAAAATATAAGCGGACTTTATGTTAGTTATAACTTACCTTAATTTTCATGAATATCACATTTACTAGTGGTCGTTTGAACGGATTTTTCAAGATCTTCAAAAAAGTTTCTATAAGTTTTCTATGAAAAACTTATCGTTTTCCGGTTATTCAACGTCATATGTTTGGATTTTTTACTTGGATGTATAAACGTCTACTTTCGAACAGTCATAACTTTGTTAATATTAAGTATGCGATAATTATACAAAAACGAATCTTTCTTTTTTTATATAAGCTTTATTTTCCCGATAAAATGTACATTTTCTGAGTTATTCCCGAAAAATCGTTTAAATAGGGGAGAGGGGGGCAGATTTGAACAGTTTTTAAACTTTGTGTCATATTTTAAAATTCTCTAGTTCTTAACCATTTTACTGTTTCACAATGCTTAGTCCGACCATTAAGGTATAAAATCGCAGCATCATATGAAGAAGAATATATAAGTTGTATCCGCAACATCAATTTTAGTAACAGTAGTCAAATGTTCAAAGCTACCCCGCTCCTGGGGTAGTTTTGAAGATATGTGGGGTAGTTTTGAACTTTCATTAAATTCGATGAAATTAAAAGGCTTATCATACTTTTACATAATTTATATAAAACAAAGCAAACAAAAAAGTAACTTTGTCTTCGTAGAAATATTTCACATTATGAGATCAATCATATAGAATCTAACAGAATAACATAACATAAACCTTACATTTTCAAAATGAACAAATTAAAAAACATTTTTATTTAATTAACAGCTTATAGCTTATTACCCTAAATTGAATTTAGAGAAATTAAATTTAAAAGAAAACATGGACGCAGTACGTGACGTACCAGCAACTGGTATTGGGGGAGGCAGTCTACGTACGACTTCTATAAAACTAACGTAGCACTTGTCCTCCTTCTCAGGAAAAAAAATTTATACAAGCTACCTTTCCGTTTTAGGAATGTAACAGTCAAACCATCGCTATCCTTTTCTACAACTTTTCCTACAAATAATAATAACCTTTTACTGTCCACAGATGAAACATTCGCCAAAACAAAGTCTCCAATATTTATTAAGCTGCAGTCAAATTCTTTTTTGGCGTCTTCATTTGCACTGCTATCAGTATCTTCATTCTCTTCGTAGTCCATTGTCGCTTCCTCTTCTGACTCCAAATGCATTTCGGAGTCAGTTTCATCATCCGAAGAAAAGCTCAGTATAGTTTTGATTTTCCTTCGCGTACGCGTTTGTGTCTCCAAACAATCAAGTTTAAAATTCTTTCTTTTCTTTTGAGCCTGTGTTTTTATTAGCCGTGCCTGGCGTTCGATGTAAGCTTTTTGCACCTCATCTTTTTCAGGGGTATCCGTTAAAATGCGGGATTTTCCCTTTTTTCTGCCTTTGCTTGAAGCTTTTCGAGGCAGTGCTTTAGGAAATTGCCTAACCTGTTCTGGTGTTATTGTACATTTAACTGTGCACGAAGAGTTTTCAATCATTCTTATGATTGGCGAAGTTAAAGATGCAGAAATATCAGAACATGGTAGTGAAGATCCACAATCAGAAGGAACATTAGAAGATTCTAAAACAGTTGAATTGTCAGGTAAGGAATCCGAAGGTGCTAAGGAAGTCACATTTACAGTTGCTACAGAACATTCAGGCAAGATAGTTTGAGGTGAACATGTGGCAAACACTGAACCAGGCACATTTAAATATTCCGATGCAGATGTAGCTGGTAAGTTTGAAGTTTTCGATATTAAATTTGCTTCTTAACACTTGTTCGTTGTCTGGACTTTTACAGTCAGTTTTATCATCATCTTCTATTTGGGTATTCTCAGAGATAGAATCAGTAGACGTGGATACCCGTGGCAGAGGGCGATTTGTCACTTCTGCACACTCAAAGTCATCTTCGGAAAAGGCATTCCTTGAAAATTGATAAATGCCTGGTGCGGCAAAACCAGCTAACATTTTTTTTGCAGTATAAGTAACGTTATAAGCTGGAGTTACGATGCCTGCTAAATCGTGGATAGTTATGGTTTTACCAGGATGATTCAAAATCCAATCGTTTTGAGCCACAGATAATTGTCGCTTAAAAGGACCACTAACCGCCACATCTAATGGTTGCATACGATGTGTGCAGTGAGGAGGGAATGTAACAACCACTATTCCATTTTCTCGACAGAAGTTGATAGCAGACAATGTACGATGGCTCTCGTGGTTGTCCATTAAAAGCAATATGGGATCCTCCTTTGAACACCTGATTAACTTCTTCATATGCTCCAGAACTTTTAAAAACAATGGACCAGTCATCCACCCACTGGTGGGATTATTAGCATATCCAACACAACCTCGTGGTCCTCCACTAATCATGGTATCATGAAAACGAGCTCTGGGAAATATAAATACAGGAGGGACGAAGTTTCCTATGGCGTTTCCTATCCCACACATTGTGATGAGTTGCCCACGTTCAGCAGAGACACACTGGCCAACTTGCTTAGCTCCTGTTTGAGCAATTACGTTAGGTGCTTGAACGACGGTCATAATATTTGTCTCGTCAAGGTTATAAATCCTATCGGGTGTAAAATTATATTTGCGTAAAACTTTTTCGTAATTATCAAAAAAAGCTTGAACGTTATGTTTGTTGAAGCTCGTTGCCCTGGACAAACTGGTGTTTTCAGGTTTTCGGATTGAAAGATCTTTATTCCGTTTCATGAAACCTTTTAACCATTCTATACCTGCTTTTTTATTTTCTGTCCATTTAGTTGGACATTTATTAAGTGCGAGAGCGTATTGATAGGCTAAATGACGAGCTTGTTCGTAAGTTAATCCGTAATTCATTTTAGAACTTCTTAAAAGATATTCTTTCATCATCCGTTCTTCGTCTTTAGTAAACACTTGTGTGACGGTATATTTAGTAGTAAACTGTTCAGATTTAAGCGGTATATCTTCTTTGTAATTTTTTATTTGATAATGTAAGGTATTCGGTTTTATATTATACGTGTCAGCAGCTTGTCTGAGTTTCATTTGACCGGATAAAACTTGTAGAACAGCAGTCTTTATGTCTTGCTCGTCAATTTCTTTCTCTCTCTTTTTTTTTGTAATTTCGAACCATTATATTATTGCCTTAAAAAAAACATATTTATTGCTTTTGGTAATTATATTGGTATACAGTCGAGACCCATGACTAAATAACAAAAAACAATGTTAAATTAACAATAACAGTATTTAAGACTGCAGTTGGGGTAGTTTTGAACAATATTCAAAACTGCCCCCTTCATTTTGTTCAAAGCTGCCCCAATGCTATTTGAGAAATAACAAACGTTTTTTTACCAACTAAAAGTTTAAAAATTGTTGTAATCTCTAGTTTATTGCGTGATACCTGAAACATTCTGACTAAAAGATGAAAAAAACACTTCACATACCTTGAATTGGATCCCTGAAATCCTTACGCGCTTATTTGAAAAAGTTTATAATATAAACTCGAAAGTAAACACTCCTCGTAACTCAACTGCGGACTATGAAACGTTAGCGGTGGCAAGTGACAGTTGTGTAGGACAGTGTTGCCAGCTACGCCAAATAAAAACTACCATAATTTCGTTTAAAATAACTTTGTAAACACATATTTTCAGAGGTGCCCCTGTTTAAAGCTGCCCCCCTCACCCCTACATGCTTGTTTGCCGTTTAATTTGTGAACATTCAGTTACCAATAACTCCAAAAGTATTGACTTTTCGAAAAAACTCTAAAGAACATTTTTGTCTTAAAATTTACTATTCTATCGATAACCATGTTTTTTTTTGGCAAATATTTTCCACCCCCCGAGTTGTGGAGGTTACCACCCCCAGAGGAAAAGCACATAATGGCATAGGGTAGATTTTGAAGTAGATTGTATATTGAGCTTACCTACAAATTTTCATACAAATCGATGCATATAAAAAAAATTGCAATTGCCCATCAGACTTTAGAAGTTTGATTGTATTATTAAGTCTCAACCAATTTTGTTAAAAAATACTAAACCAATGATTGTGATTGTGCACACGGAGTTCGCAGTATTAACGTAGTTGTCTTATCATATTAAAATTAGCTATTTATAGTCTCCGTTTTTTTGGTAATCTCTTTCTTTACTTGGCCGGCTTAAACTATTGAAGCTAAGATTAACTTGTGTAATATTAATAATAATAATTATTTAAAGTCAGCTTAGTTTACTTCTATTGGGTATTAGTAGCAACGTTGCGTTCTTAGTTACTGTTTAATGACAATTTCATAAAAGAATTTGGTATACTTTTAAGGGGTTTGGATGGAAATGGCGTTGTAAGTGTCTTTTTGTAAATATGTATAATATGTTTGTATACCCTCTCAATGTAATGTAATGATTATATAAAAAATTCGAAAAGAGGTTGACCTTAAAGGCCATCCTTGCAACTTCCCGCTAGTTTTAACCGTAAAGCTATAGTAACGTGACGTATTTTGACTTTTTTGAAATGTTTAAAAAGCCATAACTTTTTTACGCGTTATTCGATTTTGTTGTTCAAGATGGCATTCGACGCAGTTTTTTGAGACCTAAAAACGTTACTAGAAGTGCAAAATCGATTAGTCAAAAATCTCTAAGTTATTGAAAAAAAACTCTTTTTTTGAAATTTTTCGACAACGATATCTCACGAACAAATTTACCGATTTTAATTTGCAAAACGGCATTCGACGTGGCTTTTTAAGCTTGAGAGCTGATTAGGTTATGAAATTAAACGATATAATGGCCAAAAAGATATGCCCAAAAAACATCATTTTTACCAATTGTTTTTTTCGGTTATTTTGAAATTTCTCGAAATCTACCGGTTCGAATTGGTTCAAACTTACAGGGAATCTAAGTTAGACGGAACTCTTTGGAACGCTTTTTAGTTCATTCCGATCGGTCAAGCCATTCAAAAGTTATAAGAAGTTTACATACAACCTCACACACATCCACACATACATACAGACACCCTCGTAAAAATAGTCAGGGGAGGTTCCAAATACCCCAAAACGTTGAGATCCGATAAAAACTCGATTTTCGAAAAACGGGGTACAACCAATAACTTCCCGATTTAAAAAAAAAATATTTTTTTTAGCGGAAAGTTAAAAAACAATTTCAACAGTCAATATCTACAAAATGTAAACGTTGATAAGTATTATAATTAAAGAAAATATGTATTTAACTAGTCAATTTCTTTCACTGCTAGCCATTATTTCACGGACTCGTTGATACGGACTCTTCATTTCCTGATCGTTAAATACATAATTTTAAAAGTTGGACTGTACTGACTGACAAATTCGTAATGTATGATGCCAGATGTTCTTCACCCACTGCATGGTGCAATACAACCATACAAAGTACGGAACTTTTCCTTACTGAACTTTCAGAATGATCACTAACCTAAAAACAAAATCATTTATTTTATAGATGTTCATAAAATTAAAATATATAAATATTTTTTCACAATAAAATATCCTTTTCATATCACATGCATTGAAACAGCTAGTTTTGATCCGTGTTTAGCCAGTCGAAACAAGACAATTTCAGACCAATGCAACTGTCAGTCAGAAACAAATGTCATTATTTCAAGTCTGTCAGAATGTTTCTGACTGACAGTGGCATTGGTCTGAAATAGTCTTACTTCGACTGGCTACAAAGATCAAAACTCGCTGTTTCAATGCATGTGATATGAAAAATATATTGAAACAAAGACGATTTCTGACCGGGCTTCGCTCGGGCAGTCAACTCTCGCCCTAGCCAGAAATCGTCTTGTTTCACCCTTTGCCACACAATATACTATTACTATATATAAATAATAGAATTGATTTAACAGCAAATTAAAATGGATTCCAAATGAAGAATCTCTATAACATTCAACTTACTTTAATAAGTCCAGGCATAATCCAGGCTAGATGTTCTTCAGTAACTTCGTTAGGATGGGCTACGATCGATTTCGATAGCATTTTAATAGTGCCCAGTAATAATTCAGGATAGGTGTTAATTCTAATAAATGGTGCTAGAATTGACACGATTGTCTCAAAAGGACAAAAAACTAATGCACTTGCAGTTAGTTCAGCTTGCTTTGCTACCTGTTAACAAATCAATTTAATTAATAGATTTGGAAGTTAATGTTTAATATTCTCTATATGCTCTTGTGGCATCAAATTTATATTTGCTATTATTTGGTGAACTTATTGCCACAAAAATAAAAAATAAATCAATATTTTAAAGTGAACCTTGCTTCTTTATCAATCTTGATGCATTTGTCAAATTTGTCAAGGGCTATCTTTTATATCTGAAAATTTGAACAAATATAAAAAATTAATAAGTAAACAAAAAATTCTCAAATACTAACTCTTCTCACAATATTCTGTTTTTTGAATTTTTTAATTTTTTTGGTATATTGATTTATTTTTTTATTTTAGTGGCAAGAAAATTCCCAAATAATACAAAAAAATATTCAGAAGCTTGTTAAGGATTTCTTGTATTTTACCGTGTAATGGTGTGATTTTATGTAGAATAACTTTATATAATTCAAAATACATAGAAATCGAATGATTAATTAGATAGCAATACATAAAAAAATCAATGTGCAAGTTTATACTAAAAAAAAAAAAGTGTGAGGTGTCAAGGGACACCCGGATGGAACGAAGTTCCTTTCGTTTAATTAGTGAAGGAATTAGTAATTTGTAAACACAACAGAGTGTTTATCATATATGTAATACATATATGGTGTTTATACATACATTAGCATTTATTATTGTCTGTATAAAATCTCTACTTACCTAACAGTTCGTTTCTTTTAACAAAAGTGTCCATTTATACAATACCAGAGCTTTAGATAACACATCTTTTTAGAATTACTTTTTATAATTTAAAACAGGAATTAACAATTCAATACAAAATTTTAAAATTAAAATATTTGACAGTAACTGACAGTTAAGGTAATTTAACGTAGGTACCTAAATAGTCAAGTTACGAACTATTTTTAAAATGTTTATGAATTTATTAATTTATAAAAACAGGATGAAATAAAATGTAATACTATTATAGTTAATTATTATTTTTTATACAGTATTTTCTTTTTAATGTACATTTTCTTTTAATTTAAAATAGTGTCTTTTTAATTGTAATATATCTATCTATGAGAGAGAGGGAGAGAGAGTTATTTATTTTTTGGTCTGTGAGAGAGAGAGAAACATGCGTGTGTCGTGTCATAGTGTCGTGACAACTTTTGGTATGAATTTTTTTTGGCTAGCTCCTAGCGTCAGTCGTAACTGTTCGAAACGCGCGAAAGGGAACTTCGTTCCAAAAAAACAATAAAATAGACAATATTTTAAAAAATTTCATAGGCTGTCCTAAGGAACCAACTATAATTTTTCAAAGAGCATTTAAAAGCTTTTAGTCACCTTCAACACATAAAAAAAACATCGATAAGCGTAAACTTTTATTTTTTACTTGGTAAAATTTTTAAAATATTCGAATTTTCTGGGTCGAGCTGGATTGCAAAATTATTATCGTATCGTATTTTTTTGATATTGTTTTTGTAGTTTCATCAAAATTTTCTTTTTGCAATTTCCGAAGCATAAAACGTTTTTAATTAACTGAACTAGAAAATTTTCCAAACTGATATTTTTTTAACTTTCTTTTTCATTTTCACACTTTTTTGCAAGGATTTTTTTTTTATTTTAAAGTTAAAAACATAGGAAATATCATTATTTCCTTCGATTCAAATTAACCAATAGAATGTCATAATTTTTAGAAATTGGACCGATCAAAACCAAATATCAGCGACTATTGCACTAGAACAATATCAACGATTATTTCCTTCGATTCAAATTAACCAATAGAATGTCATAATTTTTTGAAATTGGACCAATCAGAATCAAATATCAGCGACTATTGCACTAGAACAATATCAGCGACTATTGCACTTAGTCACGTCAAATATAAATGTCAAATATTTGTCAGTTTAACAACGGCATTTTTAATTATTGTTATAATTATCCACAATGGAAAGATTTGGTGCATTAGATTCTAATGCCATCGAAAAAGCTGTTCTCAGGAAATAGAGCTGGGTAATTCCTTGATAAAAAGTAATTAATAATTACAATTACTTTTTTGTCCTGTAATTTGTAATTGTACTTAAATACTTTTTTTTTGTTAGACTAATTTGGAATTGTAATTAGAGCAAATTTTGTGTTGGAATTGTAATTTGTAATTAAATATTTATTAATCTAATTACAATTACTTTTACCAATAAAAACAAGAAAATTCCTGCATGACTCATGACCTTGCAGAGTTTTTTCCCAGACCCTTCCTCAAACGTAATCGCATCTTTTATGCCCGGTTTCTGATTATTAGCATGCTGGATAGTTAACCAATTACTAAAAAAGTGTTTTTTAAATATAATACAGCACTTTCGTCTTCTGGGCCTGTAGAGCGATTATTTTCCTTTGCCACGATAGTGAATGCTCCCAAAAGAAACGCAATTTTAGATAGGAATTACGAAAAATTAGTTATAAAGTTATAATGAAAGGTAATAATATAAACATAAAATAAAAAATTCTAAATAATTAAACTTAAGGTTTTTTTAGTACAATTACATATTGTTACAAATTTACTTACTTTTATATTCTGCTTACTGTTTTCATTTTTTATATTATGTGTTGTATTTTTTGTTTAAAGTAAATAAATTTTTATTTAAAAAACTAACTTAGTTACTTAATTTTAAAATAATTATGTTTTTTATCACTGATAAAATTATATATTTATATTGGAATTGATTTCTTTAAGTAATCTTTTAAGATTTTAAATTATTAAAAAAGAATTAAAAAACTTCTTAGACCAAAAAGTAATTATGAAAGTAATTGGTAATTCCATTTTTTAAGTAATTGTAATTAAACTTATATAATTCCTTTCTTCTAACCATGTACTTTGTAATTGTAATTAATTTCTTTTTTAAAAAAGTACTTTGTAATTGTAATTAACAGTAAATACAAGTAATTACCCAGCTCTGTAGGAAATAATCTTCCTAAATATAACACAACCTTGATTAATAGTTTGCTATTTTTGTTGTTGCTAAATTTCTCGACATCAAAGATTAAAGCCCTCGAGCTAAAGCTCTCGGGCTTTAATCAGATTATTAACGTCAAATTATGTATCAACGAATTGATACTAAAATATTCTTGAAATCTAGATACCACAAAAATAGCCGACTATAATCAAGGTCTTGTTCAACGTTCTTGGTCTTGTTATATTACCCTTGACTATTTCTCTAGAGAAATAGTCACGTCAAATATAAATGTCAAATATTTGTCAGTTTAACAACGGCTCAGGAAATAATCTTTCTAAATATAACACGACCTTGATTAATAGTCTGCTATTTTTGTTGTTGCTAAATTTCTCGAAAATTTTACAATTTGTTGAGACATAATTTGACAATAATAATCAAAGATTAAAGCCAACGAGCTAAAGCTCTCGGGCTTTAATCAGAATATTAATGTCAATTTATGTCTCAACAAATTGATACTAAAATGTTCTTGAAATCTAGATACCACAAAAATAGCCGACTATAATCAATATCTTGTTATATTACCCTTGAATAAAATATTAATTTATAATGCAGAAATTATACTATTTGAGATATTTCGCATAAAAAAAACTTGATTTTTACTACTGGCAGTACTGGCACACATTGAAATTCTTATTCTATACAATAATCCCAAACCATTTCATCAAAAATATACGTTTCGAGTCTCCACGACCAACTGTATTATCCATTCACTTCTTATTCCTATCTCAGTAGACTTGGTAGACTATGCATTTTATTTCTTGGATTGGCACTTCATTTTGTTGGGTTGGTACCTAAACTAAACGTCCTGTCCTACTGTCGAAATATTGACAGCTCATATTATCAAAGGTTAAAATTTTTAAAGATAGAAATAATATTCAAAAGCAATGCCAAAAAAATCAGTATAGAACTACATAACAACATCATTAAATGTTATGGTATGTTTAAGAAATAAAGCAACAGCAGCGAAAGTGGCTCAGATCTATAAGGTAAGTGCCTACCATTTTGCTATTTCTTTTAAATGAATGCTAGTTTGTGACAGCTAACATAGAGTTATATATTATGCATTAGATTAGTTGAAATAGGTTTTTGTAATGATTTTATAAATATGTATCACTTTTTAAATAAAATTTATATTATTAACATAATACATAACCGTTTTTGACAGATATCATAATAAATTATAAACAACATTGTCAGATTTCACATTTCTAAATTAAACATTTTGTAACTATAATTTAATTCAAAATTTTGTTAAATATTTTTAAATCTCATATCTACCTTTGTGTAACTGAGGTATACTTTTTGAAACTAATTAATATGACAAACATTTAATTTCTTTAGATTAGTGTTTGGAAAATACGGAGAATTATTAAGGATTGAAAAATAATGAGAAAGTCGCAGATAAAGGAAGTAAAACTGATATATTTGAGAAATTTATTTTAAAAAAGACTTACAGCGACAGATTTGGATCTACCATTCTAAAAATGAACATTTTACTTCGGACTAGGAAAATCAAATTTGTACTGGAGTAGTTTTCTTAATTAACCCATTGGATGTGAAATTTTATTACCCTACAGCCACTATTACAATAATGTCACACTACGATGCCATTTGGATGTAAAATAGTAGACTTTAAAAAAGATGGATATAAAATTTGAGTATTGTGTTTTTATGTCAAACTCAAAAATGATTAAATAATTTTTTTACCACTGCTTGAATAATTTAAAAGTTTTATTATACATTTGTAAAAAATTTTTTACTTTTGCTTGATTAATTTAAAAGTTGTATTACACGTTTTTAGTTAATATATGTATATGTGCTACATTTTGAATTGTACTTATTTATTTGTAATAAAAGGTAAATATAAAAGTATATTTTTCGTTATAGACGAATAAAATAATAATTGACTATAAACAGGGATCTGTTCTGTGTAAAGGAATGTGTTATTTTGAGTATCATCAAAATTCATGTGAATTCAAATAGACCATTCTTGGATATTAATACTACTTGCAGCGAAAACTGACGCATCTACTTTAGTATTCAATTTAATATTAAATATATTGATTTATTTCCTGCAAGTTTTAATTTGGTTAATTACTTAAGATATTTGTACTGAATACACATATTTTTATTGAAGACGTGACAACATTGTACTTACAATTAACAAGACCACAGAACAGTAAACTCAGACGTGTATTATACAGGGCGAATTTCATGTTACTAACAGAGCCTACTGAGATAGGAATAAAAAGTGAACGGATTATATACAGATCTCGCCCAGACTATAAACAAATGTGAAGGCCGAATATATCCAGAAAAAAGTATTATACTTATTTACAGAATAAAAAGAGAAAATTCTTGAAAGGAATAACACTAAGCTCAAGAGATTACAGTGTCCACGAATAGTTTCTACATTAATGGAATCGTTTTAAATAAAGATCAAGATCAATCATTCTAAAGACTATTTAATTTGCATGAAGAAATTTAAATTTTTCAATTTATATATAATTTTAAGAAAATACTTACGTCACATTTTTCGACTTTGTAAGCTTGAAGAACTGTCACTGTCAATAATTCTACAAATGTACTCCAATATTCTTTTAATTCTGGTGTTTGCAGTATAACTCGAAGTGTCTGAAGTGCGGTCACTTGTAAACCAGCATCGTTTTCACTTATATTATTTATTAGAATACGCAAAATATTCCTAAAACACAAGTGATGTGAATACAATATCAACAGAATTTATTATTACGTATTGTTACGTTCTAGGGGTTCAAAATAAAATCACTGCTGAACGAAAATGTCTAATTTATTTACACACACAATAAACTAAACGAATTATAACTAAATAACTAAACTAACTATAACACACTAATTTATGTACTACAATTAACTTCGATTTATATTCACTATATTTATTTGCACTGCGTAGCTCGTTCGAATATTTAGACTGTCGCTATTAAATTTAAACTTCCCCGCGGGTCGTGGCTCTCCGCTTATATACCTGTCCAACGCTTCCAGAAGATCTTTCGAAAACAGTTTCTCGACGCGCGTGGAAAGAAAAGGATTATTCTCGATCACTAGACTTCCGGGAATCAGCTGTTTACCTAGCGCTATCAGGGCGACGGAGGCGTACTCAGGGAGTCTCGCTCGTTACACTGCCCCCTCCTTAAGACGTTCGGTCCCCGAACACCTTGGTTGGTATGTCTGAACCTACAGGCATCTCCCTTTCTGCAGCTCCCTTGCTTTTCGAAATAGCAATCCACAGTCTTCTCCTTCATTGTGTTTCCGCTCGGGTTGAAAATGCACACGAGTATCTCTATTCCTGTCTTATGGAAAAGCACCTCGAGCATGTTCCGGACGACTCTCCAGTTGAGTTGGTCTAGACCACAACCCAACTTAGGCACAGCCAGCTTCTTCACTTCCAACCTGGTGAGTTCGTCTCTTAGGTTCAGCAGGGTATTCCACATACTTCTATAGCTGGGCTTGTGATCGGAAAACCTCTTAGTCACCATGTAGAAGAGGTGACGATGACCGTCAGTGAGACTCAGAATTTTTCCGGGATGGGGCTGTTGTCTGGAGAGCTCAGATACACGGCCAAACTTCTTCCTGAAGACTAATGCTATTCCCCTGGACATACGCAGATCTTCGGCGACACAATGGGCTAGGGAATAATCTCCAGGCACAGAGAAGAGGTCCTGCTGCTGCTCGGTGGTAACTCCGAATCGTGCCTTCCCAGTTCCACCATAGTTCTCCATGAACTGGTCGAAACTCATCTCAACATGCTCTGGGCTGGTCGTCCTTCTCAGATGGGTCTCGTCTTGTTCGTCGTAGTCCGCCTCGTATTTCGCCAACCGATTTACATGGACCACGCGCCTCTTGCCCCTTGGTAGTTTTTGTATACGGTACACTACATCATTGATCCTCTTTACCACTCTGTATGGACCCTCCCAATTCCTCTGTAGCTTAGGTGATAATCCTCTCTTCTTCTGGGGGTTGTACAGCCAGACCAAATCTCCAGCGTTGAAACCACCTTCTGTAGCTTTGCTGTCATAGCGGGTCTTCATTCGGTCACTAGCTACTTGTATGTTTTGTCGGACCTTCTCATGAATGTAGTGTAGCCTGCCCCTCAGTGTGCTCACGTAGTCCTCACCAGCTATCTCTGTTCCGGGCTTACATCCAAACTCTAGGTCACAGGGTAATCTTATTTCCCGGCCGAACATGACACAAGCTGGTGTCTCTCTAGTAGACTCTTGCACGGCTGATCTATAGGCCATGGTGAACAGATGAAGGTACCGGTCCCAGTCTCTTTGATGGTCAGAGACCACTTTAGCCAAATATTTTCCCACATTTTTATTCATTCTTTCGACTAGGCCATCTGACTGTGGGTGAAGAGGCGTTGTCCTGGTCTTCTTGACTCCGAGTATTTCACAAATGCTCTGGAATAGGCCAGACTCGAAATTTCGTCCCTGATCAGAATGTAGCTCCAGTGGCACTCCAAACCGACTAAACATCTCTTTTATCAGCACATCTGCCACTGTCGAGGCCTCTTGGTTTGAGATGGCATGTGCTTCAACCCATTTGGTAAAGTAATCCGACGCCACCAATATGTACTTGTTCCCATCGTCGGTCTCTGGGAATGGGCCTGCGATGTCTATAGCAACTCTTTCCATAGGACTGCCTACGTTATACTGATTCATTGGCGCTCGTCGTTTTCCTCTTGGGCCATTCGTTGAAGCACACAGTCTACATTTTCGGCACCAGTCCTTGACGTCTTCTTTGGAGTTGACCCAGTAAAAACGTTCTCTGATCTTTTCCAACGTTTTCTTGATACCGAAATGTCCACCGGAGGTTCCATTATGAAGTTTCTCTAATACTTCTGTCGTCCGACTCCGGGGAATTATCAGCTGAGTCCTAGCTGCAGTACCCTCGTCATTCTCGACGGACCTCTTCAACAATCCATCCTCTACAATGATGGAGTCCCACTGCGCCCAGTAGGACTTGACCCTAGGACTCAGGTGACTCACTTCTTCCCATCTTGGTCTCTGTCCTTTTGCTTTCCAGTCAAGCAACATCTTTAGTTCGGTGTCACCTTCTTGGTCTCGCTTCAGGGAATCTGGCAGCCAATCCAGATCCACTACGGTTGTTCTTAAACAGAATTCCTTCTCTTCTGCTTTGCTGCAGTGTTTGCATTCGGAAGGACAAGGTCTCCTAGATAATGCGTCAGCGTTGCCATGTGACTTTCCGGCCCGGTGTTCCACAGAAAAATGATATTCCTGCAGCCTTTCTATCCATCTCGCAACCTGACCTTCTGGGTTCTTGAATTGTAGAAGCCACTTCAGAGCAGCATGATCTGTTCTTAGAAGGAATTCGCGACCGTACAAGTATTTATAAAAATGTTCCATGGACTTGACTGCGGCGAGAAGTTCTCTCCTCGTAACACAATAGTTACGCTCAGGCTTCGACAGGACCTTGCTGAAATATCCTATAACTTTCTCTTGGCCATTCTGAATTTGGGATAATATGCCTCCTATGGCCGTGTTGCTTGCGTCCGTGTCCAATATAAACCTTCCACTAGTCTGAGGATAACTTAATATAGGAGCTGTTGTTAGTGCTTGCTTCAGTCGATTGAAAGCATCCTCGCATTCAGTATCCCATTTGAAGTCCCTTCCATCTTCCGTCAGTCTTGTTAGAGGCTTCGCGATGTCAGCAAATCCAAGGACGAACTTCCTGTAGTATGTGCACAAGCCAAGAAAACTCCTTACTTGGTGCTTGTCCTGTGGTACTGGCCATTCTCGTACAACCTTGACTTTGTCTGGGTCAGCACTAATGCCATCTGCAGATACTACAAGTCCTAGATATTTCACTTCTTTCCTGAAGAGGTGGCATTTCTTTGGACTGAGTCTTAAATTTGCAGTGCGTAGTCTTTCAAGGACTTCTCTTAAATTTTCCAGGTGTTCGTCAAATGTCCGGCCAAATACTATGACATCGTCCAAATAAACTAGGCACGACTTCCATGACAATCCTCGAAGAATGGTTTCCATTAATCGCTCGAAAGTTGCAGGTGCGTTACAGAGGCCAAATGGCATTACTGTGAACTGCCACAATCCTGTCCCAATAGTAAAAGCTGTTTTCTCTTTGTCTTTGGGATCTAATTCCACCTGCCAATACCCACTCTTCAAATCCAGCGTGGAGAACCATTTCGAGCCAGAAAGCGTGTCCAAAGTGTCGTCAATCCTTGGAATGGGGTAGCAATCCTTCTTGGTGACGTCGTTCAAACGACGATAGTCGACACAAAATCTGGTGCTGCCATCTTTCTTCTTCACCAAAACCACAGGTGATGACCAAGGACTATCAGATTGCTCTATTATTCCTTGTTCGTGCATGTCCTTGATTATATTTTCTGCTTCCTCTCTCTTTGCTATGGGAAGCCTTCGCGGTTGTTGGCGAATGGGATCTGAACTTCCGGTATTGATAGAATGCTTCACAACATTCGTCCTACCCATCTGAGTGTTGTCCATAGCAAAAACGTCACTGTATTCATGAATCAGTTTCTTCACCTTGCTAATATGTTCTGCTGCAAGTTCTGTGCAGGAAGAAGCCAATGTCTCAAATAATTTTTTCGAACTCTTCTCGCTTCTTGGTAGCGGGTTCTTCACATCCTGAACGCTTCCTGTCACACAAAGCACAGAACAGCTTTCTCCCAGGATCGTACCTTTCTTCAAGATCACAGGGTACATGTTGGTGTTCAACATTCTCACAGGAACTTCATTTCCGCCTCTCACCAAGGTTTTTCCGACTAACAGTCCTTTCCCGAGGTTACTCTCACTGGCTGGTTCGATGAGTCTTATACAGCTATCTCGAAGGTCTCTATCTAAATACCCCTTCACTATGGTTTCCGCCTGTCCACGTAGGTGAACATCTTCGCTGAGTAAGACTCGAGTCGTGATATCTTCACATCCCAGGAATGGAATTTCCAGACTTCCGATCCTCAGAACATCGTTTCTCATATCCATCTGGAAGCCATAACCCTTAATGACATCCATTCCCAAGATGACTTCCTCCATGATATCTGCCACCAGCACCTCATGTTCGAGAGACCTGTCCCCAATGTTGATGGCGATCCTCTTCTTTCCATGTATTGGCACGTCTTCTCCAGTTGCAGTCCGTAAACGAACCATCGCTGGTAAGGTTTTTCCATTTCCTTCAACTACACTCGGCTTGACTATAGTTCGGGTTGCGCCAGTGTCGACTAACATTTTTACGGACCTCCCATTAATTTTACCGTCGACATAAACACTTGAAGAGATGGCCTGAATTACAACTTCAGGGGCATTGTCGTGGCGGGTCGGTTTATGCCCCTTCTTGCCAACCCGCTTTAGTTTTCCTGTTCTTGCCGTTGTGGTTTAAACGGCTTCTTGCAGTTACGCCGAATGTGTCCTCTTTCGCCGCAGTTCCAGCATCTTGGTCCACCATTACGTTTCTCCTGGAGAACTCGGCGAACTACGTCTTCAATACTCTCGTCGCAGACTGGCGAATCATCAAGCTGTCTCACTTTGCTCTGTCCTCTGTGAGAAGCTTGTTTAGCAGCTTCAAATTCTAGGGCATGGGCCAGGGCGTCATCCAGAGTTTTGGGCCGGGCCAACCGCAACGTCTGCTGAGTCTCCGTGTCTCTCAACCCATCGACGAAGGTCTGGACAGCAAGTTGTTCTAGGAAGCTGTCCGGTGCTGAAGGATAGGCCAGCCTTACCAACCTTGCTATGTCTGCTTCGAATTCCTGCAAGGTTTCTGCGCTCTTCTGATGGCGACTCTTAATTTGTGCGTGATACACTTGTTGGAGATGTGCATCACCATATCTCATTTGCAGTCTACTTGTCAGAGTCTTATAATCACCTTGTTGACTTGCAGGAATGGTCTGAAGGATATTCAGTGCGTCTCCTCTTAATGCAACAATTAAGGCAGTTGCTTTCTCTTCATCGTCCCAGCAGTTGGCGTTGGCTGCTGCTTCAAATTGTTTATGATATGTGCTCCAGGGTATTTTGCCATCAAAAGTTGGAGGTTTGATCTTTGTTCGCCCTGGCTCACCCCGTTCCCCCAGCTTAACAGAACAATATTTGCTGAAGTTCTTGCTCAAACGCTCTTCCATGGTTTTCACCTGTTCTTCCAATTTTACCTGCATTTCTTCCTCCATATTAACCAATCTGCCTTCAATGTTTCCAACCCTGTCTTCAAATTTTCCAATTTTATTGTTCACGTTCCCCATCTCGTCTTTTACGTTTCCCATTTCGTCTTTTACACTTCCAATTTCGTCTTTTACGCTTCCAATCTCATTTTCCAGTTTGGAGTAATTATTCTTCAACTCATTTTCAATGAATGTCAATTTATCTCCCAAATTATCTTCCATTTTCTTAGTGTTTTCTTCCATTTTATTCCCCATTTTCTGGGCGTTTTCTTCCATTTTATTCTCCATTTTCTGGGTATTCTCATCCATTTTCAAGCTCATTTTTTCAAGGGCTTGCTTGAAAAATTCCATTGTCGCCTGATCCATTTTCTTCGTCTGTGATCTCGTAACTGGCATACAAAATATTCACTAATGAAGTCCACAATTTAAATTAACACAGCAGTTTAATTTATCCCACTTCTGACACCAATTGTTACGTTCTAGGGGTTCAAAATAAAATCACTGCTGAACGAAAATGTCTAATTTATTTACACACACAATAAACTAAACGAATTATAACTAAATAACTAAACTAACTATAACACACTAATTTATGTACTACAATTAACTTCGATTTATATTCACTATATTTATTTGCACTGCGTAGCTCGTTCGAATATTTAGACTGTCGCTATTAAATTTAAACTTCCCCGCGGGTCGTGGCTCTCCGCTTATATACCTGTCCAACGCTTCCAGAAGATCTTTCGAAAACAGTTTCTCGACGCGCGTGGAAAGAAAAGGATTATTCTCGATCACTAGACTTCCGGGAATCAGCTGTTTACCTAGCGCTATCAGGGCGACGGAGGCGTACTCAGGGAGTCTCGCTCGTTACAGTATAATAAAAAATCATATAAGATGAATAAATAAAAAAATAGGTATTATCAGAAATAGGTTCACCGTGAAAAAATGTCTAGAAACTGTTTAAAATATTAATGATAGTTAAAGAACGATGCTGGAGTATACAAAATATGTATACCAAGTTTGGTGTAAATCAGAACAACAAGAGTAAAGAAAAAATTAATGTTTGGGAAATATACATCGAAGAACTTTTTTAGGATAACAGACCACTAAAAGAAACTTCATTAAATGATTATTTGACCCATATAGCTCAAAATACAACAAAGCAGCTGGAACGGACGGAATCTCATCAGAGATTTTCAAACTATGTTCCCCTTATCCCTAAGAAATTCAATACAAGAAATTGTTTCTGGTGTGCTGGGTTGGACCCTCAAGGTGAATATATAAATAAACTAGAAGCTTTTGAGATGTGGCTATATCACAGAACCCTTAAAATTCCAAGGACAGAAAGAAACGAAGAAGCTCTTAAGTGCGTAAACAAAGAACACGAACTATTTGATGCAGTCAAGAAAAGAAAAACATATATTGCGCAATGGAAAATGTAGATTCTATATTTCTTACAATTACTGATTGAAAGCAAAATTGAGGGCAAAAGAGAAATAAGAAAAAAGAAAATGTCATGGCTTCGAAACATCAGACAATAGACAGGGACTGATTCACAAAGCACGAGACAGAAAAACAATGGAACATGTAATCCAAGAACGTATTTAAGAAGGATGCTCCACTCCCTATGTTGTACTAGTAGCTGCCGTGTGCAATGAAAACGGAAGCAATGTGGGCAAGGCGAGAGAAGCGACTGGCGCAAACGACTACTGCGCATTAGCGCTGTCTCTGTTCTTCTCACTGCTCGTTCAAGAATGAGAAAGTCAGTAGCGTAGCGTGCTGGTGTTTGGTTTGTTTTGGTGAACTGTCAAGACAGTTCGAAATGTCAAAGCGTTGTGGATAGAAAATGAGAGAAAGTGAGATCTAAATTTGTCTTGTCGTGATATCATGTTGACATTTAATTGACTACTTTTTGTTAGTGTTCATTACGTTTAACGTATGGAGGGTAGAGGTAAGGAGAACGATCTTAAATGGGAAATGATTAAAAATGTGTCCACTTTTTAGAGGAACATAACACTTCTCAAACTTGCCACTACAATGGCGCTAAAGTAGATGTAGGGTACAGAATGAATGTAGCAGTTTTTGACAAATTGATTGAAATGTCGTATGATTTCGTAATATAAGTCACAAATTATATAAGTGCTATAAAAAAACGTGGTCAGCGAATTCAGTTTAGTGTATTTTAAATTCGTTTTATACTTTATGATTATCTTATGTATCTTATGATTATTTTAAAAATGGTGTCATAATAAAGCGGAAATGTGTCTTTCCTTGTTTATTTATCTATCCTACTCTAAGAAATTATGGCGCTTTTTTTAAAATTTACCCTACTACGATCGTAGCGCCACCCTTATTTACCACATTTTGACGGACACATTCAATACACGGAGACAGTTCTCCTTACCTCTACCCTCCATAGTTTAACGATACCGTATGTATGCTGCATTCAATTTTGTGATTCCAAACAAGGCGGGAAAAATAATCCGCGCTGCTTATTTCGGATTACACCGGTGAGTATTTTATTTATAATACTACAGTAGTACTATGAAAAGTTTTTAAGACAAAAAAATTAAAAACTAGAAAATAAAAAATCAATTTCATAAACGTTGGGTATACAAAAGTTTGAAACGGTGATAAATTTTTAAACTTGTAAAAATTTAAAATACCTGGACATTTTAGAAAAGTTCAAAATTCTTGAACTTCATAGAGTTGGAAATATCGACATTCATTCAAGTTTCATAATTTTACGGAACTTAAAGAGAAAAAACAACCATCATGAAACTTTTAACTTGTGGAAAATGAAACTATGTACTTGATAAATTGTTGAAACTAAATTTTAGTAATTTGAATTTGAAGTTACAAAAATTGAATTTACTAATTTGTATTGAATGAATTGAAAATTTCAAATTTGCATTCCTTTTAAATATTTCTAATTTCAAGTTTGAAAAGTAGAATTACTCTTTTTCATAAAACTTAATTACTCGTTTTTTGTAAAACAAATTGATCTGAATTCTGAATGTTGAGAAATCAATAAATTGCATCAATTTAATTAGTTAAAAATTTTCCAAGTAGGTAATTATTTAGAAATTGATGAATCAATAAACTTCAAATACAATTCAGAAAAATTTCATGTATATAGTTCGTGCAGATTAATTATAGAATTCTTATTTTGCTTAAATTTATCCGCATTACAATTTGCAAGAAAATTATTCAAAACTCTATTCAAAATTTTAAAACAAACCAAACACCAGCACGCTACTGACTTTCTCACTCTTGAACGAGCAGTGAGAAGAACAGAGACAGCGCTAATGCGCAGTAGCCGTTTGCGCCAGTCGCTTCTCTCGCCTTGCCCACATTGCTTCCATCAGGCACGCATACCCCCACCAAGCAAGTGGAGCATCCTCCTTAAATACGTTCTTGATGTAATCGCTAACATTCATTAGTGGATATGCATCCGATGTCCGATGAGAGAGATAGTACTTTATTGTTTTTTAAAATTACAAGAATTTTGTAAACAAAGTATAAAAAGTATAAACATAGTATAAACACATTACATTTTACAAATTACAAACAAATACAAAGAAGATAAGGTAGAGGATCTTATATGAACTAAAAAATTTATAACTTCAGAGAGAAGTTGGTCAAATAAAAAAAAAACACATTAAAGAACATCAGTAAAAAAATCATCTAACAAATAATATGCTTTTTTAACCAGCATGTTTTTAAGTTGTCTCCTGAACAGATTTAGATTTGGAAGGGTTTTCAGGGCATTAGGAAGATGATTATATATTTGTACCCCTTTATATACAAAAGAATTTTGAATTAATGAATATTTAGGAATGGGCAGTCTAATATTATGAGAGTCCTGTCTCGTGCTGTAATTGTGGAAATCGCCAACTTCAGTGAGATTACCCTTATGTTTATAAATTAAGGACGCAGTTTCTAAGATATAAATAGACATTAGCGTTAAAATTCCGTGTTTGATGAATAACGGCTTGCAATGAAGAAATATCGGTAGAAAGAAATACTTGACTTTCGATTTCTTTGTACATTCTTGTAAATTTTTTTAGAACGATTAAAAACTAATCAGTAATATTTTAACAATTTTCCTGAAATTTTTACACGGTTCGAAAAAACCTAGTAATTAAATTATTAATAAATCTACTTACCTAAATTTCTTTTTAATTTGTTCTAGTTGTCCTAATTTAATAAATTCTGATAACTGATTTAGAACTCTTCGTTTTTCCTCTACAGTTGCAGCTGCGTTACAATCTTCTATTATTCCAGTTATCATTTTTTCAGAATCTTTAAAAATACGTATAAAGATAAAGACAAAACTTTTCCGTCGACCGTAATTTTCAGAAATATCACTTTTTTGATTTTTCAAATCACGAAGACTAGATACCAGGAGTTTAAACGTATGGTCTCAATTTAGGGGACAGAACTATTGCCGGTAGAGTGCGCTTGTGTTCCTAAGATATTTCAGAAAATAAATGAAAATACACAAAATATTTCAAATATTAGTTAAAAACTATACAAATTTATAAATTAATTATTGATGTCCTTGTTTGTTATATGGCTCTGCTACTTGGCAATCGCCAGATAAATTAAACAGATATTATTTTGATGTTACTCACTTTTGGTGCTTTGAATATACCCACTTTTTTTACACTGTCATCTGACTTTCGGCCACTAACACAACCATGAACAGCACAATACTTTCCCATTTCTTTTTATTAATTTTATTACAAGTAATTTTAAATAAATTAATATCATATATTTAATTTAATTTCGTGAAATTTAAATGTCATAAACATCGGTTTGGTTCTTACTGCTCCTCGCGCCGCCAGTGGCAAAAAATAGAACTATGATCTGGCCCGATAATTGAGACCAGAAATATTATGAAAAAGCCTATACCGTGTAGACTCCTGGTATCTAGTCTTCGTGTTTCAAATACAAAATAAAGTAAATAATGATATACAATGACATTACTAACAGTGACAGTTAGTATCAAGAGGAGCTACTTGATTTTTTGATTTTTCAAATATACAGAATTTTAAACAATAAACCAAAGTACCTGGATGACCGTGCTTTGCTCGTGAAACATCTAAATCATAGAGCTTTCTGTTCGTATGTTAGTCAAATTTTGCAAACATCTTACTTTAGCAGCGCGGATTCGACAAGCATAAACCTGAGATATTACTATTGTTAAATTATTTTAAACAGTTAAAATAATAATTACTGTTTTCACATGTAAGAACAAAAAAAAATCTTCTCTTTCGCGTAATCGATCCCATTATGATAACATAACAGAACTGTCATAACTGACAGAACTGAACTGACGCTTATCCAACTGAGCCACCATCAACTTATATGAAAGCTTTCAAAATGATATTATCTATACACAACTTAAATTAATTTTAATAACAATTCGAAAATAAAATGACATTTTCTAAAAATGATTCCTGGCTAGATCGATTTATCGCCTCCGAAAACCCCTATATACTAAATTTCATGAAAATCGTTGGAGCCGATTCCGAGATTCCAATTATATATATATATAAGTTATAGGGACAATACCTCCGGCGCCAACTAGAAAACGCTGACATCGGTACACGTGTTTCCTAGTGTAATACATTTTATTATTATTTAGCATTTTTTATTATAATCGTTTTTAATAGAATAATTCATTATTTTAGTTAGTCAGAGTTTACCGCAAAACTTGTCGGGTGAATTTAATTGTAGATTTTTCAATAAACGTTTTTAAAAAGCATTTCAAAGGACCTTATAATTTAAGTTATATATATATTCAGCTTTGATACAAAGTCAGTCCAGACATAGTAAAGTGAATGCACAATCCCGAGCCAGCAAAACAGTCCCGAGCCATATATGTGGCTCCGGATGGTTTAGCGCATTTTTCTACCTTAAATTGCATAATATATCCACTAATGCAGAAGAAAATAAAAGTTAATGGCATTATCTAACGCACATGATAGCCACTTGTCCATATTTGAGCTGTCAATAGTCAAAAAGTTAAAGACAAATTTGAACTAAAGTGGCTCAACTTTGTACGAAGAATGGTTTTGTTAGTTCCAAAGAAATCCGCATAAAACTATATACAAGCGCTGCGCTGGTTGCTTCTATTTGTATACGTTTCGAAATGCACAATCCCAAACCTCTTCTATTGGCAACATCGCTTGTTATCAGTATTCATAAAATATTGTTTAAGTACCTAACGAAAGTAACATTTTTTGTAGTGAGAGGCTTACGAGTATAAAAAATTTTTTTCGGCAAATAAACTTCTAGATTGATTCTACAACTCAAAATATTTAAAAAAGGGACAATGAACATCTATTTTATTATACACAGTGGCTGAGACCAAGTGTCAATGCAACAACACTTTCGTATTTTTTAGTGGCCACCTTACTCTCCAAAATATGGAGAAATCCATGGGATTCAAGGCCGGTGAATATGGTGTAATGTTCAACGGTTTGTACCAAAGTGCCTACGTGCTTAAGGTAGCAAACCATCGTTAGGGATCTTTTGGCGGTACACCTCTTGGTTTACTTTGACTTCTTGTTCGATGAAAACCAGAGGAGTGCGTCTATTCGCAGTTATTACAGCCCAAACCATAACAGAAGCTGGTGATTGCTTGGTTATGGCAACACTTGTGTCCAAATTATCGTTGGACTTGTGCTCTAACCAAACGCGATTATTTTGTTTATTCACATACTCTTGAATGGGGAAAATTTTCTCATCAGAAAAGACAATCACGTTCGGCAAAGACCTTCAATGCTCGAGTTCTTTCACTTTTTTGTGCCTCTGTAAAATCTTTTTGTATCTTGTAGGGCCTTAAATGTAGTTCATTTTTCAATATGGTTTAAATGCTATATCGTGAAACAAGCAGACGTGCTGCTAGTTGATTGGCACTTTGACGAGGATTTCGTTGTATTCGTTTCTTCACATTTCGAATAATTTCTTTAAATGATACTGTCTTTTTAGGACCGACCACCTTCTTTGCGGCGATGCTACCAGTTTCGTTTTATCGAGTTATGGTTCGATATTTGATACACAAACATTTTATTCACATTTGAATAATGGAGCTGACAAACTATTGCTGTTTGTGAATTTTCAGCCAAATACAATGCAATTACACTATTACGTTTGAATTCCATTACGATTTTTTTAAGAAGATATTAATTTAGAACAATTCTTTTTTGACCACATGTAAACAACTAACCAAACTTTATTCTGTAAAAAAATTGACAGGCGTTAATAATTGTGATTTAAATACTAGTTAATTATTATATTCGAAAAACTATTCAAAATATGTACATATAATAATAAAGATTTATCTGCATTGACGTAGACAATGACACATCTTTCATGTCGACAGATTAATTTAAATGAGTTTTTTTAAAGGTGTTCAATTTCAAAATCTTTCTTAGTAGTTTAATTATTGTACATAAACGAAAATAAATTAAATTAATAATTTAAAATCGATTAATATGTAGAAAATTTTTTTAAGACTTCAATAAAAAATAGTTATATTTCATTACATAGTACATAGTTCATTTCGATTACTCCAGTCAGAATGACAGTGAGAAAATTCAGAAAGGATTTTAAGAATGCAACAGAGCGCAAGCGCATTCTACGGGTTTATGATGTTTTTTTTATACTTGCGGAGCCAAGAAGTTAAACCATTAAACATTCCATTACTATCTAACAATTGTGAGACTATAGAGAAATTTCCATAGCGTTTGTCAACATGACAGACGTGACATTGTAAACGCCTAAACATAATTAACATTAATTATTATATTATTTTAATCTATAATAATATTATAAAGAGGAAAGGTTTGATTTTTTGTTTGTTTGAAAAGCATAGGCTCCGAAACTATTGGACCGATTTCGAAAATTCTTTCACCGTTGGCAAGCTACACTATTCCCGAGTGACATGGGCTATGTTTCGTTTTCAAAAAAAATAGGGATCCTTACTAAAATGCCATTAATGTAACCAAAATGACCTTAAAATCCTTACATCGCGTGTGCTGAGAATACTATTGATTATAGAATAAAATAATGTACTACGATTTTGAAGAATATATAAATATCTACAAAAAATTCCGCGACAGCATACGTCTAACTGTTATAGTTACGTCACAATATAGTTATTTATGATATAAGTGTTAAAAGTGAGGTTTTATTTTGTGAGTGAAAACGTTTGTGAAATGAGCGGAGCGAATTGAACAATTTCACGAACAAAATAAAATCACTTTTAACACAAATACCATACAATGTTTTTTGTACAACTTCCCTATTTTGATAATGAAACGAGCGAATTTTCAATGACAATGAACCAAACCGTGTTAAAAGTAAACTAAACCGTGTTAAAAGTAAACTTGTTTACATGGCAACGTGTTAAAAGTATTTTTAACACGCTGCTATGTAAACAATCGTTTTTAACATTGTTTGCTATCATTAAAAGTGTCACTTTTAATGACAGTTGTACAAAAACTATTTTTTTTATTTTTTAAAAGATTTTATCTTGGTATTAATCCTTATCAAAATAACTTCTTATTTCATAATCACGACAGATATCAAAAATTTAGCATGTGCAATGGGACAAGGCCACTTATAAAGGAATTAAAGGACAATTAAGTTGTAGCAACCATTATAACTGAACCACCAGCTGGTCAACTAGCTCATACACTGAGGATACCGATGATCCCAAATGATCTACCAAATCCATTTAAACCGCTTCAATTTCCTATCAAAACATCTTTTGCTTTTACTAATAATAAGCCTCAAACCTTCCAATTAGTGAGGATCGGTTTTCCTTATGGCCAACCGCCTAAGGCGGTCGGAGCACCTGAAAATCAATTTATTTTGCTGCCAGAAAATAAAACAACATGTAATATTGTTTACAGGGAAGCGTTGACCCAATAAATTTAATGGCTTTTGTTATTTTTCTTTAATCCCCGTGCAAAGCCGGGGCGGCCTGCTGGTCTATAATATATATGTTTATTGTTTTAGTGTAGTGTATTGTTATTTAAGGGTTTAATAACTGTCGCCACAATACTTATAATAAATTTAAACAAAATAATGTTAATTCCTGTTTTAATACTTTTAAAATAAGCACTTTGTTGATCTACTTTACAAGCTTTAATTTGAATATCGTACTTTTACGCAGCATTTTAAGCACATTCTATTGAAAAGTTTGAGGCAGAAAATTTGTTGACGAGGCTGTGAAAATGATTTAATAACCGAAAGCGGCCAAATATAAAATCATTTGAAAGTTTTTACATTTTGTGCCTTGTAATAATACGGCAACATTGCTTGGTTCGGCTTCTACCGTACCGATACCTGTAGAAGTATATCATGCATCGGATCTGTATGAATCTACGTTTGGCTCAAGAATGTTAAATGTTTTTAGGCGATATCCAAATTTTTATTTGCGAATAATGTCGAGTATATATTTCATAATTCATTACCTCATATATCACCTAAGTTTAAATTTGGAATATATACTTCTCTAACTTTATCAGAAATCGATGGCTCGGGATAACGGTTTAGTCTAATGGACTGACTTTGTATCAAAGCTGTATATATATATATATATATATATATATATATATATATATATATATATACAAAAGGGGAAAATTATTGGGCATGTACGCAAAAAGGATCAATAAGGCCACGAGTAGGAATGGTAACCGCAGACATGCATGTTTCTGGCTCATTAGCCGTCATCAGTGCGGCATAACCAAGTAGGGTATTGCACTTGGCTAACAAAAGTGTTGGGTACTTGGGAGCAAAGGATGTTGGGGAAACATGTGTAAAGAAACATAAAAACACAAAAACAACGAAAGCTCACACAGGAGTCCTATCGCCATTTTGTGCTTTCGGCCAGCTGTGCCAATGGGTTTTCGGCTAGCAACCAGCGTCGCAACGTTGGCGATAGGACTCCTGTGTGAGCTTTCGTTGTTTTTGTGTTTTTATGTTTCTTTACACATGTTTCCCCAACATCCTTTGCTCCCAAGTACCCAACACTTTTGTTAGCCAAGTGCAATACCCTACTTGGTTATGCCGCACTGATGACGGCTAATGAGCCAGAAACATGCATGTCTGCGGTTACCATTCCTACTCGTGGCCTTATTGATCCTTTTTGCGTACATGCCCAATAATTTTCCCCTTTTGTTTATATTAATACGCATTTTCTTGGCACTTTGTTTATATATATATATATATATATATATATATTATAACATATGTAACTTGCTCTGTAGTATTCTATAAGTTACTATGCTATAAAATAATCCTTACCTTGAATTTCTTTTAAATTTAAATATAAATGGTTAGAAAGGTAAATATCAAATTAATTTCTTTAATTTCAAATATTATTATTTTAAAATATGCTCCTGGCTATCCTCCTTCTCATGGTCAGAGTTCAAAAAATTTTAATAATAAATAGATTTAAATTCAACTAATATTGAAAATTTTAACAAACGATTATAAAATTTAGCAATAATGTACCAAATGATATTCTCTGACAATGACTCTATATTAACATAACCTTACTTATGTTCAATAATGTTGTTACTTTCTACACACAATTTTAAAAACCAAATGCAATTAAATCAAATCAAATGAAATGTTCTGAATTTTGTAAATGATGAATCAAATTAATCTTATCAAATAGTGAAAATTAACTTAATTAAACAGTGAAACAGTGCACAGTGAAATTAAATGTTCATTAAACATATAAAAATCAAACACAGAAAAGTTCTTTATTGTTAAAAATTGAAAATTAATACCGTCTTATGGAGATCTTGTATTCCCTCTGGACAGCAATGATATCAGGACACTTTGGAAAGTTAGACAAATAAAACTTCTTCCAATTAGAAGACAAACAGCTATTACATCCACTGGTAAGTAAAATAATGACTTTCTTTCTTGTTAGAAACTGTTTTAACTTTCTTAAATTAATTCAGGATGCAGTTATACCAATGAACTGCTCAGCATACAATTTCCAACATTTATTTCTTCATAAAAATTTTACTTTACTTCTTACCAATTATTATCAGGAGCTTCCTTGTAAGTTTGTTAATACTCTTGATTGATTTTAAACTTTCTTTTATGAATATTTTGAGAAAAACTCTAAATTTTAACGGAGCAAACTTTATTACATCTTATCCCTTCAATAAACCAAAAACAAGAGAACGATTCAGAAATCAACAACTAAACAACTGAATCCTTAAACAAACTAAAACTATACATTCTTATTACCTATTCGCCTACTAATTGTTTTCAAATAAAATTACACAAAAAAAATCCAATCCCTAATTCATTATTCAAATTTAACACAATAATCATTCCTTTTTTCTTTTTAAAATTTGCTATAACTATAAACTAATATTTTTCTATTTTCAGAACTTTTCATTTGGAAATTAAACTATTAACAAATTACAATATGGCTTGAAAACAAAAATTGTATGTTTTGAAAGTAAGTAAAAATTTTAATATTTCTTTTATGAATTCTCATATTTTGTCATTTAATTTTCTAATTTAATTCTATTCTAACTCATTTAAAATTATTTTTAATTACCAAAGTATTGTAAACTTTATAACTTTTAAATATTTACTTTTATTATCTATCTAATACATGATTATTAAAATTTTATATATTATAGATTAAACTATATTGAATCTTTAAAATAAATATCTCTTAGATGTACCTACTCGTATATTCTAATTTTTTATTTTGTTTTATTTTTATTTTTCAGGAATTGTGAAGAAGATGATGATAAATTATACAAATTTTACTGCCTTTGCACTCTGCCTTGGAATAAGAATATTTTCCTTTCTCTATTTCCATTAATATTTTCTTTATATGTACTTATTTAATATAGCATACTAACTCATATCATCTCAATATATATATATATATATATATATATATATATATATATATATATACAAGAATTGCTCGTTTATATATATTAGATAATGATATACAGTGACAGTTAGTACTATGACAAACAGGCTACTCGATTTTAAATGTTTTAGATGATGAAATCGTTGATTAATAGAAAATCATTCATTAATAGGGGTTATTAATCAACGATTTTGAGTGTATTAATAGATTCAACTTCTGTATTAGTAATTAGTAATCATGATTCTAATGCTAAATATTTTAAAAATGCTTTTCTTAATGATCATTTAGTTAAGTGTTCTAAACAGTAAATTCAAAATGGACGAATCCACGTGGGATTCACAAACAACAAAAATATCTTTTTAAACCTAAATTTACTCACCCGATTAAGTTTTTTCCAAACAGAACTTAATAATTATTTTTTTATCAATAAACACTTATTTGCAATTATTTAGGAGAGGTTGATAAATCGATTTGTACCTACTTCTCACCAACGTGGTCGTTCGTAAATGAAACTTATGAAACTATTAAACACAGAGATAATATATAATAATAATTTATATTATATTGTCTCTGATTAAACACGAAGACTACTATATCACGACCCTAAGAGTGGTGCGCATGACTAAATTATAGAAACTAATGGCTCGTGAAGATAGGCAACACAAAATACTAGCTAAATATCCCCAGAACAATAGAATATGTTTTAGATAGAGAAGACATAACATTAATAACAAAACTATATTAAAAGTAGAATCTCAAATGACTATTCCAAATAATTACTTAGGTCATATAACAGTAAAAGGGGATTTTAATGATACAGATTTATGTATTGAAGGAGGAATTCGTGAATGTATTATCAAAACAAGTGATAAAGGGATTTCAATCAGATTTAAAAGGAGATGAATTTAATAAATTGTTAAAAGAATTTAAAGATTGTTATCGCGCGTAACATGAAACAATTAGGTTGTACTGATAAAATGGAAATGAAAATTGAATTCAGATAAACCTGTGTATTATAAACCTTATCGGTTAGCGCATTCTGAAAAAACTCAAGTAAAAAAAAATTGGAAAAGAGGTTGACCTTAAAGGCCATCCTTACAACTTCCCGCTAGTTTTAACCGTAAAGCCGTATTTTGACGTTTTTGACTTTTTTTTAAATGTTTAAAAAGCCATAACTTTTTAACGCGTTATTCGATTTTGATGTTCAAGATGGCATTCGACGAAATTTTTTGAGACCTAAAAACGTTACTAGGAGTGCAAAATCGATTAGTCAAAAATCTCTAAGTTATTGAAAAAAAAAACACTTTTTTTGAAATTTTTCGACAACGATATCTCACGAACGAATTAACCGATTTTAATTTGCAAAACGGCATTCGACGTGGTTTTTTAAGCTTGAGAGCTGATTAAGTTATGAAATTGATCGAAGTAATGGCCAAAAAGTAATGCCCAAAAAACATCATTTTTACCAATTGTTTTTTTCGGTTATTTTGAAATTTCTCGAAATCTACCGGTTCGAATTGGTTTAAACTTACAGGGAATTTAAGTTAGATGGAACTCTTTGGAACGCTTATTTTATTCCGATCGGTTTAGCCGTTCAAAAGTTATAAGAGGTTTACATACATCCACACACACACACATCCACAAATACATACAGACACCCTTGTAAAAATAGTCAGGGGAGGTTCCAAATACATACCTCAAAACGTTGAGATCCGATGAAAACTCAATTTTCGAAAAACGGGGTAAAACCAATAACTTCCCGATTTTAAATTTTTTTAGCGGGAAGTTAAAAAAAGAGTATGGAATTCGACAGTATGAATTTAGATTAGATCCTTTTAAACTACGATTAGACATCTTATTTCTAATCAAACTGAATTATTTCACGATATTAGCATTTTAATTACGAGAGTAAAGTGTTTACGTGATGTTAATGTGTTATTACTCATTATCTTAATATTAGCTTTCTAGAATTTGGTTTTCAATAATCACTTGATATAATAAATAGTAATAAATAACATATCTATATTTTTATATACTTTACCTTTACCGAACCTGGTTAGATGATTATGTTTTTAATGCAAACCATCTAATTAATGTACAATTCATCACTAAAGAAACTAATAGTTCAATTGAGCTTTTTCTTGTGTGTAAAATCAAGTGATTTATAAGGTAGTCTTCACGAAATACATATAAAAAATTCGAAAAGAGGTTGACCTTAAAGGCCATCCTTGCAACTTCCCGCTAGTTTTAACCGCAAAGCTATATAGTAACGTGACGTATTTTGACGTTTTTGACTTTTTTTGAAATGTTTAAAAAGCCATAACTTTTTAACGCGTTATTCGATTTTGATGTTCAAGATGGCATTCGGCGCAGTTTTTTGAGACCTAAAAATGTTACTAGGAGTGAAAAATCGATTAGTCGAAAAACCTCTAAGTTATTAAAAAAAATACACTTTTTTTGAAATTTTTCGACAACGATATCTCACGAACGAATAAACCGATTTTGATTTGCAAAACGGCATTCGACGTAGTTTTTTAAGCTTAAGAGCTGATTAGGTTATGAAAATGATCGATGTAATAGTCAAAAAGATATGCCCAAAAAACATCATTTTTACCAATTGTTTTTTTCGGTTTTTTTGAAATTTCTCGAAATCTACCAGTTCGAATCGGTTCAAACTAACAGGGAATCTAAGTTAGATAGAACTTTTTGGAACACTTGTTATTTCATTCCGATCGGTCAAGCCGTTTAAAAGTTATAAGAGGTTTACATACATCCACACACACACACACATCCACACGTACATACAGACATACAGACACCCTCGTAAAAATAGTCAGGGGAGGTTCCTAAGACCTCAAAACGTTGAGATCCGATGAAAACTCGATTTTCGAAAAACGGGGTGAAACCAATAACTTCCCGATTTTAAAAAAATTTTTAATTTTTTTTAGCGGGAAGTTAAAAAATGTATGACAAACAATTAAAAAAGATTAAATGTGAATGTAGCTATCCTGAGGTGCATTAGGGATATAAGTAAGATCTTATATTTTATATTGATTACAGTTTGCTTTGGCTTCGCAAGGTGGCGATACCCATCGCTCCCCACAGCAGGTAATGCATTGAGATTTAAATATCTATGGTTTGTCAATTCTTATTGTTGTAAATTTAAATGTTTTATGTGGTTGATTTAAATTGTTAGCACCAATATATAAATATATTAAAATTGCCGGTGAGTGGAAAATATACATTATAAATTGCACAGTGTCAAATCAATAAACCTTATTCCATATAACAATGAAGATTACAATAAAATTTTAAATTTAATAGTCGAAACACAAAGCTATTATTATACTAGAAGTCATCAATTTTGGAAAGAAGCGGGATATGTGGGTATTGTTAATAGGCCATGGAAGAGCTTACACAATAGATTTCATCGTGCCATTTTAAGGAATATATCAGATCCACGATATACCATAAATATCTCAGGACGACAGGGATAAGATTTACCATTCTTGGCCCCAGTTCAATGATGATTATTGTTCTCAACAAATGGTACTATTGCGTAAGAATTTTAATAAAGATCAAGAACGGGATGCAAAATCTGATGTAGTTCAACCAAAACAAGAAATTGAATCTAATAGAGATGAAACTAATGATTTATTTAGAAAGAAAAGTGATGTAGGTAGTTTTGAATTTTCGATAAATGATATAAGCAGTTAATTTTTTAAGGTATAAATTGAACTTGAAGTTTATTTTTTTAAATTTCGAATAATTTGATAAAGATGTTACAGCTCATTCTACGTAAGGGTTGTGTGGAAAAACGAATACTGATTTAATATTTGGTTATCAATTTTTAAGAGTAAAATAAAATTTTAGAAAAATTATTTAATATGTAGCTGAAATTTTCAGTATTAGTTTTGTACTTGGATTAGTAGATTTACAATTTATACTTCTATATTATATTCAGGAATGATCTGCAAAATTATTTTTCCTTATGAGGATTCGAGAATAAGTAATTTTTTTAACATCAAGATTTTAATTTGCCATTTCTCCAATAATAATTTATTAAAGGTATTTTGGTCTTAGACAAGACTTAGAAAGATTAATATTGGAGAAAGTCATATAAAAATATTTTAAACAAATTAACTTGGAAATGGGTGTCCCACAATTCGCCACAGATTAACGATTGTAGAAGCTAATTTTTAATTTGTTCCAACACTACAGATGAAAACAAATGGAGCAAATGAAGATACAAGTAGAGAAATAAGGAGCAAATCTGTAAAAATTATTTTAGCCAAGGTAGACCCCAAAATACTGACTTTTTTGTACTTTGTAATTGTAATACGAATTCTCATTAACGAGAATTTTGCAAAGAATTTTATAAGTCGGTAAATTTTCACTAGTAATACCACTAGAGGTCAAATTATTTCCGGAAATTTTATAAAAATATTCATGAGCGAGAAAAAATTTCAGGATATTAATTTGACTTCACGTGGTATTCGGTAAGAAAATTCCACACCGAATGTAGTGGCTTCTCAGCCTGCCCTTTAAGATATTGTTTTCAACTCATTGTAGTTACACGGTAATGCAGTTTTATATTGAAATATATTACATTCTTTGATTCTTTTATTTACTTTGGGCTACTACAAGTGGTAGAAAATGAAAAAAATATTAGTTTTACAGATACATACCTACAGGAACAGATTACATAATAATATTCAGTTTGTCTTCACATCAATGGACTCTTAGCCTATAAACTGTTGATTACTACTGATTGTAGTAGCTCAAAAGTGCCATTTAGGGACAAAAAATATAATATTCTTTTATTTTATAGTTACTTGAGCTTACTACAAGTGGTAAAAAATTATAATTTTAGAGGTTTATCGGGAAGCTGAATGAACAGATTCATAGCGCGTCATAGCTTTGTCAGCAATTATTTACGCCTTCAAATTAGTAATTTCTACTCATTGTAGTTGCATGGGAATACCATTTCAAGATAGAAAATAGTATATAATTCAATATTATGTGAACAAATAAAAACCAGTCTGTCAAAAATGGTCTGTTATTGTAAACGTCAAAAAATTTCCAGTATAATTCGCTGTTGGGTAACCCACGAAAAAAAAAATTCGCTAAAATATCTCCGATGCCATGGCGATCTGTCAAAATAACGTTTTTTGATTGGTTCAAAATTATAGGTGTGGAATTTTCAGAAAAATAACATTTTTCATAATCACATAAAATCATTCAAATTAAAGGTTTCTTTATCAGTTTATGGTATATTAATTTGGCGGTTAATGATACAATTAACGACTATAACTCCTTGGATTTTATTATCAAATATATGTACTTAAGAAATAGAACAAATCGAAAATTATTGTATAATCTATTTTACCTTAAAATAACAATTCAAATTGATTGAAAAAGTTATGAAGTAGTGGCTTTTGATTCTTTCTTACTAGCTTCCACAGCAGCTTCAGTTTTTTCATATTCTCCAATAAGATTTTCGACTTCCTTGTTATTTAAAATATTTATTACTGTTTTACCGTTTTTGCGGGAAAGTGTTGCCATTTCCACTAAAACATAATGCATTTATTAACTTACAAACAGCAAAAAAGCTCCTTCTCATAAAAATTTACTAATCTTTTAAAGAAAATTAGCCTTATATTCATAAAAAATTATTTTATTGACTATTAAGATTGCTTACAGTTTGATAGTTACACTTATGATTGTCTTTAGTTTAAAAACTGGTACCACAAACTGAATTCTGGTACTTGAAACATTTTTTTATTATTTCCTCACGTCCAACTCTTTAGCTAATCGCAACAAACAGTTTGAATAAAATGGTCCTTGTTTTCTTTCAAAATAAGGTAGATACTTTTACATTACTTAATAAACTTAAATAACTTTGTCGATTACTTTTTTTATGGTTTATTTATATTTCCAGAATCAGTGGATCACATTCTGTAAAAATTGGTATTTGAGAATTTTCTCAGTTATAAAGGTATTAAGTATAATCGGTTTTATATAAGATCTTCTTGTGTGTCCCTCCATTCGTATGCGCTATAACTCTTGAACAGCCGGTTATAGGGTTGGTACAAAGAATCCTCATGTCATGGGAAAAGAACCCTAATGATTTTGGTTTAGATCGGATAACCCAAACAGTAAATATTTAACGTTTTTACAAAACTTGTTACTGCATATTTTAGCAGTACAGAATTCCATCTTCGAATATTGAACGTAGTTTCATTTATGTGTTCAAATCTGATGATGCTTTCTTACTTCTTACATAGACGTTGATTGTTTTATGAAATATTTAATTACTTTCGGAGTTCATCTAAAATTGATGTGAGGATGTTCGAAAGGGAAACCATTAATATACAGTTGGCTTTCCAACATTCAATATGATGCAATTTTCATTTAAAATTATATTTATAGTCTTTCTGACACGGATTCTGAGTATGCCATTGGTTACTTAAAACTCAATATGGATGAATAAATATTGAACTTTTAAATTTTCTAACGAATCTGTCATTAATTTTAAAAATTGTGCCGTAATTGATTTGATTTGACTATTTCGTTGGACTTTAAGAATTCAGTTTAACCAGTCCCAGAAATACCCATGCAAAATGACAGTATGTCACCGATTTTCTAATACGTCATGAATAGTTACAAAAATATCTCTTCTACATTATAGACTGATTAATAACTTAAGAGTGCGTTTGTGAATAAGGGCAATAAGGCATATCTTATAATTTTAAATCTAATAATCAAAATACTTTACCTTTTTCTGATGTAAGTTTTGCCATATCTAACGTTTTTGCAAGAACTTTAACAGCTAAAGATTTTGCAGAATTAAGAGTCATTTCACCATCCTTATATTCTTGTTTTAAACTCGATATAGCAGCCTACAAATTTATAGTTAATAAAAGATATAATCTATTAAAAATTCGTAAACTTACTGAGCTGTTATTGCCAATACACGTAGCTTTCCAGCCTGAGTAATTTCCGCTGGGATCTGATTGATATAGTTGATATCCATAATGTTTATCCCATCCCATATAGAGGATTGAAACTCCAAAAGGACGTTTTCCTGTTAGTAACAATATAGTTAATCAATCAGAATACAAAAAAATATATATTAATACCTCCGAATTGTGTGTACGCTTGTTTTACATCACACAACCAAGAAACCAATTGTTCACAAGGAATAGATTCTCCATATTGGTATAAATACCGCTGCCCGATTAAACGAAGCTCATTTGTTAAGACATTAGCATCTGAGGTGATTCCAGCTACACTGCAGACCATATCACTAAAAAATGGTAACTATTTAATCACAATGGAATCAAATTAAACAGAACTTTAACTTACTCATTTAATTTATAGATTTTTTCTGAAATAAATACTTCATCTAACAATTTATTTGTATTACGTCTCTCAGCTGCTAATAGAATCCCATCATTAGCTAAAATACCAAGACAGGTACCTGCATGAGAAATTGCTTCCATTGCATATTCAACCTGATACAACCTCCCTAAAATTAAATTTTGTATTATTATATCCAATAATAATTTAAAAATTATTCCTTACCTTCAGGGGAAAATATTGTAGTTCGCGTATCATACCGACGTGCCTAAAAGTAAAAAAAGTAATAAAATATACTGAATGACAATGCAAATAGACCTGGCATATAACCTCAAAAACATTAGGTCGTATAAACTCTTGACTAAGTAAATAAAGTTAATAATTGAAATTTAAAAGCTCCGGCTTCTTACCATTTTGATGAGATATTGAAAAGTTATAAATACTAAATATACACAAGAAAATTATCTAAAACCTCAAAATGGTTAATGACAATACAACTTTTGTTTGTAGGATATTTTTTTAAAGATATTTATTTCGCTGCTGTTGTCGGCCTGCTAATGGATTTAGTAGACTGACGTTACAAAAATTAATTTGTGAAAGTTACCAACACTTATGGAACGTTATTTTGTATGACACTTTAAAATTAATTTATCAGACATAATATAATCTGATTTAAAAAAGAACTTGTTAATTTACGCCAATTTTATGAACGTGATATATATATTTATATAATTATTTTATTAAATATTAAACACTGATTGAAAAAATTAAATTTGTAATAGATCTCTGATAATAGATGTCACTATTCACTTCCGATCTTGCGCAGTCTTTGATATCGAATTGACTAGTTGTGTAAAATCTTCATCTTATAATTTTTTAGTGCTGGGGCGACTGGTGTAAAAATGTCGTTACTTTCTGCTCGTTTAGCTGCCAATTTGGCAAGAAAAGCACCTAAAAATGTATCACAGGTAATGATTTTATTAATGATTATTTAATAAAATATTTTTACGCTAGTGTTAACTATAATTTATTATATTTATGGACGTTCATTTTGCCGAATGTCATGACATAATCACAAGATAACTTAATTGAAATTATTATTTTTTAATGTTAATAACATATATACCTGTAGTATTAAAACATTTAGATGTAGTTTCTATTTCAAATGGGTATTTTTTAATACCTTTTTATAATTAATTTTGTAACCTTTATAAAACTGTTACATAACTTATTTTTACGTAAAATTTTCATATGTTTTAGCTCAAAGGAGCAGCTTTTCCAGCCGCCTCTGTTGCCGCACGCAATTTTCATGCATCCACACAAAACCGTGGTGCTGAAATTTCATCAATTCTCGAAGAGCGAGTTTTAGGGACTGCTCCTAAAGCCAACCTAGATGAAACAGGTCGAGTCTTAAGTATTGGTGACGGTATTGCCCGTGTTTATGGACTAAATAACATTCAAGCCGATGAGATGGTGGAATTTTCATCAGGTTTAAAGGTAGATTTACGATTAAAATCATTAAAATAGTTCAGTAATTTTTATATAATTTTTAAGGGTATGGCTCTTAACTTGGAACCTGATAATGTTGGTGTGGTAGTATTTGGTAATGACAAGCTCATCAAGGAAGGTGATATTGTTAAAAGAACAGGAGCTATTGTTGATGTTCCTGTTGGAGAACAACTTTTGGGACGTGTAGTAGATGCCTTAGGTTTGTAGCAAACTTAATAAGTAATAATTTGATTTTAATATTATATGTAAACATTAGAATTTTAAAAATTTAAAATCTTTTTTAGGTAACCCTATTGATGGTAAAGGTCCATTAAATACCAAAACACGTTTCCGTGTTGGTATCAAAGCACCTGGTATCATTCCACGTATTTCTGTACGAGAACCTATGCAATCTGGAATTAAGGCTGTGGATTCTTTGGTACCTATTGGTCGTGGTCAGCGTGAGTTGATTATTGGTGATCGTCAAACCGGGTAAAATAATTTTATATTTTTCTTCTCAAGCTTTTTTTCCCAAGATAGTGCTTGTGATTATTACGTAATTTAACAAGTGTTAAATAATGAATATATTTCAGGATTGTTTAAAGTAGTTTCATTAACTGTAAAAATGAAAGGAATACTTAAGTGTGAATTTTTGGTAAACTAATGAAAATTTCCTTTTAAAACAGAAAAACCGCATTGGCTATTGATACCATCATCAACCAAAAACGATTCAACGATGCTGAAGATGAAAAGAAGAAGTTGTATTGCATTTATGTTGCTATTGGTCAAAAGAGATCCACTGTTGCCCAAATTCTTAAACGTCTAACAGATACTGGTGCTATCAAATACACCATTATTGTATCAGCTACTGCATCTGATGCTGCTCCTCTACAATATCTGGCCCCATACTCTGGATGTGCTATGGGTGAATTCTTCAGAGACAATGGAAAACATGCCCTTATCATCTATGACGATTTGTCCAAACAAGCTGTGGCTTACCGTCAAGTAAGTAAATTATAGTTTAATTTGTTGAAATAGGTTATTTAATATTCAACTTTAACTTCCAGATGTCTCTGCTACTTCGTCGTCCACCAGGTCGTGAAGCTTACCCTGGTGATGTATTCTACCTTCATTCCCGTCTGTTGGAACGTGCTGCCAAGATGTCCGATGCTCATGGTGGAGGTTCATTGACTGCTTTGCCTGTAATTGAAACCCAAGCTGGTGATGTATCAGCTTACATTCCAACTAATGTAATTTCTATTACTGATGGACAGATTTTCTTAGAAACTGAATTGTTCTACAAAGGTATCCGACCAGCCATTAATGTAGGTTTATCCGTATCGAGAGTAGGGTCTGCTGCTCAGACTAAAGCTATGAAACAGGTAATATTTTGTTGTACTCGAAAGTTTAACACTTAAACAGAAAATTTGGCTGACTTTAAAACCAAATTATTGTTTAATTGTAGTATCCAAAACGTTCAAACAAAATTGGAAATTAAATTACTTTATTTTAATTTAGTTAATTGATTTAGCTAGGAAAGTTTTTAGTACAGATCTACAAGATGTAAATAATGCTTTCTTCTAAATAAGATGTGTTGATATTTTAGGTAGCAGGTTCCATGAAGTTGGAGTTGGCCCAATACCGTGAGGTAGCTGCTTTTGCACAATTTGGTTCTGATCTTGATGCCGCAACTCAACAACTTTTAAACAGAGGTGTTCGTTTGACAGAATTATTGAAACAAGGACAATATGTACCCATGGCAATTGAAGAGCAAGTAGCAATTATTTACTGTGGTGTAAGAGGACACTTAGATAAAGTCGACCCATCTAAGATTACAGTATTTGAAAAACAATTCTCTGAACATATTAAGTAAGCTTTTTAACTCAAAAAAAATGAATCCATTGTAAATGTTTATTTTTTTAGGACAAGCCATAAAGATATCTTATCAAGCATTGCCAAAGAAGGTAAAATTACAGATGAAACTGATGCCAAACTGAAGAAAGTTGTACAAGATTTCTTGGCCAGTTTCTCTGGTTAACTTAAAAACTAATATTTATTGCAATTTATATTTCGTGAACATCAGTCTTCATTGATATGTTTAACTATATCCAAAAATAAGTAACACCATCATTTTAGATTAGAAGTGAACTTTCTCAACTGTTTATTAATTAAGAAAAGCAAAAGTATATTTCATTCTACAATAATTATTCGATCTTTGTTTTATTTTTTATTAATAAAAATAAATAAAGTTAAATAAAGGTTTCGTTTTTAATTTTGTTTTTTTATCTATTTTATAGAATTTGAATTCAAATTGTCTGTAGGGGAGCTCTGGTAATTAAATGTTCGAACGAATAACCATTTTATAGATAAATAATTTTAGTATAAAACTTTTACTTCTATGCGACTATTTTCTTTAAGTGTCAAATCAATTATTCAATCTTTGTGGCAAAAATTAACGATTATTCCTAGTGTATTAAAGAGTATGTCGAAAAAACAAAAGAAACTATCTGAATCCATAAAAAAAGAAAAGATAATGAAATTTAATTTGTTAATATTATTTAAAAAAATATGAGAAAACCTCAATAATGTTTCTAGTTAGGGGTAAGAGATACACCTGCGACCTATAAGATCTATTGTCTCCCCCTTTTCTTTCTCTATTTCTGATGATTCCTCAGACTTACAGCAGCTCTTCTAGTCCTATCTTCCTTAGAAAGTTTAGGATATCATTGGGTTTTAAATTAGGTAATTCTTCCCTTTCTATTTCGAATGACCCTAGAAGTACTTAATGCTATGCATTCTGAAAGTATGTGTATTGAGTTTTCATCCTCTACCTCACAGAATCTGCAGTTTGCTTCATCTACTAATCCTAGTGGCTAGTTTCTTCATGTGTCCGACAGTGACCGGTTAGTATTCCTGTTATAATTCGGAGGTTTTTCTTACTCAGGTTAAGACAGCTGTGAGATCTCTTCTGGTTATAGTTTCCCAGAAACGTCTTCGATTGTCTTAGTCCTTCTAGATCATTCCAGTAATTGGATTTTTCGCTATCCATTTTTTTCCTTAGTTTTTCTAAGATTGTACTACTGCTGATTCCAAAGGATGGTTCTGGTCCCAGGTATCGGGTTTCAGCTCCTTTTTTGCCAGCTTGTCTGCTGTTTTAGTTCCTTCTATTCCTACGTGTCCTGGAACCCATAGGAGGGTAACAGTGTTATTCTGTCCTAGTTTATTTAATTTGCCTAGGCAACCTTAATAATTATAAAAGAGATAAAGCAACACTCGCTAAACTATCATAAAAGTTGAAAGAGTCAAATCATCTAAGAAATTTTAAAAAGCTACAAATTGTTCGGACAATCTAATTTTATCTTAAAGCTTGTTTATACTTTTAAGGCTACAAAATAATGTATTTCTGTTGCAAAACATTGATATATTGTTTGGACACCATATCAATTAGTTTCTTTCAGGTAATATATTATCTCTGATATTAACTAAACTAGTATATATTGATAACAATACAATATTTTGCAATATTTCAATAGCTCTTTGCCTTAATAACAGCAGTAATTCTAGCTCGCATAGTTTTAACCAATCTTTGGTTTTAACAAGGTTTTCGCCTTAAGGGAGTTTAATATATTTTGTAATTACAAATTATTCGTTCTGGATCATTTATTAGCTTTTGCTTCATTTTAGTTTAGATAATATATACTCGAAGGTCAGACAAAGACCGAAATATGAAATATCTTAAAACACTTTTTCGTGAGCATGTATGACATGATGCCCACCTTAGTGACAAATAAAGTTTCTATCATGTAAATTGGTATTAAGGGTATGTTGGTATTCAGCTTCATTTGCAGTTTCTTCTATAAAGTTTTTCCAACGCCCAAAGCAGACATTTTTGTCTTGCCATTAAAACCAATATGATAGAATAGTTATTTACGTAACGAGTTATGGAAAGTCCAATTTTGTTTAACGAGTGTGATGTTGCAGCAAGAGCGTAGCGAGTGCTGCAAATGAACACGAGTTAAACAAAATGGCGTTTTATAACGAGTTCCGTACAAGATTTTTTATAATTTTGACGAAATTCCATAATTAAAAAAAATCATAATTATCTAATAATAATTAAAAACAATACATCTAGTTCTCGTGTTTATTTTGCATTGATAGCTTTCTAATGACAATTCTATTTAATACAGATATAATTAAAAGGTAAGTTTCTGACTTAAATATTAAGTATTCTTATTTAATTTTTTGTTTAAAAATGTCTGCTTTTAAATATTTCTTTAATAAAGTTAGTATAAAATAGTTCTTAGTTGTTTTTATTTGCTTTATATTTTTCGTTACTTGTTTTGAAATGAACTTTTCAAAACTAGTTACGTAAAGTTTTACTTTTCAAAACTAGTTATGAAAAGTAATGACTTTCAAAACTGACAGCAGTTTTGAAAAATGTCACTTTACTTGTCAAAATTATAAAAACTTTATTTGTCAATAAGGTGGGCATAATATAATGGAACTGTACTTTGCTCTGTCACCCATACAAACATCAAATTTTGATTCATCGCCAAAAATGATATTTTTCCAGTCTTAGTAAGTCTAGATTGCCTGTTCCTTAGCGCCCGCGCTAATGGTCTTTTCTTTTGTTTTTCGGTAAGCAACGGTTTTTTTTTGCCAAAAGCAAAGCTTTTACTGAATAAATATGCCATAATATGTCGCTTAAATGCAACCTATGTATTTATATAAATGTAAACCAGAATAATAAATAGACCGATAACACTTATCCTTCTGTTTCTTTATTCGATTTTGCCGTTATATCCCTCGAAGATCAGCTTTAGAAATACGAACAGATCTTTGCATTCTGGGACTGATCTTATGTGGCCTACCAACAACGTATCTGAAACTTGAGTTGTACCTGTTTCTATATATATATTTTTAAAAATCTACCACCATAGACTTGAGACATTTATTTGTTTAGCAATATCTCGTTAATTCTTTCCTTGATGAATAGATATCCGATTGAACCGAAAGTCATAAATTATGAAAAACGAAAATCTATTAAATTTTTTTAAATAACTATTAAAATGAAAATTGTAAATAATGCAAAAGAGTTCTATAAAATTTTTATATAAGAGGTCTCTTTAATGATTTCCACTTTTTAGAAAGTTTTTTATATTTTCGCCGTGTTCTGTGTCTCTGTGTCATTCCGTGGAATTTGTAATCGAATTTAAACCTATTTCCCGACTACCTATAGCTCTGAAATTTTCAGGATAGCTAAGAACTGGATGACAATGCATGTTTCAAGTGTGTTTAGGCATATACATAGATTTCGAAATTTATACCGAATTGATATTAAACATGATCTAAGTTGTGTATAGATAATATTATTTTGAAAGTTATTAAATAAATCGTTCGTAGCGTAGTTGGTTAGGCTACGGATCAGTCCACTTGTGACAGTTCTGTTATGTTATCATAATGGGATCGATTACGCGACAGAGAAGTTTTTTTTTCTTTTTTTTTGTTCTTACATGTGACGCCGTGTTCTGTGTCTCTGTGTCATTCCGTGGAATTTGTAATCGAATTTAAACCTATTTCCCGACTACCTATAGCTCTGAAATTTTCAGGATAGCTAAGAACTGGATGACAATGCATGTTTCAAGTGTGTTTAGGCATATACATAGATTTCGAAATTTATACCGAATTGATATTAAACATGATCTAAGTTGTGTATAGATAATATTATTTTGAAAGTTATTAAATAAATCGTTCGTAGCGTAGTTGGTTAGGCTGCGGATCAGTCCACTTGTGACAGTTCTGTTATGTTATCATAATGGGATCGATTACGCGACAGAGAAGTTTTTTTTTCTTTTTTTTTGTTCTTACATGTGAAAACAGTAATTATTATTTTAACTGGTAATAAAATAAACTGTTTTAGAAAGTTTTTCGATACAACTACCCTTGATTTTGTTAACAAGGAAACAATCTTCTCTATGATCAATCACAGCGTTGTATGACTTAATATTTTTGCAAAATCAGGGATGCTGTGCATTGTTGAGATGACACAAAATATGACCTATAAATCAGTAAAAAACTTTCTATTATAAAAAGTTCTTTTTGTAAATTGTGCTTATTTTACGATTAAATAACAACTCTTCAACAATAACCAGAATGTTCCATAAGAAGCATAGGTTCAAAAAACACAATAATTAATTCTATATAAATAAACATATACGTGCTCTATATAGGTACCTCCAAAGATAATTGCCTATACCTACATGTGTAACAATAAGCCGCCCATACAATGAACTCGTATTTTTCTCTTAGCGGTATTTGTACATTCACGTTAGCTCTCCCATATAATTTTTTTATGGTTATCTTTACTGGATTTTATTAAAAATTAAGTGTTAAAAGAAGTTGCAAACTTTTAAAAGTAGTAAACATTTTTTTGATTTGTCTTAAGGATAAAGAGTTATACAAGTTGTTCTATAGTCTTGATAGTTTTGGTAATTTTTGGTAATGTCACATTTCTGGCGAAAAGCAGTTTTCGTTAAAGAACTAATGATTTTACCTTATTCATTCAACTTCTATTTTTTAAACTACCTATGTAACAAATTTCATAAAATAGAAACAAATTGATGAACGTCTGTTTTTTAATGGGCTGGCATTTTAACATAAAGAAGACAAATCCATATATTATATTATGAGTAATAAATTGATAGTAGTTTTTAAACTTTAAATTTATTTATTAAAATTAGCTTATCACATTTACCAATCAACTTACTGATATACTTAATTACAACATGCAAATAACGTTCAATGTCACAACTTATATGTTTAAGTCACTTTACGATTGAGCTCATGAACAATCCATTACTTCACCACCACCAGGAAGTTTTGTAGCTGCCAAATAAGGATTATCGATATAATTAGAGTTACTAGCACCGTCTTCACTCGTTCGGGTTTCATTCAAAGTTTGCCCTTTATCTTCCTCAGTTTTTACCTCTATTTTTGCATTATTTTTAGCCTTGTCATGATTTTTCTGCTGTTGTAATATCTGACTTTTTGGATCAATATCTAAATCTTCAGGATCAAAAATTTGGTCTTGTGGAAGTAAAGCACTGAGATACGGAGGATAAACAGGTTTGCACGCAATTAATGGAAATATATTTGTTTCATCTGTATCGAAGATATTGTGTGTGCTATTAGTCTTAGATAAAAACTTAGTTAAGGCTTTTTCAATGTCCCTTTTTTGTATTGCAGCTTTCTCTCTAACAGATTCATAATCAATAATAGGTTGTTTATGTGTTGGTGTTCTAACATATGCATGGGGATCTGGAAACGGTGGAAAATACTGTGGAATATGAGAAGAAAATGGCTGTTTATTTCCAGCTGATAACATGTTTAACTGCTTTGGTGTCTGTTGTTGCTGCAAGGGGGGCAATACCATATGTTTATTAGATTTCACATAATTTTCTAATGTTTGGAAATTAAAGCCCATTTCAATGAAACTTAAAACTACATCACCTAAAACTGGTTCCACACGTCCACATAATTCAGTATATGTCCTGGTTAAGGAACCCGTTTCTACTAAAAATGCTTGTATCATTTCAGTAAGTGTTCCCAAAGCATCTTTTTCTGCAGCATCAAACCCGTTTTCTAATAAAATACTCGAAACCACCCCTGCCAAAATTTTTTTAAAGGCATTAGGATGTTGTTCCATATTATTACTATTAGTTCTACTGCACTTTTCTTTGGATAAATACACTCATCTGTAAACAAACTACAAATAAAATAAAACCAGACAACAGACAACTATATCAACAAAAGTAAAAACACCTAACCTCATTTATTGTGCGCAACCAGAGATAATATATAATAAAGAGATGTACTGATACCTTATATGAAATTGGTTACATGTTTTGAGCGACGGTGGTGCGCCAACAATAGGGGGAAGAACTTCATCGATTCAAAAAATTGGCGGGACAGGGTATAAATTCTGTTTCATATAGAAATACACTTTTAAAGCTAATATTTTAATTTTTAATATTTTTACTGTTGTGTAAAAATATTAAAAATCAAAATATAGGCTTAAAAGTACTTATTATTTTATAATAATTAGATAAATAAATATGAAAACTAAATAATAAACAAATTTTTAATAAAAACAACTTTAACACAAATATACACTTGAAACACTAAAAAAATACATATAAAATAAGGAACAACTTTTATTTAGGAACAATGGTTAATTTATTGATAAAATGAAAAATATTTTTTACAAAATAGATAAAGTATAAGCTTTGAAAAATTTACAATTGGTAGTGTGAGAATTACACTATTTATAAAAGACAAAATAAAAGTTTCAAAAATTAACATTTTAAAGTTTTATATAAATTAAAAATTATCTGTACGTATTAAAATATCTATTTTCTGTAGACAAAAATATCACTTATATTTTATTTTACAAGCTATTTAGGTATATTTTTAAAGATTTATTTTCTAATATCACAAAAACAGGTACAATATAAACTGTTATTACAAAAATATGAAATATTAATATTATTAAAAAAATATCTATTCTTAGAAAAACATATACAATTTAAAATGTTATCACAAAAAATTTTTACACTGCTGGATAGGCAATTAAATGTTCTTTCAAACGAGGTATTACATGACCCCTCATGCCATTTAAAAAAAATGGGGTGCTCTCACCCCTTGGGAAGGGGTTTGAAGTGGGGAGTGTTTTTTGCGTCATAAAGTGTCATTTTAAATTTAAAAATTGACGTGTTTCAGGATTTTTCTTTTACGCGCTTATTAACGGAGAAAATGAATTTATCCGTTACTTTTGGACCTCACTGTATAGTAATAAATTTAATCAGAAATAATTAAAATCAATGCTTAATTAAGTTAGTCTTTATACAATGATATTTTTTCATTACAAGAAGCATCAACCACTATCTTGTTTATTTGTGTCAACCAGCTAGGTTATTAAGCACTAAGAAATAGTTTGAAATACTACACAACTATGAATACGTTATATTTTAACGAAGAGATTTAACCTCTTTTAAAACCATTAATAGGTGTTCAAGTTTGTAGAAGTTCTGTCTGAGAAATGTCAATTGTTAGTTAATGTAATGTATACTGTAGGCGTGATTCAGTGCATAATGCAGGTTTCTATTTACTTACTCCACTAGTGGAGTAAATGAAACTATAACACGTGGGTGAAATATATTATTAGATCTCTACTAATTAACAATTAACTTTAGAACGAAAATAATATTACTTTTATTGATAAACCTCTACTTCCAGGTCATTACGTCTCCTGTTATGTACCGAGCACCCTGTATATTATTTTTACTATTTTTATTTAATTAAGCAAATATTTAGAGAATACAATGTTCTTCTAATTAGATATTAATAATTTTAAGGTTTCCAATACATATATTTTAAATCGTGAAATTCCCTTTTTGTTATCAATATTCAATAATGATGCTTCGTTGGTTATCTAGGTGTAATGTACCACACACACCCTGTCAGATGTTTTATGTTATTTGAGTTGACGTTAACTATAATTAATATCTTCCACACTTAGGGATTTTTGGATGCAAGTTCATAAATTTGAAAGTGTATTTATAATTAATTTGTGGTGATAATAAAACTTACAAAACTTTGATTAGTGCTTTGTTACATTACACTCCCGCACTACTCACACGTGGTAACTTAAGTAAAGAAAATTAAAAATTGATATGATTACATATTAACAATCGGCTGCATATCAGCTCGTCCAAAGCAAAGAGTAGGTAATAAAACTGTAAAACTGGGGATTATCGAAAAGATCGGAACCTAAGAACCTTTATAATCCGGCCGGTGGTAATTACGCAGATATTTGAAATAGATTTTGGTTTGGACCATAATATTAATATTAACATAAATATAAATGATAATTTAATTGCCAGATGATGTTAGAGTTTTGCACTTTAGAAATTATGTACTCAAAACATACATATCGGACGAGTCAATTTTTTCGACAAAATTGTGGTGCAATAATGACATACTACACAGGACTACAAATTCATGCGAATCGTTCCACTCGAAATTTAATAAATCATTTAAAACTCCCATCATAACACTTTTACTTTTACAAGTGTCTTGTTAAATAATAATATACAATGACGATCTGAACCCAAATATGGTAAAGTGCATTAAAAAAATCAGAAAAAAATGTCGTCACTAAACAAACAACCTTCAAGATTTACTTGAAAAACATAAAAACCAACAAAATTCATCTTTTTATCTGGTCCGTCACATTGCTTTTAAATATTTGCTAACAGCTAAATGAAAACTGATTTAAATATGAGATTTTATAAAATAGTTAGGCTAAATATAATTTACAAGTTTAATACTATTTTATACATACCTGGAATTACTTTTCTACCCAAACCGGACTTAATCCGATTATACAACCGTGGACAAGCTAATGGGTAAAATTTGTTGACCATTGAATGCTTGGACGAGTTGACTGTCTCCCTAACAATAAAATAATTTTGTTTTGATTTATATAAATCTTGTGTCTTTTATTTCAGACCAAAAAATATGTGCTGTCAATATTTCGACAGTAGGAGATGCCGTTTTCAGTTTAGAGACCAACCCAACAAACTGAAGTACCAACCTAAGAAGTCAAATGCATAGTCTACTGAGATGGGAATAAGAAGTGAACGGATAATAAATGAAAATATAACACAACTGCTCAATAATTTGACACTTACTGACAGAGATATAGGTTAAAAAATACGCAATTTACTTTTTCTACAAGCATGTGTAAAACAACACTTTCCCGCACGCATTTTAATTCAGAAAATATCTCTTTTCCCGCACGCATTTTTTTTAATTAATTGAATATGTTTTCCGATAACCTTTTTGACAAATTATTGTATTATTACCTTTATCTTGTTGGACTACATACAAATAGTAAAAAAAATTAAAATTATTTTACATGAAAATAGGGACTTTTAAAATGTTTGTTTTTAAAAAAATCATAATTTATTAAATCACCCCTGTAAACCTTACTCAAAGCAACAACAAACTCACCTGTTTAAGTAGGGTTGCTATAGCTACAGTTGTGTATTTATTGACACTATGAAAGATTTTATTGTCACAATCACATCTTTTCAAATATCTAAATAATTTTCGAGGTGATTTTGCTTGTAGAAAAAATATTGATCCTAACTCTTGCGGAAATTAACTTTCCCGCACTTAACTGCTTGCCCGAACTCCGCTTCGCGTCGTTCGTGAATCGGCAGTTCGCGTGCGGAAAAGTATAACTTTCCGCACTTGTTAGGATAATAACTATATCAGTCGTGGGTAAAATATATTATTACATCTCTACTAATTAACAATTAACTTTAGAACGAAAATAATATTACTTTTATTGATAAACCTCTACTTCCAGTTAAGTCTCTCGCACTACTCACACGAGGTAACTTAAGTAAAGAAAATTAAAAATTGATATGATCATGACAATCAAATAAATTTTGCTTTAATTTATATAAAACTTGTGTCCTTTATTTCGGGGAGACACAAAGGGAAAAACACCACAAGAGTATTTAGGTTAGGTTATTTCGACACACCAAGAAATAATTCTTAGTGTGAAGGGGCTCGTTTCCAGGCCAAATATACAAACTTTGTTAACGTCTATAATCTATACTGTGTTGTCAACAGATCGAAGCGTTGTTGTGGTACCATCTATTGGAATATGCAATAATTACTAAAACAGGAATCAGTTATGATTGCTGGTATTACAAAGTAAGCAAAGTACAAATCAGGCAACCACAAATTCAGGCAACAGGCAACCCAAAACATTTCTTTAATTATTTGTTAAACAATTAGGCAATCCAACGACCTGTCAAATAAATTCCAATATGGCGTCCCAGGGCAAACATTGAAAGTAAATTACGTTTATTTGTATATGACCGTGGCTGTCTGTAATAGATAAATTGTTTGATTTTACGGCAAAGGTGTGTTTTCGTGTTTATTGAAGGTGTTTAAGTGTTTGATAAACGATAAAAGCTTAGCTTTTATTAACTTTTTGACTTTATTTGTGTGTTTTGTTTAGTAGAAAATGCCTACAACTTGTATTGTAGTTGGTTGTGGAAGCCGTTCAAACCGCGATCAATTAAGCTTTTTTGCGGTGCCAGCTATTCAAAAGAACAAGTTTTTGTTGTACAAAAACGAGTTAAGTAAAAAACGAAGAGAAAGGTGGTTAACAGCCATTAAAAGAGATGATCTTACAGAATCAAAGCTTAAATATCAGGGTGTGTGTAGCAAGCACTTCGTTACAGGTAAGCTTTCAATAGTACTTATGTTTTTGTAAAAATGTATGCAACAATATTAAAAGTTCCTTGTACAGTCTGATTCAATTATTACAAGGTATAAGATTTGCACAAAAAATAAAATAATGTATAAATAATACAAAATCTTTCTGATATACGATAATTAAACTTAACCCCATCACTAAATGTATTTTCTTTAAGAGGAAGTTTGAATGATTTTAGGTAAACCAGCAGATTTGGAGGATGAGAACCATCCTGATTGGGTTCCTTCACAATTTATGGGACACAAGTCCCAAGCAGTTCGAAGAAATCATGGAGATGTTGACAGAAAGGAAAGGTTGGAGAAAAGGAGAAGACTACAATTTTCTAATGTGAGTGTTTACATTGTGTAATAAAAACATTTGTATAAATATTCAAAAAATAAATTTGTTAATGCATTCACTTGCTTACTCCAATGCATAAGTTAGAAATCAGTTTCAAAACTAACATTTGCATAAAAAATTAGCTAATCATTAACTTTTTTTACTATTACTTTTGCCAATGTGTCACAAGCAATATAATTTGTGATAGTTTAATTTTGTTAACAGGAAACAAATTCTGAAATTGATGAAAGTACCAGTACTTGTGTCCAAGAAGAGGATCAATCATCTGGAACATCTGTTCAGACAGATTTGACCATGGATCAACTGGCTGTACTCTTTGAACAGATGAATTTTGCAGCCAAAAAAATTGAAGATTTAAAGAAAAAGATAGAGAATTCACCATATGGTTTAATGGATGCAACTTCAAATATAAACAAATGGAAATATTATACTGGTTTTGAGTATAATATTGTCCATTTAGTAATATTTGAAAACATCGAAGAATATATTTCTGTCACAAGTACCACAGCTTTAAGTGCTTTCAATCAGCTGATCCTTACCCTTATAAAGTTACGATTGGATTCGAATTTCAAAGATTTGGCATATCACTTCAAAATTTCCCCAAGTACGGCATCTAGCTATTTTGAAAACATAATACACATTATTTATAAAAGATTTCAATCCTTGATCTATTGGCCTGAACGTTCACTATTAAGAAAAAATATACCTGGTTGTTTTAAAGAAGTTTTTCATGAAAAAACAACAATAATTGTGGATTGCTTCGAGATCTTTATTGAAAAACCTCCTGTTTTAATAACCCAACAACAATGCTGGTCAAACTACAAACACCACAATACCGTAAAATTTTTAATTGGTATTACACCCCAAGGTTTAATTTGTTTTATAAGTAATGCATGGGGAGGGAGGGCTTCTGATAAACAAATTGTGGAAAATACGAATTTTTTAAATCATATTTCACCAGGGGATGTTGTATTAGCTGATAGAGGTTTTCTAATTAAAGAGCCTTTGGCTGTACTTCAAGCCAAACTATTGATTCCTGCATTCACAAAGGGTAAGGATCAGTTACATCCAATAGATCTGGAAGAAACACGACACTTAGCCCATGTAAGAATACATATTGAAAGAGTAATTGGACTCATAAAAAATAAATTTCGTATTTTGAATGGTACTATTCCAATAAGTATGTTGAAAAAAAATGATGGTGATGGAGAACATAATTTATTGGACAAGATTCTAATATCATGCTGTGCACTTGTTAATTTGTCTCCGCCAATAATAAGTCTTTAAATTAGTTTAATTTAGACAATATCTTTTCATTTTAATTATGTGAATATGATTATTATATAAATCTTTTTATTTAAGAATTTTAGAAAATAACTTTTTAAGAATTATTTTTTTAACAATTAGTGTTTGTGAAAGCGTATTAGGTTTATCAATTTTGATTATTATAGTTCGAGTTCACGGTAATGATTATATTATAACGTTTTCTAATTTCTGATTGAATTTTTTAATTAGATTATGTTGATCCCATCAGTTTATTATACATATTGATTTTTTCAATGATTATTTTTAATTTTTAGATTTATAAATTTTAGGAGTTTAATTTATTCTTAAAGTAGTATAAATTTTGAGTTGGATTTAATATCTTTTAGATTAGTATTATTAAGGTTTTGAATTTGTTCTTTAATAATTATAGCAAGATTTATAGATGATAAAGTAGATATTTTGTACAATGATTTTTAATTAAAAGTGAAAAATAAAACAAAATTGTTTTATTAAAAAAAGTCTTTATTTAATATTACCTAGATATCTTTTAGATTACTATTATTAAGGTTTTGAATTTGTTCTTCAATATTTATAGCTAGACTTATAGATGATAATGTAGATATTTTGTACAATGTTTTTTAATTAAAAGTGAAAAATAAAACATAATTGTGTTATCAGAAAAAGTGTTTATTTAATATTACACAGTCATTGCTTTGGTGCAATTATTACAATACCAAGGTTCATTGGGAACAGTGTCTAAATTGATACAATCAAAATGAAACCATTTTGTTTCACATTCATCTTGATCACATTGGATCATGGGCCTACCATCATCAATTCCATTACAAATACAATAATAGCTTATTTCTGCAGCACCCATTTCCCTTGTAAAGAATTTACCCAAGAGTTCCGGCATTATAATTTCAGCATGATAATTTATTGCAATTTCTGAATTTTCAAGCCAAAACTCCCAATTTGGATAAATTCTTTGTTTAAAAAATATATTGGGAGACCATACAACAAAATCGCAATATAATAAATTTGATACAAATATTTGCATTTGCACTTGGAAATAATACGTATGGTCAGTTTTCAAATAAATTTGTTCATTATCTTTGTAAAGACATGAACTTTTCAGTTCAAGGTAATCATTGATATCTACCATGTCTTTTAATAAATATGGGCATTTCACTTCCAAACACCCTCCCATACAACACTCACAAAACACTAGTCTGTCAGGTGATGCACCTAGCTGAGGCCACTTTTGACTTACTAAAAAGCCGACCTCATTTATAACCAAAGACTGGTGTGTTTCCTCTTCCTCCATATATTTTTCATACCTGTTAACTGCAACATGTTCATGAGATAATCCCCACATTGTTGCTTTTGTGCTAAATAACACCTTTGTTGGATAACAAATTGCCTTTAGTAAAGACAACGATGGTTTCATCTTATTTGTTCTACAAACCAATTTAAATTTGGATGCAGTGATTCTGCCAGCTCTTTGGGCATACCAGATTTTATTTTCACTCTGCTGCCTAGAAGCCTTCTCTATTTCTGAAATTTCTTCCTTTGTAACAGAAAAATCTATGCCTTTTGCAACTGAAATTAATTCAGAGTATGTTTTTGTTAAATATATCTCATTAAAAATATCAAACTTGGATATTACAGTTTTGGGAATTTTTTTCTCAATTTCTGAGGCAAAAGGATCAATAACATACATTAGTGGTGTCATACGTCCTAAATCAGAGCATGTTTTTAATAATTTGCCCACGTCCATAGCTGATAATGCTGGTATCTCCCTTTTATTTTGTGTAATATTGGAGCATTTGCCCCAATTCATGTCAGAAACAGGAACAACAGGAACCTTTGTGGATAATGTTGGCATGGGCCATACTGCTTGCAGATCCGTACATGACATTGATTCCTTTTTATTATTCGCATACTCAGCTGCGAAAAGTAGTGCTCCAACATGACTACATACTTCACCGATCCCAGCCATGCAGGTACAATGTGCTGTAGAAATCGATCCATCCTTTTGGATTAAACACCACACATCCAGAGGTTTCAAGGAAGTTTTTTGTGAATGTCTTACCTAAAACAATAAACTAATATAATAATAATAATAATAAAGGTCTTTATTTGCACTTTTGTATACAAACATGTGCCTGATTAGGGCGAGACTTAGCTTAGAGCTATTCTTACATCTAACCCATTGAAGACAAAAAAAAATTATAATAAAATATATAAATGAAGTACAAAAACATAATAAATTATAAATCACAGTGTAATTATCTGAATACTTAAAATAAAAATTAAACTAATAGTAAAATTAGAAACAATAATAAAATAAAAAATAATAAAAAAAGACAAAATAAAAGTTTATGAAAATTCAATATTCAAATTTAATATAAAAATAGAAAATTATAATGTAAAGACTGAGTTTAAAAAATATTGTCACCAAAACAAAAACTTGCCAATAAAAGTAATTATGAAATGTTCAACCAAAATATTACCTTGCCTACTAAAACATAAACGCCATTCCTAACAGTAGTCCCCACTTTCAACACAAAGCCAGATTCAAAATATTTGTATGCTTGTAAACTTTTAAAAGCCTTCATCTGCTCTTTAGTGTAAAAACTATGGGAAAACACCAAATAACTGATTATATCCATGTTGGTAACTGGCGGAACTCCATCAAGGCTATAAATTAGGGTGTCCATATCTAAAGTAAATGGATCTAAACCACAAACCAACTTTAGTTTCATTTGATATCTGCAAAAAAAGAAAACATTGATAAGTAAACAAAATATTTTGCAATTTTTCATCATTACCTTTCTCCAATATCGGGATGTTCTTGTAATAACTTCTTAAAATAACTGCTCTTCATCTTAAAATAAACAATAAATCTCAACAAACGCACACAAAAACTACAAAAATTGATCTAAACACAGCAAAAGCTTTCGACACAATGGTTTTCTACCTGAACTGTCACAAATATTTGCCCTGGACGGCCATATTGGGTCACGTGGTTTGGATTGCCTAATTCGTCCTTTGTTTTGTAACTGAACAAACTTTATTTGTGTGTAAAAAACATTTTTATTATACTTAACAGAAAATACTACATTTTCAACTGTTTATAAAATACAGTAAATATGACATTTTCGGAACAGCGCACGGAAATTTTTTCCCGATCCCTATTTCCGTGCGCTTAATAATAAACATATGTAATATGTCTATAGCAACGATTTATTTATTAATGACATTTTATTTTCTGTCAGTGAAAATTAAGTATTTATGTATTTATTACATTTTGCAAAAATGAATTCAGATTGTGAAGAAAATCGGGATATTCCCGAAAATATCTTACAACGAGCGGCAGAAGTGAGTGCAGATTTATTACCAGTGAAATCCAGGTTGAGAATGTTGAGATATGAACAAGAATATAACAGTTTTACCGAATGGCGGACTCAGAAACGAATCAAAATTGTGAGTGACGATATTCTTTTAGTATATTTTTCTGAAAAAGCCAACACTATGAAATCCTCCACTTTATGGAGTCGATTCTCTATGTTAAAGAGTTGTTTGGCAATAAAAGAAAACACTCACCATCAATATCCAAAAACGATTGCTTTTTTGAAACGACAAGCTGTAGGATATATAATATATACCAAAGAAATCCAAGATTCTTACAGCAGAAATTTTCTTAGAATTACCTACTTGTATTTTATTTTGTTAATTTGAGTTGTATGTACTTACATTTTTACTGTTTTAAAAATAAAAATAAATATTCCCGATTTTCTTAATAATTTTTTGCGATATTTTTTGTTTATGTTGATTTCAGGTACCTAAGTATAATAAAAAATATCGTTCATTACTCGTCCAGAAATGGATTTTCCGTTCTTGCATGACTTCCCGTGTTCGGCTGCGCCTCACACGAGAATTTGTCACGCGCGCACGAAAAAATCCTCATTTCTGTACTGGTAATGAAATATACTATTTTATTTTCATTAATTGACAGAAATAAAGTATTTTTTGAAAAAAAGACCAAACTTGACGTTTTTTATTCCAAAAATAATAAGAGCTCTTGTTGACGGTCCGTTTTTAAAAACGGACCGTTGGCCGTTCTTCAGTAGTTTTCAGGTCTATATGAATGTTTGTTCACGCAACGGAAATCAATCCGTTGGCTGCTTTCTCGCCGGCTACACATCCGATCTCCCTCGAGCGACGTTCGTCGGCCCGATGCAGTGAACCACGCGAGTTGATGCAAGTCTGTTGAAGACGTTGGACGGACACCCGTTTTCCTCTCCGACAATTTTGTATAGTTTGTGTTTAAAAGACTCCAGTGTGTACATGAAATATGGATCACCAAAATGGTTTAGAAGCCTAATAATTTGCAAAAACTTTCTTGAGTCATACGAAAGAAATTAAAAAATTTGGTTTGGTCTTTGTTTAATTCTTCAAAAAGTGTATGGAAAACACCATAACTTTTTCTTTCCAATAAAATAGGATGTACCCACATTTTCATTTTGCGCTTTTCTTTTATCTGCCTTTTTAGTACAAATAATATAATATGCTAATATAAGCTTTGTCTTTGTCGACAACATGTTTGCTGCACACTAGTTTAAAAACTGGCGAGATTTTGGAGTTTTAATATAGACAACTGAATCATCTCCGTCAAATAAATGAATCTTCCACAAGGGTGCCCGTTTAGTACCGGCCCGTTATCCGATAAAAAAACGTTCGTTAACAAACAGCCTAAAGCTTTTTGGTCTTAAGACAATCATTTAACATGTAGAATTAAAAAACACATTTTTGCATATATATTTCAGTCCCTTTAACTGTTACTGTACAGTGTACACTTTTTCGAAGTTTTACAATTTTTTTTATACACGGATGCTTGATTGGATTATAATTAACGTCATAAATAGGCTTTTTTTAATGTACAGACTGAACTAAAGGGAAATTACGTTATTACGTAAGTATATTATGTGTACTTTCTTTGATATAAAACTATACGATCATAAAATGGAGTTAATGGGCTAGTGTTCACCTTAAAGTTTTAAAGGAGGATGGTGAATTCGGTACATAAATATCCTGGATATCTTACATTTAGTAGATTGTACAATATTAGTTCGTTAATTTGAAAACTGATAAAGAAATTATAGCGAAGTATTGTTTAGAAATAAACTCTAGAGATGGCAGCATTGAGCTCGCGTAATTATAAGTATAACTACACAACTATGAGTTTATGGTCTCCAATTCCTTAAGCTAATTTTATCATTTATATAAATAAACTTTATCTTGAGAAGGGTTGTTTTTAAACACCCTGTTTAATTCAAATAAAAAATAAGAAATTATATAGATATTTAGTTCCGGAGGGTTGCCCAGACCAGAGGCATTTCGTAGCTGTTAAATATAATAAAGCTCCACCAAAGTTTTTTAATGTATTTTTTTGATCCCTAGATTACATATCTGCAATTTCAAGGGTGAACTCCCGAGAAATGTTTAGGAAATTTGTTATTAACAAATAATTTGTTAACAATACTAAAATTGGTAAACATGACCGTATCCCCTGAATGATTAAGCAAAAAAGCTTTCTATGAAATTTTTTGTCAGACACCGTTTTCAAATTAAAAATCTTTAAACATTTGAAAAATAGCATTTTTGTCATTTTTAAAATTTGTATAACTTTTTATTTAATAAATTTTTTCCAATTCTGCGATTACTATTCGACACTTAAGTCATAAAACCGGTTGCAATACGGAAATGCAATCATTTTATTACTTATAAACGCTATAAACAACATGCATTACTCTCTTTTAAGGTAGGACGAAGGGTAATGGAAATCTACCTGCAGGCGCTTGTCTGATCTTTAGAACTTTTATATATTTTTATCGATTTTCAGTTTTTTTTAAAGTGAAACTTTTATTAGATCGTTTTAAGTGCATGTTGCATGTTGCATGTCGCATGTCGGTCGAACGCCGAGTAGGTATAAAGTATAAAGTAGGCGGCGCTTATAGTTTAATACAAAAAAGTACGGGAGTGAGCACATCTGCTAATGAAAACAATCCTACTATTCGTATTAATACGAACTTCGACTGCGTAAGTATCTACGACATGTAACGTCGACGGTTATATTTTACGTATTCGTATTAATACGAACTTCGAATGCGTAAGTATCTACGACATGTAACGTCTTAAAAATATTACAGTCGTAAATAATAATTTTTGAAACTGAAAATATGGAACTTGATTAATAAATTATGTAACATATAATAAATAAAATCTTTTAAAATTAATCAAAACACTTTCATTTGTAATTATCCTACCCTTGTTATATAGGTATATTCATTTCATTCTTTTGTCGATTTACTGAAGTTTTCACTTCTATCGTGTGTGAATCGCACACACACCTTTTGATTTTGATTTTGATTTCGATTTCGATTTCGATTTCGATTTCGATTTCGATTTCGATTTCGATTTCGATTTCGATTTCGATTTCGATTTCGTTTTGATTTCGATTTCGATTTCGATTTCGATTTCGATTTCGATTTCGATTTTGATTTTGATTTGATAAAGCGATTTTTATACCCTTAATGGAATATGATTCGAAAAATTTTTAGTTAAATGTCTATAGGGTAAAAAGTTTCACTTTTACCGTGGTTTCATAAAACCACACAATGCTTTTTTTTTTAAATATTTATATTTCAATATTAAAATGCGTTAACTACGAAATGCCTAATTTTGTGTAACGCGTGAGATTTTTGCGGAACGAACGAAGTGAGTTTCGCAAAAACTCACCAGTTACACAAAATTTCATTTCGTAACGTATTGCATACACGATTTTTTCTAATTTTGAAGAAAGTAATAAAAAAATAAAATTTAATATAATTGATAAAAATTTGGAAAACATAAATTTAGTTTGTTGCTGTTACTTCATGTTAGTTGTTCGTTTGACATTTTGTAAAAAAGTCTAGACGGAAGGTTTTTAGCGAGATTTATATATTTTTAGTTTTATTTTAAAAAAATGAGTGTTTCAAGTTCTGAAGAGCTACCAAGCGATATTGAAGAGGCAGCAGGTTATGCTCTATTATATCAGTAATTCCCAAAAAGTCAAAGGCAGTTTATGATTTGGCATACGAAAAATTTGTTATAGTTTAACTAATATTAATGTAAAAAGATAACCACGCCTTCTAACCCCAACAAAGGAACCAACTTTCGAATCTAGGTTGCCAGATATATTTTCGAAATTTCCCAAGTTAATATATTTTGAAAATGTTCTCTCTACTTTACTATTCAATTGTTCGTCAATGACTCTTAGATAGATAATATGAAAATATTCTTAAAAAATATATACTTAAATTAATTAACTAGGTTCTTCATATTTAAACAGTTTTCACGTCTAATGATATCAATTTTGTATATATTACTTATACTTAAAGACTTTTTTGAGTAACGGCAACATTGTGTATATAATTTGCCATTTCAAAGTCGGTTCGCACTCCTTTGATATTAAAGTAATGCCGACGGCCTTTACTAAGCGCGGTGGTACATCAAAGGAAACATCAAAGAGGAAAATTGCAAAATGCGACATGAGTTAAATACCGCGCATAGTCTTGTTTCCCATTACAGTACACAGTAGCGTTAGTGATTTTTATTGATTTTTTATATTAGATATATATTACGGTGGGCTTGATAGTACTTAATATAGTAAGAATTTCTCGTTTAAATATATAAGATAATAACTGCGCCACCTTACGGTGGCGTTATATTATTTGATTTAGAAAGGTATTTTTTGACTTTATTTTTTTCGCATTTTTTCTTTTTTTAATTTTCCACTTTCTTTTAGTTTTTCGTTTATTTATTTATTTATGATTTGAAATTCAACACTATCTATAGGGTTTTGTTACAATTCAGTAATTGTTATGGACAATGCGTCGTATCATTTCCGCATATTAAACAAAATACCTAATAATAACACAAAAAAGAATGAAATTTTAAGATTTATGGCAATCAAAAATATCAATGTTCCTAAAAAGGTTCCAGCAGCTTAGGAACTTAACTACCTCAACCATTCGACGCGAAAAAAAGATTTACCTTAACAACAAACTTAAAAACTCCACCACTAAAGAAAAATGGCGAGAACTAAGGAAGGCAAACATTCTTAATAAAAACCAAAAAACCATTCCAGAAGCCCTCAGAGATGTTAATAAACTAAATCAATATTTTACAAGTGTATGTTCTAATAGCCCAAAACCAAATCACGACCTTTTAAATTTTTACAAAAACAACACCTTGGCGGTTTAACAAGCTTTTCGTTTTGTAGCTGTGTCTGCAGATGAAGTTGCGCGCACTATATTAGGTATAAAATCGAAGGCTTTTGGACATGATGGTCTTAATGTAACCCTTATTCAATTTTGCTGTCCTTTTATTATTCCCTTTATTGCCCACATTATTAACTGTTGTTTTACTGAATCCTATTTTCCTGATACCTGGAAAAGTGCAAAAGTTACGATTCCAACGGACTTTAATCAGCTGCGCTCTATATCCATTTTACCAACTTTTTCTAAAATAATTGAAAAGCTAATGGAATCACAAATGAATCAATTCCTAGAGAACAACAATATTATTCCTTCTAAACAGTCCGGTTTTAGAACCGGGTATAGCTGTGCCACAGCAGTCTATGATGTGATTGATGACATTGTGTCAGCATGTGATAAAAATGAAGCTTCCTTTATAATATTACTGGACTATACGAAAGCTTTTGATATGATAAACCATGAAATATTAATTTCTATGTTAAATTATATAGGTTTTCATGAAACTTCATCAGATCTTATTAAGTCCTACTTAAACAGGCGTACTCAGAGTGCTGTTCTTGAGAACAATCAATCTGGGATGTGTAATATTACTTCCGGCGTACCTCAGGGTAGCATTTTGGGGCCTTTGCTATACAAGATAAATACTGAAACACTTATGGGGACTTTAACACAATTTTTATTTACAAAATTGTTAAGATACACAGAACTCTGCTGGATAACGTCTAAACTTCTTGACAATACAATAAACTATTTGAACTTGAACTGCCGTTAACTGCCCATACATCCCCTTATATACTACAAATGAACATTCTGGAACTTTCTAGAAACATTATTTAATCTAGTCAGTATTTTTTGAATCAACTGTCAATAAGAATCTTTGAAATTAAGGTCCCTTCCTTTACGGTTATCCCGTTACAATACTATCAATATTGTAAAGTCCTTAGAGAATTGTGATTACGGCCAATCGGGCCAATACGCCGATGATACTGTACTTAAGTATTCTTTTTCTCCCAGTGAGGTGCAATTAGCCAACACAGTAATTAACAACGACCTTCAGAAAATTTTGGATGGTTCCAACCAACATCTTCTTAAAATAAACCCTTCCAAATCAGTTGCAATGCTATTTTGTAATAAGCGCCATCGTGAAAACCTATCTTCTACTATAATACCTACTATAGATAATAATGTTATAAATTATCAATTGTCTGCTAAATATTTAGGTGTTAATATCGATACAGGACTTAACTTCACCAATCATACCAACCGATGCCTAAAAAACGCCTATTCCATACTAAAATCTTTATAATCTCAGACATTACCTCAATTTAAAAACTAAAGCAATGCTGTGTGACTCCTTGATACTGTCTCAATTCTATCACTGCGATCATATTTATGGCCCGTTTTTGAACGTTATAAATAAACGCAGAGTACAAAAAGTTCAAAATTCTTGTGTAAGGTTTATATTTGGTATACGTAGACGGCAAAGGGTTTCTCATAAACTTTTAGATCTTAACTGGCTAAACATGTTCAACAGAAGAACTTTGTATTCATTGAGTTTTATTTATAAAATATTAAAAACAAAAATACCAAATTATCTTTACTCGAAATTAAGATTTCGCACTCAAATCCATCGAAGAAACATGCGCGCTACCATTCCTAGACATAATAAACAAATTTTTAAAAAAACGTTTTCATACATCGCCCCAAACTTTATTAATAAATATAAAATTTTGATTGTAATTTATCAATTTTATCATTTACAAAACAAATTAAAACTAATCTTTTAAACTCTCAATAATAAACCAAAAAGTTGCTCAGCTGTCTAAGTTTACTTTACCTCCCAACCACCTCCCCTCTTCCCCTCCTCTTAGATTGTTTTTTTAGTGTTTTTAATTTTTAATTAGTGCTTAGTGTTTTTAATTATTAATTAGAATAAGTACTTTTTTTATTACTTTGCGCCCCAACAGCCCTATATTTTTTTCAAAAATATAGATGCTGAAAGCCCGGCGCTTTATTCTAAAAAGTAATATTTTGTTATATTATATGTAATAATGACTTTCAAAGAATAATAAACGTTTAATTATTATTATTATTATTATAACTACGAAATTTTTATTCTATACTCTTAATGATAATCTAAATTTTGGCGTTTTTGTTTTTCATTAAATAAACCCAAGTCTTATTGGAACGAAGTTCCCTTTCGCGCGTTACGAACAGTTACGACTGACGCTAGGAGCTAGCCCAAAAAAATTCATACCAAAAGTTGTCACGACACTATGCACCGACACACGTATGTTTCTCTCTCTCACAGACCAAAAAATAAATAACTCTCTCTCCCTCTCTCTCATAGATAGATATATTACAATTAAAAAGACACCATTTTAAATTAAAAGAAAATGTACATTAAAAAGAAAATACTGTAGAAAAAAACATAATTACCTATAATAGTATTATATTTTATTTCACCCTGTTTTTATAAATTAATAAATTCATAAACATTTTAAAAATAGTTCGTAACTTGACTACGTCAAATTACTTTAACTGTCAGTCACTGTCAAATATTTTAATTTTAAATTTTTTGTATTGAATTGTTAATACGCTCGTTCAGAAAATACGTCACTGACGCCATCTTGTTAGGTTAGGTCATAGCCCTGGATGTCAACAATTTAGTTGCAAGTGGCATCCAACACGTGTGAAGTAAAGATTTTACGAAAAAAGCGAAATCACTGATTCTTTTGTTAAAAATATAAGGAAACAGGAAAATTACGATTATAGAAGTCTTATGCTTACCTTTTATTCGGTTATAAACGACAAATAAACGATTTTTAAAGAAATTTGTGATTTTACTAACGCTGGATGCTTGTTGTTGACATCCAATGCCGTGACCTAGCACAATAAAATGGCGGCGGTGACGCGAACTGAATGCGCGTATTCCTGTTTTAAATTATAAAAAGTAATTTTAAAAAGATGTGTTATTTAAAGCTCTGGTATTGTATAAATGGACACTTTTGTTAAAAGAAACGAACTGTTAGGTAAGTAGAGATTTTATACAGACAATAATAAATGCTTATGTATGTATAAACACTCTGTTATGTTTACAAATTACTAATTCCTTCACTAATTAATCGAAAGGAACTTCGTTCCATCCGGGTGTCCCTTGACACCTCACACTTTTTTTTATGCAAAAACGAGATGTAGAACAAGAAACAAACAATTTATAAATTTTCTTTAAGTCCTTAATTGTTATAATAAATTTATAAGAAAGAATTTTGTTTAGATCGTTATAATTTCGTATATTTTTTGTTGATATTACTTAAACCGATAGACATAGGTCAGAGTTGGCTAAATACTTCAAGCATATTAAAACCATTATTAAAACAAGTCATTTATTTTTGCTCTATAATAACAAAATAAAGAAAATTCCTAAATTTTACAAAGTTTTACAAATAAAGACATTAGAGGGAAGTAAAATCTACACTATCAACTGTGCTGAAGTCCTGAGAGAGCGAAGTGGAACTGTACCTGGAATCTGTCATTGGAGATGTAATTCCAGATGATGCCCCGCAATCTTGATAATACTGACATGACGCGCGTGTTGATTGTATTTGGTAATTATTAGTTGAAGAAGTGAAGAAGATTGAGTGGGAAAAAGTTGAGTAAATGATGGTGTAGATGATTGGGACTGAGTAAGTTGCGAATGTTGAGGAAAAGAAGGAGCAAGCTGCGAGTGAGAGTATGTAGGAATAGATTGAGGAAAAGGAGGAGGGACCTGAGGAACCATCTTCTTTTTTTCATTGATGTTTGCAATCATTTGCAAAACGCCCATTTGGAACTGAAGTAATTCATTTTCATCAAATCTTGCCACGTATTTTAATGAATTTAAAAACAAAAATAAAATCAAATTTAGAAAAACAAATAAATTAAACTAATTGAATTCAACTCCAGCTGAGTTCGGTGGTGGTTTCTCTACTGGCAAATTATGCCCAGCTCAGCCGTAGAGGGTAAGTGCCAAAATAAAGTAAGTGCGCCACCGATTTTGTACGGTTAAAATCGGAAACCCCTGATGTCCCAGGCACCACTTCACCCACTGGAGATAATTAAATAAATTCAAAATTTTAACCAGTACTATTTGAATTGTACAATAAAAAAAACGATAAAGTGAGCTAAATAAAACAAAATATCAACTAGACCCTTCTTTAATAAAAATTGAGAATTTACACAACTGTCAAGCCTCGTGCTTGACAACGCTATTGATATTTATATAAAAACAAAGAATTAATAAATGATTTTAAATGTTAAATTTACCGATATGTGTGATCACACTCAATACAAAAGATATAAACAAGAAAAATAACTCTTAACTAACTAGTTACGACTTAATCTAATATAGCTTATCTGTTAAACTAAATAAGTTTCCGCAGTCCTTGGCTTGTCTAATACTTGGGTCGGTTCCAAAATCAAGCCTTCTCCAAAACCAATAGGCTTGCACCAATCACAATAACTTATGCTCGAACCAAGTATCAGGCCTGCTCTCAAAAGAAGCCTGTATCTAGGACTATAGCCGGTAACTAGGAAGTTTAGCCGGTAACTAGAACCCTAAAATCGTAATTTAAAATTAACGATAGCTCAAACAAATTTAAATGACTCCTTGAATTAGTTTGATTTAATAACGTTTCTCTACTGACTAACTTTAATACAAATTGAACTCATTGACTGATACTTGTATAACAATGACAGAATAAAAGTGAATTTAAATGAATATTACAATATTTAGAAGCTAACATTTCTGAATTTATAATTAATGATGGAAACTAATAATTTAAATGTGCTTAACAAACTTAAATTCGACTTGCTAGTCCCGACAAAAATCCTAACAGTAAATTAAATCAAGATTCAACGCAATATTAATTTATAATGGTACAAAAATTTTAATTTATAATAGTATAATGAACTAACAGGAGCCTAGTTTCACATAAATAATACCTACATACAATACGCTGTCTGAACAGTTTCAAATTATCAAATTTCCCTACTGTCTGTTCTACGGCGGCCTATACTTCATAAGGAACGAAAGAACCATAAAAATCGAATAATCACATCAATAAAGAAGCATGTTACTCACCAACAGAAGATTTCATTAAATATCCGGACACAGCGCCGTATTTTCCACCGAATTTACCAAAATTCAGAAAAATCTCTTCCACAATATTCGATAGAAACAAATGAAGCTTAATTTTGTAAATCCAAACTAAGTTGTCCCCGACGAACAGGGATACAAATTAAACCCCCAAAAATTTTCTCGTTAACACGTGTTCACGTCGAAAGCTCTTAAATGAAAAAGACAGAATTTTTCCACATATGTTCCTTCACTCGATTTGACACACTTCAGAAAGAAATAGATGGCCTCTACTACTATAGGGACAATAACCATAGCTTATTCAACCAACAACTTACGAACAAACAGGGGTCATTTGATACGACTAATCTTATTATTTATATAGCTTACAACAAATATCCCAACATTACTTAATTTCCCATTTATTTTCGATTTTAATAATAAAGTTATAAATATGACGGAACACTGGCTACAGAACCGCAATATCCAAGTTATCAACGACAGAAAGAGGATGAATCAGATGAACTACTTGACAGTGATTTCAAAACAATAACACTACAAGAATTTACTTACAAAACCAATATTAGCAACAACTAGAAATAATTTATGGTCGAAAATAATAAACAACAGTTGGCGATTAACTATTATCGGACTTAAATCAACCGATACTTGCCTCGATAAATCCTACAATAATGATGAATTATAAGGTAAGAAATTAGCTGTTACTATGGTAAATTTTAACCCGTGACAATCTATCAAGGTGAGGCAACAGACTCTGGAAGAAAGACATTTTACTATTTTGTTTTTCAGGCTCTAATGCCTTCAAAATTTTTAATTCCACCTCATCAGGTTTGCGATGTTTCCTATTTCTCGTAAGTTTATTTATTGTTTCATCAATCGTGAAACTAGCATTTGCCTCAACCTCTATGTGTTCCGAATTGTTTTCAGTTCCGTGCCTGGTTTCGTCATTCAAACTATCAACTGTCTCTCTAACTTCGTACAGTTTGTTTAAAAATTGAAGCTGATCATTATATACATATTTCTTGGGTTTTTTTGCATCTGTTCCACTTCTTTTGCTGTCTTTTATTTTTCTTTTAGACCTAGCGAACGCATTCCACCGTCTTATAACGTCCTTACCTAAAGTATAAATGAAATAACAATTAACAAATACTAATATTTATTTATTCATTTTTAAGAAATATGAAGATACGTGATTCTTTTCAGATATCTGGCAAGTGGCTGTACCTTTACTGAGCTACATTATACTTATCGAATTGGAATTTCTACTGCGAGTAAGATAGTAAAAGAGGTATGCAAAGCAATCTGGATGGTTCTGCTAGTGGAGTGTATACCAACACCTACAAGGGAAATGTGTAAATCTATCGCTTCAGACTTTGAAACCATTGCAAACTTTCCCCATTGTATAGGAGCAGTAGACGGCAAGCACATACGTCTTACTTGTCCATTTCGCAGTGGGTCAATGTATTTCAACTATAAAGATTATTATTCTATAGTTTTAATGGCAGTTGCCGACTGCAGATACAAATTTGTGTTAGTAGACGTTGGAAGTTATGGTAAAGATTGTGACTCTTCAATATTTAAAAGGTCCAGTTTATGGCAGTCGATAGAATCAAACACACAACCACTACCAGAAGAAAAGTGTCTACCGGGAACTGAAAGCCCCAAAGTTCCATACTTCTTCGTAGGAGATGAAGCATTTGGATTGCATCGACATTTACTGCGACCTTTTGGGGGAACACATTTAACTGTTGAAAAAAGGATTTTTAACTATCGCTTGTATCGAGCTCGACGGTATGTCGAATGTGCTTTTGGCATCCTCAGCAATAAATGGCGAATATTTCATAGACCTCTAAATGTAGAGCCAATTTTGCTGTGGATATTATTAAAGCTTGCACCGTATTACATAATTTTGTACGTGACAGAGATGGTTTTTTGATAGATGATACTGCTACAATAACAGGTTTGGACGATTTACCACAAGAACATGTAATACGAGGAGGTATATCCGCAAATACTATTAGGACGATATTTTGTACATATTTCGCCTCCGATGTTGGAAGCGTGCCTTGGCAAATGTCAAGAATATAAGTAATTATATTTCATTTCATATCGATTTGTACAATTATTATTCCTATTTAAAATAAATAAATATACTAAGTTGTATTAATAGTCGAATTATATTCTAGTAAAAAATTATTTTAGTAGATTTATATCTACTATTCAGCTGGTTTGCAGGTCACGACTTCGGGAAAATTTCACTACAGTTTTTCGTTTTGGGCCCCCCTGACCTCAAAAACACCTTCCGTTCAAAAGTTTATATATATATATATATATATATATATATATATATATATGTATATATATATGTACGTATGTATGTATGTATGTATGTATGTATAGTTCCGATATAACGAAATCTGTGGACACGATAGCGGTCGCATTTCTTAACGGATCGAAATGAAATTTGGTACAAAAATCAATCGTCCCAAAATCTCGGTCGAGTTCGTTAATGGGCCAAATCGGTAAGGCCGTTTGGGCGTGACATCAAATCAAAATGGAAAAAAATTCGTAACTTTTTTACTTCACCCTGTAAAAAAAAATGTTAGAGGACTTTTTTGTTTGTCTTAAAGAGACCTACAACTTTTATCTAAAACATTTTTTTCTAAAACGTATACTTTTAATATATTTAATTTATATAAATCTACTGATGCGCCTGGCTTACCAAGGGCCATTTTTTTTCTTGGATGCGGTCAGTTTGCCTTTAAATAACAAATTTACTTGTTACGTTTCGGTTTATTATTTCGTTAAATAATCTTCACATATTTTTCTGACTAAACATAATTATAGGATAATAAAAAAAATTTCAATTTATAAAAATATGAGATTTACCTCAAAAATATTTTTTATTTGACTTTACTTACTGTACGAATTTTAAATTGTTATAATGTGACTTCAAATTCAAAACAGAATTATGTGTAATTGTTTTATAAAATTTTATTAATTGTTTATAATATAACCGAGGAATTTTTGTGTCAATACGGCAACGACGCTTTTGGTCAGAATGACAAGCCCTCTGAAGAAGTTCCTTCTTTCCTTGTTGCTTGTTGTATCAATTCAAAAGCACATTTAGTGGCATATGTTTTTTGTACCGTTGCGATTGTTAAGTTTGATGTGTCTTTTAATTAAAATAAAAGGAGTACCTACCTACTCAAATAATCGTTTTTCGTTTTACTTAATTGATTCAAAGATAAAAGGATGTTTATAAACAAACATCAACTATTTTAAAACTGAAACACCCTGAAAATATTTTAAATTTACTTGAACGTACACAAAAATTATCTTTAATGTCTTTTAATAAATGTAACCTTGGTGGATGACATTGTTCCACCTTGTGTTTCACAGCGAGAATCACATATTTTTGAGGAAAATTTTAATTTGTTGCTAAAAATTTAAATTTTTTTTTATGAATGTATATAATTATTTTTAATTAGAAAATATGTCTGAAGATGGTTTAATGAAATAATAAACCAAATCTTGACAAGTAAATTTGTTATTTTAATGCAAACTTTGGCCGCATCCCAGAAAAAATTAAATATTTTTCTATTTAAATAATTATATTCAGGTTTTTAACCCCATTTGAGATCTCTGATCAGAGTGTATAACACTTTAAATGCAAAATAAAGTAAAAATGCAACTTACCAAATGTGTTTTTTTCTTTATCCTCCAGCTCTTCAAAATCTGGTTTTACCTCCAGGAGAATTTCACGCCACGCATTTTTAGTTACATTTCTTTCTTTGTAACTTTCGAGGGTTTTATCCCAGAGTAATGGTCTACTTTCAACTAGTGAAATTAGAAATTCCACATCAATATTGTCAGCCATTTTACTACGTGCCACTGGATTCAATTGATATGGCAGATATCACACGACTAAAAATCGTATTGTGTACAAACATCCATTTGATGCCGTTTGTCACTGTTATAAGAGAACGGCACGACCGTCGTCCATTGCAGTGGCAGTGGACGACAGCTGTACGACCACGACACGACAATAAGTCGTTGTCGTCCTGTGTGAAAGATTTCGGATATTTCCGTATTTAACTAATGGAATGTGGTCGTCCGACTTTTTACCGGACGACCAAAATCGTATTGTGTGAAAGGAGCGTAGATCTCAGCCAATTGATTTAAATAAGCACTTTTGCAGCTCTTGCTTTGTTTCTTAAACATACCATACGATTTAATGATGTTGTGTGTTTCTATACTGCTTTTTTTTGGCATGGTTTATTGAATATTTCCATCTTTAAAAATTTTACCTTTGACAATATGTGCTGCACAGACCAAAAAATAATATGTGCTGTCAATATTTCGACAGTGGGAGATGCCGTTTTCAGTTTAGAGACCAACCCAACAAACTGAAGTACCAACCTAAGAAGTCAAATGCATAGTCTACTGAGATGGGAATAAGAAGTGAACGGATAATAAATGAAAATATAACACAACTGCTCAATAATTTGACACTTACTGACAGAGATATAGGTTAAAAAATACGCAATTTACTTTTTCTACAAGCATGTGTAAAACAACACTTTACCGCACGCATTTTAATTCAGAAAATATCTCTTTCCCGCACGGAGTGCGGGTAAGGTTTTTTCCCGCACGCATTTTTTTTAAATTAATTGAATATGTTTTCCGATAACCTTTTTGACAAATTATTGTATTATTACCTTTATCTTGTTGGACTACATACAAATAGTAAAAAAAAGTGTGAGGTGTCAAGGGACACCCGGATGGAACGAAGTTCCTTTCGATTAATTAGTGAAGGAATTAGTAATTTGTAAACATAACAGAGTGTTTATACATACATAAGCATTTATTATTGTCTGTATAAAATCTCTACTTACCTAACAGTTCGTTTCTTTTAACAAAAGTGTCCATTTATACAATACCAGAGCTTTAAATAACACATCTTTTTAAAATTATTTTTTATAATTTAAAACAGGAATTAACAATTCAATACAAAAAATTTAAAATTTAAATATTTGACAGTGACTGACAGTTAAGGTAATTTGACGTAGTCAAGTTACGAACTATTTTTAAAATGTTTATGAATTTATTAATTTATAAAAACAGGATGAAATAAAATGTAATACTATTATAGTTAATTATTATTTTTTCTACAGTATTTTCTTTTTAATGTACATTTTCTTTTAATTTAAAATAGTGTCTTTTTAATTGTAATATATCTATCTATGAGAGAGAGGGAGAGAGAGTTATTTATTTTTTGGTCTGTGAGAGAGAGAAACATGCGTGTGTCGGTGCATTGTGTCAGTGCATAGTGTCGTGACAACTTTTGGTATGAATTTTTTTGGGCTGGCTCCTAGCTCCTAGCGTCAGTTGTAACTGTTCGTAACGCGCGAAAGGGAACTTCGTTCCAAAAAATTAAAATTATTTTACATGAAAATAGGGATTTTTAAAATGTTTGTTTTTAAAAAAATCATAATTTATTAAATCACCCCTGTAAACCTTACTCAAAGCAACAACAAACTCACCTGTTTAAGTAGGGTTGCTATAGCTACAGTTGTGTATTTATTGACACTATGAAAGATTTAATTGTCACAATCGCATCTTTTCAAATATCTAAATAATTTTCGAGGTGATTTTGCTTGTAGAAAAAATATTGATCCTAACTCTTGCGGAAATTAACTTTCCCGCACTTAACTGCTTGCCCGAACTCCGCTTCGCGTCGTTCGGGCATCGGCAGTTCGCGTGCGGGAAAGTATAACTTTCCGCACTTGTTAGGATAATAACTATATCAGTCGTGGGTAAAATATATTATTACATCTCTACTAATTAACAATTAACTTTAGAACGAAAATAATATTACTTTTAATGATAAACCTCTACTTCCAGTTAAGTCTCTCGCACTACTCACACGAGGTAACTTAAGTAAAGTAAATTAAAAATTGATATGATCATGACAATCAAATAAATTTTGCTTTAATTTATATAAAACTTGTGTCCTTTATTTCGGGGAGGGGAGACACAAAGGGAAAAACCCCACAAGAGTATTTAGGTTAGGTTATTTCGACACACCAAGAAATAATTCTTAGTGTGAAGGGGCTCGTTTCCAAGCCAAATACACAAACTTTGTTAACGTCTATAACTTATACTGTGTTGTCAACAGATCGAAGCGTTGTTGTGGTACCATCTATTGGAATATGCAATAATTACTAAAACAGGAATCAGTAAAGTTATGCTGGTATTACAAAGTAAGCTAAGTACAAATCAGGCAACCCAAAACATTTTTTTAATTATTTGTTAAACAATTCGTCCTTTGTTTTGTAACTGAACAAACTTTATTTGTGTGTAAAAAACATTTTTATTTTCATTAATTGACAGAAATAAAGTATTTTTCGAAAAAAAAAAACAAAAAGGCCAAATTATTTTTACTGCGTAAAACTTTACGTTTTTTATCGTGTAGCATGTAGAATTAAAGTGTAGCATGTAGAATTAAAACACACATTTTTGCATGTTTCAGTTTTTTTATACACGGATGCTTGATTGAATTCTAATTAATGTCATAAATAGGCTTTTTTATGTACAAACTGAACTATAAAGGGAAATTACATAAGTATATAATGTGTAAGTACTTTCTTTGATATAAAACTAGGTATACGATCATAAAGGAGTTAATGGGCTAGTTTTCACCTCAAAGTTTTAAAGGAGGATGGTGAATTCGGTACATAAATATCCCGGTTTAGTCTTTATACAATGATTGTACAATATTAGTTCGTTAATTTGAAAACTGATAAAGAAATTATAGCAAAGTATTGTTTAGAAATAAACTCTAGAGATGGCAGCATTGAGCTCGCATAATTATATGGTTTATGGTCTCCAATAAATTAAGTTTACGCGATAGTTGCTGAACACTTGTGTCAGTAACTGTTGAGTGTAAACTCAGTGTTTTGTGAGTGAGTGCAATTGATACAAATGTCTAGCGACAGCCGTGTTGTTTTGCCCCCGCATGTCTTCAAATTGGACTGTATGCTTGTATGCAACTCAATTTACACTGTAGGTTTCGCGCTAATTTCACTCTTTGATTCTATGCCTTTGTTTTGATGTTTATAGTTGTGTTATAGTTATTTATGGATTAAACTGTTTTTTGTGAATTACTTAATTGGAAAATGAATTTGTGCCAAGAGTGCGAGAAAACAAAGTGACATTGCCCCACACCCACAACAACTGCCACCCAATTTTAAGTGCAATATATGTGAAAAAACATTTGCCAGTGAACGGTACTTTAAAGCACACATAAAACAACATGAAGAAACTCCTGTTAAAAAAAAATCAATTTACCATGTTCAATGTGCAAATTTGTTGGGGTCAATTTGAAACAAATATTAGATCATTTCAAATACCAACATGATGTTAATATTATTTCTACGAAGCACAAATTTACCACTTTTGAAGAATTTAATATGTGGAAGAAAAAAATAGAGCATGATCGCACAGAGAACTTTGTCAAACACAGAGCTGATCAAATAATCAAAACAGGAAGAATAATTAAATATTATTGTCACAGGTAAAATAATGATTTATTTAAATTATATATATCTATAACTATTGTTTTTCCAGATCAGGTAATTTTGTTTCAACTGTATTTTGACTGTATTTTTTTATAGAAGATCAACATGAACATCTTATAATGGCTGTTGACTCTAAAAACGTAGAAGAAAATGCAATTAAAAGTGAGCTAGGAGTGAGCCAAAGCTCCAAAAATTTGTCTGTGGTTGAAGAAGCGGATATGTTGAGAAGTATTTTTAATGAACATTTGAGTAAAATATCCACCATGGAAGAGATTGAAGCATTAAAAGCACTTATGAAGCCTATAGGGCCTACTTTAATTGCTTTGAAAAACAAAACCTCCCTGAACATTCCACTCGAAAAACAAAAAGATTTTAAAAGAAAAATTGAGCCACAACGAAGACTTTATTCAGTTAAAAAAAAAGAACTTCCCAACAGTCTCTAAATATGCCAAGTGATAGGGACGCGCAAATAATTGCAATTGGTGCAAGTAAAAATATAAATTGTTAATTTTTTTTTAATTGTTTTTTAAATAAATATTTTCCTAGGTTTCACTTTTTGTATTATTTCTTAAGTCATTTTTGTAATCCAAATATAATTAAATTTGATTTGTTGCTCATATTTTAGGTAGCCATCACGTAGCCATAACAATAGAGAATACAATAATAATAAAAGAAAATACATTTATAATATAATATTATTATAAATGTGGAAGTAAATTGTTATGGTGTAAACCGGGTTGCCTACAACTATGCTGTGAAATCAACTTGTCAAACGCGCATGCCGGGGCATACCAACACGGCTGTCGCTAGACGTTTGTCAATTGATGAGAACAAATGAACAAAGGAGACAGGTAAGAACTTAGATTTAAAATTAAAACATAGCAGCCGGGACAGGTCGGCTGAAAAAAGGGTTTTTAAGCGGCGGTGTCGAATGATAGCCATTCACTCCGCCGTTGATAAGAATCGCGACGTAGAAAACACTAATTTAGAACAAAACATGACTGACAATAATACTAATACTAACGCTACAGACGTAAACGTAAATGAAACTAACGATATTAACGATGTTGTCATGTCAGATAATAATGATAACGGTGAATTCATTCCCGCAACAAAGACTGGAAGACCTAGAGAAACAATAATTACAGAGACAGTTAAAATAATAAATTCGGACTCTTAAAAAATGACACAACAAACTTACCATCGACAAGCCGTCAAACAAACAATACAAACAATAATAAACAGACTAATATAACTACAACAAATAAACAAACATGGATACCACCAATAATTGTTAAAGACAAAATAAGTAATTATACAGCTTTTACCACGGAAATAAGAAAAAATCTCGGCCATAACGACTTTTTAATTAAATTTCTCAGAAACCAAATTAAAATCATAACAAAAACCAACGCTAACAGACTAAAACTTTTAAATATTTTTCAACAAGAACAAATTAACGGGTATTCTTTCACTCCGAAAGAATGCAAAGAGAAAAAAATTGTACTAAAAGCCGCCCCAGGTATGGATTTAGAAGATCTTAAAGATCTCAAAAACCAAAATATAACACCGACAAATATCATAAATATGAAAGGCAAATCAGGACCATCGTACTCCTACTTAGTGTCAATGCCAAATGACACAGACATTAATAACATTAAAACAAACGTGACATGCTTAAATAATTTAAAAATTTCGTGCGAAAAATACGCGAAAAAAAATAATTACACGCAGTGCCATAGATGCCAAATCTTTGGACACGGTGAAAAATATTGTTTTTCGGCGCCCAAGTGCGTTAAATGCGCGGGCATTCATTTAACAAGTGAATGCCAATTAACTAAATCTGAAAATACTAAACCTAAATGCGCGAACTGTGGGGGCGACCACACAGCAAATTACAGTCAATGTCCTTCCCTACTTAAATACTTAGAAAATAAACAAAACAACAATAATAATCGACAAAAAAACAATGAACCTAAAACATTTAACAGTAATTTCGTAAAACCAACAATAAGCTACAGCCAAATGGCTAATCCCGCGGCAACCGCGCCTCAAATAGCGTCCACCAGCGCTACTTACACTAATAATTCTAATTTAAATAATGATAACGTTAATTCACGGAATTAATCGGTGAATTAAATGAGCTAAACAGCATAATAGATATAACAAAAATGATTAAAATTATCAGCGAAATGAAAAGCGAATTAAAAAATTGTACCGGCAATCTGGAAAGATTAACAATCTTTGCCAGATTCGCTGAACAAATGTAAATAATTATTTTCGATAGTTTAAACAAAAAACTAAAAATTATGTTTTGGAACGCAAACAGCCTTAAAAATAAAATTAACGAACTACGTAAAGTTATAAACAATAATAAATTCGACATAATATATATTTGCGAAACTCATTACTGCGGCAATAAATTACCAGCCAACATAAAAAATTATGTAAAAATTGTTAAAAATCGAATTAATAACCAAAACCCATTAGACCAGACGCTACGAGGAGGACAATAATTAATGTACTTAAACAAAGATATAAACTTTATTGAAATAAATAATATCAACACAGGTATAGAAAACATAACAATAAGACTAGACAATGACGTGGTAATTTCTGGTATTTACGTTAGGGAAACATTTAACGACATTCTAAATATCACAAATATCAGTAATAAAACAGTAATTATGGGAGATTTTAATTCTCGGCATACAATTTGGAATAACCCGACAAATAATCCTAACGGATTAAAACTTTTAAACATTCTAATAGATAATGGACTAGACATTAATTACACCGATTCACCTACGTTTTGTAACACACGTGGACACAATATATCATATATAGATCTTATACTGACAAAAAAGTACAACATTACAACACCATACACACTATTAGACTTGAATTCTGACCACAGACCGGTAACTTTTAACACAGAAACAATAAATATACGTAAAACACACAGAAATATTAAAAACTTTGATAAAGCTGACTGGACTAATTATCAGAATCACATACACAGAAATCTGCACATGAACAATAACCTCATAACAACTGAACAAATAGACAATCAAATGACACACATAACAGAAACAATAAAAACAGCTTCTTCTCTTTTTATACCCCTAAAAAGAGAAGCTGAATGTAAATACACGACAGATATAAATAATGCAAGACTTGAAAGAAACAGACTAAGACGAATATTTCAAAGACAACCTACACGACAAAATAAAATACAATTAGACATTGCCATAGACTACTACAAACAACTACTGGACTCATACGTGAACGAAAAATACAAACAAGACATAGAGATAAAAGTAAAAAACAAACAAAATATTTGGCAATTAATAAAAGCTAAAAAACAATCCAACGGCTTCTTCATACCACCACTAGAAGCTAATAACAGACAAATATATAGTGACGAAGAGAAAACACAAACTTTTGCGGACCAACTTATTGAAAACAGTAATATAACTAGACATTTATCAGACGTTGACACAATAACCGAGGTAAATGAGCTGGTTAATGCATTTTATAACGCAGACATTTTAAATACTACAACTAAACTTACACCACACAACGTATACCACATAATACGAAAAACTAGACCTTACAAAGCTCCTGGGCATGATGACATTCAAAACAAAGAACTAAAAAAACTACCACGAAAAGCGCTAGTAGCACTCTACTACGTGTATAATGCGTGCTTAAATCAACAGTATTTTCCCACGAGCTGGAAAAATGCTGAAATTCTTCCATTCCATAAACCAGGAAAAAATTCAAAATTGCCTGAAAACTACAGGCCAATCAGTCTTCTGCCAGCACTTGGAAAGGTATTTGAACGTATTATACACCAAGAGCTAAACAATTTTATATACGACAATGACAAAATCATTGACGAACAATTTGGGTTCAGGAATGGCCACTCAACGGTACTACAGCTTGCACGAATTACAAACACAATAACTAAAAATTTTAACATAAAACATACTACATCAATGGTCACACTCGATTTAGAGAAGGCTTTTGATGTAGTATGGCACGAAGGCCTCATTTTCAAAATGCTCAAACTTAAAATTCCACCTTGGATTACTAAAATCATTCATTCTTTTATTTCTAACAGAACTTTCCAGGTGAAAATAAACGGTAAAAAATCTCTTGAAACTACAATGCAAGCCGGAGTGCCGCAGGGTTCAGCTCTGAGCCCCACACTTTTTAACATTTACTTTAACGACATCCCGAAAAATAATAATACTGACTTAGCGCTTTTCGCCGACGACACAGCTATAATAGCTTCCTCAAAACAGACAAAATTAGCACAACTTAAAATTAAAAGACACCTCAAAGACTTTACAAAATATTGTAAAAAATGGAAAATTAAAATAAATGCAGACAAATGTTAACTCATTAATTTTAATAAAAAACGGACTTTAGAAAGACTTGACATAATTAAAATTGACAATGTAACAATTGAACCAGAACAATATGTTAAATACCTTGGAGTAATTCTAGATAGAAAACTTAATTACAGGGAACATATCAATAACACCATTAAAAAGGGAAATGCAGCCAAAAGCCTTATATCCCAATACCTGTCTCGTTTTACTCCAATTAACGAACGCAAAAAAACAGAATTATACAAAGCATATGTTAGATCAATTCTATCATATGCTTCCCCCATTTGGATTAACGCAAGCAACAGCAACCTAGACAAAATCATAAGATTAGAGAATGCCCAACTTCGAAAAATATTAAACCTAAAACCATATCAAATCTCAAACAAAAACTTACGCGACTACTTTAAAATAAATCACAAATTAACACCTATTGGACATCAAATGTACAAAGACCTTGTAAAACTTATACAAACAAAGAAAGACATCTCACCTTTAACAAACAACCTAGGAGCTGAAAATCACGATAACATACCATACGCCAGACTAAGACACCCACTTATACACCAAAAAATACTTGACAGACTAGTATAAACACCCCAAAAATACTACCAAAAAAACAGAAAAACATAAAAACCAAAAAAAATTTAAAAAAAACAAAACCAAAAAAAAAAACACAAAAACCAAAAAATAAAAAACACTAACACCAAAAATAAAAACATTTACTTTCAAATTATTTGAAATTATACTGATTGTGCACCAATCTTTTATTTATTTAAATCTAGTGCTACAAAGAAAAAACATTACAATTATGCTAGTTGCTGATATAACATCAGCTACTAGTATTATTTATTTATATAGTGGTAAAATACAAATAATAAATATAATATCAAAATCCTAAAAACCCTTATCCCTAATTCCCAACAAAAACAACAAAATCAGATTACCTTTCTACAAAGAAAGTAAAAATATCTATACAATGATAAAAAATTATTTATGTACTGATGATAATAGTATATTATATTATAAGGATTAAAAGTGCATATTTTTTTACGAGCAATATTTGCAGTTGCAAGGCGGAGCGCAGCGCAGCCGAGCGAATGCAAAATTGCGAGTAAAAATAGGCACTTTTAGTCCGTATGATATATACTATTTTTTCTCCAACCAAGTCAAAATTAAAATAAATTTAGTTTTATTCAAAAATCGTTAATAATTTGGTAATAAATTTGAACACCTATTAATTATAACAGCGATAGCAAGTCGGTAGTCATGGATATCTGGTATTGTTGGTAAATATTGATTGTCAAGTAGACGTCAGTAGACGTACTAATCATATAATTTTTGTAGTAGTTTTTACGCTGCTTTTAAAATGAATCCCGAACACAATGAAAATATACCTGCGGATATATTGGAAAGTGCCGAAGCAGTATATCTAAATCTTTTGCCACCCAAATCTCGCCAAGTTTATGAACTTGCATATCAGCGATTCATGGATTGGTGTAAAGAAAAAAATGTGCAAAACTATGCGGAGAGTGTTCTTATGGTGTAATATAGTTGCCCAATTAGTTTGTTTCACTAAGTTTGTAAGAGACAATGTTTTTTTCTTCAAATTTCAATTAGAGAGCTCAAATGCAATTACTTTTAGTCCTAGGATTAAAAGTAGCGTTTTTAATCCTAGGATTAAAAGTGTTGCTAAGCAACGAGCAAATTTTTGTACGGTAAGGGAATTGATGGCTTTTGAACCTGAAAATAGTACAAAAATGTCAACATTTTTTGATGGTTGGAGAAAAAAGGTATTTATTTATTTATATAATGATGATGCTTATTTATATAGTGATAAAAGTCTTATTTATACAATGATAAAAACCACAACAACGTCAACGTTCAACTAACAACAACTCAACAACAAATTAAACAGCTCCGGAGCTACAAAAAGCAACAAAAAGAAAAATTAAGAGCTCACGATAAAACGCAAAAAACCTGGTCACACGGTACAGGTAAAAAACATAAGGAGCATAAATATTAACTACAAAGTTATATTTTAAAGGCTACCACCATTATTATTATTATTATTACATTAAGTTTTAAACAGCTCCGGAGCCAAAAACCGGAGCTACAAAAAGCAACAAAAAGAAAAATTAAGAGCTTACGATAAAACGCAAAAAACCTGGTCACACGGTACAGGTAAAAAACATAAGGAGCATAAGTATTATTATTATCTACAAAGTTATATTTTAAAGGCTACCACCATTATTATTATTATTATTATTATACATTAAGTATGCACAAGGAGAAGATAAAAGAAGTAAATCTTTGCGTGGAGCAAAGAGACAAGATGACAAATTTGAGGAGGTGGAATGGGCCTACCGCCTACCCAATGTTACAAATGCCAGGGCTTCCACCACAGACAATCGCACTGCACAGCAGTCCCACGGTATGTGCGATGCGGCGGAGAACATAGAGCTGGAGACTCCCCGTTACCTAAGACCAACGCACCAAAGTGCGCAAACTGCGAAGGGGAACAACCAGCGTATTACCACGGATGTCCAGCTGCACCTAAAGCAAGGCCAACTCCTGGACCAAGACCACAACTAGCACCAAGGCTAGTACCAGGACAACTGACCGCCCCAGATAACAACACCTTGGCCAACAACCAAGCAGTGTTGCAACAGCAGATGGTAAGTATGCAAAAGCAGTTGGTGCAAATCGTGGGTCAAATGTAATTACAAGTTTAGGTTTTGCAATAGCGGCACAACGCAGAAGAGGAAAACTGAAGATTGGGTCATGGAACTTTGAAGGAATACGAACAAATAGGAATTATTTAGGAGAATATAACGTAAATTGAATTACAAAATATTATAGTTTAGGGGTGTCCGGCAGGGGGTTGGAACCATACTAAGTGTCTGGCAATGAGTAACGCGAATTTTGATGTTGTTACGAATAAAATATAAAATAATTGAGTTTTATAGAATAACGAAAGTAAACTGAAATTTTATACACCTTTGCTACCTGCCAAAGGAACCACTGCCCAAGTATCATGGGTGGGGATTGTTTTACCTGTACTAGAGGCACACATAGAAAAACTTTCAGGTTTTATGATAAAAGGTATGTCTGGCCGTCGTGGGCTCTTGCTCTATATTTAAAATATTGAAATAGTTTTCTAAAATATCATTACTTTTTGTACTATCTAAAATTTTTGTGTTTCTTTGTAAAAAAATAAACAAATAAGAAAAATATCCAATTTATTAAAGTTTATTGAACAGGCAAAAACTGACGCAATTCTTAATAACATTTTGCAATCTTTAGTACCTCTTATTGCCTCCACGTGCTCGCCAAATCGGTTAGGCATATTAAGTGATTTATGTAATTTTGTGGAATAAGACCCCACTCTTCTTCTAAAGCGACAGAAAGCTCGTTCAATGTGTTTGGATACTGCAGTCTGTCCCATACATTTTCAATAGAGTTAGCATCAGGTGAGCGAGCTGGCCAAGCCATTCTTTAAATATTGTGGGCTTGAAATGTTTCATTCACAATGGCAGCTCAGTGAGAAGGAGCATTACCGTCCATGAAAATTAGATCTTTTCCATAATTTTCAGCAAATGGCATTAAAACAGGTAGAATACACCTGTCCCTATATATTTGAGCAATGACAATTCAATAGCTCTTTTCGTTTCAGAGTTACGGTTAAAAGAACAATTTTGTACCATTTAAATTTAAAGAATTCATTGGGTTTTGTTCGTTTGTCACTCATTATTCAAACAGCCCAAAAGCCATTTAACTACATCTTAAAAATTATATTATTAAAGCACAATTCTGTATGTTAATGTAATAATCTAGATGAACAGTTGTTATGGTAATAGTGGCGATAAAGTGCGGATTGTTGTACGAGATATTTTAAGGACCTTTTTCAGTAATTGTGGCTGTAGTAAAGTTGTGTAAATTAATTTAAGAAATTGTTATCTATTTGTGTTTACTCAGGGTTGTTAAAAATACTTTTTTGAAAGTATTTAACGTGTTTGTATTTAAATACAAGAAACTACAATGAGTAGAGTACCTAATATGGTGTAAATTGGCCTTTTCAAGAAATGACAAACAAGATGGAATCGATCAAAATAAAATGTATTTAAAAATATAATATAAAAACAAAATTAAAATACTTAAAACACTACTTAGATAAAATACATATTATTAAAATAATTAATTTGTTAAATTGTATTTAAGGAACAACAATTCATTAAAAAGTTCATCACAAAGATTATTCCTCTCAGGGGTCAATATTTGACCACCAGTAAAAAATATTCTTTCTACTGGTGCAGAAGAAGGTAATATCACATTGTATTTATGAAAAATACGTAAAATAGTTAGACAACATTTTAGCATTAATAAATTATTTTCGGAAGAATCTAAATACTTGAAAGTTACAATTAATGCTGTGTTTTCATTTTAAATATTTTTAGATTTTGTTATAAAATTAAAAATATCGTGCTTCTGTGGTGAGGGCGATAAATAATCATTTTGTATTTTGTTTTTAACTTCATTATCAAATAAGTGGCGAACAAAATTAAATGTACTCACATTTTTGTTGATCCAGTCTATTTTAAATTTTGGTAATAAAACGGTAGCAAAAATATAAAGCCTACTTTCTATATTTTTAGTATCTAAAATATAAGCAAAACGAGTTTTAATCAATTTTACGATACCACTCTTTATATCGGAACAAAATTTTAATGTAACAAGTTGGTTCTCACTATGTAGTATCTGTAGCAAACTGGGTATTACATAATAATATCCTAAATACATGTGTTTTTCACCTTGAAGAAGATATATGGCTTGTGCTAAAAGCTTTATTACCACCATATACTCAGTCAAGAAATCAATTTCTACTGATTGTATTTTTGGTTTATCTAATTTAGTGCATATATCAATAAGTCGAAACGCGTAAATTTAAAATAATCACTATCGAATCATACAAAGAATTCCACGATTTGGAACACTTAATTTTAACCAGAGTTTTATGAATACTAAATTAAAATTTAATTTACAACTATCTAAAATTATTAAACTGGGACTTTATCAAACATTTTTTCACTCTTTTATTCACAAACGAGTATTATTTATGGTACCTGGCACAATGTAAGAATAGCTGAGTAAATACCCACTATTACAATAAGGTGTGCAATTACTCGGAATCATAAAAGGGATTATCACTCTCTCAAAATGATCTCGAAAAACCAAATTTGTCATTTTTACTTTAATAATTTTTTTGGTTTATTATGCGATGTATTTCTATACTAATAGTATAAAGAGGAAAGATTTGATTTTTTGTTTGTTTGAAGTGAATAGCCTCCAAAACTACTGGACGTATTTGAAAAATTCTTTCACCGTTGGAAAGCTACACTAATTCCGATGAACATAGGCTATATTATATTTTCAAAAAAATTAGGGATCCTTACTCAAAAGCCATTAATGTAACTAAAAATGACCTTAAAATCCTTACATCGCGTGCGCTGAGAATACTATTGATTATAGAATAAAATAATTTACTACGATTTTAAAGAATATATAATTATCTACCAAAAATGCCGCGGCAGCATATGTCTAACTGTTATAGTTACGTCACAATAACTATTTTTTAGAAAGTTTTTTATATTTTCGCCGTGTTCTGTGTCTCTGTGTCATTCCGTGGAATTTGTAATCGAATTTAAACCTATTTCCCGACTACCTAGAGCTCTGAAATTTTCAGGATAGCTAAGAACTGGATGACAATGCATGTTTCAAGTGTGTTTAGGCATATACATAGATTTCGAAATTTATACCGAATTGATATTCAACATGATCTAAGTTGTGTATAGATAATTATTATTTTGAAAGTTATTAAATAAATCGTTCGTAGCGTAGTTGGTTAGGCGGCGGATCAGTCCACTTGTGACAGTTCTGTTATGTTATCATAATGGGATCGATTACGCTACAGAGAAGTTTTTTTTTCTTTTTTTTTTGTTCTTACATGTGAAAACAGTAATTATTATTTTAACTGGTAATAAAATAAACTGTTTTAGAAAGTTTTTAGATATAACTACCCTTGATTTTGTTAACAAGGAAACAATCTTCTCTATGATCAATCACAGCGTTGTATGACTTAATATTTTTGCAAAATCAGGGATGTTGTGCATTGTTGAGATGACACAAAATATGACCTATAAATCAGTAAAAAACTTTCTATTATAAAAAGTTCTTTTTGTAAATTGTGCTTATTAATTTTTTAAAAGTTTTTATCTTGGTAGTAATCCTTATAAAAATAACTTATTTCATAATCACGACAGATATCATGACAAATATTAAAGACGCAGTCCATTATCCACAGGAATTTTTAAATTCACTCAACCCTTCCGGTCTGCCACCACATGAATTGGCGTTAAAAATCGGAATTCCAATCATGCGTTTAAGAAATTTAAGCCCTCCGAGCATGTGCAATGGGACGAGGCTACTTATAAAGGATTTAAAGGACAATTAAGTTGTAGCAACCATTATTACTGGCCCAGCAGCTGGTCCACTAGCTCATATACCGAGGATACCGATGATCCCAACTGATCTACCAATTCCATTTAAACGGCTTCAATTTCCCATCAAAACATCTTTCGCTTTTACTCATAATAAGTCTTAAGGCCAAACCTTCCAATTAGTAGGGATCAGCCTACGAAAAGAATGTTTTCTTCATGGCCAACCGCCTAAGGCGGGTCGGATCACCTGAATATCAATTTATTTTGCTGCCAGAAAATAAAACAACATGTAATATCGTTTACAGGGAAGCGTTGACCCAATAAATTTAATGGCTTTTGTTTGTAGATGTAAAACTTTTTACAAACATTAGTGCAAATAAATATAAAGTAATCAAATATTTAAAAAGAACTTATTAATAACAAACAAAAGAACTAAGAAAAAAACAAAAAAAAAAATGAAAAAACAATACTAAGAAAAAATAAATTATTAAAAACAAAAAAAATATATAGATATATAAAATATACTAATATTATTCGAATTTTAAACCTTTTTAGTAAGTGTGTTTGTAAAAAAATATTTTTCTTTAATCCCCGTGCAAAGTATATTATATTTAAATACAGGCTGAAACTATTATTTTAAATGCATTTAAAATACTACAATTTAAAGAGTATTTAAATACTTGGAATGTATTTAAATACTATTTTTAAATACTTATATTTAAATTCTTAACAACCCTGGTGTTTACCAATAAACTGTTAAGTTTGTCTGCTGTTATCACTTATCCCGAATCCACGATGAAAAAATTACAACAATACTAATCAGAATATCAATGCATTTTACAAACTCATCTTATTTTAGTTGTCCATTTGACGTAAAATGTCCCATAAAAAAATCGATTAAGATTTTAAATAATCATTTAGAACTGGAATATTATTATAAAATTAGAAAACATTGTAAAAATCATAGAAGCAAATTTTCAACAACAACCACAAAACAAATGACACTTGTGTGTTACTCCGACCCATAGCATACTAAAACACAACTAAATGGAATAAATATAAAAAAAAATAAATATAGTTTAAAAACACGCTTTTATTAAGCATGTTTCTAAAAAACATCGAACTAAAAAGTTAAAAATAATTTTCAAAATAAAATTAAAACAAAAATAAATGAAAAATACTAGTATTATTAACATACTAAAACACAACTAAATGGAATAAATATAAAAAAAAATAAATATAGTTTAAAAACACGCTTTTATAAAGCATGTTTCTAAAAAACATCGAACTAAAAAGTTAAAAATAATTTTCAAAATAAAATAAAACAAAAATAAATGAAAAATACTAGTATTATTGTGAAAAAAGCGTGGGCGCTGCATACCATATTTTTCGAATGTCAAGCGCCCACGCTTTTTTCACAATAATACTAGTATTTTTCATTTATTTTTGTTTTAATTTTATTTTGAAAATTATTTTTAACTTTTTAGTTCGATGTTTTTCAGAAACATGCTTTATAAAAGCGTGTATTTTAGTTTTTTTAAACTATATTTATTTTTTACTTTTTAGTCCAATTTATTTTATTTCAATAGATTCGTTAATTTAGTTGGAAATGCTTTGAAAGCGTGTTTTTTTGATTTCTCAAATAATATTTATTGTATTCATATTGTTGATGATTAAACATATTGTTTCAATCACTTGGAAAAAAAAATTATTATTGTGAAATCTAAAGAATTGTTAGATTAATTCTAAAACAATTTCATTCATATTGTTTATAATAATTAAACGTATTGTTTTCAGAACTTGGAAAAAAAATTACTATTGTGAAATCTAAAGAATTATTAGATTAATTCTAAGACAATTTTATTCATATCGTTTATAATTAAACGTATTGTTTATTACCCACTCCCGGCACGGGGAGGTAGTGACTAACAATAACGATATGGGACTCACCCGAGGCAGCAGCCGCGGAATGGAGAGTTACAAACAAACAAACATACATACATACATATAGGTGAAGTTAATTAATAATAATAATAAAAAGCGTGTTAAAAACGATAACTTTTCGAGATATTCACAAAATAGTGTTTATTTCGAAAACTGTCAATGTGACAGCTGTCATAATTTGACAGTTGATGTAAAATTTAATTCCAAACGAAAAAGTATTCTTGTGTTTTTTCAAAAAAACGATAACTTTTCGAGATATTCACAAAATAGTGTTTATTTCGAAAACTGTCAATATGACAGCTGTCATAATTTGACAGTTGATGTAAAATTTAATTCCAAACGAAAAAGTATTCTCGTGTTTTTTCAAAAAAACGATAACTTTTCGAGATATTCACAAAATAGTGTTTATTTCGAAAACTGTCAATATGACAGCTGTCATAATTTGACAGTTCATGTAAAAATTAATTCTAAACAAAAAAGTATTCTTGTGTTTTTTTAAAAAAACGATAACTTTTCGAGATGTAATTATATAACGGAGTGGAGAGTTACAAATAAACAAACATACATACATACATACATACATACATACAGGTGAAGTTAATAAAAGCGTGTTAATAAAAAAAAACAAGTTAGAATAATGATCTATTAAAATTAAGAAAAAATAATCTTTTAAACATAAAAAAATTGAAATTATACAAAAAAGTTTGTAACAAAAATAATATCATGAAAAAAAGTAACATTTTAGAATTCTAAAGAATTCAAAAATTGTTTGTTATAAATAAATACGTTAATTGGTATCCTAAGTATAATAGGTGAGCGGTTTACATTCAAACAGTATTTACAAAAAGAATACAAACCATACAAACTCAAGAATGTTTCCCGACCAAAAGTAGCCAGCTAGCAAGGTAGAACTGAAATTTTGAAAACGAATTATTTTGCCCCTTAAACGCTTACAGCTGGAAAGAGATACATATATTAAAACAAAATACCAAAGAACAAAACTTGTTAATTTTGACAAATTTTCCTACTAAAAGTTTGAAGGTTTTTTGGTTACAAATAATATTGACTAAACAATACCAAAAGGGTTTATCAGGCTAACGTTTTATGAAGGACCAATTTTTTGTCAGTTAACCGCTCACCGTTAAAAACTAGACTAGAGCAAATGTAAATATATATAACAAAATATCATTTTTTAGTAGACTAATCATTTTAGAGCAGTTTTTGTTTGTAAAACAGAAATATCAGCAGCTGGATCAGTGTAAACGCTAGAATTATTCGTTAAATCAGCAACATCTATCAAAGTTTTATCTTTAAACTGAGAAATGCCACTAGTTAGTACTCTTGCATGTTTTGTTGTTGTAGCGTTTTTTACATGCTTTTCAATGGATCCTGTAAATAAAATTTCAGTTAACAAAAATAAATGCAATGATTTCGTTATATTCATAATTACAATTTGTTTCTATTCCTATGAAATACAAATTTTAATAAAACTATCAAATTGATTTAATACTAGTAGACCCGAAAAGATTCGTGCCGTAAAAACACGTCGAATGCCGTTTTGCAAATTAAAATCGGTTGATTCGTTCGTGAGATATCGTTGTCGAAAAATTTCAAAAAATTGTTTTTTTTTTAGTTTTTGAGATTTTTTGACTAATCGATTTTTCACTTCGAATAACATTTTTAGGTCTCAAAAAACTGCGTCGAATGCCGTCTTGAACATCAAAATCGAATAAAGCGTTAAAAAGTTTTTAAACATTTCAAAAAAGCTCAAAAACGTCAAAATACGCCACGTTACTATATATAGCTTTGCGGTTAAAATTAGTGGGAAGTTGCAAGGATGGCCTTTAAGGTCAACCTCTTTTCTAATTTTTTTTTGTTCTGTGCCAATTTTATCAGATTCTCTTGTTTGTTTCAAGGGGTTTACTTTTTATTTTTGATCTCTACCTTTTTTTAATTTTTTTTTCCTATTATTCCATATATTTTTTTCATGTTTCTTTTTATGTTTTTTAATTCTATTTTCTAATTCTATTGAGGGCAGCGATAGATGAGCTATCCTGCCAATCTGTTAAAGATAAGGGTTTCATCTTCTTCTACCGGTTCGGGAAAATTTTAAGAAGGGAAGAAAAAAGAGAAGGGGAAGTAAACCCAGAGACGGAAGGGAAAATCACCACATAGGAAAGTGAAGATGACTCACCTAGAGGGACACCGTCGCTGACCTTTATGGCAAAGACTCAGCAGATGAGCCAGCCATGGAGGTCGGAGAAGTGCAGGACGATTATGTCACAGGTCGGATAATGAAGAGCGTAAGTAAAAAAAATGGGAATAAATATTGCCAAGCTAAGGGAGCATCAGCCGTTATTTCAAGGACGTTTATTAGAAACCAAATGGAAATTTCACTAATTCAGGAACCATGGGTTCGTGAAGGACAAGTGAGGGGACTTGTCAGTAGGGAAACAATGTAAGTATTGCGGACAAATCCAGAGTTTGTATCTTGGTAAGTAACAGTATTAACCACTGTTCTGTTTCAGAATTCAAGACGAGAGATTTCGTTTAGATTCAAGCTGAGCTCTAGTTTAAGAAAGGACGTCAAGAAATTGTCATAACAAGAAGGTACTGTTACTCATAGGATGTGACGCCAAAGCTCACAATACCGTATGGAGAAGCACAGACACGAACAATAGAGGTGAGCAAATCTTAGAATTTATTCTCAATAAAAATATTATTCTACACAATATAGGGAACACGCCTACTAGAAGAGATCTTTCAGCTGTCTTAACCTTGGTAAGAAGAACCTAGGTATTTTAACAGGAATATTAACAGGACACTGTCATCACATGAAGAAACCAGGATTAGAAGATGAAGCAAAGTGCAGATTCTGTGACGTAGAGGATGAAATTTCAATACCTATACTCTCAGATTGTATTGCATTACTTAATTCTAGGGTCATACAAAATAGAAGAGGAAGATCTACCTAACTTGAAGCCCAACGATATCCTAAACTTTCTAAGAATGATAGAACTAGAAGAGTTGCTGTAAGTCTGAGGAAAACATCAGAACAGGGGGAGACACAATACACACAGGTGTATCTGTTACCCCTGTGTGTCTGGAATTATTGATCAGAAGTGTATATCTTGTATAACAAAAAAAAAAATAATAATAAGAAACTGAGAAAAATTTGAAATAATAGAAAAAAGGATTATACGATTGAAACAAAATTATGGACAAATATATTATACCTGGGAGTTGTAAATTCTTTCCTTGTTCGATAATTTTGGTTTTGGAAGGTTTATATACAACTTTCGGCAACGGTGATTTATTTTCATTGTTTCTTGTAACACATTTATTTGATACTAATGGAAGGTTGCAATCTTTTGATGTAACATTATGCTTCTGTACCGATATTGGACTGTAATTAATGTACATTCTAACAGGACTTACAATATCTTTTATATTTGGTTTGTACTTATTTCCCTACAAAATAAATATAACATAAACAAAAAAAATGCCTGGTCTATAATAAATATAAACTATTTACCTTTGTTCTAATGGGAGTATGGGGAACTCTAAAATCAGTGTTAGTATTCTTAACGGGTAGAGAAGAAATTTTAACAACCGGTGGACCAGAATTCTTAATAACGGGTATACAACTTTTAACTTTATGATTTGGGGTTTCAGTACCGATATGATGTTGTATCACCCTCTTCTCGTTACATTGTTCATCTTCAAATGAACCCCTCCTAGATGATTCACTGCCGTCTGGTTCTTTATTATTATTTTCCTGATTATCCCTCACATTCAATAAGGATGTATCTTCTGTTTGATTAAGAATGTTAGTTATTCTATCAAAAGTATTATCTAGTAAACAGTCGCTGTCTTCACTGAACTGATGCACGTCTATTTCTGGAATAGAGATGACTGGTGATGGATTTCCTGAATTATAACCTGAAAAATATTAAGTATCACTATCACGAAACAACTGGACTTTTCTCTGTGCATGTTTAAGATTGGATCAGCCCTGGATCAGTCTGAGATCTTGAGGAATAATTGTTTTAATGCAGTTGCTTATTTAAACATTTTACAAAATATTATGTATCTGTCTTTTGAAATTTGTAGAGTTTGAAGTAGGAGTGAGTTATGGGATGGGTATGCCAAAGGAAAAACAAAAAGAAAACATGCACGCGATACTCAGCTGTTACTGCCCAAATAATAACACAGTGGTATAGAGATAATAACAGAGAAGTCCTTTTTTGGTCTATCTACAGTCTTAATATAAACCCAATAAAAAATGCAAGATTAAATACTAATTTTCTTTACAAATGTTACACCTGAAAACGCTAAAAATTACTGATTGTGAGGGCTATTGAAGATGTTGATCAAAACTAAGCTAAAAAAAAAACAAATTTGTCACGTTAGTGAAATAAATTAGTGTGGATATTAAGTGATAGTTTCATTTTCATTATATTATGGATCTATACCAAATATCGGCTAAATCAATTCAACGTCCTTACGAATTTTCAAATTGACACAAATAAAAAAATGCAAACAGTCACAAGAGCTTTTTCTTTAAGGAGTAGGCCAAAATCAATCAAAAAATTTATCAAATTGAAGAAAAAATTTAAAACTGGAATCGAGAAAAAACGAAAAATGAAGAAATTGAGCGAAAGACAAAACCTAAAAAACAGAAAAATTAAAAAAAAAAGAAAAATTAGAAAATCGAAAAATGGGAACGAGAAAGTCGCCAAAAATCAAATATTAAAAAAAAAATGAAAAAGAATGGGCTAAAAACCGAAAAAATAAGATAAAAACGAAAAAACAAAATAAGAAAAAAAAAAGGAAAAACACAAAAAATAAAGCTATACAAATATAACATTAAAAACTAAATACAACAAGTAACTACCATTTATAAGTTGGCTACATAACTGAATAAAAATAATTAATTATTTTACTCACTTAATTCAGAAATTTCAAAATCTGTATTGTCGACATTAGACCTGTCCCCTTTATCCAAAAATGATGATTTCACTAAAGTTTGATAAAAATCTTCAATCGGATTTTCCGTTTTATTTAATGCTTGCCGTACAAAGTTCAAACGAGTAGAGTCTAAACTTTCATCAGTATATTTATTATTATTGCTAAAAGTATTACTTTTAATGCTGAATTCTTGAGCCAAGATTTGTTCAGACGAGTTATCAATATTCTCAAGTGATTTTAAACTGGAATCATTTATGTTAAGCTCTTGAACCGACGCCAATACAAAATTGGTATTTTCATGTTCAGTTGACTGACAATTTTCATTAGTTTTATTTTTAGATCCAAACGTTGAAGAGATATTGTCACAATGCACAGTATCGATATTTTTAAGTGATTTTTTGCTGGTGTCACAAATGTTAAACTCCTGAACAGATTCAAAGCTAATATTTTCCTGGAAACTTTTGTTACAACTTTCATTTGCATCGTTGTTTGTTGGTGGAACCATATCGGAAACTGAGAGATTATTTTTAAACACTTGAGCGGATATACTTTTGTTGCCTTCATCTGATTTTGTGCTGTCATTAATGTTAAGTTCCTGAATGGACGCACACCCGAAACTATTATTTTCCTGTTCACATATCTCACAACTAACATTAGTATCTTTTTCTTGGCTTACAACACTATTATAATAGGATTGAAATTCTGGATCATGCATACATTTCCAGATTTCCGAGGAACTAGAAACACTTTCAGAATTATCATCGATTTCATAAATAATGCCACTAGAGTCATTCGAATCTTTAGATTTATTGTTCTCTGATTCTGTTAGGTGATCACATACATCTGTAATCGAATCTCTATTACCATCACTGTCATAAGGATTATCAATTTTATCTCTCTGATTTAAAGCAATATCTATAGTATGTCTTCTATGTGGTTTGCAGCTGGGCTTCTTTAGTATACTTTTAATTTCACGTAGAGTTGGTGGACCCCAAGCAATACCTTCATCACTATCGTAAAAACATTCCACGTATTTATCATTATCCATTTTAAAAAAATCCAGGCACTAATTGAACAATGGTGTATTAAAATATGGAATATACTAAAGAAAAACTAAAGCCAATGCTCAACTTTCCAATTAAACACCACAAGGTAGTTAGTAAATTGAAGTGATAGCCTATAGCTTTATATTTTCTTATTTCTATCGCCAGAAAGTTCAACGATACTGCTTCGTCCACTGATTTCACGACAATGAACAAATTTGTGACAATGAAAATGAGTAGATGAATAATATAATACCGATACCGTTCGTATTTGAAAAATCCGTTATCAATCCTGACAGACGACAGACATATCTGCTCCTTCTTCTTTTTTCTTTATGGCTTGCATACTAGTGCATCTGCCAGCACATTTGTGTACGCTGCATGCCGTGCTGCTCGAGGCATTGATGCAACGTTTTCTTCGTTATGTAATCTTCCTATCATGGATTTATGCTGGAATTTTGAGATTTTACCTATTCTATTATAAGTAAGTTATAGTGTCTGGAAGTTGAACTTTTACAGATTTGTAATATGCTATTCTGGAACCAAATCTGTAAGAGACCAAGTTTTACTTTCAAGGATATTTGTTTCATTTTCATTTTAAAGTATGTACTATTTTTGTTTTGTTTTTATTTTAGAGACTATTTTTTTATTTTATATATATTTTATTTCTAACATATTTTAAGTATTTTTAATAATTTACAATATCCTCTCTAATATAATTATCTAGAGCAATCCTCTCCAAATGTAAATAATCTTGATGTTTCACAACAGCAAAATTAACTAAAAAATAATGAAATATTTTTTTTTAATTAATTTATTGACTTATAATACCTACTTATCCTAGTATAAACAAAATAAAAATTGATATAAGCAAGTAGGTACCTAATACAAACCGATTTCCATTCTCCTCCAACGGCTCCAACAGAATACTCGCGAATATTGGATATTCATGGAATTTTTTTTTCATTATATAGATATACAGGGTCATTCAAAATGAGCGGAACACTTGATTTATGGCTTAACTATGAATTATACGATAATTTGACTTGGATAAAAGTTTTTGTACAGTTAATGTACTATTTATTGATCTTTTCACATTTTCCGAAAAAGTAATAGCTTTCAAGATATGACGTCAAAGGACAATATTTTAAATGGATCACCCTGTATTTATATTTTTTTTTTCGAGTTGGTATGACCTGTCTAAATTCATTAATGGTACATTTAGTGGGTCTTAGACTTATGGTTTTATAAATATCAATTAATTAAAAAAATTATTTTACACCAAATGAACCATAATAATTTAAACTTAAATAAAACACATTTATTTAAAGTAGGTGTTGTTCAAATAATTATGGTTCATTTGGTGTCAAATAACTTTTTTAATTAATTGATATTTATAAAACCATAAGTCTCAGACCCACTAAATGTACCATTAATGAATTTAGACAGGTCATACCAACTCGAAAAAAAATATAGATACAGGGTGATCCAATTAAAATAGTGTCCTTTGACGTCATATCTTGAAAGCTATTACTTTTTTGGAAAATCTGAAAAGATCAATAAATAGTACATTAAATGTATAAAAACTTTTATCTAAGTCAAATTATCGTATAATTCATAGTTAAGCCATAAATCAAGTGTTCCGCTCATTTTGAATGACCCTGTATATCACAATGTACACAACACACTTTAACAATTTTAAAAAAATAATTGTTGTTATTTGTATGGAAAAATATATATTTAAAATATTTAAATACATATTCATTTAGGTACTTTTTTAGTTTCTTTTTTTTAGATTTTGTATTTTGGAAAAAAATATTCGAAAACGTGTTACTTTGTTTTTTTAGGATATTATTATTTTTAATTACATTTTTTGTAATATTTAAATTTTACACAAAATATTTGAAATTATTCAATTTTTGTGTAATGCATTTTGATATTTTTAGTACCCTTTGAAAATCTTATTGGTTAACATTTATTTTAAAAATAATTGAATAACAGGAAACTTTCTTCTAGTATTTGGGGGACTTTTTGCACTTAAAATAAAAAATAAATCAATTTGTTTGAAAATGGCCGTCGCTGATTAGTCAATCACGATGGATATTTTAAATTTGTCAAGAGGCGTCTGTAAAAGCCCAACAACAGTTATACGAATATAAAAAATGTTTTTAGTTTCTTCTTATAATGGTAAAAAAGTTACATAACTCTTCTTTCAATATTGCATTTTTGGAATTTTTCACATGCTTCTTTTTGTTTCTATAGTTAGCCAAGATCTGCATATATCCAAGGTAAAATTTGAAATACATTTATTTTGATTTAATTTTTGGCTCGGAACAGCAGAGTGTTGTGGCTGATCCTTTTTTTGCAAGTTTATCAATCTGGTATTCCTCTATGTCCTGGCACCCAAAATAATTGCACATTGTTATGTCCCGCCAAGATATACAAGCCTTGAAATCACTTTAGTAGTCTTTAAAGCCTCAATAGCCACCTGACTCTCTGTGCATATGTTTTACCGCTCGCAAATTATTTTCTCTTGGTCATTACAAGATTGCACATAGTTCTGCTTGAAGTACCTACAGATATATGTGTTCCCAGAGGGACAGAATTTTTTACATTTCAGTCACTACTGTAAATTTTTTCTCCTGAACCCTCTATTTAGTTTTCGATCCGTCTTTGTATCATGTGTAGGTAACATAAAACTTGGGTTGAGTGCTCGCATGTTGCTTTTCCTCACGTTGGCATATTTTTAAGTACCTGGAATGTTGTTTTAGGTAGTTATTTGGGAATCATGTAGTCTGATTTCATTTCTTGCTTTATTTTGTTGTGTCCTGATCTAACAAAAATATACACCCATGATTTAATATGTATTTATTTATGTATATACATTACCTAAATCTATATTAAAAAAATAAAACAATTATTTCGATAAAAAAATTAGTTAATGCACGAGGTTTTCATTTTTGGTAATTTGGCTTATTCGCTGGGTGCGTAACCCCAGCGCCACCTAACGATACAACTTACGGTGGCTCTTTTGAGAAAATTTACATGCATTAGATAGCAAATAGTTATTGACAAAATCAAATAAACTTTAAAAAAAGTTTATTCTGTATGTCTGTAGTAATGTCAGTTAAAAGGGTACGGAAGTGCATCGAACTTATTAAAATAACATATTTAAAATATTTCATTAAATACTTTAATGAATCGTTGACACTTTCAATTGCTTTTCCTCCTCCTTTTGGTAGTTGCTACAATCATTCTGACATCACTCCTGGACCTTCTCTAGCCTCCATATCTCATTGGCTGCCTTTTTGAACGTATCATTAACGCCGCCGAATGGTAATTGGGACATTAGCTCTCGCTCGGGTCAATTCATTATCTTTCTCATTTTCCCAAAACCCTGCGTGTCCTGGAACCAATGCCAGTGTCAGAGAATTCCGACTTACGGCATGTGTCAGGGCTATAACGCAGTCCCACACCAGCTGTGAGCTTATTTCTACAGAGACTAACGCATTTGAAGGTGCTTGACTGTCCTAGTATATAAACGGTTTTCCGTTATAGCTTGGCTTAGGATCTCTGTTGTATAGTGTTGTTTGTCCATTACTTCAGGCTTAAACACAAGACCCTGTGTCTTTGTGCCATCGGTATACCAAATTGACGCCCCTTGAATTGGGGGGGGCATCGTTCCATGAATCCCTTTACAGTAATTCTACTCGAAAGTTTCTCACAAAGTTATAACTGGGACTATCCTATCCTGAGGCATACTAATTATTTGATCCGCTCTAACCCTATTATATAGCTCTTCTTGCTCTTTTCTTTGCAACAAGGTTATAGGAACCTGGCCTGTAAGCATTTGCCATAGCCTCGCCCTGCAATTGTAGTAAGTTGAGCAGAACCTGCAATGCATTCGTTGGGGCGGTCCCCTGTGACATTTAGGCATGTCTGTCTTTGAATTCTTTGCAGTTGCCTAATCGCCCCAGCCTGTTGTGTTCTACTCCACGACACCACTGAACCATAGGTTAACATTGGCCTAATGGCCTGTGTGTGCAACCTGAGATTCATTATGGGGTTTAGGTCCCAGTTCTTTTCACACATCTGCTTACACCTACCAAGGGCGATTGTAGCTTTGCGTACGACCTTTTGAATGTGCTGCTTCCATGATAGCCTCTGGTCAAAATGTCTCCACTTTCTAGACTACCTTAAAAGTTACAACCGGTTGGTTGACTTTAATCCGTTTAATCAGCCCTTGTGATTTGACTAAAAAATACTGTGGCCTATAAATGTACTGGATAGATTTATTTTCACATTTTGTATATTTTGTTTTTTTTTCGTAAATGTTATTTGTACCATAATAATGATTCTTATTTTGTTTTATTTAATGTAAATATTGTAGTTGGTGGCCACTCTATTTTATACAATTTATTTATGTAATATTTATTGTAGAATGAGTTTTTGAGTTAATTAATAAATTGTATAGGAAACTTCTCGAAAATGCAACCTTCCCCTTGTAACTCTAATAATCCCTTAAGAAATTAAATTGGCACGTTGGGCGCCAATTTGTAACTTAATAAATTCCCCCTGAAGGGATTATAACCCTTAGCTAGCTCAATTGAGTTCGTGGCTTGTTTTCTGAGTTTTAGCAGTATTTCCCAAACATAAAATAATAGGGCACCAGAGTACAAACCAAGCAAATAATATTCAAACACCAGTTTTAAATGATTTATTTAAAAAAGTCATTAAATATTAAAATTAAATATTAGTCGAAAATTAATTTAATCTCTTATCTTTTTATTTGATTTCTTCGGAAAGGATTTCCTTGAATGAATTTCTTCCTGGGATGAACTGAATAGACTTCGGTAAATTCAAAATAAATACATAAATTTGGTTTTCTTTCATCAAAATGGCGGATGGCTCGACTCTTGTTGAAATAAAATTAATAACTCCTACGTAGGACTCCTCACCGAAGTGGTAATAACCTATTTATTGAGGAGTAGTTATCAGGAAGGGGACATAAATTGAAATGAACGCAAAACATCTATCGAAGCGAAAAGATTACTTCGGATATCGGAGACGCCTAACTCCCACTTATAATTACGGCGAAAACTTTCAAATATATCTCATTGAATAGTCTGGTGGATTTCTGAACTAAAGCGGTCCAATAGATCGTTACACCCTGTTATATTGGTTTCGAGAGTGGTTTCAAGCCAAAGTGAAGGTAATTCTTTTTTACCCAATATTATAAGCAATTCTTTAAATCAAACAATAAATATCATAACAAACTTTTATTGGATTTATTTATGAAAGTATTTCCACACTGTTAAAATCATTATAAAACTCTCAAAAATTATTCTCAATGAGAAAGAGTGCACATGATCCCTCAAATATGTTGTTCAATTAATTGATAGGTTTACAGATTCTATTGCTTTCAACTTTCTTTTATCAAAATTTTCATATTATTGTTCTACTATTTGACGGTCCAGTCTTTATTAATATCTACAAAAGCGAGTATTATTTGTAAAATTTAAAATTAATGGAGAAATCTACATAAATACCATGTTTAAAGGTAGATTATTCCATTTGTATGTAATCTGGAAAGTGATAGATTTGATTAAAGAGTAACATATCGTTTAATATACAGGATATTTCTAAATTTGGAATGAAATTTTACGGTCCCTTTAAAATAATTTAATTAGTATATAATCCTGTATAAAAAATGTATATAAAACACACAAGTGACAAAATTTCAACACTTTCGTGATACGTTTTATAATTCAATATAAACAACCAACTGCTGAGGTAGCTTAAAACTGACAAATAACAAATGGACACGCACAGCACAGGTATTTATTTTATCAATTATTTTTGACCCTCTTGGTCAAATTGATAACATATGATATAAGAATTTAATATAATATGATACAATATTTTATAACTGATTGTTTAGATGTACATTTGTTTATTTTTTGTGTTACTCTTCAACAGTTGCTTTGGACTTACTGAAAGTGAATACGTTTCGAAATTTTAAAGTAAATCAATTCAATTTTAAAGTAGGTTTTATCAAATACAAATATTTTATTGTATATATCATTACCATATTTAATACTACAATATGAAATTGGACGTAGTATAAGCACTATAGTACACCGAAACTGAAAGCAACATGGGTCAAAAGCAGAATAAAAGGCCAAAAGTAACAGTTCAGATTTTGTTGTTATTAAACGCCGACCAAATTTAAAATTGACAAGAAAACTAATAATCTTTTAAGTAATTACTACAGCTTATAAATATAAGACAGGAGATTATTTATGTATTTACGAAAGTCATAATTTGCAATAAATTGAAAAAAAAATACTTTAACGGGAGCATTTTAAAAAGAACCAAATATAACGCGATCTCTTGCATAGAAAATATGAAACCTATTGCAGCAAATATTTTACATCGCTGCGGATCAGAGGTCAAAATAATATGTTTTTACCCACGACTCATAAGTAAATTGCGTATTTTTTAACCTATATCACTGTCAGTAAGTGTCAAATTATTGAGCAGTTGTGTTATATTTTCATTTACTGCACTAGTGGAGTAAGTATTATGTACTGAATCACGCCTACAGTAGGTATACATTAAATTAACTAACAATTGACAATTCTCAGAAAGAACTTCTCATTGAAATCGAATATTTTTGACAACTTATGCCAAAATTTAGATTTTATGTTTGTTATTTTTAGTTTTATACAAAACCATTAAGTCGTGGGTAAAGCATAGTACTTCACTCGAGGACCAAATTGCATATTTAGCTCGTTTCTTTAGTCCATTCGCTCGCAAGCTCGCTCATGGGCCAAACACACTCGCTGTAATAATATGCAATTTACTCCACTCGCAAAGTAATATACTATTACAAATTCACGGCACATTATAAATTCAGCAACAATATATATGATGTGTGCAAGTGTTAGTGATGATGTGTGCTAGAAGAGCTGAAGAAGTGTATATAGAACAAGGATAAATCAGCTAAGAGTCATGACCGATGGTCAAGTTAGACGACTTCAAACAAGAAAAAAAGTTTTACAAATACAATCTGTTATATATACGAGTACCCTTCGGATTAAAATCGGCATTTATGGCCCAAAATAAATTGCTGCTCCAATAGATTAATATATTTTTTAAAGTGTTTTTTTGATTATTTAGTTTTGTTCCTAATAAAAGAAATAATAAACACATTTACACGAATCATATTTTAACTTTTGATTTCGGTATACTCTGGTACATAATACGATTTGTAAATTAGAAGAATTATGGAATACAAAGGCAATTTGATCTGTTGATGCAATTTATTTAAAAAACCCACTAAAATTTTTTTGAGAACTATACGGCGAATTGGAGTGATGGTTTTAAACAAATTGCGGAAATAATTAGATCCAAATAACTGTATTGCTTCTTAATATACTTTCTTTCTTAAGACAACTTTAATTCTTAAGTTGAACAAGTAAACTAAAGATATGAGTACTAACATCTGCCATTTTGAGTCCGCGAGTATTAAATGTCATTATGTGGTCATGTTCAGCAGGAAATTAAGAACAAGAGATCGAGAAAACGTTGACTGAACTTAGTAACGAGCCAGTATCTAGTGAAGAACCCTCAGAAGATTTACTAAATGTAGAGTTAACATCACAGAATAGCCGTTTATAGAACAGGGAAAAAAGCACTGGTACGATAATAAATCCAGAAGTTGAAACGGAAAAAAATTACAACAGATCGTTGGAAAATAAAAGGCAAACAATAAAGATCAAATGGGGTGTAACATACATATATAAAAAGGCCAATTACAAGTAGAAAAGATATAATATTGTGCACAATTTGTACTACCCAACAAAATATAAAAAATAGATTATCTGCACGGTTGAGATTAGGAAATCAAACTAAAAAGAGGAAAACCTTATCATTTAAGAAAGTATTTGTCAACTATTGCCATATAAAATTTCAATATTCATACTAACGAATTATCTATGCCACATATGCTTGAACATATCATGATATGATTAAGAAAGCTATAATATTATTCTTTGTATGTTTTTATAATTTTATTCACTCTTTATTCTTACATTACCCAGTGAGAGTTGGCTAAACTTAGATGTGTTTGGGTTGATCCCGAATTAAAATTTACTATAATAATTATTCGGACTGTACCCAAATAAAATTTTACCCTAGATTTACTCTATTTTCTAGCATTACCCGTAACATATTCAATTATATTAACAATAAGGGTGTTATTGTAAACTAACTTGATTTCTGTTATTTAATGATGTCTCAGGTTATTACTTCCGATTTGTTTGTTTTTGTCTTTAACCTTAATATATCGATCTTAACATTTCCACAATTTGTTCAAAACAACCACTTCTAACGGAGAATCTAATCGATAAAACGACTATATCACTTTACTTCGTTATAATAATAACCTATGCAGTCGACTCGTATAAATATGAAATTCTTATAAATGTACAAAGAAAATTATAATTATAATAATAAATCATTACAGAAATCAGATAACAATTTTATATGATACTTCATATAAATGTGCAAGGAAAAATAGTTAAAACAAACTATGAATTACTGATTAAATCAATAAAATTTCATATGAAGCGTTACATAAAAAATTACCTGAGTTTTTAATTTTAAAACGATTTTCATTATTAACTAACTACTCACTTTACTTAAACTAGTATCAAATTCGTTACAGAAAACAAATTAATCATAGAAACATTACAAAAAAAAAACAATCAATGGCGAAGAATGCGAAAAACTTACAACGACCAAACTGCAATATTTTGTCAATTTCTAATCCTATGAGAAGTACCTCAAATAATCGTTTACTACAGTATATTAAGTATCAAGAACGGTAAGGACATTTTACCAATCGAAGACAATTGTTTGAAACGTAGCGGAGCGACGACTCCAATTTTTGTCTGAGATCGGTAGTCCTTAACGTTCGTGATGCTTATAACGTTTTTTGTACGATAGAAATATTTACAGAAGAAGGAAGCAAGACGAAACAAATGTCGAATTCAGGAGCAGTCTGTGAGAACTCAAATACTAAAAAAGCCAGCAGAATCATGTTGAATTTATCAACAGTGTCTCTGAACTCAAATAATACTGGAGAAGATAACAGCATCATGTTGAATTCAACAACAATTTCTGTGAACGCCATTCCTAAAGAAGCTAGCGGAATTACTTTTAATAATTGTAGGGAATGTACGTTCAATTTCAATTAATTAAATTGAAGTTGTAATTACTATATCATTAAAAATTTCGTTAATTTTGACTATCGTTTTTTATGACTATTTGGAATTTTTTACTTACCGTTCTAGAACGGTAAGTAAATTACTTAACGTTCTGTTTATCTTAGTAACTAGTAAACACAACATACTGATCAGGCAACAAACGCGGTAACTAAGCAAAATCGTTCTATCGTGCAAAAAAGTATTTTGTTTACAATTTAGAGCTGAATGGTTAACAGAAAAGATACACGTTAACGTCATCGGTTAATCGCAACCATTACAAAATTTTCGATTGAATACAATATAGAAGTTGCGTCCACACTATGCCAATACAGTGAAGACGTGTTCATTGCCACGAAAAGTTAGCATATGCCAACGAGAATCGGTCTGTGTTCGGCCCGGATACAAATTATTCAACAGACGAATCCGTGTCAAAAAATAATCGAATTGTATCGCAATCGCAAAGAGCACTCTTAGATTGTTGCTTAAAATTTTATAAGAATCATCCTTATTTTAAGATGTCAAGACGAATTTGGAGGGAAGTTAAAAAACAAGGTGTGTCATTTTTACGGTGAATAAAACGGAACAAGGCGGAGTCACATCAAGAAAAGGAACTGACGAAGCTCACAAAAAAAGGTTTGGTAGGAAATTGTATTGTTTTTAAAGGTTAGAAATGTACGTAGAGGAATCACAGACACGTATAAAGTAAGAATGTTTCAAGTATTTTATTGAATAATTCGGATATAATCCAAACGGGAACCGTCCCCTTACCAACTCAAGTGATCAAAAATCGTCGCCATATTCAAACAAGGAAAAGCCAATGACAACCCAAGCATGTTTGTGCTCGCACACCAAATGCGTTGACGGCCAACTTAACTATGCGTATATCAGGCACCATTACTGCCAAACCAAACTTACTGGTAATCGGTATTAAGCACATAGCTCTCCCACAAATCCGTTGGGAACAAGCTATGGCCAGGGAGCACAGAAAAATCGATGCCGCCTTAAAAGATGTTAAATAACACATATTTAAATTTAACTGAACGCTTAAGAGATTATTGGTAAGAGAATACAATGCCTGTCTGCTGGAATATGCATGTTTTGTAAACAGACCAGAGGGCTTTGACTAACCAAGATGAATCTGGACCACACTTAACAGAATAAGAACAAACTGTGGTAGGTGCGCAGACTTACTCTTTAAGTAGGGAAAAAACTCTCGCCGAGCTGCGACTGTGGTGTAAAGAGGCACACTGTACGACACCGGTGGCGATCCATGCGATTTCCTGGTTGCGACAAAATACCAAATCATTGGTCTCAATTCTATTTTGTATTGAATGCTCCGAAGTCTATTTTTCTCTTCACTGTTTATAATGTACTAAATCGTCCACTGCTGTCAAAATTTTAATAGACTGAGGCGAAGAATGAAATATGCAATGCTAAGCAATTACTAACATTAAAAGCCAACCGCTTGTGGACAGGTGGTTGATTTAATAACGATAAAAAGCGATATAGTGTGAACGCAGCTTAAATGGCAAAATGTAAACAGGATACAGTAGCTTCGTTTGTTGAAGAATACAGTATTAAAAGATGTTCTGTGCTATCGAAAAATATAATTTCTCATATAAGCAATAAAAATTTTATTTACTCCATTTAAGCAAATATTAAATGGTATTTCAAATATTTGTTTTCTGTAAGATTTTATATAAAGAAAAATAAATATAAAACATTAGATTATTTCCTCTAAAATAAATAATTATTATAAATACCATGTTTTAACGAAAAACTATAAAAATAAAGAGAAACATAAATGTTTCGAATGCGTAAATAATTAATATATTTATATTAAATAAAAAAAAATCACTGCATATTAAATTATATAATACAAAAAGCGTAGAATAAATTGTAAATATAAATCATCTATATACATATAATAATTGGTAAAGAATAAAAATTATCAATATCATAATTCAGTCAACATAAAACAATAAATGCATTTTTAAATTTAAGGTAGTCTCAAAAAAATAGAAAAGTCGCAAACAATTTAAATTAATATTTTGCTGTTAATTTCTAAATAAAAATACAGGATTCGAAGGTTATCACTAAAAAATTAGATTCTTGTTGTTGTTTAACTTTCTATTTTTCTCGTGGATTTTGTTTTATATTTTTTAAGGCTTTTCACTATTTTAAATGTTTTTATTTTAAACTTTAAAAAGTAAAAACTTGTCAAAGTATATTTTTTATGAAAAATTGTTTGGAAAACCTAAATCTGCGCTCGAAAATTTTACATATTAAGGGAAAAACTCGGAAAAAGTAGAAAATCGAAAAAATAAAAATGTTTTTATTCAGTGTAATTTTAAGTCTATTTAAAATGGATTTATCAGAAACTATGTAGGTACATTAACAGTTTCACAGTTTAAATGCATTTAAACTCGATGGCTTTTTGTTCACAACAATGTGAACATTTCGACATCTTTTTCACTTTTTCAACTTTCTTTGGAATAATTTGAAACTCACTATCGAAAGTAGGTACATTTTTCAGATATTTTTTCATTCCCTAGCAAACTAGCAAAGTCGTACTGAATTGATAGTAAATTTGACAGATTGACAGTAAATTTGAAAGATTGGCAGTAAATTTGACAGATTGATAATAAATTTGACAGATTGATAGTAAATTTGACAGATTGGCAGTAAATTTGACAAATTGATAGTAAATTTGACAGATTGATAGTAAATGTGACAGATTGACAGTAAATTTGACAGATTGACATTAATTTGACAGATTGACAGTAAATTTGACAGATCATACAAACATACTTTGGTCCTTGATTTTGTGTAAATGTTAAGAGAACGTGCAAGGTACCTAATAGGCTGTAAACTTGCATAGACTGTTTTCTAAAATTAAGTTTTTTATATTACAGGCGAATCGGGGTTATGAATTTTCATAATGTTTAAAACCAAAAAAAAAATTGAAAAAACATTTTTTTAAATGCTTGTTCTCAAAAATTTTAAAATCTGAAACTCCTCGATTTTTGAAAAAAGCTTTAAAACAAACATTGAAAACTATTAAATGAATTGGAATAATCTTAAAATAAAAACATCTAAAAAAATAGAGTAATTTTTAAATTACTTTGCAACAACCCAAAAATTCTAAGAAATTTTAAGTGAGATAAATTTTAATACGAGACTTGTTCAATTAAAACCAATCTTTGGCAGGATAGCCTTGGAAGCAATTATAAATCAAATAACGTTCTACAATGTTCATTGTATAGAGGGTAGAAGTAAGGATAACCGTCTTGTATGGGGGACAAGTTGAAAAAGTGTCTACTTGTAAACTGCAAATTATAATTCGAAAATTCACCGAAAAGGCGCTCATGTAGATAATGGAAGTGATATAAATTTAGCGGTTTTAAACAGAGTGCAGTGTGCTGGGTCTTATTAGTTTTTGTGACTAGTGTAGTTGAGAAATATGCAGCATTTAAAATATTAACTATGTACGTAGTCAACTGCAATTTAGTAAATATAACCTACAACACCCTTTTGTATCTTACTCTAATAATTAATGGCGTTTTTAAAATCTTTCTACTTGCAACTCTGGCCCCACCTTAATTTGTTCCCTATCGATGGACACTTTTTAATAAATTCAGATGGTTCTCCTTCCTTCTAAGCTCCATAGTTGGTTGTAATTGTAAACGTCACACTTATCATGTGTCTTTGACTGCGATTTTAAATATTGTGACTTAAAAACGGCATTTGTTGCTAACAATTCGCCCAAAAGTAATCAGCGTGTGGTTATTCAATTTTTTGTGCTGAAGATTTGCAACCATTGCAAATTCATACGCAAATGTAAACAAAATAAGGAAAGGTATGTTTTGCGTCCAACTGTCAAAGAATGGTGTCGAAAATTTAAGAGTGAAAGAGAAAACGAATGATAACAGGACAGTTGACATATAACAGATTACATTTGAGAGTTGAAAGTTGACATTTGACAGTTGCCATTTGATAGTTGAACGTTGACAGTTGACATTTGATAGTTGACCTTTGACATTTTTGACACTTGAAATTTGATCGTTGACATTTAGCTTTTGACAGTTCTGTTGACATTTGACAGTTGAAAGTTGACATTTGTTAGTTGACAGTTGACATTGACAATTGACATTCTACATTTGACAAATGACCTTCTGCGGACAAGGTTTAATGTAACATTTTGTTTTGATCATGTTGATAAAATTTACAGAACCTAAAGTGCATATCAATGCAAACCTGTAAAATGAAACAAATTCCATCAAACAATAAGACAAAAAAAGTCCAGGGAAGCTTTCACGTGGCGTAATTTTGCTGCATGAGAATGCTTGACCTTATGTTACGAATGTAATGTAGGATATTAGAGCAATCACACTATAGTCGTGACTTTCACCTAGCGCTTTTCACATCTTCGGGTCGCTGAAAAAGGCGTTAAAATATAATCATTTTCATTCGGATGATAAGGTAAAAATCCATTAAAGAATTTTTCAAACAGCAGGGACAATTACTCTTTAAGCAGGGTATATATCATTAATAAAACAATGGTATAAGTTCCTTAATTGTAATATTAATTATTTGATTATTTGTAAATATAATTTTTCCAATAAAAAATATACCTAATACGTATATCGACAACGACAAAAATAACATTTAACTAGTATATCTTCGAATCCTGTAGTCAACACTTAAAATAATATTTCAGCTGCCGTGTCTCGGTGCGTTGATAATTTGACAGCATTGTCTTGGGGAAATCACAGGCATTTCTATTAAATTTTCCGTTAAAAAAAACGGTTGACAGTTTAGTGTTTTCTCCCTCTTACAATGAGGAACGGTTTAGAAACCCTATATAACATGTCGTTAAAATCTAATTTATAGGTACGTACTTCAAATTGATTTTTTCTAAAATTTCTTATTGTTGTCCATAATGCTAAAATTAATTGTATTATTATACACTATAAAAATAATTTGTTATTATTATTTTGAACAAATATGAATAATTCCTATCACAACCTTGTTCAAAATCCTGAATCTACGGGTAAAAAACCCAAGGCGATTTATTACAAAGAGTTTGGCGAAAAAAAATCAAAAGTATTTTATGATTAATAATCAAAAACATTATGCTCTATAAATGTTAAAAAAAGGTTTTATTTTAATTTTTAATCTCAAGGCAACAATTTGAATATTTTTAAAGATTCAAAATTAACTTGTGGATTCAAGTGATATCAAATAATATTTATTTGAAAATCTCTTAAAGTTGGGAATTCATCAAAATTTTGAAATATTCAAAGTATATGAGTAACAATTTTGGAAAATTTAAAAGGACATAAAAATCATACATTTTAAAATTATATATAAAAAAAATTGAATAATAAAATATTTTTTTACTATTAGTTACTAGTATTTTTTTTTATTTTTACTGTATCCTAAAATGACTTAATACAACAATTTTGTTTTTCTAAATTTTTGTAAAAATAAATTACAAAAATTTACCGAAAAAGAGCCTAAATACAATAATTCGAAAAACAAAACTCCCCATAAAACACTTTTGATCCGATAAAATAGCTTTTTGTAATGCTTACGCTTTGATATTCGTGAAAAATTTCAAGTCTCTTTGGTTATAGATTAAAAACAATACAAACTTATATCCTGGCGTAATAAACAACGATAGAAATGACATACCATTTTTAATTAAAAATCTAAATACATATACTACTTCATTTCAGAAAAACACTTTATTATAATATATGTACTCTATTTAACTTTTGTATATATTTTTTAAATGTTTATATATATACACCATTTTTTTCTGCAAATTAAGAACAAGACCAAAAGAATTTTCTAATTAAAGTACAGTGCTTTACAAAAGATTAATTCCCTCCGAGTGATGTATACTATTTTTCTTCTTAACGTGTTCCAAAATTTTATTTCCCTCCGTACATACTTCCATCGAAAAAATGTTCTGGGTGCATAAACATACAGTAAATGCCGCATTAGCTATGATTTTCGATCGGATAGAAATATAGTATACATTACTTGGGATCACCATCAATTTTCGGTGGAAAAAACTGTAGGGAAAAAATAGTACATTACGGATGAACACTGATTATACACCTCGGTAGATGAATTTCTCCACCAAGAGACGCACTCTACCAGAAAAGATGAGGATGAAAGATTTTCGTCCTGTGTACTGTATACTATTTTTCGTCTTATCCGGTCGAAAATTAGCACCTGGTGCGTAGATATAGAGCTAATCCCGAGATTTATTGTATTTTGTCTCTACAAGCACATGCTGTGAAAGTATATACCGGGTGAGGAAAAATTATGGAAACCCCGTGGTAACTCAAAAACCATCGGTCACAGAAAAAAACGTTATGGTTTTTCACTGGCTATCAGATGGTTAAGATGGATTTGACATTGACCATGACCATCATGGTCAGGCGATGGTCAGGTCAATTTTTTTAAATGGAAACATGTATTTGTGACAACGGGAATCGAAAGAGCGTGAAATTTTACGTCCAAATATGACTTTGACAATTTTTAAAAATTATACCATGATGGTCATGGTCAAGTTGAAACTAAATATTCTTAGACTATCACAATAACTCGAATTGTATTAGTCGCAAAGAAAAACTTCCAAGACTTAAAGTTTATGGTCTTTCCCTGGCTATCAGATGGTTAAGATGAAGTTGACCATGACCATCATGGTCAGGTCAATTTTTTTTAAATGGAAACATGTATTTTTGACAAAGGGAATCGAAAAAGCCTGAAATTTTACGTCCAAATATGACCTTGACAATTTTTAAAAAAATTACCATGACAGTCATGGTCAAAGTCAAATTAAAAATTCCTAGACCATCGAAATAACCGAATTGTATTAGTCACAGAAAAAACTTGCAAAATATAAAATTTATGGTTTTTCCCTGGCTATCAGATGGTAATTCTGGATTTGACCATGACCATCACCAGATATGCATTAAGGTCAAAGTGACCTGTAGAGGTCGTATGAAGGTCAAATTGTACTTACAGAAAAATCTTGCAGAATCTGCGTTCAGAATAAAAGTTTATGATAGAGCTTTACTAATTTTTAATGAAGAAAATAACGACGACTTTGGACTTAAAACTTCTTAATTAAAGTCTTTTCAAGGTCGTTTTTGTTTAATTGAGACCACAGAAGAGCTCAAATGAGGTCTAGAGTAGATTTTGTCTAACCAGAATCCTTCTTTTAGCACTACGCAGGAACAACGAGTTAGACGTAGAAGGATTCTGTTTCCTTGGGGTGCGTTTTTATGGTGAGTTCCCCTCACGCTGGTCTAGGTTTTTTTTAGTTTGACCTTGACCATGACCATCATGGTATAATTATTAATTTATTTAGACGTAAAATTTCACGTTCCTTCGATTTCCGTTGTCAAAAATACATGTTTCTATTTAAAAAAACTGACCTGACCATGATGGTCATGGTCATGGTCAAATCCATCTTAACCATCTGATATCCAGGAAAAAACCACAAATTTTATATTTTGCAAGTTTTTTTCTGTGACCCATGGTTTTTGAGTTACCACGGGGTTTCCATACTTTTTCGTCACCCTGTATAAAGAAAAGTCGACTTTTCGACCACGATAGGAAGAAAAAATATACATATTAGTTTATAGAACAATACCATCATTACAAATCAAGTCATTTTAGTCAGGATACCAAAATTTTATCAATTATCTTCAGAAAGAAAAAGTTGAACAAACATCTGATAACATCTATTTGCTGTAATGTAATGATAATATTTGTGTTTAAAAACTTTGGTATAAAATTTACTTATAAGTGAACTTTTAATGAAAATACTTAAACAGAACAAAATGGTGAATATACAAACATTTAGTGTAATTATTTTCAAAGCAATTTTCTTAAGTGTTCAATGTGTTTTTCCAAATAAAGCAGAATAAACTTGAAACCGATTGAAAATGAAAAGCTTTTTACAAATATTACAAGATGGAGTTAATTTTGTAATCACTTTATTTCATAAAAAAATGGAATGTTAAGGCTACTCTTAGAAAAGTTAAAATAAACGTTGATACATTTTTAATGGTTTTCTGATTGTGTTGATGGCTTGGACAGTTCCGAAAATAGTAACGGTTTCATATTGAATGTATATTTTTAGCAGGGTTTATATTACTTAATGGAAGTAAGGAGAATATCACGAATAAATAAATAAGAACTAATTTAAAAATATAGAATATAGATTATTTTAGTGTAATACCATTTTTGATTTGAGGAATAAATATTTTTACTATTTTTTGAAAATATTTATTTTCTAATTTTTTATTAATTTTATAAATATATGCTAAATTAAAAAAATAATTAGATTAAAAAAATTACTTTTAAAATTGGTTTAAACAAAAATTTTGGAATTTGATTTTTTTATATTATACAATAAATTCAATACCGTTGAAAAAAATTAAACACTAAAAAACTGAAAAAAAAACATTTAAAACCAAAATACTAACATTTGACATACTTAAATGTTACTGTTTGACGTTTGACATACTTATATGTTACTTTTTGACATTTGATATTGCAAATATGACATATTTAGACATAAATTTTTTGACATTTGACACTACAAATATAATAATTGACATTCTTGTATGTCACTTTTTGACGTTTGATGCTGTAAATATGACAATATTCGCATTTTTACATACATATATAATATATATCAATTTTTGACATTTGGCAGTAAATTTTTGACATTTAAATATGACAGTTTTAAATATGACAATTTTTGCTTTTTACATAATTTTATATTAATTTTGACATTTAATAATACCATTTGGACATTTGAGAACTCAAATCTAATATCTCAAATGTGAAAAATGTCAAATGCCAATTATCAAAAATGTCAAATGTAAAGGCTCAAAAATGTTAACTGTCAAATATGTTAAATGTTAAATATCAAAAATGTCAAATGTCATATATGACAAATGTCGAAAGTTAAAAAAGAACAATAATGAAACTAAAAAACAAATAAATAAAAATAAAATAAAAAACTTGAATAATCAAATATTTTTTAAAAATAAAATAAAAAACTTGAATAATCAAATATTTTTTAAAAATATAAAAAAATTACAACAAATACTCCTCAAAAAAGTATTAATGAAATAAAAACTGAAAAATTTAGATAATCCAAAACTTAAAAAATTAAAAGAATCATAGAAATTCTAAAAATCAGTGATTAACAGAATTATTTGGCGTTTTAGAAGATCTTAATTAAAAAAAAAAAAAAAAAAAAAATGTCGCGGCCTTAAAAATATACACAAGATAACTTATTTGGATATCCCAAATGCATTTAAAATGTGTAATAAATTAGTATGTAATACTAGTTTATTATTCCAAAGAAAAAAAGATAGAAAACTAATTTGATACCTATTAAATATCACAGTAAATAGAGTTGCTATAGTTAACTAGCGAATGGATTGGTATTAATCATAATTTAATACTAAATTAATGTAACCATTAACAAATTACCGACAGAAATTATAGAATTATTGATTTATATCTTAATTTAGTTAATCTTCGCTATATGGCTTTGCATATAGTTCTCATGATTCTACTCATCTTTTGTATAATTTCTAAAGTTTGAAATATTTCTCTCTGGTTTATGTACTAGAAAGGTATGCTAACCGTCTCTGACCGTGAGAAACAAAAAAAAAAGAGATAAAATGAAACTATGTGTCATCTGTTTCTTATATATCGCTCAGATTCTAGAATAGTTTTATAGATGTGCTTCCCCACTACTTAAACCAAATGGTGTGGTAATCCTTATCAAAGATATGTGCAGCACATAGTTTCATTTTACCTTTTTGTCGTTCCTCAGTTTGCGTTCAGAGCATTGAAGGATCCCTTTACGATATGATCAAAGGAAGGGACTCGATAAGTCTAGTTCCCTTGTGCTAAACCGGGTATGATAAACTGCTAGTAGTAGTAGTTATACAATATTGTAATGATAATTAACTACGAGTAATTTGCCATCAAACGTGTTGCCTAAAACCTAAAACCATTGTAATAATAACCACACAACTACCCCTAAAACAACAAAATGCTTACAAAAAAACACATGTTATGTTTGTCAGTAACTTATTATTAGCTTTAAAGTATTATTACAAGAAACTGTAATAGTGTCTATTTAATAAAGCGAGTTATCAATCAAAAAATGTTGCAGAATGCAGAATCTTAATTATTCTATCGCTTTAAGAGTTTTTGAAAAACATTTTCAAAGACATTGACCATTTTACTAAGAAGAAACAACTACTTCCCGGGCTATGTGCCTCGACGGATATTGAATTATACTTCAAAGTCAAACGGGGTTGGCAAATCTAATAGATAATTTAAACCAACCATTTTGGATTGTAGTTAGAAGGGACAACATAACTTGTAGACCGGTTTCGGTGTATTTAACGGATAACATATACCTTGTACTGACGAGGTGCAAATACACCGAAACCGGTCTACAAGTAATGTTGTCCCTTCTAACTATAAACCAAAATGGTTGGTTTAAATTATCTATTAGATATGCCAACCCCGTTTGACTTTGAAGTATAATTCAATATCCGTCGGGGCACATAGCCCGGGAAGTAGTTGTTTCTTCTTAGTTAAATAGTCAATGTCTTTGAAAATGTTTTTCAAAAACTCGAAAAGAGATAGAATAATTAATATTCTGTATTCTGCAACATTTGTTGATATTATTAGCGTGCCTATGATACCAGGACAGTGACAATATAAGGTTTGTTCCAAGCGACAATTTTGTACCGTTTTAAATTTTGATAAGAAAGATTTTGTAGATACGTGATAGGTGTTTTTAATCTTACTTTTAAATTTAGTTCTATATTTTAGTAAATGATTATTAGTATAAAACAATGTTAGTGTTAATTATGATATGCAATTAATCATACAAAAATGCTAATTAATTAAATTTTTAAATCACAATATACGACCCTGTGTTATATTAAAATTTTGACAAACACTCAACAGATATGTCAGTTCATATGATTCTTACTTTCGTGTATCAAAAGCGCTGTGGAGACACCATTTACGAACTATGGACTATACATAAAACTAGAGCTGTTATACAAACCGTTACTGAGTAACGAATACAACGTCGTGCTCGAAGTAACGAATAATTCGTAATAATGTGTCGTACTAATAAAAGTCAATTCGATGAGCCGATTGAGTTCGGAAACGTAGCAAACCATTTTATACAAAACAGATAGATGAGACTAAACTAAATTATTCAACGTAATCGATAGAATTCTTTAGTCGGTGATCATAAATCACTTTCGGTTCTGCTGAATAACAAATGAAACGATGAATTTGTCTGAAACCTATTTCACTAAATTAAAAATCAACTTGCTAAAGATAACGATCACGGCGATTGTTCATGCATGATGATGTTAGTGTTTAATTGGAGCAAAAGCAACTAGTAATCGATTTAATAACGAATACATATGGGTAATCAATTTTTCGTTAGTTTTATAGCTCTATATAAAACAGTCTTTGTTCGCCTTGAACCTATTATGTAATGCGCAAGAATTTGGCGGTACGGACAATAAACGATTTTAGAAGTGCTTTGCTTGGAACAAACCTACAATTTAAATGCGCGTCAACATGTTACTGTGCACATCGCGGTTCTATTGAAAGCGTATTAAGAATTTATTTTATATTATCTCTGTACCCGAGAAATGCGAAGCTCTTTTCATTGTTCCCAAAATCAGAAACATTCTTCGATACAACTTCGGTCCAAAGAGAAGATCGTTAGAGAAGATCCTGGGTTCTGTCGATATAAAATTTTAACACTTCACATCTCTCTGCTAGTATCCTCGAGTATACAGTGAGCGCGAGACCAGTAATGACATAAAAATGCTATTACATACTATCATACCTCTCTTCTAGTTGGCGCAACCTTATTCTCTCTATAGCAATTAAAAGAGAAATGTGAGAGTTATACAGTTTCATTTTCTATCTCTGTTGAAATTCGTCTCGAGCTCAAATTATTCAAGGTTTCCACTGGTTAATATATGTTCGAAGAATAGCATAGACAATCTAGGTATAACGATGTTTAAACTATTACAAACTTTAGTGTTCCACATGTTGTCGTATCTTATTCACTCAAACTCGTCTAATTTCTCAATATGGTACCTTTAGATAACAACGTACAATCTGCCCAATTTCATTTTAGCTCTGACGTTGAGATGCGCACTGGTTTATGATGAACCAAGGTGGGGAGACGCTCAGATTGTCGGTCTCGAGACAATGTCTTCTGGCTTTGTTGCGATGCTCTCTCTTCTTCATTTGCGCATATCACAGCTAAAGTGAAATTAGGCAGATTGTAAGTATTTTCACTGTACCTATATCGTAAATTTTGATGATACTAACCCAGCAAGCGAAACGCATGTCCTGTAAGCATATAGTGTTTTCAAAGTAATGGCGAAATATTAATTGTGTAAATGTTAATTGAAACGATTTTTTTCACTTCCAGAACAGACTCGCTGGAATTAATATAAGTAGTTTGTTCGAACCAATTAATATATCAACATTGATTACGATATAAAAAAACATAATTTTCTGGTTTGATACATTCACATTATTTTCCTGATACGGCAAATAATTGCAGTTATTTAATACGAAATAAACAGTAGGGGGGCGTCCATAAATTACGCGAGGTGTTCAGAGGGGGGAGGAGGTCAAGCTTAATCTTTCTAAATCTCACTTGGGGGAGAGGGGGGTTTTACCAAATATCACGTAATTTTTTTTCAAGTAGAAAACGGTGTGAAGTTACGTAAGAGTACAATTAAAGTACAAAAATGCTTCTAGAATGAAAATACGGCAAAATTTCACTCAATAGTGTTTGTCGTATTTGTCTTAACCCCGCAGAGTAGCACCGCTGTGGCTACTGCCCATGGACTGAATTAGAATAAATATTATTGATTTTTAGTATTCATTGCTAGTTTTTAAAGTAAAAGTAATGGAACAAATTATGTTCTTGTATTTTTTTTTGATCCAACGCGATTACAGTTAAAATACCATTTTTTTAAAAATCTCACGTGAGATTTGGGGAGGGGGAGGAAGTTAGGGAAAATCTTATGAAATCTCACCAGAGGGGGCGGGGAGGGGGGTGTCGAAAAATCCAGATAAATGCCACACGTAATTTGTGGACGCCCCCTAGATAAATCTACAAAATGTCAAATGCTGCTTCAAAACTGGTCGCAAAATTGCGTGCTTTACAATCATAGAGCATCTATAGCAAGATAACCGACGTCAATGCATTTCAGCTGCAAAAAACGATATTTGAAATTAATACACGATGTAGCTTCGTACATTTACCGCTACGGCGTGATATTTAGTTTTGTACCGGCTACTGTGCATGCTCGAGAGCACTTTTAAAGTCAAAGCGTTTATTATAATATTGCTAACAATGTAAGAACTTGCTCCATTAAAAGTTAAAAAAAATAGTACACTTAAAGAAGAGAAAATAATTGGCTGGTTGTGTGACAAACATTATTTAAAACAACTCTTACGTAAATAAATTAATTGATACAAATCACATGAGATTTTTAAAATTTAGAAATTAGAAAACCACGAAATTATATAAATTGAAAAAAATTTACATGCGGTAGGAATTGTATCTACGATGTATATATATTTATTTTTTTCAGTTTAGCCTTAATATCAATTCTTATTTGTCTAATTTCTATATTTCAAAAAACTAAGTACAACACTGCTGCTCGTGTTGTAGCGACATTAAGCGCTACATTTTTGGATAGTTTTTTCTTCATTGCATCAGTTGTTTTCCTGGTATAACATTAATGCTTGACAGCAGAGAATGATTAAATGATTGTGAGTTTTGTCGAATACATTGTGCAATTATGTTCAGTGATTATATGTTACATTTGGGACAATCAATAGCATACTCATTATATTTAAGGTTAATATATGGTACACAATTACAGAAATTTCACTATAAAATATAAAGTACTTGAAATCGGATGTATAAATTCCATTAAGATTGCACATATAGTACCCTGAGTAAATTTCTCTTTTTTTTTAAACCAAAATAAAAAACAACTCGAATATTATTGATAAAATAAAGTTATTTATATATATTTTTTAAATAATTGGATAACCCAACACAATCAGAAAATTGTTGTTAAATAAGTACTACCCTGACTAAAAAAAAGTCTTTTCCAAATAGTTTTCGTTGAATAGTTTGTTCCTAAATCAAAACAAAAAATGTAAATATATATAAAAAGAAAATAATTGATATGATATTAAAACATCTTTAGTCATCCAAGTCGTTTTTTCCTAGCCTTCTAATTACAATGTCCATTCTTTATGTCTGCACATGGTTTCCACAGCAACACAGATTACCTACAAAATCAACAAATAATGAGCAAATCGATAAATAGGAAAACATAGACATTCAACACATAAATTGAGTTAAATAATTCATTTAAAAAATGGAACGTGTCCCAATTTTGTGCCGATAAGTTTTTCTTACTTTATTCAAGGTTGAACCGGTTTATTCCTATTCGGATGTTCTTGTTTTAGGTAAAATAAACGGATTTTTTTTTTGTTTTTTGGCTTTGGCATAAACCAATTAGCCAGACTTTTTTTTTTCTTTCATCTTAACAATTTTAAAAATTGAAAAAAAGGAACATTTATAATCAGATATAAATAAATTGACTGTTCAAACTCTCACACACTACCATAAATGTTAATGTATTAGTAAAATATTGTGTTTCTGTTTATGTAATTATTATTATTTTTTATGTATATTTTAATTCATAGTTTTGTTTTTTTTTTCACATTTTTTTTTGCACTTTTTTTTTATTATTTTATTAATTTTTTCGTGAACACACTTACAATAATATTTTTTTTTCGCAGATTGCTTACAATAGTAGTTAGTATTTTACAATTTCATTTTGCAACGAATTAAATGACTATATAAACAGTGGTATAAGTTAATATTATTACTAAAAATTATACAATTTAAATTGGTAGGAAAGCAGAACTTAAGTTTTACCATGTCGTCGAAAAATGATTTAATGCTCTCCTCATTTCTTGAGCATTCTAGGATTATATGACTCATATCACCAACTTCTCCGCATAAACAGTATGGGTTTTCTTCCAGTCCTATTTTGTATTTGTACAAAGGAGTCATAGCATGATTAGATCTTATTCTATTTATGGTAACAATAAAGTTTCGTTTTGTTAATCCATGAAACCATCTTTTGGTTGGAATGTTATTTTGGTGTTTAACATAGTTAAACCCTGTTACTGATGAATTATATTCCTGCTGCCAACATTGTCTTAAATGTGTTTTAAACTTGGACATAAGATCTGTAAATGGGACAAAATTTGTGTTCAAATTGTGTCCTGTGTCAGTGGCCGATTTGGCTAGTATATCCACTAAATCATTACCTTTTATTCCTGAGTGTCCTTTAATCCATACTACAGTTGTTGTCTTTCCTTGTACTGTGATTTCAAAGTTTAGTTTTAACATTTCTGCCTCTATGCTAGTAAGGTTTTTGGATGCTTTCAGGTTTGTTATTCGGTCAACTGCACTTTTACTGTCAGTGAATATAACTGAATTCTCTGTATTTGTGGACTGGACGTACCTGAATGCTTTTGCTATGGCAATAGTTTCGGCAGTGTATATGGAACACTCATCTGGTAGCTTGAACTTGTAATATTGGGAGGAGTTTGCATCATAAAAGACACAGCCAACTTTTTCATTTAATTTGGATCCGTCAGTATATATATATATATCGGTGTTCAGGCCATCTCCTATTGATGGTTTCTAGAAAGTTTTCTTTTGGGTCCAAGTAGCATGTTTTTATATGCTTTGAGAAGAAAACCCGGGGAGGTTCAGTGTGGATGGTTATAGTTTTATTGGTTGATAGGGAGTTGGAGAATTGTGACATTGTGGTATAACTGTTTACTAGGGGCGGGGTTGCTGGCTTCTTTTGATATAGCCTTAGCAATAAATTTATGACTTATTAGCTGTCTTCTGAAAGACAGCGGAGGTTCTACGGATTCGACTTCAATAATATTTATTGGGGTAGATTTAAGATAACCAAGACATATTCTCAAACTTGCATTTTTCTGGGTCTCTATTTTGATTCGATGAGTGTATGCTGCTGCTTCCATAATCTAAGACACTTCTAATCATTGTTTTATAAAACAGTAAAGCGGTATTTGGATCTGCTCCCCATTTGGTATGACAGAATGCTCTCAAAATGTTCATAGCGTTCTCGGTTTTTTTTATTGCGTGGTGGATGGTATCTTTCCACAGTAATTTTCTGTCTAAGTAGAGCCCGAGGTATTTAACACATTTTTTGATTGGAAGAAGATATGGTCCCAGTTGTATCTGTCCTTGAGGGATGTCCCTTTTTTTAGTAAAAATACAAACTTCAGATTTTGTTTCTGAAAGAATTAAGTTATTCGAATCTAGCCATTTATTAACTAGCCATAGTTTTCTATTTAAAATATCCTGACAGTTTGAAATAGTAGTACCGTTAGCATAGATAACTATATCGTCAGCAAACTGTATCATATTCACGTTATCCAGAATTACTTCTAAATCCATTGTATATAGTATAAAAAGTAGCGGGCTTAGGATGCTGCCTTGAGGGAGTCCTACATTCGTTGTTCGTGACCCAGTAAGATTTTGGTTTATTTTTAGTGAAAGCCGTCTGTTGGAATATAGTGAAATTAAAAATGAACATATTTGATGAGGGATTCCTATTGATGTCATCTTACGGTATAAAATGTTTAGGTTTACTTTATCAAAAGCCGAGGAGATATCAATAAAAACTGCAGCAGTGTGTTTCTTTATTGTATAGCCTATCATTATATCTGTAATAAGTACAGTAATAGCTTCTAGAGTGGACCTACCTTTCCTGAAGCCATATTGTGAGTTAGGTAGGATGTGTTCAAACTCTAGCCACTGTTCTAATCGATTTTTGATCATTCTTTCCAGAGTTTTAAGAATACAAGATGCCAAGGATATAGGTCTGTACGAACTTGAGAGGTCTAATGGTTTGCCTTGCTTTTTAATGGGTAATATTATGTAATTCTTCCAACTATTCGGAATAGGGCTTTCACCAGTCCAGATACCATTATAGATTTCCAGCAACGACTTTTTATGTTTATAGGGGAGGTGAAACAACATGGAGTAAGTTAAATTGTCCTCGCCAGGTGACGTATTATTAGATAGTTTCAAAGATCTTTCTAATTCCCACATCTCAAATCGTTCAAGTAAGTGCAAATTGTTTCTTGGTACAGTTTTTAAAGATAACACATTGGATTCTATGCATTCTTCCGTCCAGTCTGGTGAGATTGTGGCATGGAACTCTTCTATCCAATTCGCTTCAGGATCGATAGGTAGCTTATTCTGTTGCTTGCGATTTTTAAAACTATTTACCCTTTTCCAAACTTCAGAGATGGGAGTTGTCTGATTTAGGCTTTCAACATATTCCTTCCACTCTGTTCTTTTTGTTTGTTTGAATGTTCTTTTTGAGATGGCATCGACTCGCTTAAATTCAAGTAAGTTTTGTATGTTTGGGTTTTCTTTCCATAATCTGAAAGCCTCTTTTCTCCGGCGAGCAATGTTGTTACAGGTCTCATCCCACCATTGTTTTGGTTTGTGCTTCCAGTACTTATTTTTTATTGTTGTTCTTTTCGGGATACAATTGTTTGCTACTGTGTTTATCATGTCTATGAAATTATTGTAGTTACATGTGGTGCTCGCAGCCTCCAGTGTTGTTGTGTACAAATTCCAGTTGGCTTTTCTAATAACCCATATATTGTGAACTGGATCAGAAGTTTCCATGCCTGAGTCAGAGCTATTAAATGTCATATATATAGGTAGGTGATTGGATCCATGGGGATCCTGTATGACTGACCAAGATATTAAATGTACTATGTCTTGTGTACAAATAGACAGATCAATGGCACTTTTCCTACCTGACGTTACAAGTGTGGGGGCGCCATCATTGATATAAACAAGGTTGCAGTAATTAATAGCATTGAGCAAGGAAACACCATAAACATCATTAAATTCGCATCCCCAAGATAGATGATGAGCGTTGAAATCTCCAGCAATTATGAAAGGTCTTGGTAGACTTTCGAAAAAATGTATCCATTCTCTTAGTTCTATCCGAGTCTTTGGTTTAATGTAGATTGACAATATGTACAATGCTTTTTTATTTGGTAAGAGTTTCACTTCAATGCATGTACACATCATTTCTGCAGGTTTCTGTACTACGACTTCTGAAAATAGTTTATTGGATTTAACTAGAATGGCTACTCCACCGTAACCATCCATACGATCTGACCGTACAAGATTATAACCCTGAAAGTTATAAAACTTACCCTGTTTAAACCAGGTCTCTGACAAAGCTGCTATAGTGGTTTCTGTTGTATTTAAGAGATATTCTAAGTTTTCTTTATTGGCAACTGCAGATCTACAGTTCCACTGCAAAATTTTGATTTCATTTATGGCTGAGAAGATGACGAAGTACTTGATCTACTATTCATGTTTAATAATTGTTTACTAATTAGTATTTGTTGTAAATCTTTTTTTGTAACATTAAGATTATTAGTTTCTTTAAAATTCTTAAACAGTTCGGTAACAATAACAAAAATGATGTAAATAATAAATGCCACTTTCTGGTTATTTCAATGGATAATTTGACGATTGAATATTGTCAGGTTAATATGATACATTTATAAAAGAAAAGATTTACAGAAAACGCGAAAAATTTTTTTGCGTGCGAAATACACTAAGGCACACATTTAAGCCTTTTTAAGTGTTTCTATATGTATTAATTAAAATGAAAAAAAAACGTTATTTGATAAGTAAGCGTTTGTATAATTAAAATGGATTTACTTGTATTTTTTAAATTATTCTGAAACATCAACTACTAAAGCCATTAGTTGTTTTAAATGTTTTTGTATCGATATACTTGTAAATTATATGTATTATAAAAATTACATATTACTTTATAAACAAAAGAAGAGGATTTGTGTATATATAAAAATGTAACAAAACGTGACTAAAAGTTACACCAATTGAATTATAGGTGCGTTGGTAGTTCAGTTAGCAGAGTAAATACCCGTAATATAGGAAATCCCAAAATTATATATTATCTTGTTCGGTGTAATTTAATTAATCATCGATTTGAAGTATACCGATCCATAGTTTTAATGCAAAAATACGTGTATCAATGTAGATCAAAATGTACAAAAAAAAAGTTTTCGTAATTCAGTTTCAAAACTGAACAGAAAAAAATCGGTTGTCTGTAATAGGGTACCGGACAGTAATAAAGTTTGTTAATACAATAATATCACTCAATAAAGATTTTTAAGAAATAACAATGATTTATAATTTTAAATCAATAAATAAAGTTGCGTAAATTAATCTGTGCAGCGTAAGAACCCAAACGCCAATCACAGTGCGTGACGTCATTTGTGAGTAGCCATAAGTAAACAACACTGCTTTGTATGTTATTTCGCGTTTTTCTACAATTTATTTGCATTTTTCTAAAAATATTTGTATTGTAATTACGAATTGAAGTACTATAGTCATAACAGAAGTTGTTTGAAGCCTTCTGTTAATTTTTTATTATGGAACAAGGTTATACAAAAGCCTACAATAGAAATCTCCCAAGAGTTGATATTTTCATGTTCGGCAGTTTCTTTGCCAGTAATTCCGACTTTTGTTCTGCTGAATTTAGAAATGTGAAAACATTTCTGTAAGTATTTCAACCTCTTTTTTTTATCTTGCGCGATGTAGTTGTTGATGGCAAACTTCTTTTTCTGTCAGTTTGTCATTGAAATCTTGACGGAAGACTGCCAGGTTTTAACATTGCTTTGTTTACAAAGCCCATTACATGGTATCGCATGTTATTTTCCATGTCATTTGGCAGCTAAAACACAAATACAAGATTGTTTATGCACACAAAAAGTATTCTAAGTAAAGCATAAGCTACTTATAACACCTACATTACGTACACACTAAATATAATTATTTGTACTGTGGCCTGTGTAGTAACACTCTAGGTACAGTACTTACATCAAAGTGATCTTCACAAAAGTAAATTGGTGAAGTAACTGACATTCCATCGCACTTTCGTCTTGTTAGGTCTAACCATTTCTTTCGTATGTCTGGTTTTCGAGGTACATGAAAATTTTATTTGGAGTAGTTACTGATGTATTTCCACATCCAGGTGCAACACACCAACGATAGTTTTTTTGGTCCATGATGATTAAAAAACACAAAATACTCAATTTATCCAAGCACTGATCACTTGTAATATGGCTTGCAGTTTGTTTACCCCACAAATGACGTCACGCGATTTGAATTGACATGAAGTGCTGTTTTCGTGCCAATTTTAATTAAATTATGTTTTTGACGTTTTCAAGTACTATAAAGGATTTATTTAATTAAAATATTATTTTTTATGGCTATATATATATATATATATATATATATATATATATATATATATATATATATATATATATATATGAATAAAGATTATTTTTAAACACTATCTGAAAAGTTGTCCGGTTCCCTATAGTAGTTTACGTAACAAGTCCCGAAAGTGGACTTTTACTAGACGAGCAAGCAAGATTGCGAGTCCAGTAAAAGCACTTTTGGGACGTATTACGCACAATATTTTTTTAAACCGGCCAGAATTTAGTCATTTCCAGTTTATTTTTGGGTCAGAAAATCTCATTTTGTCGGACCGGGCCAGAAAATTATTGTGATAGTCCGGTAAAAGCTTTTACCCATGACTCATAAGTAAATTGCCTATTTTTTAACCTATATCTCTGCCAGTAAGTGTAAAATTATAGAGGAGTTGTAGTTATAGTTTTATTTACTGCACTATTGGAGTAAGTAGATAGAAACCTGCATTATTATGTTGGTTGCCTACTGTATACATTAAATTAAACTAACATTTGACATTTCTCAGACAGAACTGTCTGCGAAATCGAATATTTATTTATTTATTTATTTATTTATTTATTTATATAAAAAAAAGGTTTACAATTCTTGGCATTACAATAATAAAAAATTAAATTTAAATGCATATTAAATAAAGCACCTAGGTGCAAGCACCTGTATGTGCTAAAAGTACTTATTAAAGTATGTTATATAAAAAAAATTTAGAACAAACATATAAAAAAGTAAGTAAGAAAAAAAATAACAACAATTAATATAAATATAAATAACAAAAAGAAAAGAAAAGGTAAGATAAGAGATTGTCTACAGTATACATTTATAGCAATCAACATTAGAAGCAATGTACTGCTTTGATTTTTTTTGAAATGATTTTAAACTTTTTACATTCCTGAGATTTAGAGGTAGAGTATTATAAACTTTGGGACCAACATAAGTCAGAAATCTTTGACTTGCATCTCGCTGAACCGCTGGAGCCCTCAAATTCTGATTAAATCTGGCTCTTGTGTTGTGCAAATGATTGACAATGTATCGCAATTCAGGCCTTCGATGAATAAAAATACAACATGAGTGATAATACAAGGTTCTTATGTTAAGAACGTTTTTACTGTATATAAGAGTGGTAGGATATAGTGCAGGCTTTTTAAAAATAATTTTAATTATGCGATTCTGGATAACATTAAGAGGATGGAGTGCAATATCATACAACATATTATTATTATACCATAACGAAAAATAGATTCAACCAGCGAATTGTAAATAGTAATTAATAACCTCCTATTTATAAATTTCCTTAATTCATAAAATTTAAAAATAAATCTTCTAACTCTGATTATTAATGATTGAATGTGATTAGTCCATTTCAAATTTTGGTCTATTATTATTCCGAGGTATTTTGTTTTATTGTTCATTTTAATTGTAAAGTTTTCATTTATTTGTAAGTCAAAGGATGGCCTATGTACGTTAGTTAATGAAAATGCTATAAAAGAGGTTTTAGACACATTTAGAGAAAGTTTATGAAAATCAAGCCAGTTTTTTATAATATTTATACCCGTTTCCGCTTTTTCTTTAACCGCTTCCCAACTATTATCCTCAAATATGAGGACAGTATCATCTGCATATGAAATTACTGAACCATTTATTTGGGATATTAGCATACTATTAATATATACAATAAATAAAATTGGGCCAAGCACTGTTCCTTGGGGTACTCCCATTTGGACGGTTTCTGGCTCACTCATGGTATTTTTTATTCTGACCATTTGTTTTCTATTACACAAGTAATTTTTAAAAAGATCTAATACCGTGCCCCTCACTCCATATTTTGGACAACTTATGCCAAAATTTTAATTTTGGCTCATGGGCCAAACACACTCGCTGTAATATGCAATTTACTACACTCGTAAAGTAATATACTATCACCGGACTCATTTTTATTTTCTGGCCTTTTCCGACAAAATGAGATTTTCTAAAAATAAACCGGAAAGTACTAATTTCTGGTCGGTTTAAAAAAAATAGGTTTACTGACGATAGTGACAACGTCACAAGAAAATACTGATGGAATGGTTGCATTTTTCAAAAGACAATTTTAATTTTATTTTTTGGATAGATATTTTGTATGGATATCATTTTTCATTCGGAATGCCTCACAGCGAGGTAACGCCTCATGAGCCGTGCATTCAGCCGGCGAGGTAACGCCTCATGAGCCGTACATTCAGCCGGCGAGGTAACGCCACATGAGTCATGTTTTTTTGGTGCGTGCAGCCGGCTCCATCGAATTATAAGACGTTATCACGTCAAAAAGTACTTTTTCAAATATTAATCGATTCATCTTTATACTTACAATACAACCAACAAAATGCAGTTCTCTTTTGATAAAGTATACCTGGATATTAACATTATTTTATAAGTTTAACTTCTAGTAAATCCGTAATGAATAAGATTTGTAGAAAAAGGTAAGAGCAACATTATGTCAAAAAGTCAATAAAATAGGTATGGTAGATCATGATTATAGTACATTACTGCAAGTTAAATATTCAATAAATACTAAGATACAAACAAGTACAAAGAAAGAACTTTATTCACAACAATACAATAACGGCAAATTTAGTTGTAATTACTCATTTTGTTTATTAAAAAAATAACAGTAAAGTTTAAACAACCAGTATACTGAATATGTGGAACTGAATTATGAAAGCTGATTGATTTCTTTTTATATGTTGTAGATGTCTGGTTGAAAGGTTATAGAACTGTATATTTTATTAGTATCTATTTTATTGTTTATTACAATCCTCCATGTACCCCTCAGCAACAGTGCCGTAATATCCCTTTCTGTATCTACTAGTAAAGTTGCCGACGAACGGCAAAAATTTCTAATGCATACTCAGGCCGAGACACCAAGAGTTTCGATGAGACATTATGTGAGGCCAGATAGCGACATTATATCAAAAAAAGTAGCAACATGGAAGAAATTGCGACAGAACGACGGCAGATCATAAAAAAAGAAGAGTAAGTAATCAGTAATCTGTGCTTACGCCTCCCAACCTCTCGCCTCGCTTCGTGCTTCCTTTGACTCGCACCTTAAAAACCGACAAAAAAAAAGAGACATGTCGAAAATACTATACTCTCGCTTGGTCTCGCAGACACTTAAGTTAATATTTACGTACCAAATTATAGTAGGTAAGAGAGTGAGTTACAATAACGCACTACTCACTGTTATAACTCACGCTGTGAGTTTATGAATGCTACTTACTATTAGCTCAATTTGAATTGATATTTTTGTTTGCTTGTTGGTGATGGGTATATTTATGACTGTTAATAGTATAATATTTATTGACAAGTCCTGTCATATACAGGCGCTAAAGGTATTTTATGTTATATTGGGTGTTGTTTGTTTCCCAGTGTAGTTTAGAATATTTTGGTGTCATATGTGTAAACTACAAAATCTTGCTTAGTATTAGATATCCTATGAAATCAGAAAAAAATATCTTTACGTTTGAGATTTATTTATTTTTATTTATAAAAACTTAAACACATATATTTGTTAAATATAAACTATCCTACCGATCTTAACAAAATTTTAGACACGCGTTAATTATATTAAAAAGTTTTTCTATGCGGAATGTGGAGGTTGTAAGTCAAGTTTAGGGGATCGAAATCAGGTGCAATAGGTGCAATATTTTCCAAATTATAGAAAATAGAAGTAAAAAAATGAAAAATTTTCATTTTTTTCAGACTTTGTTAAATAAAAAAAATGGCCCTTGGTAAGCCAGGCGCATCAGTAGATTTATATTAATTGAATATATTAAAAGTATACGTTTTAGAAAAAAATGTTTTAAATAAAAGTTGTAGGTCTCTTTAATACAAACAAAAAAGTCCTGTAACATTTTTTTGTACAGAGTGAAGTAAAAAGTTACGAATTTTTTTCCATTTTGATTTAATGTCACGCCCAAACGGCCTTACCGATTTGGCCCATTAACGAACTCGACCGAGATTTTTGGACGATTGATTTTTGTGCTAAATTTCATTTTGATTCGTTAAGAAATGCGACCGCTATCGTGTCCACAGATTTCGTTATATCGGAACTATACATACATATATATATATACATATACATAAACTTTTGAACGGAAGGTGTTTTTGAGGTCAGGGGGGCCCAAAACGAAAAACTGTAGTGAAATTTTCCCGAAGTCGTGACCTGCGAACCAGCTGAATAGCAGATATAAATCTACTAAAATTTAGCACAGGGTTTGCGACTGGTGCATATCGTGATTATCAATATTGGGCACATCCTAAAGGGATTCCAGCAAAAAAATAGTTTCCTATAGAAAATGTCCATTATGGTCTGCATTTCGACAGTTACCGACTGGTCTATACCAAATATTGTTGTTTTTGAGTAAAATCCTAAAGAAAAACTGTTAAAAGTACAAATTGTGTTGATTGATTAACGATTTTAATTATAAACTCCAAACATATCACATTGACTTTTTGATAAAATGTTGCTCCAGCTTTGTTCTACAAATCTGTAAAGTTTTTTTCATTCGGGATTTACTGGAAATTGAATGGTTACGTTTTTTTGGCCTAATAGAAGTAATATTCTAATTGGTTACACAGATCTAAAAAGATTTATTGTAGAGAACAGAGGATCATCTCCAAAGTAATTTTTACATAGAATCCAAATCTGAACTCACAATTGGCGAGTCACGTCAATATAAAGAATTTAAGATTATGTATTAAAAAAATTATTATTTTGACTACATAATACATACATTTTTGTAATTATTTTTAATTATTTCTTCATGTAATTCTATTTTCGAGGGTAAAAATAAGCTTTTAAACTTCTATGTGTTTATAACCACTTTATAACGGAATTAGATTGAAATCATATAGTAGGCTACATAAAGTTTTTTTTTTTTTTTTTCTCCAAATATTTTCAAGGTCAGATTTTTATAAATTATGCTTTGAAACATTCGAACAAAAAATTAAAACAGTAATTCTCAATTTACAAATAAAATCATTAATTAATTTGTTATAGTGGTAAACCGTAAGGTGTTCAATATCAGTTGTTATATTTTCTTTCTGGTTCTACTCTGAATTTCTGATATACTAAGTTATTGAATTAATCGATCAAAAATGACCACCACGCATTTACCACTATGACATTAATTCGTTGTTAATTATATTATTGGTAAATTAAGAATTATTTTTTTACTTTTTAGTTCGAACACCTATAAAGTGTGTTGTGATTTTTTAAACTATAATTTATTTCAAACCTGCTTTTTGGTAAAAGAATGTTTTTTATCATACTTGTAAGATCTTTGCAAACAGCCATTGAATATTAATTGTATGTTTCAATGTAAGTAATTGAATTTTCTGTACTTCGAGTTGCCATATATTATTTATTTATAACGCATGTCGTGTAAATAATAAAAAAAGCTAACGACAGCGGTTACCCATCCAAGTACTAACCACACCCAAAACTTCTTAACTGCGGGGATTAGACAGAAACCGGTGCATTAAATGTTGTATGGTCGTTGCCTGAAGATGCATTATTAAACTTTAAATAAAAATATCACACGTGGAAAGATACCTTCATGACATCTATGGTATTATAATAGTACCATTTTTTTTTCTTTTAATTATATTATTATTTTATTTGATAAGGGTAGAGGAGAAGACATTCCTATTAAGCCCAATAAATAATATACAATCGAAATACCTGTCGTAAATACATAACTATATGATCAAATAAGGAAAAACCAAGAGTCTAATTTGTTAACGCTTTCAGACTTTGGTAAACGGTTCCAGACATCAAAAATTCTATTACTCAGATAACCCTGTCTGTTACAGGTACGAAAAGATTCCTTCTTCAGTTAGAATGAGTGTCCTCGGAGTCTCTCGTCACAATTGAGTGGAAACGCTGCTTGAAGATTACCCAAGTTATATTTTATAATCCTGAAGGAAAGGATCAGGTCACCACGGAGGCGTCTTTCTTCAAACGTTGTGAGGTTTGCGGTATATAGTCTTTCTTCATACGTGGGTCTAACATGACCAAACGAGAGTCTAGTTGCACTTCTTTGTCCCTTTTCCAACATTTCTCGATCACGAAATCAGTCTGGATACTACGAGGGACCAACGGTTTCGAGGATGGATCGAATGAAATACTTATAGAGCCGAGAGTAGGTATCGAAGGATGCTTTAGGAAAAGCCTTTTGAGGTAAAAACAGTTTAGAGTTTGCCCGTTTACATACATGCGAAACATGATCACTCTACGTCAGGTTTGAGTTCAGTATTAGTCCAAGATCAGTATGTGTTTAATGATTGACTATTAATAGATTGTTTTTTCCAAGGTGTAACACTTTTCGAAATTAAGTAACCAGTTTAAACACCATTCTTGAAGGCTGTTTAGATCAGCCTGAAAACTTAGGTGGTTGACGTTTGGATTTCCATAGATTTTTGAATGATCAGCGTACAAGACACTTTGCTGGTGAGACTGGAATAAGCAAGAAACAGTAAAGGCCCTAAAACCAAACCTTGTGGAACACCACTCATAACAGCTCTTTCCTTAGAGAATTCTCGCCCAAATCTGACATTAAAGAACCGATCTGTGAGAAATGTAAAAACCCATTTGTCGAGCGTACCTCTTATACCTATATGTTCCAGCTTTAGTAGCAGTCTACGCTTTGGGACTTTGTCGGTGGCCTTAGAGAAATCAAGGTAGATAACGTCTGTTATCGAGTTCTTTGGACCAATTATTTGTGCAGTGTAATAGCTTTATCAAAATTGATCGGTTCTTCATAAGGCCATGTTTATAGTTACGAATCACATTTTCCTGTAGCAAAAAGTCCACTATTTGTGCATAAACAATGGATTCCATTATTTTAGAGACGACGGGTAAAATACTTATGGGACGGTAATTTCTGGGATCAAGTTTATTGCATTTTTTAAAGATTGGGGTCACTGATGCTAATTTTCAGATTGGTGGCATACAGCTTTCTGAGAAAGAGGAAGACATGATTTTAGATTATGGGTAAGCTAAGAAGTGAGCATATTTTTTAAGAAAAAAAGGGGATTGGTCATTAAGACCTGGCGAAGAATCGGTTTTGAGATGCAGAAGACGATCTAAGATTTGGTTTTGGGAAAAAGTAATGATTTCCAAAGATGCTTGGATACGAGGACCCAACAACGCCGGAAATATATCATTGGGCGGTTCCTGGGTGAAGGTGTTAGAAAAAGGGAGAGAAAGTGTTTCAGCTGTTTCAGACTCAGAGCATTCTATTCCATCAGTCTGTTGCAAAAAGGGGATAGCTACTTTCGTACATAGAGACGCTCGGATATATTAAAAAAAAATGTTACCGTCACTGTTGGAGATGTTTTCTTCATAGCTCTGTCGGGAAATAGATAACTGAATTTTCAAAAATTTAGAAAATCTCCTGTGCGTTTCAAAGTCGCTTTTTTAGAGGAGTACTTAAATTTTTTCCATAGATTTCGTTTGCGTTTTAGCATCTGTAGGAGTTCCCAGTTAATCCAGTGTTTTAAGTTATTGCGGTATACTCTTCGCTCAGTAGTGTGATCTTTGATACATCTAGAGGTGGTAAGGTGAAATGTGTGCTTCATTGCATTACAGTTAGCCGATTTATCAAGAATCTCATTCTCATTCTAGTTGATCATCATTAGTAAATAAAAGATTGAGAGTCGACGTAATGTTATTAATCTATGTAGCTTTATTTTTTTGAATTATCCTGTCATGAAAATAAAGACAATTTTTTAAAATGATTGTGTAGTCATCGACACTTTATAGGTGTGTAAATTTTCGAATCAATTAATCCAGGATATGCAATCGCATGTCACTGACGTCATTTTGACGTATATGCCAGTAGAACCAATACAGGGTTAGAATGAAGCGTACTGGCCAGGTTTAACTTAGAAAGACTTACTATCTTTGTCTTATTAACGCGCAATAGAAAGAGATACTTTTAAGACAATATTGAATACAATCAAAATTCATGTGAATTCAAATAGACCATTCTTGGATATTAATACTACTTGCAGCGAAAACTGACGTATCTACTTAAGTATTCAATTTACTATTAAATAATTAAATAAATTTAATTAGTTAAGATATTTGTACTGAATACACATATTTTTATTGAAGACGTGACAACATCGTACTTACAATTAACAAGACCACAGAACAGTAAACTCAGACGTGTATTATACAGGGCGAATTTCATGTTACTAACAGAGCCTACTGAGATAGGAATAAAAAGTGAACGGATTATAGTTTTGGCTTAAGCTGAGATTTCCGATAATCAACTGATAATTGTCAATTTTATTGAAATGGTATTTTCGAGGTAACTGATCGCGAATATTGGTCAGATTTAAAGCATTCAAATAATTTATATCAGAATTTTCGAGATCATAGATTAGAATATATATCGGGTCTATTATCAAAGATTATAACGGAGAATTTCAAATTCATCATAATGTCAGATGAGTAAATTTAAAGTAGGAACCATAAGGTTAAGTAGTATCAAATTAAACACAAGTAATTTAACGTATAATTACAGAAAACTGTATCATTGTCATATTTAATAAAGCGTGTTTGTCAATAGATGGCAAAGAATAATATAATTTCATTCTGAATGCTTTACAAGTTTTTGAAAAAACATTTTCAAAAACAATGACCGTTCAACTAAGAAGAAACAACTACCTCCTGGGCTATATGTCCCAACGGATATTGGATTATACTTCAAAGTCAAATGGGGTTGGAATATCTACAAGATAACTTAAACCCAACCATTCCAGTTTGCAGTTAGAAGGGACAACATAACTTATAGACCGGTTTGACTTTGAAGTATAATCCAATATCCGTTGGGGCATATAGCCCAGGAGGTAGTTGTTTCTTCTTAGTTGAACGGTCATTGTTTTTGAAAATGTTTTTTCAAAAACTTGTAAAGCGTTCAGAATGAAATTATATTATTCTTTGCCATCTATTGACAAGTAATTTAAATACACGTACCCGGGTAGCAACAACGTTGAGAGGTTACAAATCGACGAGTGAATCCGTCCTATGTAAATTTGGTCATAATTCAAGCAGGGAGTTTTTTCCACTACATTCGAGGAATATATAAGAATTTTCTTTTTTCAAACTACAAAATATTTAACATTTATTGTAAAACTATATAGGCGGATAATGGATAACAATCTATTGGACAAATGGTGAATTATTTTAGGTAAATTTTCGTCGACACACATTGAATCTTTTGCCCATGATCATCAATGCAGCATTTCTCTATTTCCTTATTGTAATTTCTCTATACAAAATGCTAACTTCAAAAACAACCAAATCACGAAGTGACGTTTGAATGATAAATAATGCAAACAAACGAAAAATATTGCCAATGTAGTTAACTAAACAGAACACTTTATCTGCAATTAAAAGCAAGTAAATATTAAACAAAAGTTGTTTGTTGATAGATTTGTTTGAACCTCTCATCATTTGTTTTATTATTATTAAATATACATTTCCATCAAATTTAAGATTCTAATATTTTCAATGAATATATTATTTATGTTCATAGAAGTAACTTACCATATACTTATTTAAGCATTTTTCGATTATGATGTTTCCATATTGACTATAACTTGAACCACGTAACCAGGAGGTATTTTGGCTTCTTCTACGTGAAGTTTATCTCCTAATAATTTACCGCCATAGAACCACCGTTGCCGGGATGATTCTATCCCTTCTTGACTCTGAAAATAAACAAAAGCTTTTTTTAATATTTCAATTTTCAGTTAAACTTTAAAACTAAATTTGCAACAAATTTGTAAGCCAATTATAAAAGACAAATTGTTCACAGTTTGTTTACAAGTATCGCATGATCAATTCTATCAAAGCCCAAGTTTACCTCTTATTGGGTGAAATCCATCCAACGATTTAGAGAATTAGGTGCAATCGCAAAGTTTCGTTAGTGTTTTCATTATCAAAGACAATTTGCTCAATTTTAGGTAGATCATTCTTTTTTGGAATACAGACGAATGGATTTAGATTACGTGAATTTACTTCTTGAAAATTTTACCCCACATCTACTCAAGGAAGACGCGATCCAGGAGATGCTTGCTCGGTACCAGAATTCTAGAGAAAAAGGGTCCTTCATCCTGAGTAAGGTATGGGTCTTGTCTCAACGAGTAAGAAAGGTCTCCGTCGAGGAATGGAAATGGTCAGCTTCAATACTCCTATCCCAATAAAAGATCTTCCCGATGGAAGGTAAAAGATGTGAAGACTTTAAATTTATGGTTGTAAAAATGTATTAAGGTGAATGGTGTGATGGAGTACCGTCTGATGTTGACCATGGACCTCGAAAGAGGGAGCTATGAGACGATGGTTTTTCATAGAGTTGCAGACAGACCAATATACCAAAAAGGGATCCGTATAGCCAGCGGAGGACCTGGAGTTTCTAGACGAGGGCAAAACAGGTCATTCTCCGAGAAGAGCAGATTCTGACAGAAGTGTGGTGGATTATAATTATTTTGTAAAACTCAGTCCTATACATACACCCCCGTAAGCCAGAGCCGAGCAAAGCCAGGGGCTGGCTTTAAGGGAAGGAGGGCATGTCACATACGTTAATAGGGTAGTTTAATTGTTTGATATTTCATTGTATTATTTTGTATTATTTTTTATTGTAATCATCCAGGTCAAAGTCAGTACGTTAGATTTCAAGGCGACCTTACATAGTTTAATTCTTATTCTCACGTAGCGTATGAATTGGCTATAAAAGAGCGTCGTTGAGGTCGCATTCGAGGAGTTCGGAGTCTGAGGTTGTCTGTAAGGGTTACCCTTTGGGGTGTCCCTAAAACAGATCCTTGGGCCTGGGCCATTGTGATCTTTGACGTATTTGCGTGATTAAGTATGACATGCCACCATGTAGTTTTATTTGGTAAGATTAGATAAGATTATTGTATTTAGTTATTCGTTATTTATTGTTTGTTTCTTGTTAATATATTTGTTGTTTGTTTCCTGTTGTTTATATCATTTTCCCCTTGGTTAGTTTTCTGCCCTCAGCAGGATACCTAGCCAGGGGTTAGATAACCACGACCTGGGTGGGAAGTGCCTTTAGTAAGCTACCCCTCTCATCATAAAACACTAAGGCACACATCCCCACCCCCCCAGGCGTGACAAAATCTCTTCAAAATCTATAGGAAAACTGTTACTGTTTCATTTTAAAAAGTCTCATTATCAAAGAAAATTTGCTCCATTTTAGGTAAATCATTATTTTTTCTGGAAGTCAATTAGACGAATAGATTTATCTTTTGTGAATTTATTTCTTGAAAAAGCGGTTACTGATTCATTTTAAAAAGTCGATTTTTTGATGCACCTTAATAATTAATGCATTCAATTCGTCTATTCTAGCTTCCAATTATAAACAATGACTGCACAGTGAATCTTATTATAGTTTTTTTTTACTTCTCAGGTTCGTTGCGATCATTTCTACAGCGGAATGTTAAAAATTATTCCTGCAGAATTAGTAAGTTAAAAATTTCGTATCTTCTTTAGTTTTATTGCATCATTTACAAAGAAATTAGGAAGCGATCTGAATGATATATAGTGATATGGATTTTTCTTCATGGTGCATGTTCCTTCAATGGAATGTTGGAACGTGATCCATTATTTGTAAATTGGTTGTATAGATTACGTATTTTTGTATTTTGATTGTTTTTGTTTAGATGATAAGTTGTTTTGGGGTTATTGACTATTATTGATTAAATTGTCATTGAATTGGTAAGAAACTGAAAATAATAAAAAAATATTATTGAATTGATTACATGGATTTAAATTTATAAAAACAAAAAGTAAATAGAAAGAAAAATAAATATTAGAAGAATTATAAATAAGCAACGAGCAAATAGAAAGAAACCAGAACTTTGAAGGTACAGAAAAGCAGAGAGTTGGAAATTTTAAGAGAGCAGAAAGGCAATAGATAAAAAGAAAGGCAGCAGCAAGAAGGAGTTGGAAAATAGTAGGAAGAGGAAGGTATAGAGTTGAGCAACAGAAAAGAATTGGAATAGGAAGAAGAAGAAGAAAATAGTTTTTTTATGTTTATAAATTTTTTAAGATAATCAATTTAGAAATATTGAAATCCACGACCGATAATTACATTGAAGAAGGGTCTTCCGGAAGGAAGATCCATATCAATAGATTTGAAGATTCCATGATAATTCCCCACAAAAAAATTGCACAAAGCCATAAACACAAACACTAAAATTTGATCACACCGAAACATGCCCACATAAAAAAGTATCCACTTAGAAAAATGCACTAATAAAAAACTGGGTATATTATTGTAACGTAAATATTATTATCCATTTTTCTTACAAACTTTAATTGTTGATAGTATTTAAGTGCCAGTATTTTGAAATAGTTATTTGTGACACAAGGACGGAAAATGCCATTTTGCAAGAGCGAGTAAAGTTGTGTAGCCGAGGGGCGTAGCACCGAGGCGAAACAATACGAGCACTTGCAAAACATTTTGCGGACGTGTAACACACTATTTTTTGGTCCGACCAATTTTTAATATTTTCAAAAGTTCAAAAACTGTTTACTTTGTGACATACAAGAATAGGTGTATATTGACATTATTGACATCTATTGCACGATTAAAAGAATTAGTAATAAGGAATGATTTTCGGATAATCGATTTCACAATCCTTAATTTTTATACATACGAATACTGTGCTAATAAGCAGCACAGTAAAAAATTTTATATTGATAATATTAATATTAATATCTAATAATTTTATATAAAAATAGCAGAGACAATGAACTATTATATTTCAATGAGCATTAATAAAATCGAGATACGTATTTTCATAATCAAATGATACGTAGTTGTAAATTGACATAAATGTCAAATTTAAAATAAAAGTTGTAAGAGAAATTAAATGTAAGTTTGAATCCTGCTTACCTTTAGAAAAAGTTATCAGTTTAGTATATTATACGCTGTTTTTAAATAAATTTAATTAAAATTTGTAGTATTCATTATGTATTTTTGATGAATGATAGCGCCATCTCTTTAGATAATCTAAAAGCTACTTTGCCGGCCTAGGCCGGAAAATGTCATTTTCCGGACGATTTTGAAGTAATTAATAGTACTGTTTCTGGACGGAGGACCAAAAAAATATTATTACTTGTTTAAAACAAGTTGTTCTAAATATTATTAATTTTCCTGATTGAATTGTTACAAAAAATGTACGAATGACTTATATGTAAAATGAGAGAATTTCATTGTTATATATGGGGCGCCATAATTTTTTATGTTCCATACCAGCAGATTTTAGAAAGATCTTCAATAGTTGCTGTTTATGCAGCATTTTTTTTATAAATAAATATATTTAAATATACTTTGCGGGTGACGACAAGAAAATAAGACTACCTTTAAAAAATGACTTTTTTAGTGTTGTTTTTATTTTAAATATTTTGTCACCTAATCAAGCGCTGAATTTTGTTTTAACTTGTTGTTACTCAGTTGTTTTATGGTCGGAACTACTGAGACACAAATAAAAATTCATTTGGTAGAAAAAATGATAAAAATATGCCTAATTTTCTATCAGTGCATTTTTCTATGTGGGTATTTTTCCATGTGACCATTTTCCGGTGTGGGCAATTTTCTGTGTGGAAATTTTGCGTGTGAGCGTTTATGACTCTGGAGATTATGATGTGTGCAATTTTCGTGTGGGGAATTATCCGGTTACCAAATTTGAACGTTTTAACTAATAGGAGATTTTGCGATTAGCTGTAAATGAAATGAAATGATACAAATAATCAAGATAAGAAGATAAAATCAAGAACTTCCTATCACAGAAAAAAATTATTTGCATACTATTTTTCTCGCACCTCGCTCTGATTGATGGATGATCAGTGCCTGTTCATCACATTCGCCATGCACTAAACGAGTGCATTGCGACTATTGCGAGAGATTAGTATCATTTTATCTGTCTGTATCGCACTTGGAATATTGAAGAAAGCCTCAAGTTTGTATATGCGCGAAGATTCAACTAACTACGACGCTTCATCATTTATATTCTAGTAAAATATGAGCATAAAAAGATCTTCCCAACCTAATGAACATACGACATATTAATAGAACAACTAAATCCATTTCATAAAAATAATTTAAATGTTAAAGAAGAATATGATGATGCGATGACTTAATAGCTTTATAAAATTTAACATAGTCAGCAAATAGTAATAATTAAATATTTATAATGACTGACTAAACATTCATAAACAATATAAATGACACGAAAATTTTAACAGAGATTTAGTTTTATCCCTCAGTGAATGTTGCGTAAATTATAGAATAATCTTTAATATCATTTATTTTTATATGCAGGTTATCTCTAATTATTTTACATCAATTAAGATAAAAAAACACTTTTAATTATTTTTTATGCATAAAACATAATTATAAACATGAAATTCAAATTTGTTCAAAACACTAACTAACAAAGTTTTCCTTTAATTACTCCTTATCAGTTCAAACGCCGTATCTTATGTATTAAATTGAATAATTTTAGTTCGTTTCTATTCAGGGTGATATATAAATAAAATATTTTGTTCCTTTAAACAATTTTTCATTCATTATTATTTGGTTTATATTATTTGGATGTTTCTTCTGCGGAATGGATGTAACTGACGGCAGCCTTTTTTGTTGGCAAAACTGCATACTGTATTTTTAAATTAAAATTCTATTTGTTCTGATACAGATTAACTCAATTTTTATTTGTAATGAAATAAGGATCGTTAATGATAGTTTATTCAGTTTATTCGTACACTCTATAAATAATGATCACGCTCATTAAATTATGATATTATACTTGTAGTTATTACTATTGATATTAATATGATTTTAAATACTTTATTCTAGAAAACTCTTACACTGCGTATTTAATATTATTAAGAATAGTTTATTATCAAAAATGAATGAAATAAATAGAAAAAAAAAACGGGTGTGGCAGTCAGTGGGACTACCGGCAGACGTTATACTTCTATGCACGCGCCCGGATTCCTAAATTTGTATGCAAATGATTTAGCAAAATCATTATACGATATTCGTGTTCAGCGACCCCAAAAACTTACCTAGTATCGAGTGCACACTCATTTTGTATTAAATTTGCACAAAATTGCTGGAGACGAGGTCCTTCTTAAGCACCGGGTGTTTCGGAGACCATCGCCATTATGATATTCGTATTAAGCGACCCAAAAAACAGCCGAGTAACAAGTGTGCACGGATTTTGTACAGAATTTACATAAAACCTTAGGGTGAAGAGGTAAATAACCTATGCACCAAGTGCCGCGTTGACTTTCGGCATCATGATATTCGTGGACAGGACCCAGAACCGATCCTTGTCATATACGGTATTTACATGTTTTCTATTCACTAAAATTTTCATTTATTCTAACTTTCTGTTTTCGATCTTCTAGATAATTTTTGAAAAGATTGGGAATGGTGCTCCTTATACCCAGATTCCATAGTTTATCCAGCAGGATTCTATGGCAAACTCTATCAAAGGCATTTGCAAGATCAACAAAGACACTCAAGCAACAGCAAGTACTAACAAGATTTACGTGAATGGAGTAGATTTTCACAAGTGTGTCCAGAAGCCCTTGAAAGTTCCCAGAAAGTTCTCATAATTTGACAGAAGACTTTTATTTTCTTTAGAAATTCAATATATCCTAAGTTCAATAAAAGGGTTATAGTACCCATTAATTTTTGATTGGAATTTCCCAATAAGTACATAAATGTATTTCGTTGTATTTGTAAATTTTTTGATTTTGTGATATTTTCTCAATTTTTCTTTTTTCTGTCCATTATTATGTTTTTTAATTCTTGTTTTTTCGATTTACACATTTTTTCTTCTAGTTTTTTTGACTTTTTTTCTGTTTCTTTTGTGTTTTATTTTTTTATGTTCTTTTCCCAAATCTTTTATATATATTTTTTTAATTTTAGCTAGTGGGTTTTATTTTTAATTTACCCACTTTTATATTTGTTTCATTTTTTAAAACTTATCTTTTCTTTTTAACGCTTTTCGTTTTTTCTCAATTTTTCTCATATTTTTATACTTATTATTTATTTCAGACGAAAACAAATCCAAATAATCTTTCTAACGGTATTATTTAGAAATCGAAATACAATAACATCTACCGTGTGTCTCCGCAACCTAGATGTCAAATGTTAGCATAGATTTGTATCGATAAATTAACTTACACCGCCATTTATTCGAAATTTGTAAAAGTAAATAATAAATATCCACTACGTAACGAGTTTGGAAAGCAGGTGATCCCATCACGAGTGCGTTTGTCGCGTGAGCCGAAGGCGAACGCCATAAAAAGTACAAGTGATGGGATTACCTGCGCACCGCACGAGTTGCGTATTCTATTTTTCATCACTCCGTGAGGAAAGCTCTTGAATTTGTCTAAAATAAAAGGAAAAAAGATAATAAAAGTAGTATTAGGTCTGATCCGCCTGCACCGCGAAGGCGCTGAAGGAGGGTTGGGGGAGGCGGATCCCCCCATTAAAACAAAAATTTTTTGAGTTAAGAAATTATAACATTTTTATTAAAAAAAAACACTTTTTTTATTAAAAAATTATGTATAGTTATGAATCTTTGTTAAATACGTTAAATGTAATATTTGAACAGTTGCTTAATTATATAGACATATTTTTTTATTCAACTTAAGTATATTAGATAATAAACTGTGAAAGGCTTTCGCGGCCATTGTCTAATGTATCAATGCTTTTTGGGCTGTTAGGCCGGCGTCGATTGTCTTGCTGACAGTCATTCATTGCTTTCCGCACGGTTCTGCATGGTCGAAAGCAGTGCTTTCCACATGGAGTGATGAAAAGTTTTATATCTCGTAACGTTGAAGGAACCATTGCTTTCCGCACGGTCCTGCATTGTCGAAAGCAGTGCTTTCCGCACGTTTTTATAACATCACCTTATTTGCATGGGTTGTATGTATGTAACGCAATCTTTGAGCATAATTTTTAACAGTTTCTAGACATCTGATTAATTTAAAACTTTCCACAGATATCAAGGACCGATGACAATGCAATAATTTGATATAACAGTTTTCTATTATCCTTATTAGGACCGCGACCGCCAGGATTAATCAATTCTTGATCTATTGACTCTTTAACGACCATTGGTCCGTGAGGGCGATTGATTTCGGATCAATCCCCGTTGATTGATCATACGGAGCTAATGAGTGGTTCTTTCTAAACAAATCTTAATGATTAATTAACTCCCCAATTTATGAGTTTGTCACAGACTAAAAAATGGAAAATAAATAATAGTTTAAAAACTAAAAAAAAAACACACAATAATTTTTAATGACAAATTTTATATTACAAAAGTAAAAGATCGAAAAATCAATCATTATGCATCGCCTCAAAATAAAATAATAATAAAACTTAAGTCATTAACAGAATAATTCAATAGGAATGTGGACTGTACTCAAATAAGTATATAATTTTACCACGAAAAGTTAGTTTTTATAATAAAAATAATAAAAAACACAATATTTTCTTCATTAAACGAGGGATTATTTTTAACTTCCCGCTAAAAAAAAATTAAATTTTTTTTTTAAATCGGGAAGTTATTGGTTTCACCCCGTTTTTCGAAAATCGAGTTTTCATCGGATCTCAACGTTTTGAGGTCTTAGGAACCTCCCCTAACTATTTTTTTACTATTATTTATAATATTTATTCATTTTTGTGTTCCTTGGTATTGACATACGTATTAGAAATACTCTGACAGCCTCCCGTAGTTCAGATTTTGTGTGACGCTGCAGTCACACTCGAAGCGAATAATACTATGGCGTTTTGGCGACTATTTGAAATGAACGATCAAGATGCATCATCGTCGGAATTATCAATAAATGACAATATTAATGAAAATGATACGATTTTTCTCAAAATGTGGGTTTAATGACTGACTTTTGTCTTCATTTCCACACCAATGGTCGGCATTGACTTCAATGACATTAATAAGCCGACGATGGTAAACGAAATTGGAAGGACTTATTCTAAACCCTTAGGACACACTTTATTACTCTAGGCGTGACAGCGTAGAAAAACTACACCACGAACCAAAATACAAAATTTTAAAAACTAACTAGTATAAATTTATAGATAAATTATTAGAGAAAGTAGATTAAAAGATACAAAGAAAGAATAAACAGATGAAGTCATTTAATATAAGCGTTCTAATAACAGAACGGTCTTCAATTACAATTTATACCTACACTCGATTAAAGTTGAATATTTAATTAGGATCATAACTTTGTGATCCTTTTCTGTAAATACTTAGACTATAAAACTATTTTTATACCCTTTAGTAAAATAGAAAAAAAAAAGATCATTAATCAAGTTTACTATTGTAACGAATAAACAGGATTTTACCTGCAAGCTATTTCCTGTACTTCTTGGAATTTAAAATTCACATCATTCATAGGTCAGGTGGGCTATTCGATTTCAGTTTATTTAACCAGTAATGTTTAGCTGTGGCAAGTTAAAGTAATATACCATCAAAATTTGGTTTCGTTACCACAAAAATATTTTTATGTTTAGATACAATAGAATAAATTAAAATTGTAATTACTTCCTGTAAAGATCGAACAAATGAATAATTGTAAATGGACCACAAACTGAAAGTTTATTGAACACTGTGTTCTGACGTTTCATTTTCAAATATACATATTAGAATACTGACCCGGCGAACTTTCTACTGCCTAATGATGAATGATTTTTTTCTCATTTTTCGTTTTTTTTTGAAGTTATACTTCTATTCGGACACTCTGTGGAATGAATTAGTGTGTAGCTAAATGGGAAAAATCATTACATATGTAATGGTGTGAGTAAGAGAGAGACAGAATCACATATAAGGTATATTGTTCGGTAAAAATAAAGATGAAATATTTACTACATGTTATTAGTCATCACTATAAGTCCTTTGAATACCGTTTAAACATTCATTGCATTGAAAAGAGATAGATATACAACAAACAGTCTGAGCTATTGTTATTATATTACATTGACGTATTGCATTATGTTTGACATATTATTTTATAATTCTGTCCAGTAAGTATACATATTAAGTTTAGTATTTTATATTAATAATAATATTCAGTAATGAGTATTGTGTTGTAGTCTAAAATATCGCCACATGGTTGCATTATATCCTTCACTATGCCTTTGAGTCGAAGACATGCGTGTGAGTTAAAACCTGTTCCTGCAAAGTTACTGAAAAGTGCAGTTCAAAGTGCGTTAAAATTTTGTAAAAGTGTGTACCTATATGTTGTTAGAAAATGTTTTGCATTGTTTTCTAGTGTTTTAAAATCTGTAATAGCCCACGGTAAGCAAATCGGGTTTTGTAAAAACTTTTTTTGTACATTGATCGTTTTACTGTTTAGTTCTCGTGTTTGAAGTAAGGACACACATCAACTGGTCTTATTTTTCTAAGTATTTATTTAATTGAATACAGTTAATTTAAAAAAAAAATATTTCTACTTGCCTGTGTTTGTAGTTATTAAGTTTTATTAGTTAACAGTGCATAGAAGTATAACTTCTGCCGGCAGTCCCATTGACTGCCACACCTTTTTTTAATTTTTACGATTTTTTATCGTTTTTATTGCTTTTTTATACATATCACATCTTTTACACTTTCGTTATTGAAAGATATACATTGATTGTGATTTTAGTGTAGTCTTTAGTCAGCGATTATGCTTTAAGCTAGCTGACGGATAACATATACCTTGTACTGACGATGTGCAAATACACCGAAACCGGTCTACAAGTTATGTTATCCCTTCTAACTGCAAACCAGAATGGTTGGTTTAAATATCTTGTAGTTATACCAACCCCGTTTGACTTTGAAGTGTAATTCAATATCTGCAGGGGCCCATAGCCCGGGAAGTAGTTGTTTCCTCTTAGTTAAATGGTCAATGTCTTTGAAAATGTTTTTCAAAAACTCGTAAAGCGATAGAATAATTAATATTCTGCATTCTGCAATATTTGTTGATATATATTCTTTTGGTTTCTTTCGATTTCTTAGCTGCCAACTCTAAACAAATGGACTTTAGTCGTTCATCTATTTCTGGTTTTTCCAGTTTATATTATACCCCATTTTAATGCTTCCTCGTTTTTTTCCATTTCCCCACTTTTGTTTACACTTTTTGACCGTTTTTATAATCTGTTTGATTCCTGTCATTTTTTCCAATTTTCTCCATTTTTTATTACTTTTTTATTATCTTATTTTAATAGTTAGGGAAAGGATGGGCATTATGGATAGGGCACGCATAACGAATACTTGGTCTAGTTCATCGCAGAACTGATAGAAAGAAAAAATGTCATTATTTCAAGTCTGTCAGAATATTTCTGACTGACAGTTGCATTGGTCTGAAATAGTCTTATTTCGACTGGCTACACAGATCAAAACTCGCTGTTTCAATTCATATGCATGTGATATGAAAAATATAGTATGTGGCACGGGATGAAACAAAGACGATTTCTGACTAGGGCGAGCAAGCGAGGGCAGTCAACTCCGGCGGGCAAAACGGAACCGGGTAAAATGGACAGTATCCATTTTGCCCTCCTCATTCATTTTACTAATAAATAATGTTTTTTTGCAGATGTTGTATACGTATAAGCGTAAGAGTATTCGGGCTAATTGATCAGAAGAAAACTTAGCTAAAGCAATAAATGAAGCTAAAAAAACTTCAATGTTAAAAGCAATTAAGATGTATGACATTCCTTATGCAACCTTGCACAGACACATTAAAAGTGGTTCTTCTAAAAAAAATTAGTCCGCTTTGTATCTGTTTTTATGGAAAAATAGCTGGCAAAGAGTGGTTTAAAAATTTCAAGCTTCGCCATCCAACACTGACACTGAGATCTCCTGAATCAACATTAATAGCTCGGTGTATTCATTTTACCCGCCTTGGGTGGGCAAAACAGATAATACCCAAATTTTTGAAAAGTTGTTTGATCTCAAAAAGATTCTACTTTTTTTTTAATTTTTAATTTTTTGTGATTCTTCAGTGCCTAATTAATTTTTAAGTTTTTTGTGATTTTTCAGTGTCTAACGATTGTAACCAAAAATGTCAATTACAAGTATAATTATGACATGATTTATTCTTTTATTTCTAAAACCATCGTATCCTTCTTGCCCGTCCTTCCTCTATTATTCTAACCCAGGCGACGACAACAAAGACAACGTTTTAGCTTCGGTGTTAATCCGTATTTTTTAACTGTCTAAAGGCATTGTTGTTTTTTTTCATAGTGGGAAAACTGCTCGAGTAGAGCCTCTCCTCAAAAAAGTTAGCATGTAACTTTAGACCTATTTCACTCCAAAGTAATGCTAGTCAAAATTTGAATTTAGTAAATAACAGAATGGACGAAACCTCTATAAATGGTGAAATAACTAAGACACTATAGATATAGGTATTATCATCATGCGTTTTCTGTCCAATGTAAATAAATTCACGGGTTAGACTATAGACAAATTTAAGAGTCGCGCAATTGTATTCTGTAGTGGTGAAAATGGGAACTAAACCAGCCAAATATGATCAGCTGGTAGCGCAAAATGCGGAAAACCAGATATGGCGGTATAGGTTAAGGGCTAGTAGTATTTAAGGTAGTTTAAGCATAAAAAGGGTGTAAAAGTTTATCAAATAGTTTTAAACATAGCGCGCTGACGTCGGAACATGTTGCCAACTTTATAGTAGGCATCAACACATCTGTTTTATTATCTCTGGTTTTGTGGTTGACATTGGACAGAAAATGGCTGATCATAATACCTATGTTTTTAGTACCTTAATATAACAACTGTAACTATCTTTATAATTTGCTGATAAAATAATCCCAACGACGAAGAAAAAAACTAAATTGCCAATTCCAAACTGAACCCGCCTTGGAACTTCCTTCCTTCCCTATCAAAACAGAATGCACCAAGTCAACTAAACAGTTAAGCAAGTAGCTAATATTTTTTTAATCATAATACCTAAAAATTGACTGGAATTGATAACATTTTTATTTTTCATCATAAAAAAACACTTGAATTGGCCCCCTCATTAATTACTCTCTGGTTTATATATCAAAACCTTAGTTTTTTCCTACAAAACAGCTTGAATAAAGCTTCTCTTCAAAAAGTTATGCAATATTATAACATCAAAAGTGGAGTAAACTTATGGAATTTCAGGACGAAACTCAGAACTTTCAATCAATGTAATCCGGTTAGATTATTTGATTTATTAAAAAAAAGTTTTTATATTTTCAAACATAATTTAACCTTAACATCAATAAACAATTAAATTTATACTGTTAAAAATGCTGGTACGTTTCATTTCATATGGATTACAGTTCTCCAAAACTTGTTTAGTTTATGCAACCAAGACGCAAAACAGGGGGTCATTTAGGACAAAGACAGTTCTTCTCGTTAGATGACATAGCTTATTTGTATTCGTGTAAGCAAGTTTTGCCTCCATCACAAAGTCTCAAACGAAAAAAATTGTTATTCTTGTGTGAATGATCTGCCTATGACCTAGAATTTTACCAACGATCAAGTGTAAAAAAAATCAACCGATATACAATAAGTTTGGTTTACGAGTTCGCGGTCTTTGATTAAATACCTGAAATAGAATTTTGAAAATTCATGAATCCAAAATGCCGGGCATGTTTTTTTTAATCATCATCTCTCAGCGAAGGAAAAATTAATTGTATGCAATTTAAAACTTCAAAGTTTACATTGAGAGTCAAGGTAAAGTTTAAGGTTATGGTCAGATCGTCCATACAAAACGATAAAATATTCAATTGGTCATGTTGTCAGGTTATTTATAAAACAGAGGAGGTGTAAATGAATTTTACCCACGACTCATAAGTAAATCGTCCATTTTTTAACCTATATCTCTGTCAGTAAGTGTCAAATTATTGAGGAGTTGTGTTATAGTTTTATTTACTGCACTAGTGGAGTAAGTAGATAAAAACCTGTATTATTACGTTGGTTGCCTACTGTATACGTTAAATTAAACTAACATTTGACATTTCTCAGGCAGAACTGTGTGCGAAATCGAATATTTTTGACAACCTATGCCAAAATTTTAATTTTATGTGTGTTATTTTTAGTTTTATACAAAACCATTTGAAGTCGTGGGTAAAGCATAGTACTTTACTCGAGGAACAAATTGCATATTGCCAAACACACTCGCTGTAATATGCAATTTACTCCACTCGTAAAGTAATATACTATTAAATTTTCGGGTTGATCATTAAGGGTCCTGAAATTTCAGATTCATTTTAGAGTGCTATAGCAAAAGCTTACAACTAATATCACTGGAATTTTTTAAATTGGACCCTCAGAGGTAAGTTGCTATGAATAGTTCGACCTTGATACAACATTCAAATATAAAATTTTCCGTTCTTTCCATTAACGAGTCAAAAATATACATTTTTTAGTTGACCTCTTGTTGACCTTGGAGGTAATGGTTCAAGGTCACCGTTAGATTGTTATAGAATTTTGAAGTTCCGACTAGAATATTTTTTGTTTGAAAAGTATTTTTTGAAATAGAGGGGAAGAGTCGAAAACTTATTAAATTGCTGATATATTTTTTGATAGTATTATAAGCAGTATTTTTTACAAAAGTCACTGCTAAAAGCAAAATACAACTTTTTTTGGATAGAAAATGGTAGAAATAGAATACCATTTAAAAAAATGCGCTACTTGTGAATTGAAGGATATTATTTTTTCACGAAAAGCGAAAAAATAGTAGAAAAGAAAATATTTTTTATCACTTTAATACGCACTTTTTAGAAAGTTTTTATATTTTCGCCGTGTTCTTTGTCTCTGTGTCATTCCGTGGAATTTTGTAATCGAATTTAAACCTATTTCCCGACTACCTATTAGAGCTCTGAAATTTTCAGGATAGCTAAGAACTGCATGACAATGCATGTTTCAAGTGTTTTTAGGCATATACATAGATTTCGAAATTTATACTGAATTGTTATTAAATTAAATATGTATACATATTATCATTTTGAAAGACTTCATATAAGCTTGCGGTGGCCTATTTGGATAAGCAGTTGATTGTGACAATTCTGTTGGGTTATCGTAATAGGATCGATCTCGCGAGAGAGAAGTTTTTTTTTCTTTTTTTTTGTTCTTACATGTGAAAACAGTAATTATTATTTTAACTGGTAATAAAATAAACTGTTTTAGAAAGTTTTTAGATACAACTACCCTTGATTTTGTTGACAAGGAAACAATCTTCTTTATGATCAATCATTGCGTTGTATGACTTAATATTTTTGCAATATCAGGGATGCTGTGCATTGTTGAGATGACACTTAAAATATGACCTATAAATCAGTAAAAAACTTTCTATTATAAAAAGTTCTTTTTATAAATTGTGCTTATATTCAATTATATCTCATATCTTCCAAGTGTAAAATCTCCTATAAGTACTTTCTGCATTGATGGCATAATTACATTTTTATGTATATTTCGGTATAGTGCGTTTCCTATTAAAAAGCAGAAACTGAATTATCGTATCCTATTCTGATAACCATGGAGCTTTGGGGGTAAACAGTATTATCATGTTACATAATTGATTTTCTAAAAATGTTTACCGTTGTATTGAAGTCATTATGTTAACAAAGAAATCGATTAATTGGCTTGTACAGCAATAAGTATCTACTTTGAGAAGTCACGAATAAATAATAGAATTTAAATAAAATAGCAAAAAAATTCAGAATAAAATTTCAAACTAAATTGCTTAACAAATTTTTTAAACGTAATTTCCTACCTACGTTGTAATTAATATTTTCATTCTGACTTTTTTTGTAATGGATGCATTTGTTTTCAATTAGGAGTTAATTACGTTACACCAAATAAGTTTGCATGGTTTTGATTGAAGTTAACGACCTCACCAGAAATGTACTTGTGAAGGCTGAAATTTTGTAGGCAGAGTTTGACACACCTATATCCTTCAAGAAAACAGTTAATCGAATTAAAATCGTATACGAACTTCTAAAATTGTATTAAAGCATTTATGGGGATTTTAACACAATTTATTCACCAAAACTGTAACAGATTTACAAGAACTCTGCTGAAAAACGTATAAACAGTTTTACAATGACAATGAATTATTCAAAAACTGCTAATACATTTCCTTATATAGTAAAAACGAATATTCTAGTATTTTCGAGAAACATGATCTAACCTAATTGCAACATACTTAAAGAAAATAGGATATTCTGGAATATAGTCACTAAAACATAACCTAAAACAGTCTTTTCATATCACATGCATTGAAACAGCTAGTTTTGATCCCTGTTTTGTCTGTCGAAACAAGACAATTTCAGACCAATGTAATTGTCAGAAACTGACAATTGTTTCTGTCTTAGGGGAGAAACAACGTTGTTTCTCACCTAGAGCAGAAAAAAATGTCATTATTTCAAGTCTGTCTGACAGAAGGTTTCTGACTGACAGTTGCATTGGTCTGAAATAGTCTTACTTCGACTGGCTACAGAGATCAAAACTCGCTGTTTCAATGCATGTGTCATGAAAAATATAGTGTTTAGTAAACTATTATTTTTGAGATAACTCTCAACGTATTTTTGCAATTTAGAAATTATACAAACAAGAAATTATTAAACAGTTTAATAATTTCTTGTTTGTATAATTTCTAAATTTCAAAAATTGCAAAAATACGTTGCGAGTTACCTCAAAAATAATAGTTTACTAAAAATCAATGGTTCCGGTCTTCTAACCGAATAAAAATATAAGACAGGGCACAAATAAAGTGACTTAGAGTTTGATGTTTCAATTGTCGATTTGACAAATCTTCTCTCTCATTAACGTCACGTAACATGTGCTAAGGAGTGTTGTGTATGTAATGTGTATAACTATTTTGAATTAAGTCGCAATGGGAAATTGTAGTAATTATTTTATTTCTGACATAATTTTATATAAAGTCATAATTAATTTCTTTACAAAATTGTATCCATAACAACACCAAATACCCAAGTCTACTGAGAAAACCCAACAAGGAGGAAGTGAGTGAATGTCATATCTGATGGGATTTGAGTTCATTATAACGTTTCGCTTCCTTACCACTTGATCATCCAATAGCTTAAGTGGTTAAAGCATGCCTGCGTATAAGGCAGTGATGGTGGGTTCGAGTCCCACTGGATGTGACATTTTTTCAATTTCTCCTTAATGTCAGTTTAATAATTTCTTGTTTGTATAATTTCTAAATTAAAAAAATTGCAAATATAGTTTGTCGCACGGGATGAAACAAAGACGCTTCACTCTGGCAGTCAACTCTTGCCCTAGTCAGAAATCGTCTTGTTTCACCCCTTGCCACACAATATACTATTTAACTAAAGGTCCTTTCCTTATTCGGTTATCCCGTTACAGTAATGGATGTCAGACTGCATAAACAAATCAACAGATTGTTAGATATTTTAAATAGTTGAAAATTAAAACATCGAATTGTTTATTTCAAAAGTAGGGATAGATAAAAAACAACTTGACAGTCGTGAAACTGGCTGATGAAAGCAATGCTCGTGTCTTGTACCTACTTTGGATATAAAAATGAGTTATAAGAGCCCTGACAACTATATGTTGGAACAAGCAGTTTTTTGTGAATAAAATGCCAATTTAACGAAAATCTTTTACTCTACTTATTTTAATTGTAAATATGAAATTAACAATATTTTTTTGATATATGGAATTATTTTTACGATTTAATTACATTTTTGCTTTTTTAAGTCATTAGTTTATTAAACTGTTGAAGTCCTAAGAAATCCAATTATAGCCGGCTTTAAGAAAATAAGAAATACACTAGGAATATATAACAATCAATGAGGCGAAAAATTGAATCTTGTGTCACGTCTGAGGGACAAACAATTGTTACTTTGCACCTGTTAAAAGTTTTATTAGTGTTATACTTATTGTTTTGCTTTCATGTTATTGAATTCAAAACAACGATATAATAATTCATTTGTGCGTTATCTTTTATCTTATAGTCCGGGTTGTGAGACCACTCCCGTTGAAAAAATATTTGTGATTAGGTTCCTTTGCGGATTTCTGTTTAAAAATAAGTCTCCTTTAAACAAATTTAAAGGGTGTCGGGCAGAAATTGTTTAAACAATTTTTTCTTCCGGACATAATTTTTTAAATTTTTTTTGGGCTATTGAAAACAAAAAAGGTCTATTGCATTTTTTCTCTAAAGTTAACTAAAGCAATTTAAAATATGAAAAACGCGAAATTCAGTCTTAAGATTCCGAAGAGTAATTTAATGGGAGCGGTCTTACAACCCGGACTATTATAGGCGACCAGTAAACTCACACATGTCAAACTAATTTAATCTCGAAATTTATACTGCTTTATTTATAAATTATACTGCTTCGTATTAAATGATAATAAATAAAGCAGTATCAAACAACCCTGAACGAACATCACTAAATTTTATGTAGTGACTAGTGACACCACTACAAAATATTTTTAAAAAAGATGTGTTTGTTTGATAATAGTTAGCAGCCATTCCAAACAAATATGACAAAATCTCTAAATACATATGGAACTGATAGTTCATGATTTCAACTTATTTTAGGTCCAAAGAAAACTTATGTAAATGATTCGAATTAATTGAAATAATGAATACTGGAGAGTTTCATAATTCCCTGGGAATTGCAAGGATTAAAGAAAACTTTACTACTCATTGCATAGCTGCCAAGTAGTTATTGTAGTGAATCTATTGGTGTGATTTTAAGAATTTTTTTTTTAAATCTGTTTTTCGTGAGTCTACCTTCAACACGCCAAAGAGCTCGTCGCTTCTTTGATTGAATATTTTAAAAAGGAAAGAAGTAATAATGGACATCTGTTGCGTTTTGCGTTAGTTAGAGAAGAAGTTCTGCTGGTATTATAAGTATTTAGGTAAAATTTAAGTATTAGCTTTTACCCGCGGCTTTGCCCGCGTGAAATTAGGACATTCACAAATGGGTTAATGACTGTCTACTTTACATATAAAAATTTGATTTTAATCATTCCGTAGGTATATCCTTAGTAAAATAAGTCTGGCTTAACTACTTTTAATTTTTATTATTTTTTTTTTATTTAAAATTTCATGTTTGTCAGTCAATCACGCGCACGCTGCCGCCGCCCCGGCCGACCAGGACCTACCACCGCAAGCGCTACGTCCCGCAATTTTAAATCTGTAATATCTTCGAAAATATTGTAACGGGATAACCGTAAAAGAAAGGACCTTAATTTGAAAGATTGTTATTCTAAAAACTTCTAAACACACTAACTAGATTAAGTAATGTTTCTAGAAAATTCTAGAAAGTTCTAAACACACTGACTAGATTAAATAATGTTTCTAGAAAATTCCAGAATGTTAATTTTTTATATATAAGGGGATGTATGGGCAGTTAACGGCAGTTCAAGTTTAAATAGTTTATTGTATTGTCAAGCAGTTTAGACGTTATCCAGCAGAGTTCTGTGTATCTTAACAATTTTGTAAATAAAAATTGTGTTAAAGTCCCCATAAGTCTTTCAAATTGGTGTCAGGAAAGAGGATAAATGAACTTTTGGTGGCTGAGCTCAGAAGAGAGCTCGAAGAATTAGAGTTGGAAACTACTAGAAGTAAATCCATATTGTTAAGAAGGCTCCGTGAATACTACCTAAATAATAATCTGGACGCTGACGCTGTGGAGTTCGAAGACCCAAATCAAAAAAAAATTCTGAACTAGCGCAACAACTTTCCCGGCTGCGAGAAGAACAATCACAACAACTTTCCCGGCTGCAAGAGGAGCTATCAGGACGAATGACGAACCAGCAAGAGGAGCTATCCAGTCAGATGAAGGGCCAGCAAGGGGAGCTATCCAGTCAGATGAAGAGCCAGCGCGAAGATATGTCCCAGCTGTCGCAACGAATAACGAGCCAACAAGAGGAGCTATCACAACGGATGTCTACCCTATCAGATGAGTTATCCAGTTCGGTCTCCCAGCAGATATCACATCTTCGAGACGAGCAAAATCGGCAAGTAGCCAACTTGCGAGAGGAGCAAAATCAGCAAGTGGCCTACTTCAGAGACGAGATCAACCAGCAAATGCAGTCCGAGATAGAAAAGCTTAAACGATAACTGGAAGCTTGTCGCCGAAACCAAATCATCCACCACGGCGACGGAAATGCAGAAAGGAGGGAAACCGGCCACGTAAACGTCGAACGACGAGGAAACGGAGAGGCGGCCCAGGTACGAATGACGATAAAACCCCCTACCTTCGACGGGATGACTTCCTGGTCAAATTACCTGAAACAATTTGACGCAGTGGCCAAAACGAATGGATGGTCACCTCAGGAGAAGGCATTGTTCCTAACCATGGCTCTGCGAGGCGAGGCTTTAGACGTCCTGCATGTATTGACACCGGATGAGGTTGACAATTTTGAGCTATTGGTGAATCGTCTAGAAATGCGTTATGGTCAAAGTCATCTACAACCGGTATACCGAGTGCAGTTGAAAAGCCGGAAGCAGAAAAATGGAGAAACTATCAAGGAGTTCGAGGCAGAAGTGGAAAAAATGGTACGGTTTGCGTATCCAAATGCAGCGGAAGATTTTCTGGAGTGCCTGGCGATGGTCTTCGAGACGCCGAGTTGCAACAGGCTGTATGGTTGGCGAGGCCGAGATCTCTTGTAAACGCCTTGACCATTGCCCTGGAGTTCGATACGGCGACGGAGGCCTCATATGCAGCTGCTCGACTAACGGAAGACACTGGTAACTTCGACCATGCCGTTTATGCCGTCAGCGACGTCGAAGCGGTAGTGAAGAGGTTAATGAAGTTTTCTTTGAAAAGAAGGCGCCCAGTGAGGTGCTGGAACTGCGGAGAACTAGGCCACATAAGAAATACTTGCCCCCATTGTACCCGAGTGGAGCCAAAGGAGGAAAAACTCGCCTTAGTTAAGGTTGTGCCAGAAGACGAGAGCTCTATGCTGGAGGAGCAACAAGAAAACAATCCAGTTCTGAAAAAGATTCGAGAATGGAAAAGAATGGACCGTCGTCCGTTGTGGAGAGAGAAATCCTCACCCGCTCCTGCTTTAAAAGCATACTGGTCCCAATGGAACTCTTTAATTTTGGACGGTGGGCTCGTTAAAAGACTTGTAGAAAATTCCGAGGGCACTGAAACAAGGAAACAAATAGTGGTCCCAAGAAATGCTGTACCAGAAATTTTAAAACAGATGCATAATGATAGTTCTGGAGGACATCTGGGTATCACGAAAACGCTGCAAAAGATCCGAGATAGATTTTACTGGGTAAATTGCACTAATGATGTTATGGTTGGTGTCGTAAATGCACTACATGTGCTGCCAGTAACGGTCCGCACCGAAAACCGAAAACGGAAATGCAGCAATACCTGGTTGGAAGTCCTTTTGAAAGAATGGCAGTAGATGTATTGGGGCCACTTCCACAGACCGATGAAGGAAACAAATACATCTTTGTGTAATGGATTACTTCACTAAATGGGTTGAAGCCTATGCAGTTCCCAATCAGGAAGCCACTACTTTAGCAGATATATTAGTTGAAGAATTCGTAAGCCGATTGGGGGTAGGTACCACTAGAATTACATTCAGACCAAGGGAGAAATTTTGAGAGCAAGCTGTTTTAAGAAGTTTGCCAAAGATTAGGCATCCACAAAACGAGAACCATCACCCTCAGTCTGATGAAATGGTGGAACGAATGAACCGCACTATAACCAACTATCTGTCAAAAGTGGTGACAGAGTGATTGGGATCGACATATTCCACTATTCCTAATGGCAATTCGATCGGCCGTTAACGAATCAACTGGCCAAACGCCTGCGAAGGTCCTGTTCGGTAGAGAAATGAGGCTACCATGTGACTTGGCGTTTGGTTGTAAACCTGGTGAAGAAGTGGCCCGTGAACAATATGTCGCGATCTTCAGAGTCGAATGGAGAATATACACAACCTGGTGCGTGGAAAACTTCAATTATTTAGTGATCGGATGAAGAGGTACTATGACACGCGGACAATGGAAAAGAGTTAACAAGTTGGAGATTTAGTCTGGCTCTATAACCCCCGACGGCGTCGAGGTATTTGTCCCAAATTACAGAAGCACTGGGAAGTTCCATACATCATCAAGAAGAAGATTAACGATGTCATTTATCGGATCGTGAAAATTCCCAGAGGGAAACCCGTCGTGGTCCATCATGATCGTTTAGCGCCTTACCAAGGAAACCACAGTGGAAATGTGCAGCAGCTCCAAAAAGATGGTTTGGCTGGCTTAAGGAGTGTGCGGGATTCCGATTTAGGAAATAACATTCCAGGAGGAATGAATCTAAGGAGGGGGCAGTGTAACGGGATAACCGTAAAAGAAAGGACCTTAATTTGAAAGATTGTTATTGTAGAAACTTCTAAACACACCAACTAGATTAAGTAATGTTTCTAGAAAATTCTAGAAAGTTCTAAACACACTGACTATATTAAATAATGTTTCTAGAAAATTCCAGAATGTTTATTTGTTGTATATAAGGGGATGTATGGGCAGTTAACGGCAGTTGCCGAGTATCGATCTCAGCAACACCTAGTTCGCGAGTGAAAGTGAAAGTGAGTTCCAGTGCCACAGTGAGAAGTCGGAGAGAGGTCCCTGCGTGCACACCAACCCCCGCCAGGCTTTTCGGTGCTAGATAAGTATTATTTTCATCTAAATTTACACACCCACACACAAATACATAAAATACAGACACAAAACTAACGAAAAACACAGGAAATCGACTAGGGATTTCCCCAAACCGATTCCTACTGGACTTTAAACACTATTAACACAAAACCTAACACAAAACAACACCAAACACACTCCACAATGGGCCCCACTACCCGAAACACCGGAACCATCCGGAAAACCACCACAGCCACCACCACCTCCACAAAAACCTCCACCAAGAGCAAATCTGCCACTCCTCCTCCACAACCAACTACCCCACCACCACAACCAACTACTCCTACCTCCCCTGCTGCCTCCTCCCCTACCCCTAGCACCCCCTGCTCATCCACAACCAACTCTCCTTCCTCCCAAACACCGGAATTTTCTCCTAACTCCCCCCTACCTGCACCTACTGCTCCTACCCCCCCCCCCCCGACAACCAACCCCCCCACCAACAACAACACCACCACTGGCCTCCCTGCCCCCAAACCCTAAATATCCGACAAATCCCCTTAAGACACAACTCCCATGTAAACCTTTACAAAATCCTTAATACCTTTGAACTTCTCCACAATACCATTTCCCTCTGCAAGGTTAATGCTAACCAAACAGCATTGATCAAAACCTCATCCCCAAAAACCCCAGAATCCATTCAATCCTCCCTAAGGTCTGCTCTTGGTGACCCCAACGTCCTTGTTATCCCCCTCAACCAAAAAACTCTTTCCCCACGCCCCCCAACTGCTACTACCTCCCCAAAATTCTCCCTAGTAATTAAGGGAGTAGACCTATCCCTCTCCAATGAGGATTTCGCCGAGATCCTCCATGAGATCGACTTCCCGTTCTATAAAACATGGAGAATCACCGCCATGTCTACCAACAAACCTACCTCCATGTTCAGAATCCTTACAACTTCTGAATCCCACTTCACCTCTGCCATAAACAGAGGTATAAACTTCTACGCAAAGGTTCATTCTTGCGAACCTTCCAATTCTATGCAAGTTCCACCTCCAATCCCAAAATACTGCACTACGTGCACCAAAAATGGACATTCAGCTTCCGAATGTCCAAAACCAAAAATTACCTGCCCCTCTTGTGGTGATAATCATCGCAACGACGTCTGCCCCAAGGCAAATCAACCCAAATGCCCCAACTGTAACGGGGATCACCCCGCATTCTCCACCAAATGTCTCAAAAGGCAAGAGACTCCCCCCACTCCTAAACAAGTTGCCCCCATTCTTCCCCCAAAGCCTTCTGCCCCTATAGCTCTTTCAGAAGACATGAAACCCACATTCAGGACCTTTACATACGTCCTGTTAAACATGATCCCCCAAAATCGAGATCTCCTCATGGATCTCTTAAACACAATGACCACCATCTTGTTTAACCATAACATGACGGCGATTGGAGGCAATGGTGCGATCGTCGACATCATCATCTCTCCAAACTAACCAATAATTGATGGACAGTATTCTCGGTACCGTCAACTGCGCGGGACTCTCCCGCAAAAGACACCCCCTTAAACTTCTCCTTTTAAACAAATCTCCCGATATTATCTCTTTAACAGATACACTGTTAAAGAACCCTCCAAAATTCGCAGGCTACAACACCTTTTCGATCCAAAGATCCGCCACAAGTTGAGGCAATACCATACTCATTAAACATGGAATATCCGCATCCCTCCATCAACTCCCAAATGAACTTTCAGACCTCGACCTTATTGCAGTTGACATTATCTCTACAAATAACAGGAAAATTTCAATCTTCTCATACTACAATCATCCAAGCCAAACGTTGTCGATCCCAGCTCTCACTTACATTGCTTCTCTCCCCAAAGCTGTCCTGATGGGGGATCTGAACTCCAGACACACCCAGTTTGGAGATCATTACTCCAATCAGAATGGCAGAATTCTAGCCAATCAGCTCATTAATCTGCCATTATTTAGGATCAACAACAATAATCCTACTTTCTTCAACTATAATGGCTGGTCCATCCCGGATCACATCCTAGCTACGGATTCGTGCCGGGGTATGGTTGAAGACTTCTGCGAAATCGGTGACAGCATCACCTCAGACCACCTTCCTCTCTTGGTCAAAACAACTCTAATAAATCCCCCTCCCCCAAAACCAAATTTCTTCACCTTCAGAGACTACAACCGAGCTGATTGGAATCTCTTCAAAACCGAGATTACGAACCATATTCCCCCCAACCCCACGCTCGAGACTACAGAAGACATCGATTCGTTCGCTCTCCAAATTCAGAACTTAATTAAAACTGCTTCTGAACTTGCTATCCCCATTTCAACAAAAAATTCCGAATCTTCCAGACTTCCTCAACACATCTTGTCAGACAAAAAAGACTCCTCTATAGACGCTTCATCCAAACTCATGATCCTGCTATCAAAACCGAATGGAACCGTCTCAATGCTCGAGTGAGGCTGTCGATCAACTCGCACAAAGCTTCGCTTTGGAGACAGGTCACATCAACGCTGGATTATCGAGACGGAGCCAGATTCTGGAAGAAATTTAAAATTCTAACTGGCCAAACATACAAAACTCACTCCCATCTTGAGGTAAACGGCCAATTTATCGAATCCCCTGAAGAAAAAGCCTCAATCTTCAAAAACCACTTACAGCAAGTTTACTCCCCCCCTCAAAATCCAAACTTTGATCAACAATTCTTCCTAGAGACGGAGCACATCACTCGTTGCCTCCTTCACCAACAAACCCCCCCTCCTGATAATATTCCATTTCTTACCCCATTTACTGAGGAAGACATTCTCTCTGCTTCCCAACAAGGCAAAAACTCTGCTCCTGGTCCAGACTCTATTTCTAGGCGTACCTTAAAACAACTTCCCCCTTCAATTATGCCTTCTCTTACTCTTCTCTTCAACTCTTGTCTCGGCAAATCCTACTTCCCCACCATCATGAAGACCTCAAACACCATCTTGATTCCTAAACCTGGCAAAAATCACACAAACCCTCACAACTATAGACCAATCTCTCTGCTCAACGTCATAGGCAAACTCTTTGAACTTCTACTCCTAAATAGAATCAGGGACTTTCTAGAAACCAACTCTATTATCCCCCATTTTCAACATGGATTCAGACCAAACCACTCTACCCAAAACCCGATTCTAGAACTACAATCCTTCTCCACTTCAGCTATAAATCAGAGAAAAGTTGTCTCTGCTATATTTATGGATGTCCAAAAGGACTTCGACAAGGTTTGGCACGCTGGCCTTATTAGAAAGCTAATTGACATCCAATTCCCCATCCAGGCCATCAAACTCATCCACTCATATCTTTCCAACAGAATTATTCATGTCAAGGTTGGAAACGCAATCTCCGAGCCATTCTCCCCCCTTTCAGGAGTTCCACAAGGATCAATCCTGGCCCCTACTCTATATACCATCTATGCTAGCGACATTCCTCCTCTGGAAAATATCCAGCTCTATGCTGATGACACGGCCTTGTACACCTCCGCATCGTCGACTGAAGCCCTTAATCGAAAAACTCAAAGACTGCTGGATCAGTTCTCCGACTGGTGCAGCAGATGGAGAGTAGCCCTAAATCCAAACAAAACCCAAACAATCATCTTCAGACATCCCAACCTCAGTCGACGAGAAAATCTCTCTTCCGACTACATCAACCTGTCACTTTGGGGGGAACGGCTCGTCCCTCAGGACCAGGTGACCTACCTGGGGGTTCGATTTACTCGAACACTCAGGTGGGATGCTGATGTTGAGCTTACACTCAACAAAATGAGAAGACGAGCGTCCCTCTTGGGTGCTCTGGGCGGTAGAATCGGAAGAACTGACACTAAAACCCTTCTCCACACTTATAAAACCTTCATCAGACCTCTTGTCGATTACAAGGCTGTCCCATACTCCGCTATCCCACAGAGACTTCTTCATGCCATCCATACCACAGAGAGAGCGATCTTACGGAAAGTGAGGAACCTACACCACCGCTATCCTAGCCACCTTGTCTACAATAACACCAATATACTGCCTCTGCCCTCTCGTTTTCAGACGCTCCAACATCGATACGTCGCCCGGACTCTGCAGGGTACTAACATCGTTGCCCAAAGGACCCTCCATACCCACTGGAATGGAGGACTTCGAAGAATATCCAGAGTACCGAAAAAGAAGATCCACCTCCCCAACCTAAGACTCCTCCAATCCGCTGTAGACATGGACCTGCCTGAAGACCTCCAAAATCTACTGGATGAAACCCCCCTTGCCTACAGATAGATGGTGCCTCCAATCCCACTTAGGACACGATAATTGGAAAAAATAGAAAAAAATACAAAAATAATACAAAAAACACAAAAATACAAAAAACAAAATGGAAAAAAAAAGAAATGGGCCCTTGGCGAAGGTTTCTGTGGTTTCCTTCGTCCTTGCCAAATGGAAGGGCTCCACGACGGAGGAGACACGCCACAGCGTCAATCTCCCAACCCCACATTGCACCACGTGGGTTACACATCTACACACACTTACACTGACACCAAAGGAAGAATCTCTTTTTAGGCACGTTCAAGAAACATGGTTGGATGAAGAAAAATCAGAAGACCCAACTCCATAGGAATTGCAAATGGAAGGACTTTGTAGGAGCAGGGCCGACGACAGACAGATACTAACTCCTTTCAAACTCCCCATCCATTCCCTGAAAAGGACATTCCTACAACAGGGTCCTCTTACACTCCAAACTCCTTAAAATTCCCATATTTATTCTCCAAATTCCATTCTCTATTCATTCATTCATTCAGTTAACGGCAGTTCAAGTCCAAATAGTTTATTGTATTGTCAAGCAGTTTAGACGTTATCCAGCAGAGTTCTGTGTATCTTAACAATTTTGTAAATAAAAATTGTGTTAAAGTCCCCATAAGTGTTTCAATATTCATTTAAATCTTGTGCTGTAAAGGACCATATAGATCTATATTTAAGCTATTTAATTGGATAAGGATTAATGCTGTATTGGTTAAAATCGATTCGAAAATTAGCCATTATTTGTCGTAAAAAGTAAACGACAAAAAAATGTTATTGTGGGATATCCATAAAAGATAGACATATACCATCACGGAGTTTTCTGTAGACCTTTTCAATGTGTACAAATAATTAGAACATTATTTTGATAAATCTCGTAGGGTTCAACCTGCGTTAGCAATGTAAATAGTATAAAAGTATTTCTCCACCATTTAATGGATGTTATTATACATATAAACTTTTCTCTTGAATCACTCTATCTATTTAAAAAAAAACGCATCAAAATCCGTTGCGTAGTTTTAAAGATTTAAGCATACAAAGGGACATAGGGACGACAGAGAAAGCGAGTTTTATCTCACATTTCTGTAAAGAGAATAAAATTGCAGGAGTCATAGATGACCCGTGAATTTTCCAAAATGGTTCTGTAAACATTAAATTACCTATTAATGACATTTTTAAAATTGAAATTTAACATTTTCTTGCATAGCAAGTACAATAAACAAATTACAATAGATTTATATAAATGTCTTTGTTAGAAATAAACCCCATCCAAAACACCTAAATGATAATTTGATCCAAGATCCATATCATTGTATATTTAATTCAATAGAATTAATCTGGGAGATAGCCAAAACATATACCAACCACCTTATCGACAGAGATGGTCGTAAAGAAAACGACTACTTCAATATGCAGAGAGAAACACTCTACACTCTTAGTTCCTAGATATGGAATAATTGCATTGGTCATATAGAGAAAGAAATTAAGAACATATTATAGAAAGGCAGGAAATTTTTCCAATTATAATTAATTTACGTTTTACGTGAGGAAGTGATTCCAGAAGCTGAGCCAAATGCGATTAATAAATGTATTTTTTTATCGTGCTCGTTTGTAAATTATTTACTTCACGGATGCATGAAACGAAAAAGTTTTAATATTATTTCCGCTACTACTGTGTATAAAAAGGTTTTAGTTACTTTTGAGGGCAAATAATAGACAAAAACGTTCTTCTGGTTTGCAAAAGACTATTTCAAACAATCAAAAACATGTAAAATAAATTTCCATCGCAATTTCATTTACCGAATTTTGATTGGTTATAATGCACCTGCAAAGGTTTGTTGGTTAAAGAGTCTTTGAAATCTGGGAACAGCGGGCCGTCCATAAATCCGAACCTTTTTTTGACCCTCACATTATATCTATTGCTTACATTTAAAAAATATATGTGATTATTTTTTTTATAAATAAAAATAAATAAATACCAGAAACGTAAAGATAATTATTTTTCTGATTTTAACAACATATAATACTCAAACTTTTAAAGTTTACAGATGGGTGACTTCAAATACTTTAACCGGTTTGTTTTTAATCACTACATAGTATAAAACAAAGTCGCTTTCTCTGTCCCTATGTATGCTTAAATCTTTCTACGCAACGGATTTTGATGCGATTTTTTTAGTAGATTTATATCTACTATTCAGCTGGTTCGCAAGTCACGACTTCGGGAAAATTTCACTACAGTTTTTCGTTTTGGGCCCCTCTAACTTCAAAAACACCTTCCGTTCAAAAGTTTATATATATATATATATATATATATATATATATATATAGTTACGATATAACGAAATCTGTGGACACGATAGCGGTCGCATTTCTTAACGGATCGAAATGAAATTTAGTACAAAAATCAATCGTCCAAAAATCTCGGTCGAGTTCGTTAATGGGACAAATCGGTAAGGCCGTTTGGGCGTGACATTAAATCAAAATGGAAAAAAACTCGTAACTTTTTTACTACACCCTGTACAAAAAAATGTTAGAGGACTTTTTTGTTTGTCTTAAAGAGACCTACAACTTTTATCTAAAACATTTTTTTCTAAAACGTATACTTTTAATATATTCAATTAATATAAATCTACTGATGCGCCTGGCTTACCAAGGGCCATTTTTTTAATAGATAGAGTGATTCCAGAGGAAGGTTTATATGTATAATAACATCCATTAAATAGTGGAGAAATACTGTTATTTTTGAGGTTTCTAATCTGATGTCTTTAATTATCAATTTTTTTCCGCTTACATTGCAAACGCAGGCTGAACCCTACGAGATTTATCAAAATAATTTACTAATTATTTGTACACATTAAAAAGTTCTACAGAAAACTCCGCGATGGTATATGTCTATCTCTTATGGATATCCCACAATAACATTTTTTTGTCATTTATTTTTTACGAAAAATAATGGCTAATTTTCGAAGCGATTTTAACCAATACAGCTTAATCCTTATCCAATTAAATAGCTTAAATACATTGTTGATTTATTATAGATCTATATGGTCCTTTACAGCACAAAATTTAATTAAATGTTTTCAAAGATATTACAGATTTAAAATTGCGGGACGTAGCGCTTGCGGTGGTACTGGCCGGCCGGGGCGGCGGCAGCGTGCCTATAAATAGCGCGTCGGAGGCCGCGATTTTCCCTATAGCACTTTGAATTTTGCAGCAATCGGACTCGTTTATTACGAAATTAATCATTATGACACTACCCTAAGGTGGCGCAGTTGAGATGTTATAAATTTACACCTGTAATTCTTACATAACTAAGTACTATGACGCCACCGTAAAGTGGCGCAATTGATATCTCATATATTTAAAAGAGCAAAACTTACTTTCCTAAGAACTATGACGCCACCGTTAGGTGGCGCCGTTAATATATAATATACCTAACCGATAAATTACAAAGTACTATAAATAATAGTAAAAACTGGTAACTAACGAGAAAATATGATAAAAAATACAAAAAATTAATCGTAAAAATTAAAAAAAGAAAATTGGAAAAAACATTAGTGTTAGGCGGTGCGAAGTTCGCCGGGTCCGCTAGTAAATAAATATAAACCATTTCAAAATGAGTTGTTAGTTAAAAGTGGTATACGTGGTGGTAGAAAAAATACTGTACAAAACAGGGAAAAAAGTATGAATTTTTATTTAAATTAACAAAAATAAAATTGTTTCCAAACCTATGTCCATGGCGTGACCACAATAATTTTCGATTGATTGCACTAATTTTCAATGTGAATATTTGGTACGAAAAAATTATAACCTAATTACAGCGAATGAAAAATTTTTGTGATTTAAAATTTTAAATATATATTATGTGATCTTATTTTCACTTGGCAACAGTGCTTACATGTGCGTTCATATTTTCGCCTCAATATGACATATATTACATTGTAATCTACTATGTATTTTAGTTTTTTTTCGTCGTGTTCTTTGTCTTTTTGTCATTCCGGGTAAATTTAAACCTATTTCCCGACTACCTAGAGCTCAGAAATTTTCAGGATAGCTGAGAACTGGATGAAAATGCATGCAGTGTGTTTAGACATATACATAGCGATTTTGACATAGTCGACTGTGAAACACCACAGTCGGCAGAGTGGCTCCGGTTGAAGGTATCCCACCTAAAGAAATGTGAAGGAAGGGAGCTGACGACATGTAGGGGAGATGACATCCCCAAATCACATGTCATCACTGCCTTCCTCCCAAGGAGCAAAGGGCTATCAGCTGAGAAGCTACTTCAGCTGATTAAAGCCCAAAACGAGGGTCTGAGGACAGACCAATGGAAAGTCCTCAGCCTGAAAGAAGAGGCGACAGGGCAACTCTTGAGGGCAGAGATAGATGAACTATCCTGCCAATCCCTCAAGAACAAGGGCTTCACCTTCTTCTACCGGTTCGGGAAAATCCCCGTTCACGGTCTAAGAAGGGAAGAAAAGAAAGATGGGGAAGGAAACCCAGAGGGGCAAACTGCCCAAGCAGAAAGTGGTAGTGGCTCACCCAGAGAGACACCTAGCGATGCGGAAAGCATCGGGTCCTTCCACGTCGCCGATCTCTATGGCAAAGCCTCAGAAAATGAGGCAGCCATGGAGGTCGGAGAAGCGCAGGACGAGGATGTCACCCTCTTGGGTGAGTCAGATGACACCCTCGTTGAAAGTGAGGAAGGGGTCCTCAACGAAGAGCAGGGGTAGGTAAAAAAAAAAAATGGGAATAAATATTGCTCAGCTAAACGCCCATCACGCTAAAGGAGCTTCAGCGGTTATATCAAGGACGTTTATCAGCAACCAAATGGGAATTGCATTAATTCAGGAACCATTGGTTCGTGAAGGGCAGGTGAAAGGACTGGCCAGTAGGGATACAAAGGTGATATACAATGTAAGTAATACGGACATACCAAGAGCTTGCATCCTGGTAAGTAACAGTATTAATTATTGTTGTGTTTCAGAATTCATGACGAGAGATCTCGTCCCGATTCAAGCTGAACTCGAGTTCAAGGAAAAACGCCAAGAAGTTATGATAGTTTCATGCTACTTTGCAGGAGACGGGACTGCATCGCCTTTAGAACTGCAAAGACTAGTAGAATACTGTCATGACAAGAAGCTACCATTACTCATAGGATGTGACGCCAATGCCCACAACACCATATGGGGAAGCACAGACATCAATAAAAGAGGTGAGCAAATCTTAGAATTTATTCTCAATAAGAATCTTATTCTACATAATATAGGGAATACCCCTACGTTTGTAACAAGAATAAGGAAGGAAGTGCTAGACATAACACTAAGCACATTCAATCTGAAAGATCATGTAAAAGATTGGAGAGTTTCGAATGAACCGTCTTTCTCTGATCACAGATTGATCATGTTCAGACTAGACTGCAATCCTCCTGAACCTATACTAAGGAGAAACGCCAGGAAAACCAACTGGGAAAATTATAAGACTAATTTAAACAGAAACCTTGCAGGCCTTCGAGCCACAGGGAAAGCCAAAAACCACCTGGTATTGGAAAATGATCTCATAGAATTAAACGAGGTAATACTCGATGCCTATGAATCAAGCTGTCCTCTTCAAAGGACTAGAAAGTCAAACGACGCAATATGGTGGAATAGTCATCTGTCAAACCTAAGATCCGAAACAAGGAAGCTCTTTAACAGAGCCAAATGTAACGGAGATTGGCAGAGCTACACCGAGAAACTCACAACTTACAATAAAGAGATTAGAAAAGCCAAAAGAAACAGCTTCAGGAAATTCTGCGAAGAAATAGATTCTACACCTTCTGCTGCAAGACTACACAAAGTCTTAGCAAAAGGAAAAGTAGATACAGTAATGGGACTGCGAAAGCCAGATGGACGCTTCACAGAAAGCGAAAAAGAACGAGCAAAGCTCCTGCTAGAAACCCACTTTCTGCAGTCATAAACACCACAGGAAATACGAGGTACAAAACTAGAAGACCAACCAGGGAAGACACTGCAATGGCAAAACACATATGCAGTGAAGAACGGCTGAGATGGGCTATGAACACCTTTCAGCCATTCAAAACCCCTGGAACTGACGGAATATTTCCTGCCCTACTACAACAGGGGCAGGAGACAATCATTCCTCATGTGATCCGAATCAGTCGGAGCAGTTTTGAACTGGGATATATACCAGAAGTGTGGAGGAGGGCAAGAATCACCTTCATCCCAAGGCAGGGAAACGGGACACTACACACCCTAAATCCCTTAGACCAATCAGCCTTACATCGTTTGTTCTCAAGACGATGGAAAAAGCTGTAGATAACTATATTAGAACAGAAGTCTTGGAGCAGGTGCCACTGCACCCTCGTCAGCATGCATATCAAACGGGCAAATCTACGGAGACCGCGTTGATACAATTGACTGACGAAATCCAAGACGCTCTAAACACAAAAGAAACCGTGGTATGTGCCTTTCTAGACATAGAGGGGGCTTTTGACAATACTCCACACGAGGCTGTCAAAAGAGCACTCAGTGATAGAGGAGTAGATAGAACGACTTCCACCTGGTTGTCGCAATTACTGTCTACAAGAATCGCAGAAATGAAGGTAGGCCAAGACACTATCTCCATCAATACGACCAGAGGTTGTCCGCAAGGGGGAGTTGCATGTGGAGCCTCACCGTAGATAGCTTACTCTGGCAATTGACCGAATTAGGTATACCTTGCCAGGGTTACTCTGATGACGTAGTTATCCTCGCAAGAGGGAAATATGAAAACGTCCTCTGCGACATAGTGCAAAGAGGACTGAACACAGCAAAGTAGTGGTGTGATTCAGTGGGACTTAATATCAACCCCACCAAGACCACGTTAGTAGCCTTTACAAGGAAAAAGAAACCTAAACTAAAAACTATAAAAATAGGTGGAAATACCGTTGAGTGGAAGACAGAGGTCAAATATCTAGGGCTAATCCTAGATAATAAGTTACTCTGGAACAAACACGAAAACGAAAGAATACACAAAGCTACAAAAGCTTTTATAGTGTCAGAAACATTGCTGGGAAAAATTGGGGCTGTAACCCAAAGACATTGCAATGGATGTAAACAGCAATAGTGAGACCTATCATCACATATGGGGCAGTAGCTTGAGGCACGAGAGCTAATCTGATCACTACGAGGACAAACCTCTCAAAGATTCAGAGACTAGCCTGTGCATGTATCACTGGAGCAATGAGAACATGTCCCACTGCTGCAATGGAAGTAATACTAAATCTCTCGCCACTGCATATTCAAGTAGAAAATGCTAGGAAGAAAACAATATATAGAATGATCAAAGAAGGAATAATCAAGGAAAAACCTCGATCACTTCAACTTGATCAAACTTGGGAAATGCCCCAAGATGACATGCCAAAGAAATTTAACTTTGTAAGGAAATTTACCACTAAACTGGGAAGCAAATCTGAATGGGACGAAAACACCATATTGGGGCTAAGCCAAAACGCCATAAAATGGTACACGGACGGCTCCAAGACAGATAAAGGAACAGGAGCAGGGGTGTTTGGACCTAGAACCAAATACTCAGAAAGCTTGGGTACGTACCCAAGCATCTTTCAAGCGGAAATTCGTGCCATCGAAAGATGTATAGAATTTAACATTGAAAGGAACTATCGTAGACAGAAGATTGTAATCATGTCAGATAGTCAAGCAGCCATCAAAGCTCTGAACTCAGATACAATCAATTCAAAGATGGTCTGGGAATGCCTAGGCAAATTAAATGAACTAGGACACAATAACACTGTTACCCTCCTATGGGTTCCAGGACACGTAGGAATAGAAGGAAATGAAACAGCAGACAAGCTGGTAAAAAAAGGAGCTAAAACCCCATACCTGGGACCAGAACCATCCTGTGGGATCAGCAGTAGTACAATCTTAGAAAAACTAAAGAAAAAAATGGATAGCGAAAAATCCAAGTACTGGAATGATCTAGAAGGACTAAGACAATCGAAGACGCTCCTGGGAAACTATAACCAGAAGAGATCTCACAGCTGTCTTAACATAAGTAAGAAAAACCTCCGAATTATAACAGGAATACTAACCGGTCACTGTCGATTAAGAGGACATATGAAGAAACTAGGATTAGTAGATGAAGCAAACTGCAGATTCTGTGAGGTAGAGGATGAAACCTCAATACATATACTTTCAGAATGCATGGCATTAAGTAATTCTAGGGTCAAATACCTAGGGTCATACGAAATAGAAAGGGAAGTACAACCTAATTTAAAACCCAATGATATCCTAAACTTTCTAAGGAAGATAGGACTAGAAGAGCTGCTATAAGTCTGAGGAATCATCACTATCATCAGAAATATAGCAGGAGGGGGGGGACACAATAGATCTTATAGGTCGCAGGTGTATCTGTCACCCCTAACACCATACATACATACATACATAAAATTTTAAATATATATTATGTGATCTTATTTTCACTTGGCAACAGTGTTAGCTTACATGTGCGTTCATATTTTCGCCTCAATATGACATATATAACATTGTAATCTACTATGTATTTTAGTTTTTTTTCGTCGTGTTCTTTGTCTCTTTGTCATTCCGGGTAAATTTAAACCTATCTCCCGACCACCTAGAGCTCAGAAAATTTCAGGATAGCTGAGAACTGGATGAAAATGCATGCAGTGTGTTTAGACATATACATAGCGATTTTGACATACTTTCTGGTTTATATGAATTTTAAATCGATTACACAATTCCTACACAATATACAAATTCAAGTAAAAAAATAATTTATATAGTAGTAATAAGACCTATAAATCAGTAAAAAAACCTTTCTACTATAAAAAGTTCTTTTTATAAATTGTGTGTTTATTCCTTTTAGTGATTGTTTTTGTTTTGTAAGAAACCGTTTGTTATTCACAATTAATTGCTGTATACATATTAAATATATTTTTCAAGAATATTTTACTAAACATTTACTGATACTTGTACATAATACAAAATATGTCTGCAATTGTTTATTTCATTTTTAATAATCACGCCGGTAAGTGTTTAATTCCATGTAAAATAACAACATGCTGACAAAATATGTATAAATATCAATATTTAATTTATTAAAAAATTAGTTTTTTTCCTTTGGGAACCTGTTTGTCAGTTGTCACAACCAACACAAAATAAATTTATTAAGAAAGTTTTTTTTATTGATTGTGGGAACATTATACATACAGTAGTATTTAAATATTCTCTATAGGTTTTTATGGTATCAAATGTATATTTACTTCTCTTATTTGGGGCACTTTTTGTCACTACCTAAACAAGGGCCATTTTCAAACATTGTGTAGTAGTTTTTTTAAAAATATAAATAATTCTGATATGCACGAAACAGTAATTAAAATACAACGAGCGCGGATAGTCATTGCATTTAAACCTATGGGGTTTCCAAAATATAATTGTTAAGAACTATGTACCCCATTGGGCAGCTTAACACTTAACCACCGTATATAGACAAGAATAGTGTCTTTGTACACCGCTTTTCAAGTTTTTTGTACCACATTTCACTCCGGTTACCCGACCGTTTTTTGTGCAGTTTTGTGAGAGCCAAGCTACCGATTTTTCCGTAAATTTACCGATTTAGGAAGTAATATTTACCGTTTTTGCTACCTCTTATAATGTATTATCGCCGATTTCTATTTTTTTTTTTTTGTATCAATCTACCGATTTCAGAAATTTTAGGTTGGTAATGTTGCTGTTTAGCGACAACCATACGAACCAAAATGCGGACCGAGAGTTTCGGCGGCATGAAACGAGTTTTTGTGAGGGTGATCCTACTTTTCTTGTCTATATACGGGGACATAACAATATTGTTTTTAAGTTTAGAAACAGAAATCAATGTACCTAGTAAGAATTTATTAACAATTTTTACATTCATGAAAAATGGTTTATTGAAGATAAAAAACATTATAAATAACAAAGATGTACCACAAAATCTATATGTGTTTATTCATTTTGTAAATGATGTTCCTGACTATGATTGATAGTTTAATGAATAAATTTAATAGATAAATTTAAAAATTTTTACGTTTTTCTTTAAAGTAATATTACTTTAATGTTACTAACGAATTTTCGTTAATTAACACCTTGTTTTTTAATAAAGTGACAAAATGAGAATTTGTGAATATAATTTTTATGTAAATAAAATAATTTGTTTACTAAAATTAAACAGTGATAAAATTAAAAAAAAAAATTGAATTAAAAAAAATATATCTGATAGTTCAATCGTATGTATTTTGAATCACAAAATTGAAGAATAATTTTTTTTTTCAAAAATTCAAGAAGTGCTTTCTCTAGTACCGTTCTCCAAAGGGTAACTGTAAAACTTTTCTAAACACACTTCATACCATACTTGAATATATTTTAAACTATTCCACGATAATTTTTTTATGTGGCGACTTAAATATAAATTATCTTACTAACAATATAGAAAAAATGTTATTTGACGAAACATTAATAGCATTCAATTTACAAGTAACTTCTTTAGAACCTACTATGGTTTATACTAATCTGGTAGGGCATACTTCGTCTAGTAAAGTGGATTACATTTTAACAAATGCTGATACACAATTCTTGCAATCAAGAGTTTTTGAGGGTAATTTTAGCGATCATAGAATTTTTACTTTAACATATAATTTAGGATTTTCAATTAGTAATTGTATTTCAAACCCAATTTATTCATCATACAGAAATTTATCTGATCATAACATACTACAACTTAAGTCCACTCTAACTAAAAATATTTTTAACGAAATATATAATACAAATATTACAGACATTAACGACAAATTTGGTAGATTCATGGACATATTATCATTTGCTGTAAATAAATGTTGCCCTTTAAAACTGCACAAAATTTTACATAATACTAAAGCTAATTGGATAACACCTGAAGTAAGGCATGCTAGCCAAAAACTAAAAGATCTTTATTGGCTCTGTAAAAATTTTGATACTGTAGAATCTCAGACAATATATAAAAACGCTAAAATAGAGTACAACAAACTACTAAGAACCACAAAATTGGCTTTTAATGAGAATTTGGTTTATAATTCTTCCAACAAAAATAAAACCATTTGGAACCTAGTCAATAAGGAGACTGACCGGAAAAAACGTCAACCAGACATTATTCTTAAAATTAATAATAACCTTACTGATGACTCAGATAGTGTAGCAAAAGCTTTTGGTAATTATTTTTCAGAAATTATCGAACATAATCTTGCTGATCATTTTGGACCACAGAGATCGCGCATATGTACTGTGTCTGACATAGAATGTAGGACATTCTTCTTTAAACCTGTAGATATGACTGAAGTCATAGATGTCATAAAAAATCTCAAAAATAAAAAGAGTAGTGGTGCTGATAACATTTCAACTAAAATTGTGAAGGGTATCGGTGAGTTTATTGCCGAACCTTTGGCACACTTAATTAATCATTCAGTTTGTAGTGGTAAATTTCCAACAGCCCTAAAATTATCTACAATTATTCCTGTTCACAAGAAAAATGATCCATATGAACTAGTAAATTACAGACCTATCGCACTTCTGAGTATTTTCTCTAAGATATTTGAAAAACTGGTATATAATCGAATGTATAATTTCCTCTCAAAATACAACATCTTATCGCAGCAACAGCATGGCTTCCAGGCAAGTAAATCTACCCAAACAGCTGCTTGTTGTCTTATGGATTACATTTATAAGTCCTTAGATACAGGGAAACACGTTGCAGGAGTGTTTTTTGATCTCTCGCGAGCATTTGACTCTCTAAATTTTGATTTTATTGTCAACAAGTTATATAACTTAGGGTTTAGAGGAATTTTCTAAGATTGGATTACCAGCTTTCTTTGTGACAGAGAGATGTATGTCAAAATAAAAGAATCGTCTTCTGACCATCACAAAATCAACTCTGGAGTTCCTCAAGGGTCTGTATTAGGACCGTTATTGTTTCTCCTGTTTATTAACGATCTTCCCAAATATATAACTAGTTATATATCTATAACTAAGAGTATATTAATTCTATTTGCAGATGATACATCTGTAGCTTTGTCAGCAGACACCTTTGGGGAACTTATAAATCTGATAGAGATTCTAATTTCTACTTTCGAAAAATGGTGCTTTTCAAATAGTTTAATTGCGAACCTTGAAAAAACAAAATGCATCTATTTTGTTTTTCAAAATAAACAATTGCTTAACCTTAATATTAATGGCACTGATCTAACAACTACAAGAGCTACCAAATTTCTTGGAATCAATGTTGACAGTTGTTTAAGATGGTCAGATCAAATATCGCATGTATGCAAAATATTAAATCAAGCTTACTATGCAATATCACGTATTAAAGCCAGTATGCCACATAGTGCGCTGTTAAACATCTACTACAGCTTGGCCTACAGCCACTTAAGCTATAATGTTATCCTTTGGGGAAATTCCGTAGACAGGGAAAGGGCATTTATCTCTTAGAAAAAGATCATTAGGAAAATGTTTGATATACCTTGGAAAAATACATGTAAACCAATATTCATTACAAAGCAAATTCTAACTTTGCCTTGCGTATTTATATATAAAAGTATACTGTTCATTAGAGATAAACAAAAAACGCTTATGAGAAACTCGGCGTATCACAATTATCGAACACGTGAATCTGAACGATTCATAACAGCTATGCATAAATTTACCAAATTTGAAATGTCTCCTACATACATGGGGATTAAATTATACAATCACCTTCCCCAATGTTACAAAACTCTAAATGATAATTCATTCAAAAGATCTATCAAAAATCTTCTTATTACCAAAGCATACTACAGTATTGATGAATTTCTATCAGATGTGTTGGTTCAGAAATTAGAATAGTTTATCGTGTCGTTTTGTATTTTATTAATTGTAATTTTAAGAAATAACTTTTGTTATATATCTATGTAGTGCTCGTTACGTTTCTTTGACTTGTCCTATACATTGGTAAATGTCTACATGGATTAATAAACATTATTATTATTATTATTATGCGTTCATTATAAGATGTTTGGGGAAAGCATATAGAGAGAGAAATGATATTATTATTCTGTTTCACTGCGCCTGCGTGTAACACTTTTCTTTTAGATTTTTGGGATCCCGGCTGCGCCCTATGTCACCCACCCTATGTATTGGTGCGACTTACAACTTACAGCTTACCAAAATTATTACTGTAAAAAAACCGTCGGGAGCTTGATTTACGAAAACATAAAAGGCCTACAATAATACTAGTATTTTTCGTTCATTATTGTTTTAAAAGCGTGTTTTTTTTTTTAGTTTTTCTAATCTATGTTTATTTATACTACTCTTAAACAACGCTCTCTTTTTTTATATGTATATTTACATGGTATATTTTAAGTGGTAATTACATTCTCATTAGTTATTTTTTTTATATAAAAATGAACATTCATTACAAGTATATAGGTATAATAAAATAATCATTCACGGTTGAATTATTAACTTTTTTTTAATTATTTACTTTCCAGATATATTTTTAGAAATTTCATTATTTCAGACATCTCAAATTTAGAAATTGAACAAAGAAGAATTGAGATTAAGGAAAAATTTAAAAAATGTTAAAACTGGCAGGCATCGAACCTGTGATCTCTACCTATAGCCGATAGCACTTTAAGGGCACGGCCAAATCAGCGACTTTGTCGCCGCCACAAAAACGCCGAGTCGAAATTTTTAAGAGCCTGGCCAAACCAAACGACGCGACCTATTATATTATCCACACAACACTCTTTAATTTTAATAATTCAGTTTGACAATGGACCTAAACGAAGACCTACTGTTGGGAATAGCAGTTTTCATCTCATTCGTATTGTCATTAAAATCTGGAAGTACTTTATCGGCTACTTCTAACCATAACTTCATTTTTACATCCCTGTTTGAATAGTCAGTAACTTGTAAATCATACAATGCAGGACGTAATTCTATTTCAGAAATAAAAAGTTCTGTGTCAAACTTCTTTACTTTTTGAAATATACATAGTTGAATACCTACTGTTGAAATTTATCCTCAATTTATGCAAGTCGCTAGTGATGAGCGAGACTGGTCTTGGTCTTGGTCTTGCAGAAAATGCAAGACCAAGACCAAGACCAACTTCATGCTGCAAGATCAAGACCAAGACCGAGCAGTGCAAGACTTATGCAAGACCAAGACTAAGCATTGCAAGACTTACGCAAGACCAAGACTGCAAGAGTCTTGCGGTCTTGCGTTTTTTAAACATATAAACCGAAAAATAAAGCAGCCACGGATTATTTTAAACTCTAACCTTTTAACTAAGCACAACTTGTGCTAACGATCTAAAAACAAAATAAAACTGCCTCGGATATTTTTAACCTCAACTCGTTTACTAACCACAACCTGTTTTAAGGAGGTTCACTGGTGAGGAAGCGGGGTAAGGGGAATGCTCCCATTTACTCAATGTATAAGGCGTCAAGTTTGCAACTTCGAAAACTCTAATTATGAACTACGAAATCTATAAGATTATGTACCATAATAATAATACATGATGCCTATAAATTAATTTTTCGACAATTTAAGTCTGATAAAACAGTTATACAATTTAATTTTATATTTATTATGTATAAAATTATTTAACATAAAACCTATTTAACTTCGGCAACGTCGCATGTGATCAAGTACAAGTATGAAGTTTCATATCGTAATTGTTTACAATTTCATAACCTTAAAACCTGTAGAGTATTAACGAGAAATGGAGCAAAATTAGATATATTTTCACTATAATTTTATGCCTAATTGTTAAAGTGTGCCAAATGGTATAAATAAGTAATAGTTATTATATTATGTCTTATTTAATATAAATAATGTATATCATAAATCATAATTGTTTTCCTTTCATAAAATAAAATTTCTATATCTGTATACCTATATAATCAATTGAATAAATTGTTTGTTTTTTATAATGTTTTATTCAATTTTTATTCTTTAAATACATATGTATATTGAAAATAATATATCTTATAAAATGAAATCATAAAAAGAAATTAATATTCAAACTATATTCTTATCGCGCGTTATGCGACGTTGCCGATGCTTAAACAAAATGGGTGTAATATTATGATTCTTCTTGAAAAAAATATTTATTTACCGTGATTACTCAAGAACGAGGTTGTGAATTTCTTCCAGACTTCTTCAATAAGTTAATTAAAGTGTAATAAAGATTTTTATGACGTAGATATAGTTTTCTTATATTCCTAACTAATAGTATTTTTTGTTTGAATTCAAGCTGCCATAAGAACCTATGTAAAAATCAAAAACTTTCTCTAAAACTACGTAGTAAAAAAATCTGAAAAAATTCAAGAAGTGGTTGTTTTACATATGGAAGCTTATGTCAAAATTTCATTGATTTCTTATATTCCGAGTTTTACTGGTGTACCTCCTTAACGAAGTATTTTTTTGTTCATATATGTATATTTTAACCTAAGGAATCCAACCTCAATACTTATAAATCACTGTGTATATTATAAAGAAGGACGACGCTTTATATTATCAGATTATGCATCTTATTACAATATCTAAAGGGCATACCTATGGCCATAATAACATTCAAAAATCCTTTTTTTTTCGTACAATACTAATAAAATCATATCGTTTTATTTTGATTTAGAATTAACCTTGTATATATATTTTAAAAGAGTTTATCTGCGACGATTTTGGGCACTTTAAATTTCTACAAACCTTTCAAATGGCACAAGGTTTTTAGAACAACTAATAATATCAATAATTACGATACCCTTAAGCAGAGCCATAAATCACCAAACAATAGAAAAGCGGCCGGCGGCCGGTTAGGCAAAAGGAATAATTTATATTATTGGTATTTTATTAGACTTTGCAAAGAGTGTTGAATATTGGGGTTGTAAATAAACATACCAACATTTTTTTGTTAAATTATTATTTTGGAATCAGTTTAGTATTAAGGCGCCTAAAATAGTCTTAATCTGCCCTTCATAGGAAAGGAGTCGGTAAATTAAAAAAAAAAAGAAGAAAATAATCAGTGACCTGGAATCGTCGTTGTGTGTTAGTGACACTTCAAGTGATTCAGAAAGTGATGAAGATGTTACACCGTCGACCTCTCAAAAATTAAAAAGATATTTGCCTCATAAAAGATCCAAAAAAAACAAAAATATTGGATACACGGGATACACAAATGCCAACGCCTACGCCGAATATGAAGAGCAAATTTAGTGATTTTTTAAATATTATTCCGAGTAATGATAAAGGAACTGCGCATGGGATTTGTACTTTCATACTTGATTTATCGCTACAATTTAATATAAAAAAAAACAAAATTTTTATAATGCAAAATACTATCCCTTTCATTTAATCTTTCTTTACTTGTGATGATTTTAAAAACTATTTTTTCCTATTTTTTTTTGTAAAAATGGACCCCAGTAAATCTTCAAAAAAAATTCAAGACTTGCAAGAGTCTTGGTGCAAGACCAAGACCAAGACTGGACCCTGCAATACCAAGACCAAGACCGCTAATTTGACTGCAAGACCAAGACCTTGTATGCAAGACCAAGACCAATACCAAGACTAACCCGGTCTTGGTCTTGGTCTTGCATTTGCTCATCACTACAAGTCGCACCAAGTCGCTGACGCTAATTTGGCCACTTGCATTCAAAACAAAGTCGCTCTCTTTCGCGACACTGCTGCTGTCGGTGCGTTTGAAACGCTAGATATGGCCATGTCCGTGTAGTTACATGGGTTGCGTAGCTGCGACAAAGACGCGGCGTTTGTGTGGCGGCGACAAAGTCGCTTATTTGGCTGTGGCCTAATTATGGCAACAACGCCGACTAACCGCCAGGATCATCCGTAGCGAAATGATCTAAGGGGCTATCGGCTATAAGTAGAAATTAATTCTTTTTGAATTTAATTTTTTCAATGTTTCCTTAATGTCAATTCGTGTTCGTCTAATTACCAAATTTCAAAAATTTCCATATAACTATATATAATACGTAATTCAATATAATTATGTTGAATGACACATATTTCATTTACGTCTAATTAATACACATTTTTTTAATATATTCCATTATGGTACATCAGTGCTGGTTTTAATAAAAAAATATATAGAGCTCTATTTTTTCTTCTACATAATTTTTCCAAATATTTTTTTTTTTTATTTTTCACATATGTTTTAAATATCTTATTACATTAGTATTATAAATAATTGAATTGTTGTAATAATTTTCGAATTTTTGAAGATTTGTGATTTTCTTTCTTTTTTTTTCTTCTTTTGTTACACTTTTTAAAACATTCATTTTACATATTTTTATTTTTAAATAAATGTATATGATTTTTAAATTCAGATTTTCCTATACATTCGGATATTTTTTAAATAGCTATATATTTTGTGATTTTATTGTAATATTTTTATTTCTTATAGATGTTTAAAATTTTCTATTCTAAGGATATTTAGTCATTTAATGATTTTTGATGAGGTGCTTTGTTGGAAGGTACGGGGCAAAAAATAATATATTTAAACGAGCAATATATAACCTGAATCTCTGAAAAAGCTCCGCAATTTTATGAAATTTGGTATTCAGGGGGTTTCAAGAGCGATAAATCGATCTAGCTAAGTTTCATTGCATCCATGTTTTTAGATAATGAAAAATTCCTACAATAAACTAAAAAATATGACTTTTCCTGACTAACAGTTACTTCATTGTTTTTTTTTTTATGGTTAGAACAAGAAAATCAATTCTTTACTTATATGATTAATAAAATATTTGTCTTATTTACATCAAGAGTTTATTAAAAATGCCTAAAAGATCTTTAAAAAAACGCTCATAGACAATGTAATGTCCCAAAGCCGCATCTCGTCTCAAAAACTTGAAAAATATCCAAAAACAAACAGGTTAGGTTTCTTAAATTTATAGCAGTCAATGATCATTTTAATAAAGATTAAAGTCTCCGCTCGTCTCACACGTGCTGCTAAAGTAATATGCTTGCTTGCGTACAGAAAAAGCGTAAACGATTTTGGATGCAATTTTGTGATTGGTTTTAGTTAACATTTAGTATTTTTTTTTATTTAAATCGGTTAACAAATAAAGAAGTTTGTCAATTTATATCAGTCACGTAAGATGTACCAAGTATAAAAATTTTTGAAAAAAATTGAACCACCTTCAAAAAAAAAATGCACCTAAAAAGCCAAAAATTATATTGTGGTGTCGTGGGACACCAGGTAGGAACGAAGTTCCTTCGGCTAATGTAGAATCGACACAATTTGAAATTATATGAAAATGTATCTATAATGTGAGTATTCGCCACGTGCTTGTCAATGAATTCATGAGTATATACTATGCATTGGCAGGGTGGAGTGGTAATAGAGAGAGAAGGGATGAGAGAACGAAAAGAAAGAGGGAGAAAGGGAAAGGTATTATACACTACTCGCTTGTGTATACGACTGTAGCGCCTGCGCACGTCTCATTTAATGGTTTTATTCCACGGACTTTTTCTTAGTCCTTACGGTTTTACTATTACATTTTTTTTCAGTTCGGTCGCGCAGCAAAATCACTATCTCCTCCAAGCCTGCCGTAAGGAACTTCGTTCCAAAAATAATATCTATTTCCTAAAATAAATTAGAAGTGGGACAGTAACGGGCTAACTGCTATGTTTTTATGTTACACATCGTTATTAACATATTAACTTAACTGCAGAGCTTATTCTGTTGATTTTTGTGGAATTTCCTGGAATATCTTCCACATTGATGACCAGACCCTAACCAAATTTATATTTTGACTACAAAAAGAATTTTTCAAATCGGATTATAAAAACCGAATATATTCGGTAATATACATAAGAAAAAGTATGGTCGAATTGAGAACCTCCACCGTTTTTGAAGTCAATTAAAAATAGAGTTTAGATCTATATGATAAATCATGAGCTTACGCTGAGAGCGCGTAAGTTGATCGAGACAGGTGGAACGTTTGAGGGTATGAGGCGGATTAAGGCGACCACATTTTAAAATGGTTTAGATTAGTTGCTACACTATAAAATGTTTTTACTTATAATTGGGTGTATTTATTGTTTAGTTCTACTAATTCCTAATGGACGGTGATGTAAGTTAATTGATATAACTCTCTACCTCTACCAACGTTTGATTTTGGGTAGACACCCGGTAGATGGCGCTATGTTTAGATTTCTAGATTAAGTACTCAGAAAAGAATTAAAAAATCGGAAAACAATCGCATAATCTTTAAATAAAGGAAGCAATAAAAAAATCATTTAAGTACGCCGTGTCAATGCAAAATGGGTATTTATTATTTAGTTTTATAAACTCATAATAGAAGGCGATGTAAGTTAATTGATCGAAAAAATATCTATACCTACTCTTTAGTTTCCTGTTTTTATATTTTTTTGGAAATCAAAATACGTTTCCCGAAACCTAGATGTTAAACAATGGTATAGATTCTATGCCATTTTGATTTCCAAATAAATATAAAAACAGAAAACTAAAGTCAAATGGAAGATAGTCGAAAAAAAAAAAGAAAAATTGCGGAAAAAAGAAAAGTAAGAAAATGCTTACTAAATTAAGTGCTATGACGCCACCGTAAAGTGGCACAGGGCGCAGTTAATATCCCATATATGTATAAACGAGCAATTCGCACTAAAGTAAGTACTACGACGGCATCGTAAGGTGGTGCTGTTGAAATCTTATTGTTCTTACGAATTCTTAAGTACTATGACGCCACCACAAGGTGAAGAAGTAAAATCAAATATGTTAAATCGATAAGATTACAAATTAAAACAAAATAGTAAAAAACACGAAACTGATGAAAAATTATGATAAAAACGACAAAAACAAAAAAAAAAGAAAATGAGGAAAGACATCAGTGTTAGACGGTACGAAGTTCGCAAGGTAAGCTAGTTGTAAATAAATTTATAAAATTTACATTTTTTTATCAATTAATAGGGAAAAGCCTTGAAATAAACAAATCACCATGGAATATTACTGATATGAGGAATTACATTACGCTATAATTCGCACGTGCTTTTTGTCATGTTCAAATTATAATAGCTATCGACTTATATATCCACCTACTGCAATAAATTATGTTGTTTTTCAAAATAATTGTGTTTCAATTGAATTTACTTGTGTAAAAAACTTTGAGGGCGTTTCAAAGTTCATTTTTTATATTTAGTTTATTGATTTATTATTACGCGTTAATCTGTATTTATCTCAATTGATAATAAATAAGCGGTTGAATTACGGCCTAAATAATAAAGATCTCAAAGACAAAATAAGCTGTTAAAATAAAAATTGTAATGTTAAAATATAAAATTTTGACTGCTTACACTAACACATTTTTTGAGAAGGCATAACTCTTAACAGTGATTACCCTTCAATATGCAGATCAAAATGTTTCCATTACTTACATTCCGGTGGCTGGGTACCTTTCTGTATACACGGAAGGATGGATACTTAAAAACTATTCTATCTTACGTAAAATTTTTTGCTGGATACGAATATGTAGTTCCCCTATCTCTAAAAGTGCTACCAATTTCAAATTTGAATATTTTGAATTCTAACCAGTACCATCGTAAAGTACGGCTCAAAGTATGCTGCATAGGAATGGGAAAGTGATGCGCAACTTGTGGTTAACCCATAGCCTCTCCTAACCGGTGACTGTGGCCGCTACCAAAAAAGCTCAACAATTTATTAGATTGCTCACATCAAACAATTATAAACCAACGAATAACACCAACTTGCGGACAAATGATATTTGCATAGTTTTAAAATGTATGTAAAATTATGCCTGATATTATTAGAAAGTTTTTTATATTTTCACCGTGTTCTTTGTCTCTGTGTCATTCCGCGGAATTTTGTAATCGAATTTAAACCTATTTCCCGACTACCTAGAGCTCTGAAATTTTCAGGATAGCTAAGAACTGGATGACAATGTATGTTTAGGGTGTGTTTAGGCATATACATAAATTTCGAAATTTATACTGAATTGATATGAAATATGATATAAATTGTGTATACATGTTATCATTTTGAAAGTTTTTAAATATGTCGTTCGTAGCCTAGTTGATTAAGCGTCGGATATGAATCAAGGTGACAGTTCTATTATGTTATCATAATGGGATCGACTACGCTAGAGAGAAGTTTTTTTTTGTTCTACATGTGACAACAGTAATTATTATTTTAACTGTTAATAAAATAAACTAATTTAGAAAATTTTTTAGACTATACTGTGGACTATGCCGTAATCTATCTCGGTAAAGCGCTATTTGCCAAGGGAGTAATAATTTAATATTAGTAATATGACTTATAAATTACCAAAAAAAAAATTTCTACTATAAAAAGTTCTATTTATAAATTGTGATTATTTACATTTTTATTAATTATAGACTATACTTGTTGCAATGAAACATTAATTAATAAATGAATAAATAAAATTAAATGATAATCGGTTACTTTTTTATAAACTAATTTTTTTATTAACTTTTTATATGTGTTACGTGAAAATAAAAATAATAACATACAAATAAGTGATTAAATAAATAAACAAAATTAAAAAAATATTGTTTGTTGAACTCTACGTAATGATCCAAAACGTAATGCACTCTATATTTTTTCATTTTTAATGTTTACTATAGATTATCCCAATCTTTTTGAAGCTGTGTTTTTCATGAGACCTTTTGGTGGACTGAGTGAACGTATAAAAAAATCGGTTGTCTGTAAAGTCGGTTTACTGACGAAAATACTAATGGAATGGTTGCATTTTTTAAAAGAAAATTTTAATTTTATTTGTTTGATAGATATTTTGTATGGATATCATTTTTCATTCTTCATTTAAGCCTTAAATGGACGCCTCAGAGCGAGGTAACGAACGCCCCATTTTTTTGTGCGTGCAGCCGGCTTCATCGAATTATAAGACGTCGCGTCAAAATACAACAGAAAAATGTGTTGCATAGGATATACACCACCGGCGCAGTAAGAGAAAAACGCGTTCATCGCCTAACTGGCTGATTATTGGCTGTTTGTACATGTTCTAGATTTCAATAACCCCATGAGAGATATTCAAAATAATTTGTTTAATAAAATTCTGTGATTCCAATCTCCTAACCGAATCAAAATATAAAACATAGCTTAAAAAAGTGACTTAGAGTTTCATTTGACAAATAACCTCTCTCTCGTCATGTGCTTAAGGAGGTAGTGAAAAGTGTCTCATGTGACATGAGTTGAATCAAGACGATCAAAAAGCCTCCTAATTAGTTGTGGTTAGAGGCGTTACTGGCAATAGATAAAGGTTTCTCCTTAATACCATTCTCTTGTTTGTATATTTTCTAATTGCCAAAAAAAAAACTAAAAAGGATATTGAAAAATTAGAAAAAAATCTATACCATAGATGGCTTCTTAAATACTTAAAAAAAATGGTGTCATAATTGTCGTGTGTTCATTGACTTTTTCATTCCTTTAATGTAAAATCATTAATAATTTGTAACAATTTTAAAGACAATGCCTGATTTATTTTAGTGTTATATAGAAAATGAATGAGCGTTCATTAATTGAAGATATTCAGAACTTTAACAAATTGTTGTCTGGAAAATTAAATATCGGTTGTTTTTAGTTTAAAACTGACAATCAAACATACAAAGTTAAATACCGAAATCTATATATATATATATATATATATATATATATATATACAGAAAAAAAATGATACAAAGTATCTTGCGTAATACTGTCAAAATTTGTGCGTGGTTAGAGTTTTCTAACACAAATGCACATTGATGCTGCAACATGAATATAAATATCAACTATTCTATACAAGGGCAAAACCAACTACAGACATGTTTCGATCTTGTTAGATCTCATCAGTGCAGTATAGGTTGTCTCTTCAGTCACTAATGAAGAGACATCCCCGGTATAGAAAAGCTGATATTTGATGTAAATAGTCACGAAAGTGAGTAAAACTCGTAAATTTCGCAAGCAATGCCATCTCTACTCCAATAATAGCACCGTTGTGGTCGCTTTGCATCTAATAAATAAACCTAACGCAAGGTAAATAATAAATAACGAACGGAGCGTTATGACAGTCTAGTAATAAACAGAAAAAAAATGATACAAAGTATCTTGCGTAATACTGTCAAAATTTGTGCGTGGTTAGAGTTTTCTAACACAAATGCACATTGATGCTGCAACATGAATATAAATATCAACTATTCTATACAAGGGCAAAACCAACTACAGACATGTTTCGATCTTGTTAGATCTCATCAGTGCAGTATAGGTTGTCTCTTCAGTCACTAATGAAGAGACATCCCCGGTATAGAAAAGCTGATATTTGATGTAAATAGTCACGAAAGTGAGTAAAACTCGTAAATTTCGCAAGCAATGCCATCTCTACTCCAATAATAGCACCGTTGTGGTCGCTTTGCATCTAATAAATAAACCTAACGCAAGGTAAATAATAAATAACGAACGGAGCGTTATGACAGTCTAGTAATAAACAGAAAAAAAATGATACAATGTATCTTGCGTAATACTGTCAAAATTTGTGCGTGGTTAGAGTTTTCTAACACAAATGCACATTGATGCTGCAACATGAATATAAATATCAACTATTCTATACAAGGGCAAAACCAACTACAGACATGTTTCGATCTTGTTAGATCTCATCAGTGCAGTATAGGTTGTCTCTTCAGTCACTAATGAAGAGACATCCCCGGTATAGAAAAGCTGATATTTGATGTAAATAGTCACGAAAGTGAGTAAAACTCGTAAATTTCGCAAGCAATGCCATCTCTACTCCAATAATAGCACCGTTGTGGTCGCTTTGCATCTAATAAATAAACCTAACGCAAGGTAAATAATAAATAACGAACGGAGCGTTATGACAGTCTAGTAATAAACAGAAAAAAAATGATACAATGTATCTTGCGTAATACTGTCAAAATTTGTGCGTGGTTAGAGTTTTCTAACACAAATGCACATTGATGCTGCAACATGAATATAAATATCAACTATTCTATACAAGGGCAAAACCAACTACAGACATGTTTCGATCTTGTTAGATCTCATCAGTGCAGTATAGGTTGTCTCTTCAGTCACTAATGAAGAGACATCCCCGGTATAGAAAAGCTGATATTTGATGTAAATAGTCACGAAAGTGAGTAAAACGCAAGATACTTTGTATCATTTTTTTTTCTGTTTATTACTAGACTGTCATAACGCTCCGTTCGTTATTTATTATTTACCTTGCGTTAGGTTTATTTATTAGATGCAAAGCGACCACAATGGTGCTATTATTGTTTATATTAATACGCATTTTCTTGGCACTTTGTTTATTTCATATCCTGGGCTTAGAACGACTCAAACACAATGAGTCCGTTTCGCCAATGTTGCGACGCTGGTTGCTAGCCGAAAACCCATTGGCACAGCTGGCCGAAAGCACAAAATGGCGATAGGACTCCTGTGTGAGCTTTCGTTGTTTTTGTGTTTTTATGTTTCTTTACACATGTTTCCCCAACATCCTTTGCTCCCAAGTACCCAACACTTTTGCTAGCCAAGTGCAATACCCTACTTGGTTATGCCGCACTGATGACGGCTAATGAGCCAGAAACATGCATGTCTGCGGTTACCATTCCTACTTGTGGCCTTATTGATCCTTTTTGCGTACATGCCCAATAATTGTCCCCTTTTGTTTATATTAATACGCATTTTCTTGGCACTTTGTTTATTATATATATATATATATATATATATATACAGCCTTGGCCAAAAGTATTAGGCACCCCCAATAAAGTTATCACACACCTATGCTATTTGAACAATGAATAAATATTCTTTTGAAAAGTGATCCCGGTGTCATTACATCACTATTTAAAACAGTAGGCGGCGTATTTTGGTGGTCATAAAACATTTGCTGCAGAAGTAACAGAATATTGTTATTTCTCAAAAAAATATTTTAAATATTCTGCAAGTCTGTCAGTCTACATTTGATAGTCTTAGCGTAAATATTTGTGATTTTGTGATTAAAGTGAAAAGAGATTTGTTTGAAAATGCCAAAAACAAATGAAATTAGTTTTGAGAATCGTGTAAAAATTCAACTTTTACATGAGCAAGGAAAGAATCAGAAAGAAATTGCGAAGTTGGTGAAATGTTCGCGGTGTGCAGTGCAATCTGCTATTAAACGTTATGCTGAGACTGGCACTCACGCAAATAAACCAAGAACAGGCAGAAAACGAATGACTAGTAGCCGTCAGGACAGGAAACTTATCCGTGAGTCTGTGAAAGACAGAAAAAAAACTTCTTCAGAGCTTGCTGCGGCTTTAACTGAAGAGACTGGAAACCCATAATAAGTGCTCGAACGGCAAGACGGAGACTTGTAGAAGCAGGCTTGAAGGGTTGCAAAGCAAGGAAGAAGCCGTGGCTTTCAGAATACAACAAAAGAAAACGACTTGAGTTCGTAAGGCGACGCATAGGCGAAGAATATCACCCAGATTGCGTAGTTCCAACCATAAAACACGGCGGAGGCAGTGTAATGATTTGGGGCTGCATGGCTGCGGATGGAGTCGGCAAAATATTCATTTGAGAAGGTCGTATGAATAGTGAAAAGTAGGTACATTAATGTACTAGAAACTGCTCTCACACCTTCACTTTTAAGTATTTATGGTGACACTAATTTGAATGGAGTTAAATTCCACTAGGACAATGCTCCTTGTTATAAATCAGCGACTACGATGCGCTGGTTTACTGACAACAGTATTGACTTGTTGGATTGGCCTGCCCAGTCTCCAGATCTAAATCCAATCGAACATTTGTGGGGTATTATAAAAAGAAAAATAAAAGTGCAGTCTATTAAATCAAAAACTGATCTGAAAAATGTGTTAATTCAAGAATGGGATACAATTTCTCCAGAGCAATGTGCGAAACTTGTACGCAGTATGCCCCACAGAGTTAATGCTGTTATCAAATCAAAGGGTGGCCCAACAAAATACTAATGTTTTTATGATTTTCTTATATAAATAAAGTAATTTAATCATTAAATGTAATGTTATTACTCTCTTAACCCATAATTTTGCAGTAACATATAGGGTGCCTAATACTAATGTTTTTATGATTTTCTTATATAAATAAAGTAATTTAATCATTAAATGTAATGTTATTACTCTCTTAACCCATAATTTTGCAGTAACATATAGGGTGCCTAATACTTTTGGCCAAGGCTGTATATATATATATATATATATAAAACTCAAAGGTGACTGACTGATATAGTGATCTATCAACGCACAGCCCAAACCGCTGGACGGATGGGGCTGAAATTTGGCATGTAGGTAGATGTTATGACGTAGGCATCCGCTAAGAAACGATTTTGATTAAATCCACCCCCAAGGGCATAAAATAGAGGATAAAATTTTGTATGAAACTTTGTCAATTTGAAACCGATCGGGGTGAAATTTTGCATGCATATAGCTACTATGGCGTAGGCATCCCCTAAGAAAGGATTTTGATTAATTCCACTCCTAAGGGGATAAAATAGGGGATGAAAGTTTGTAGGTATAAAACTTTGTCAATTTTAAACAGTTTGGGCTGAGATTTTGCATGCATATAGCTACTATAACGTAGGGATTCCCTAAAAAAGGATTTTCATAAATTCCACCCCTAAGGGGATAAAATATGCGATGAAAGTTTGTATGAAACTTTGTCAATAATTTTAAACCGATCGGGCTGACATTTTGCATGCATATAGCTACTATAACGTAGGCATCCCCTAAGAAATGATTTTTATAAATTCCACCCCTAAGGGATAAAAGGAGATGAAAGTTTGTATGAAACTTTGTCAATTTCAAACCGATCGGGCTAAGATTTTGCACGAATATAGCATGCAAGTTTTTATAGTTTAAAAAATAATAATATTCTAATACCACTCTCGGTTGAATGTGCGGGGTGTGTGGAGCGGTGAGGCGGTAGCACGATGCTGCTGGCCGACATGACACTGTCGATAGACGCGTAGAGTCTTGAAAATTCGAGAATAAATTTGTTTTATTACGTAGTGGTGTACTAAGAAATAACTTTTTTAAATTACACTTTTAAAGATTTAAAATAGGGGTTGCAAATTTGTATGAAACTCGGTGGCAAAAAACTAAAGTCCACGCGGATGAAGTCGCGGGCGGCCGCTAGTTAATATATATTATTCGACGAAATATGTTAATGGATAATGAATAAAGTTTCTAGTATTGATGTACCTAAAAGTTTTCTTAGACGAAAAATTTAAACTATCTCTAAATTTTTGGATTGTAAAAATAAGGAAAAATATTAATTTTATTTACTTACAGTTAATTGTATATTTAATTTAATAAAACATAATTTTGTAAGACTCATAAAATTCATTTTCAAAGTATTAAATAGTATTACCAAATGTTTGCTTAAGTGTTTATATCATTAATGAGGTCCTTCCAATATCAATTTACCGTCGTCGGATTTTTAATCTCATTGAGGCCAATGCCGACCATTGGCGTAAAAGTAAAGAAAAATGACCAGTTCCTCAAAAGCTTATTTCAAGAATAATCATATTATTTTTATTTATTTTTGTTTTAAATTATGCATCTTGGTCGTTTCAAATGTTCGTCAAAACGCCATAGTATCATAATTAATTATTTAGGAGCAAAAATATATAACTTATACTAGTTACTCCGTTATACCCGCTATTATTGGAATGAAAGGTTATGCCAGGTGTTGAAGTAAAGCGAATGTGAGCAATGGCGATGATGCCAGCATCAAACAAGATATCGGACGCTCCAGGTTTTAATGTACAAACCGACATTTTTTTTTTATTTCAAAAAAAGACTTCTACGGACTTAAAAAACCGAGAGCTTACAAAAATCTTTCAGTATATTTAATCTCAATGCTCTTACTTGTAAAAATCAAATGAGAAATCATATCCAAGAGTAAACGCTAAAACTCTCAAACCATCACTATGACAAAGTCAATTTAAAACTTTTCGCTTAATTTACACCAGATTACAAGTTACTTTTTCTGAAATCGCTTGGAATGTCTAGTTTATCGGATCAAATTCGAGCCGCAAAATACACTATTCTTGTATTTTAGTCCTTTGCTGGGCAACGAACTTTTCCGTACTGTACGGGAATATTTTTTCCGTACCTGTGTTCGGGAATTATCCATAAAAAGTATATAAGCAAATTCATATTTTGCGTCTTGATTTTATTTCGCAATAAATGTAAAACCACATTAGTAGCAGTGTTTGTTAACTCTGGAGGCGTTTTGCACTTCTGGACATCATCGTCACTGTCCATTTTAAATATAATTTAAAATATTTTAAGCAATATGTAACTAACCGAACTGACACTTTTGTGACACTAATCAACAATGATAAACAATGTCAACGAAACCGTTTCATAGAAAATAAGATGATATCAAAAACAGGTATGCATTTATAAAACTTTCTTAATTTAAGATTATATTTAATGCGATTTCAGAAAAAATAGTATGTGTATCTCGTAGTAAAAGCACATTCCCGGACTCTCAATTTTTGTTGGCCTTGGCTAAACGCCTCGGCCAACAATTTACATTGTCGTCCAGGAATGTATCGCTTTTCCTACTAGATACACAATATACTATTAATTCATTAGTGCAGACGCCATTAAAATATTAAGTACCGAGTTAATTAATTTAAATATTAAAGTAGAGAGAACATTTTTAATAGGAATTTTAGGAGATATATATGACATCCTTGATTCGACGGGCTGTCTCTTTGAAAGGATTAAGCAGACGCGTTTATGTTGGTAAATTGTGCTTAGATAAACTATACCAATAATTTATTTCCTTAAACTAGCCTGTACAATGTACAGTTCTATAATGTTACCAGTTCTAAGTAACAAACACCATATTCATAAAAATATGTTGTGTTAATGAATTCTGAACAATATAATGTAGAATATTCTGTTTATAAATTTGATAATAATAATCACAAATACAACATTCTCAAGTTAGTACGTGTTATTTAAAATAATGAATTTGTTCTAAAATGAAAGCAATGTGTTCATTAACCGAATGCAATACTTATATGTATAGATATTAAGAAGTAGGTAATTCATTAACATAAAGAATAAAAGATCATTGTACACTGTTCATTGACTTAAAGAAAGATATTCATACTTTAATTAAACATATAACCAAAGAGTCTTACTTTGAACCAATTTTGGTAACTTATTTTATTGTCAAACTATTATGCTGGGATTTAAATCAGTGACGATTGCGCCATTCCAATGTGCATTGTGCGATCATAATTCATTACAAGTTACCAGAAATCGTAATCGTAAAGAATTACCAATGATTACGTACACTGATTGCAAGTAATTATAAGTTAATGAAAGTGATACCTACAAGGGGTTATAAGTAATTTTAAGTGATCAAAACTGATTTAAATCATAAATATCGGGTTTTATTGAACTTAGTAAACTTTTTTTTTATTGTTTCGCGCTAAAGATAACATCCAAAGCTTTACTTTCATCGGCATTCCCCGATTTCCACATTTTTTTTTTAACCGCACTTTTACAAAAAGCGTTTATTAACACATTTTTAACAAGGTAGAAATGTAGCTTCTATCGTGCATTCCAACGTCTGGCGTTTCCTTATTTTTAAAATTCCATGCAACGTTTATATGGATTGTTTAGTTTGCAATGAATACATTTTTGTATTTTTTGTTTATTTTTTTTTTCATATTCTTAAGTGTGAAAAACTGTTTGATTTTTTATAACCCGAAGTGAAAAGTTTTACTAAAATCATCTTTAAAGTATCTGAGTACAGTATATTTCTCCAACAAGCAACCGAAATAACATTAAATTTAATAGTATCCTTTTACCTAAGTAATATTAGAAAATCCTATAAAATTCTACATTAAAAAAGATACATTCGGCTAACTGGTTGCGGAGACATTGAAGGTCAAAGTTGGCATAAATTTGCTGTGTTGTAACGGTCAGGGTCCGTTTTGTGCCAAAATCCACCTGACTATGGATAAATATTTATTTTATGATTTTGCGCCCGATGACTATTATTAAGTGCTGATTTTTCATCTGAACAGAGCCCTTCAAATAGTAAGTTATTGTTTAGCTTCAGTTTTAAATTTTATTAAATTGTCCAAATTGCGGTGAATTTGTTATTTTAATTTATTACTAACACATTAATTTCAAGTAAATTGCTATCGTAAAAGTCAGTTTTTTGTGATCATAAAATTTATAAACATGTGAATATCATTAATTTTTTCTCGATAATATGGAGAACCAGATAGCGAATTTACTGGATTGAAAATTATTAAAGGTTAGAGTTTTGATTATAATTTCATTATTAGGCAAATTGCCAAATCCAGAAGGGCCCTATTAGACGAATTTCCAATTGATTTGAGAACGTGACAAGGCATCCGCCATTTTGCTGTTGTAATTGAAACCCGTTCGAAGACAAAACCTACCTTCCCGGGAATAAGAAAAGGAAGATTTATATATGTCAAAGCCGTACCATCCCAGAATTATTTGATGGAATGAAAGCCTGAAGTAGAATATTCAAAACTCCACCGAAACCAGAATAAATAAGATAAGAGAAATAATTAATTATTATTATTTTTTTTTTCTTAACTTAATCTTGACTTAATAAATAATCTTAAACTGATTTTTGCGTTTATTTTGTTTGTCTGTACTTGGCGCCCAGAATTAATTGTTTGGGGAAAACGACCCCAGGAGCTAGTCTGGGGTAAATTAGGGTTACAAATTTGGCGCTCAACGCCAATTTACTTTTAAGGGATTAATTAAGCTACAGTGTAACCATAAGTGATAGACGGCTCGTTTTTATGTCAACTTTGAGTTTCAATATCTTGGCAACCAGTAAGCGAAATGTATCTTTTTTTAATAGAAGAGTGTTTAAAATGTTCTTTAAGTGTATAAATTTTGAAATTAATAAGTATACAGCTCGTCGATAGGTGCTGTATTTAATAAGCGATTTAATCCGGTGTTTTTTATTCTAAAAAACAATAATCTAACGGCTTCTTACTAGCATAGTTAGAAAGCCAACATTTAATCCAACAAATAACACTAATTTCATGGGGAGATATTTTCTCCACTGTCATGTATTTTTCACTTGTTATTTATGTAGCTATAAAAATTGTTGGCGCATGCGCAACATTTACGTATTAAAATAGATATTTTATATAATTTTATTTAGTTATAAGGTAATATTTAACTAATCTTCGATATTATTCTAACTCAGAAAGTAAAGGGAAATTAAACTCATTCTTCGGTTGTGTTCTAGTGACTCTATGAAAGGAGAAAGCACCGTTCTCTTAAAGTTCAAACTACATAAACAGTCTGACACGACAAAATTGCCAATTGGATATTTTAATAACAATACTATACCCAAGCCGCTGAAAAGATGGAATGATCACGTGAACGGCACGCACTGTTTGAATATTACTCTCCCCAACCAACGTCACAAGTCCAAATTACACCACTCAACAAAAAAGTACCCACCCTTGATGCCTATAGTTTATATTATCTCTGGTATGAGTACAGTGTAAACTGTGCTTCGTTATTTTAGTTTAGAAGGCGTGGCATCGTACGATTACCTCGTTCAGTCACTGATCACGCGATTCACGCGTCCTTCAATTTCATCTTTTGAGCGGCTGGGGTATAGTAGCTATGTAGCTAAAATTCATAAAGAGTGAATTCGAATCTAGTGCCGGTTAATTATACGGCCACTTTGTGATTTTTGTATTAAATAATATTATGCAAAAGAACAAAAAGAAGCATTCTACTCTTACGTTGATAAATAACAAAACTAAATAATTCATCATATAAATATTTTATATACTTTACATACACATTCGTGTACATCAAAAGAAAGAAGTTGGCGTATATGTTTACTATTATAGTCACATATAGATTGGAGTAAATACTTTTCATCTGATTCTTTTTTTGGTTATAATTTATGTCTCGTCCAAGTATATTTAAAGTTAAAACGAACGGATTCCATAGTTTAGTTTGCTCACTGTAGAACTAAAACTGTTTTATTTTGTATATAAAAGTCGAGTACCTACGTGATAGAAAAGTGCATGAACCATGCAGGAGTTTCTAAACTTAAATAGCTTAAATTCTTCATAGGAGTTTTTCACAACGGAATTAAACTCTTATACATATTGTACACGGGAATCGACGCTATCTAGAATTTTTTACATAAGTACCTATTATAACCAGCACCTGCGTGTACTACTTCGGGGTGAATAGATAATTTTTTGATCCAAACATTTGTTTCATCTTCTTTTTCCATGTTGTTGATTACTGTTGGTATTCACAACCCTACCATTAAGTGTAATTCGGGTGGAGTTATTATGTCAAATATTTATGTTTCATCTTTTTTACAGAAAATGGGTTCATGAATGTAATTATAATTTTTTAAGCAATCTAATTTCCTTGTCACCACACTTAATACTTTTTCTTGTATTTTCCTATAGTTCTATCAATATTTCGTTGCTCTTAACAATTTTTATTAGCACAGGACCAAACTAATGGCTCATAAATCCTAATAAAATATTAAAAAGATTTAATTCAAACGAAAAAGTACACAAATGAAAAAAATTCTTAATATTTAATAAATTCCATAATTTTAGAACGTTTTGATAATTGTCTTGAGTACCAAATGCTAGTTCATGCCGCTTACATATTGTACAATATATTATGTAGATGCTCTTTATAAGTTTAATTTCATTTAAGAAAGTTATATAATTCTAAATTTAAAAAGAGCTATTAAAGTTACTTCAAACATTCATGCAGTTTTATATCATGTACTCGACTAAAACAGGTTTAGGTTTTTATAGTAAGTAATAGGACTAATAGGTTAGATAAAAAAAAATTATATTTTTTTTACGTTATACTCTGAAAAAAAATTCGAAAAGAGGTTGACCTTAAAGGCCATCCTTGCAACTTCCCGCTAGTTTTAACCGCAAAGCTATAGTAACGTGACGTATTTTGACGTTTTTGACTTTTTTTGAAATGTTTAAAAAGCCATAACTTTTTAACGCCTTATTCGATTTTGATGTTCAAGATGGCATTCGACGCGGTTTTTTGAGACCAAAAACGTTACCGGGAGTGCAAAATTGGTTAGTCAAAAAATCTCTAAGTTATTGAAAAAAAAAAACACTTTTTTTGAAATTTTTCGACAACGATATCTCACGAACGAATCAACCGATTTTAATTTGCAAACCGGCATTCGACGTGGCTTTTTAAGCTTGAGTGCTGATTAGGTTACGAAATTGATCGATGCAATAGCCAAAAAGATATGCCCAAAAAACATAATTTTTACCAATTGTTTTTTTCGGTTATTTTGAAATTTCTCAAAATCTACCGGCTCGAATCGGTTCAAACTTACAGGGAATCTAAGTTAGATGGAATTCTTTGGAATGCTTTTTATTTCATTCCGATCGGTCAAGCCGTTCAAAAGTTATAAGAGGTTTACATACATCCACACACACATTCACACGTACATACAGACACCCTCGTAAAAATAGTAAGGGGAGGTTCCTACGACCTCAAAACGTTGAGATCCGATGAAAACTCGATTTTCGAAAAACGGGGTGAAACCAATAACTTCCCGATTTAAAAAAAAAATTAATTTTTTTTGCGGGAAGTTAAAAAATTAAGAGGAAGGTATTACAGTTTCTTATTTTTCCTCAGCATAAGAGAAAAAAATCATATCAACCAAATGTCCGTTAAAAATATTTCGAATACTTGTAGGAAAGCCTTATAAAAAAATCTGTTATATTTTTTTCGTATACCTCACCGTTTAAAAGATATTAAAGGTTGATGTTTGATTATTTTAAGACAAATTTCTTATTTACTTATGAATTTTTTAAGTCGTTAACAAATAATCATTATGAAATGGGCAACTCACAGTATTATTGTAGATTAACAAAAATAAATCTTCTCTTGTGATTTTTCGATTAAATGAAGCGTTTAAAAGGTATGCATCGTCAAACTTTAATCCACACCAATTATAAAAGTTTTTCATTTATAATTCCAAAAATCAAAACATATGCGTCCTTAATTTCACAAGTCAAAAAAAAAGAAGTAATGGAACTCAAAACAAATCCCGTAGAACAAAAAAATTCATGTGTATTATGTATAAAAAGTTTTTAAAATACGCACGGAACACCATCTGGATTTTAAATCATTAGAGATAAAATTTATAAAAACATTAGAATACAATTTTAAACAGAGACTTTACTTTACTTTAACGATAGAAACTCAAATTTGCATAAAGTTCCCTAAAATTCATTACTTTAATTGGAATTTTTCGAATTATTAATCAAAAACTTTTAAAACTGGTGTAAATTGAAGTTTGACGTTGAATATCTTTTAAATGCTTAACTTAATGAAAAAATCATTTTTGTAGACAGTTAATTCCCTACAAGAATAATGATTTTTTTAACGAGTAATAAAATTCATAAGAAAAAAGAAAACTGTCTATCTATTAAATGGTGAAGTTTACGAAAAAAAATATAAGACCCCTTTTTTATAGAGCGTTCGATTTCCTAAGCAAATTCTAGAACAGATAGTTTTAACGCACGATTGGTAGACAGATGTGAAGATTTTTTTCTAAGATTTAGCAAAAAATAACTGCAGAGCACTTTCTTACTACAATTAATATTTCATATTTGCAGAGCATTTTCTATTTTTTATAGTACAAAGTACTACCACCCTATTAAATGGAATCGATTCATTTTAATATTTAACAAACTTGGGCGAGATATAAAGTACCACCCGAAAAAGTGTCACATGAAAAGTATTTACTCAAATTTATCTGAGATTATAATAGTAAACACATAGAGTTATAAATTTATCTTTTTTCTTTTCATACACACAAATGTATATGTAAAGTAAAGAATATAAACTATGTATGATATCAATTATTATTTATTTGTTATATATACACGTAAAAGTGTAACGCTTCTTCATGTTTATATTAATCATTTAATTCAAAAATCAAAAACGTAGCCATACAATAAATCGGCATTAGATTCGATTTTACTTTTTAGGAATTTTGATATTTTGTAGTACCAGACTTTCGAAGAACCGTAAAAAGCTGAAGTGATTTTAGCCTAGGCTAAAAATCTGATAATTTTAAAAGCTGGTATTTTGGAAACGCGAATTTCGGATCTAAAAATATTCCTGAAGTAAAAATCGTAGAAAGAAATCAACATTAATACTTTTCCGTCAGCTTCAGCCATAGACAAATTAAGAGACTTTTTGAAACATAGCCCAAAGGCGCCAACATGTTTGTGCGCACTCCTGGAGGCGCAATCGCATTCTGTAGTGGTGAAAATTGGAACTAAACCAGCAAAATATGAAATATGATCAGCTGGTAGCCCGAAACAGCAGTTATGGCGGCATAGTGATAGGTTAAGTGTTAATAATTTTAGTTTAAAATAAATTTAAGGTAGTTTTACCATAAAAAAGGTGTAAAAGTATAGTGAATAGTTTTGAACATGTCACTACCAGGTTATTTTGGATATAAATGCTGTGTTGTAGATTGTAAAAGTAAGTATTTTTATCCTGTATATAAAACATATTTTTATTATTAGAAGTTTCAAATATATCTTTCAAATTCCTCACTCAAGGTAAAAAGGTTAACTGATTAAAATTGAATAATAGAAAAATAATATGTTTAAGTGAATTTATTGATTTTGATTTGTTTATGTGCCAAGAGCATAAATCTTAGTTCTTTGTATAATAAGGAAATATTATAGAGATCTTTTTAGATCGAGAGCAATCATTAAAGTTTATGTATTAGAAGTACTGCTCGTTTTTTTTTTTGTTTTAGATGCTATTCAGAAGAAAGACCACTTTTTTGAGAAATGGTAAGAAAGAACTAGTCATCGGAACCATCTCTTTCCAATTTGTGTAAAAACCCTATACCTATTAAAATATCTGTTAAACATATGTTATTTATTATTAAGACTTAAATACATAACTTGTGCAATATTGTATTTATTTTTTATGTTTTTGTGTTCAAATAAAAATAGTAATTATTAAAACTTGATTTTCGTTGATTTAATTTTTACTAGTAAGAAAATATATACCTTATATTTTAAAATTGATATATTCTTGTTTTAAATCACAGTAAGAATATAAAATTTTAAAATATAAGTGTATCTATTCCAATATAACGTTTAAACTAGATATGCTGTATATCCCGCCAATTTTTAAATCGATGAGCTTCTTCCAGGAGACCATGGCGCGCTGATGTCGGAACTTGTTGCCAACTTTATGTTAGGTACCAACCATGATACTAAGAAAGAGAAGATATGATCTAGCGCATGCTCGTTCATAATCGGCTACGTCATCATGTGACGATTTCAGCCATGACACTTCGTTAACTTGCTTGTACAGCTTGTTGTTGTGGAAGAAATTGTTTTAAAGCGGTTAGTTTTTCCTGTTTTCGATCAATATTTCGGTTGTTTAAGATTGACTAATTAGTGTTGAATTTATTATGAGGTGCTCAGTGTATGGATGTTCCAAAAACAATCAGTGTAAAGATTTTCAAAACCACCCAGTTAGTTTTTTCAGTTTCCCTTCAGATAAACGTGTTGCATCCATATGGAAGAATTTGTGCTGCAGAAAAGACAAATTCAATATTAAATACGCAAGAATTTGTTCAAATCATTTTCAAAAACAAGATTATGTTCGAAATCTCAGACATGAATTGTTGAATTATGAACCTCTTCATGGCAAGAAACTAAAGCGTGATGCTGTGCCAAGTTTGAATTTACCTAACTCGAACTCCTCAGCAACTGACAACGTCAACACTGTTTCGGAACGTAATCTTAGAAAATTGAAAAAAGATAGAACCGAAGAAGTACAGAACATTTTATCTGAACAGTAAGTTATTTATTCCATGTCTTTCTAGTGGTGGATAATTTCCTTTTTAACTTTAACTTTAGTTTAATTGATGAAATTCCTGAGCATGGGGTGAACAGTGGATGTATAACAAATGTAGATAGCCCTAATGTTAATACTAATACAGTTGATGCTTGGTTTGTTTTGGAACATGCATTAATTAATTCTGAATTTTGTTTACAATTTACTTACTTTCAGTGTTAGCACAGATTTGAACATGGTAGATATCAAAGAAAAGGATCAGCACATTTTAAAATTGGAACAACAAGTTGCATCTCTGCAAGAAGAGAGCAATTTATTAAAATCATTGTTCAGCTCGAGACAAATCAAGAAATTGTCTAAAAAAAAGGTTAATTGGACACTCGAAGATATTTCAAAGTCGATTGTTTTATATTCAGCTGGTCCGAGAGCATATCGTATGTTGCTTAAGAAAGGATACCCTTTTCCTGCAGTGTCGACATTGAGATCGTGGTTGAAAAACATAAATCTTTCACCGGGAATTTTGAAACCAGTATTGAACATTGTGAAACGTATTGAAATGCCTGCAGTGGAAAGAATAAGTGTTATATCATTTGATGAAGTCAAGGTTCGACAGGTTTATGAATATGATAAAGCATCTGATAGCACGATGAAAGCTTCACGATATGCACAAGTAATTATGTTGAGAGGTTTAGTTGGAAACTGGAAACAACCTATTTTCTATGATTTCGATTGTAACATGACTAAAGACATTTTGATGGACGTCATTCAGTTTGTTGAGACTTCTGGTGAGTTTTAATATTTTATCTTAATTTGAAATGCATATTTTGGCCATTTTTCAGGATTCAATGTGGTTGCAGTAGTCAGCGATTTAGGAGGTTCTAATAGAGGACTCTTTCAGCAGTTGAACGTGGATTTTAAAAAATCATGGTTTATAAATCCTGCAAATACTGAAAAAATCTTCGTTTTTGCCGATGTACCACATTTAATTAAATTATTAAGGAACCATTTTATAGACGATGGCTTTACAGTCAATGACAAAAAAATTGATAAATCTATAATAGAAAAATTACTTGAATTAACTGATGTTTCTGATCTGAAAATAACAAATAAAATATCTCGTGAAAATATTGATGTAAAAGGTCCTGGAAGACAAAAAGTAAAGTTAGCAACCAAATTATTCTCGCATACCATTTCTTGTGCTATTAGCCGATGTGGAACATTGGGCAAGATGAACAATTCTGAATGGTCTGAATGCTCGAATTTTTTTAAGCAAGTAAGATTTTCAGTTTTTCCAGGGGAAAAATAAAATACATATTGCTTTTAGGTTAATGATTGGTTCGATGTTTTCAATTCTAAGGTACCAAAAATTGATAGTCGAACTAGAATGCAAGCTTTTGGTCTGGCCATTTCACAGCAAGAAGAAATTATTGACTCTTTTTCATCAACTATTTCAAAAATGAAAGTTGGTAACAAGTCAATGTTGCCCTTTCAGAAAGGTATAGAATTTTCTGAGAAAATACTGAATTTTTTGTTTATAAATTTTTTTAAAGGGATTCTGATGTCAAACAATTCTTTGAAGATGCTCTTTCATGACTTGAAAAGACGATTCGACTTGAAATATATTTTAACATACCGGCTAAACCAGGATGTGCTTGAAACTTTTTTTGGAGCAATAAGAGCAAAAGGGGGACTTTTTGACCATCCCAGTCCTTTGGAGTTCAAATATCGGCTCAGGAGTTATATCCTGGGCCGTAATGACCATTCGTTGACGTCCTTTGCAAATGTTGAAGAAGATGGCACTCCAAATTTAGCTGTTTCTGAAGAGGATCTTTCAAAGAAATTATTCTCGAAGTTAACAGCGGATGTATTATCTTCGCAACCTAACCAACAGCAATTGAAGGAACTGAATGAAGTAATTTTGGAGGAAAACGAATTAGAAGAATTGGCTTCTGATGGACTGGAGCATTTAGCTGGTTTTATTGGTTTCAAATTGCAAGAACCAGCCTGTTTTACTACAGAGGTCAATTATTTCTCTTGGACTGATCACTTAAGTGAAGGTGGATTTAAGAAACTATCACCAAAGTTCATGTCAGAAATTGAAGAATTAGAAAATATTTTTAAGTCAGTAAATGGTGACAGTATATTAATTTCATCAAACTATTTGAAAAATTTAGTCGACTGAGTTCTTCAGTTAATTGTTCAAAATCCTGTAAAACTCTGTTTTTTAGGTCAAGAATGTTTTTCAGGATGAGACAACTGAATAAAGATTTGACAGAAAAACTCCAGTCGAGAAAAAGAAAATATAATAAAATTCTGAATTGAACATTTTCCAGAAACTATTTTCACTTTGAAACACTGTAATTTATGTTTTGTACATTTGTTCTATTCCTTTACCAAATTTTGATAATTTACATTTAATGATATAGTTCATCTTTCAATAACATTGTATTTAAGATTCCCTCTGTTTCAATGTGAGTATCATTTCTTTCATAATTATAAATTTTATTCTTTTCCTTTTCTACGACCACTACGTAAATCATCCATAATATACTAGGATTTAATTCAGTAAATGTCGTTTTACATCCATATTTTCATTACGTTATTTTTTTTGTTTATTACGCAATAGTTTTTTTGTATCTTACTCTACAGTTTTTGTTACTATGGTTAAGTCGAATTTAATTCCAAAATGTGATTGATATGGTTGTCATTCGAGATGTCATTGTTTTATCACATTTTATTTACCTATATTTCTTCAGATAATTATGGTCGTAGAAAAGTATAGTGCATTACTTGGGACGCAAGGCAATTACTGTAATTGCTTTCTTACAACCCGCGTTACGTAATATACTATCGATCTTCATTTAGTTCACTATTTGTTTTATTTATAATTATCAAGCTCTATATAAGTATGTAAAAATCATTAATAAATCAAGTACCTACCAATCTACTTTCATTTACCCTCAGTTTCCGCACAACATCGGGTAACCAGCAAGTGAGGCCGCTTTTAATTTAATTTTAAAAGATTTAATTAAATTGAATTTTACTTAATTCTAAAGATTTTGAAGGAGAATTTGAAATTTTATTGAAAAAAATTAAAGAATTCAATTAAAAACGTATATTATCTTCAATTTTCTCTATTGTGATTTGAATTTACAAGCAGATTTCGAATAAATTCGTCACATGATGACGTCATGCGCGCGTCTCTACCAATTCGAGTATTTGATGTGTCATATCTTTATTTTTTAGTATCATGGGTACCAACATATCTGTTCTATTATCTCTGGCTTCAGCAATCTTTACTTAAAATTTTAAGGTTAACTATTTTTTCTGCAACTAATATTACCTAAATCTGATGGATATGGGACATGATTTTACATTATGATATAATTAATACATAAAGTTATCTTAGACTTACATTATAAGTAAATATAAAAAAAGATTATCAGTGAAGACTGCAAGTTTGTATACATTTTGCTTAAATGACATTAAGGAAATTAATTATCTAAAATTATATGGCCCTATTAATTATTAGTTCTTAGATTTAATTAGCACTCAGCGTGTTTAAGAATATTTTACTCCTAAGTAAGTATCTATTTTTGAAGACCCCAAAATAAATATAGTTTTACATAGTAACTGTTTTAAGTTTCATCTGTAAATGATTTTTAACAACGCGCGGTGGTACACTCAATTACGGAATCGTAGTGCTGCAAGTTTTGACAAGTTTTCCATTCGAAATGTAAACAAAAATCTGCTGCTGGTGAAAGAAATCTAATATTTTTGCTATCGGCAAAATATCAAATATTGTTGAAATCGTATAAACAGTATTCAGCTAGGTTATTGATAAATTCAAGTCTTCTTAAAATAAAAAAAAGTGCATAAGTATAGCAAAATAATATAACGAAAATTAGAAAACAAATATGTATATGGTGAAAAAAAAAATATAGAAATCTAGAAAAAATTACTGAAAACAGGAATAATTGGAATTGATTCCAGATTATAAAATATTACGAAACACAAAGAAAAGGAAAATACTTCGATGGACCATTAGATAAATCTTAAAAGTTATAAAACAATCAAAATCATAACGATGATAAAAAAATAAACATTCCTTTCAAGTTATTAAAAAATTATGAAAGATTACCTAAAATTCGAAACTTTTGCAAAACGAAAATTCATAATAGTTGTAAAATGGAGGAAGTTATGTGAAAAAAATACTTTAAATAAAATTGAAACAAGAATATAGAAAGTACACCAGCTAATGTAAAATGATAAAATCAAACTGTTTTGTGGATCTATTTGATATAATTATAAACGCAAACATACAGTAATGAGAAGGAGATTTAGAAATCGATATCGATACATTTATCATTCGTAAGTTTTAAATAAAAAATAGAATTAGTCTGTAACCAATGGTACTAAATATAAAGTTTATTTAATCTACCTCTTAGCTCTGTCAAACTTGCACGTACGGTAATTGACAGCATTCATAAACTTTTAATCCTTCTATTCAATTTAGTTTGAGTTCTCGTTTTGTTTTTTAATTCAAAATTACCGATAAATGATGATTTCTTGTAAAAGTTGGTAACGATAGCAAATTTTTTACAATTGTTTTTAATTTTTCATAACTCTCTAAGATTTAAAACCGTCATGAATCAATTGTATTGTAATTGTATACTCACTTGTAACTTTTTCTTGCACATGCTGATGGTATCAGTCGAATAAACAGATAATTTAACATCTGAACACGAGTGGGACAGTCTCAATTTTAAAATAGTCTCAGTACCCCCGTCTACAGGCTCGGAACACTCGGCAGGAGAATCCCTTCCGTTATCTTCTTTCACTATATTAATTGGATAGGAAAGGCAGTAGATAGGAACCTGATATCGCGCACCTAATTCGTCATAACACTCTGTTAAATAACCATTTGGAACTGAAACGCTAGCTCCATCCAATATAGCCTGAGCTAGCTCATAATCCATAGCTTCTGCTGCAATTGCAGCTGCCCTAAGCGCATCCCATATCTCCCGGCGCCCCTCGAAAGCTGGGGCTGTATCCCAGAATTCATCTCTTTTACTTCGCAGCTGACCTTCAGTCAGAGGAACATCAGACTTCCATCTAATTGTTTCATGGCACAGAGGATGGTTTTTTCGTTGACTACCTAAAATAATTTTAAATCAGATAATGATACAACCATAAAGGTTATTAAACTACCTGAGTTTGGTCTACTTATTGACCCAGAAGAATCATCTATAGCACCACTTCTACTACGAGTTATTCCTATGCAACCTCCCATTGCGATAAAAACGTACATAAAGTCATTTCATAGCTTTTTAAAAATGGTTTAACTTCGTAAACATTCAAACTCATTTTCCACCCATGACCAACACTACTCTGTGACAAATTCACAAATGAGAAAAAATTTGACTTGACGTTTTGACATTTAGAACAGGTAATGTCAATGTCAAATAACAGTCCGACCAACACTTAAGAAATACTATCAACAAATTTAATAAATAATGATAAATTACATAACAATATAGTTGATTCAAATAGAAGTGTCATCAAGTGGGCTGGGTACGTGTGAGATCATCTTTAACTTTATTACTAGATTCAATGGAAACAGAACTTTAGTTAGGGAATTATATGTCATCGCGATGTGTCAAAATGTTTATAGTTTATGAGCATATGTAGCAATCTGATCACAAGCTGGCTAATATTGCGATTCAAATTTCACTAAACGTGGGTGCTGCCACTACAAATTTGAATTTTCCAGAGACTACTTGATGACACTTCTATTTGAATCAACTATACCATTTTTTGCATTTAAAATTGTTTATAGATTAAGATTATATTCAAAAACAAACTTTAATTAAATGTACATGATAAACAGAATATGGTCGGATTCGAGGTTTAAGATGTGTATTTAGTGTTGCATACGCAATAGAACCATTTTTAAATAAACACACGAAGTGGTATCTATACTTCGTGAATAAACAAATTAAAATATACTCTTAAATTATTAACATTCTGTATATTACACTTGGAAAGCTAGTTTTCTCTACAAAATAACATTTTAAAACTAAAAAACACAAACAAAAAGAAACGCTGCGGACAGGATTCGAACCTGTGCGGGCAGAGCCCAATGGATTTCAAGTCCATCTCCTTAACCACTCGGACACCGCAGCTAATGGCAGTACCATTTCATTATAGTATTAAAAATGTATGGAATTATGTTATATTTATCTAACAATATAAATATTTATTTACATGTCTTATCGGTTTCCAAAATAATAAACAAAATAGATAATAACAATATAAATTTGGTAATTATTAACACAGTTTGTACAAATCCCCATAATCCCAAGTTAGAATTTGGATTAGATACAAATATGTTGGGCTAAAAACAACAAAAATAGGTAGGTAGGATACATATGACGATAAGTTTAGTATTTCTAGTAAGTCACTTTGTATAAAAATTGTATATGAAACTATTTTTTTTGGTCCTCCGTCCAGAAACAATACTATTAATTACTTCAAAATCGTCCGGAAAATGACATTTTCCGGCCTAGGCCGGCAAAGTAGCTTTTAAATTATCTAAAGAGATGGCGCTATGAGTCATGAAAAATACATAATAAATACTACAAATTTTAATTAAATTTATTTAAAAACAGCGTATAATATACTAAACTAATAACTTTTTCTAATAAGCAGGATTCAAACTTACATTTAATTTCTCTCAAAACTTTTATTTTAAATTTGACATTTATGTTAATTTACAACTACTTATCATGCGATTATGAAAATACATAATATCTCGATTTTATTATTGCTCATTGAACTATAATAGTTCATTGTCTCTGCTATTTTTATATAGAATTATTAGATATTAATATTATCAATATAACAATTTTTACTGTGCTGAAGAAGGTTTATAGTTTCGTTTAACTTATCGCACCAAAAATATATTTTTTGAACTTATATTTATACGAATTCGTATAGATATCTATTAATCAGAATTGAATTTGATACATGGAAGCGCTATCTGGTGGTAACTTCCATTAATACGAATATCATATTCATCTTACCGATTAAAAATACATCATCATACTGATTTTCATGACAATCAGTTGAACGGGGCAGAAGTTGCTAATCTGCAGTGCCACCTGGTGGCGAGTGGCATCAATGAGCAAATCATACATCATACAAACCTTCTCCGTGAAAAAATACATATACATACCAATTTTCATGACAATCCGTTGAACAAGACAGAAGTTGCTACTCTGCAACGCCACCTGGTGGCATATCATACAAACCTTCTCCGTGGAAAAAAACATATACAGATATACCAGTTTTCATAATAATCGGGCCAGTAGTTTTTGAGTTCATCGATAACATACTGACAAACATTCATTTATATATATATATATATATATATATATATATATATATATATATATATATATACTAGCTGACCCCGGACTTCGTACCGCATATAACGGATGTATTTTTTGGTTTTTTCAAATTTTTACGATTTTATTTTGGGTTCAATTTTTTTTTTTTTTTGATTTTATCGTTTTTATCATATTTTCTCGTAAATTTTCAGCTGTATACTATTTTTTGATTATATTTTGTAATTTATCGATTAAATATATTAGGTAGCAACTGCGGCACCTTACGTCATATTATTTAATTTAGCAAGAATTTGTTGAAATATATGAGATATTATGCAAAATAAACCTTAAGTAAGAATTGCTCGTTTAAATATATGTGATATTAACTGCGCCACCTTACGGTGGCGCCATAGTACTTTATTAAGTCGTAATTGCTACTTTAAATATATAAGATATTAACTGCGCCACCTCACGGTGGCATACTCAGGCTTTGAACTTCATTACTGAACCGCTAGATGGCGTTGAAAAAGCTAGTTTTTGTGATTTTTTTAATAAAAAGTATCCCACGTTAATTCTAATACCTCCAAAAATATGTATACAAATTTTCATGATGATCGGTTAAGTAGTTTTCGCGTGAAAGCGTAACAAACAAACTTACATTCACATTTATAATATATAGGGATATACATATTATATATAATATAGATAAGTTGTTTAATTGTTAAAAAAACAGAGCAAATTTAGTAGTGTGTATACGGATTTTTCCTCTACTACCTCCTAAATACCATTTCGAACCTTTAAATACAAGAAAAATAATTTTTAACGTGTCACGGCATCCGGATTGCAGTGACAAAATCGTATGTAAATTTGGCCGGATCCAGTAAAATTTCCTAACCTGATACATGGTCCAATCGTATGAAGATGCACATTTAAAACTATGCGCCACTAAGCAATCCGACATTTTTATTGTAAGTATAAAACCTTACATTTGCAATGAAAAAAAATTACGCATTTTAATCGAGATAAAAACTACCTTATCATTTAATTTATAACAAATAACATATATCTACAAAATTTTATTGAAGTCGGTTCAGTTGTTTCGAAAATTAGCGTAAACGAACATCGTGATTTTATATATATATATATATATATATATATATATATATATAACGCGAAGTCAATAGTGGAGTTGCAGTCAATGTTATGGCCAATGTAAATGAAGAAAACTCTTTTGTTTTTGTCAAGCTTTCGAATTTATTTAATTCTTTTTCAGGACATCTATAGTGAAGAAAAAATTTTTTATAAGTATAATAAAAATTTTTTTATAATGTTTTATATGTGATAACTTACTAATACGTGAGGTTATGAAAAAAGCTGCGAATTCTGTTTGATAAAATTAAAGTAAATCATATTATTAAAATACATAAAAACATATACGTTTAAAACTTATTATTTGATTGACTTTTAATATGTCTTCAATTTCTTTTTTATATATGTATGTTTTTTTATGTATCTATGGTATTTATTTTAACACAGTAGGAAAGCAAAACATTGTAATGATTAATTTATTTAGATTTTATTATTATATCAAGTAACTTACTATATTCGTGAAATAATAATAAAATCTAAATAAATTAATCATTACAATGTTTTGCTTTCCTACTGTGTTAAAATAAATACCATAGATACATAAAAAAACATACATATATAAAAAAGAAATTGAAGACATATTAAAAGTCAATCAAATAATAAGTTTTAAACGTATATGTTTTTATGTATTTTAATAATATGATTTACTTTAATTTTATCAAACAGAATTCGCAGCTTTTTTCATAACCTCACGTATTAGTAAGTTATCACATATAAAACATTATAAAAAAAATTGTATTATATAAAAAATTTTTTCTTCACTATAGATGTCCTGAAAAAGAATTAAATAAATTCGAAAGCTTGACAAAAATAAAAGAGTTTTCTTCATTTACATTGGCCATAACATTGACTGCAACTCCACTATTGACTTCACGTTATATTGAACCAGTCACTATACCATTATTCATATATATATATATATATATATATATATATATATATATATATATATATATATATAACAATATGTAAGAGATGATACAAAAGTATCTGGTGCCGTGCTGTCAATAATAAATCCAGTTTTCAACTGGATTGGTGTTTGGTTAGATTTTCTAACTCAAGACACCGGTAGACGCTGCGAAATAGGAGTATAAGGATTTTAATCAGCCCATACAGGGGCAAAACCAACTACAGACACGTGTTTCGCTCTTTTTATGAGCTCATCAGTGTAGTATAGGTTATATCTCTTCAGGTCTTCAGTCACTAATGAATCGACCAAATCCTTATAGATGTACGCTTGCGAAAGTAGAAACCATTCGCAAGTGGCCCCATCTTTACTCCAAAAATGGAACTAAGAAGTCGCTTTGCGTCTTAAAAGTACCTTCGGCAAGGTAATAACATAAAACGAACAGAGCGTTTGTGACAGTCTTATATAACAATATGTAAGAGATGATACAAAAGAGATATAACCTATACTACACTGATGAGCTCATAAAAAGAGCGAAACACGTGTCTGTAGTTGGTTTTGCCCCTGTATGGGCTGATTAAAATCCTTATACTCCTATTTCGCAGCGTCTACCGGTGTCTTGAGTTAGAAAATCTAACCAAACACCAATTCAGTTGAAAACTGGATTTATTAATGACAGCACGGCACTAGATACTTTTGTATCATCTCTTACATATTGTTATATAAGACTGTCAAAAACGCTCTGTTCGTTTTATGTTATTACCTTGCCGAAGGTACTTTTAAGACGCAAAGCGACTTCTTAGTTCCATTTTTGGAGTAAAGATGGGGCCACTTGCGAATGGTTTCTACTTTCGCAAGCGTACTTTTATAAGGATTTGGTCGATTCATACAGGGGATGTCTCTTCATTAGTGACTGAAGAGATATAACCTATACTACACTGATGAACTCATAAAAAGAGCGAAACACGTGTCTGTAGTTGGTTTTGCCCCTGTATATGGGCTGATTAAAATCCTTATACTCCTATTTCGCAGCGTCTACCGGTGTCTTGAGTTAGAAAATCTAACCAAACACCAATCCAGTTGAAAACTGGATTTATTATTGACAGCACGGCACTAGATACTTTTGTATCATCTCTTACATATTGTTATATAAGACTGTCACAAACGCTCTGTTCGTTATATATATATATATATATATATATATATTTGAGACATCTGATGGGATTTTTAAAATTTACAAATTTTGCAAACAAAAAGAAACAAGAAATCGAAAAAATTTCACATCCAGTAGGACTTGAACCTGCAATCTTTAACTAACGCCGGTAACGCCTCTTTTAACCACTTCAGCTATCTGCTATAGTTGCATTAGTAGTTATTCGGCTTTTTGATCGATTTGATTCACATCATATCGGATATGACACCTACGTTCCTCCCCCAATTCATGATTTGATTTCTCCCTAATGCGTAATTTTTTTTATTTTAAAGACTCCATGAGAGTTATCTGAAAATAATTATTATATTAAATCTCTTTTTTTTTAAAGTATACGAACAAGAAAACAAAGAAAAATAGGAAAAATGTCACACTCGGCAGAACTCGAACCTGCAACCTTTACCTATCGCGGGATCCACCTTTAACCATTTCAGCCACAGATGCATATGTAACTATTCGGCTTTAGAGGAAAATGAGTAACTGTCAGATTTTACATCAGTTGAATTAATGCGATCAAAAAGCCTACTAATTACAAATACATCTGTGGCTGAAGGGGTTATAGGCATTATCCGCAATCGGTATAGGTTACAGATTTTAATCGAATTGAATTTCAATTTCTCCTTTCTTCCTTGATTAAGTTTTTAATTTTAGACTTACCTTATATAAATATAATTAATAACTAATAAAACTATATACATTTGAATAAATAATTTATTAATCTACTACAAACACCTTTATCGTAGTAACTGTATAATTCCTCAAATCCTTTCCCATTGTCCAAATTATCAGCATTCTCCAAAATAATCCTCTCTACGTTAACTTGATTGAGTGTCAAAGCTTTGACTGGCACTGATTTGTACCTAAAACATTTTTTACAGTATTATTTCATTTAAAAAATATACTTATGTACAAAAAAACAATATTGGGCCCGAATTTTAAACTAACCAATTATACAAATAGATTAGTATCATTTTCAAATATATTATAATTTTTGACTCCGCTGCTGTTTAAAACTGTTCGTCTTCACTTTCAAATCAAATCCAAAAGTGTCTGTATCGGGCAAATCTCTACTTGAAAAATCTAATATGATTTTCTACAAACGGATTTTAGTACAAAGGAATAGAAGTAAGAACTTCCTGCCTTTTGTGTAAGATAAATTACCTTTAAAGGTGAAAACTAAATTGTAGATGAAGATCAGAGAAGGATTTAATTTATGAAACATAATAATTAGATCTACTAAAAAAAGTTTTTATTGCCAATTGCTAGCACTAAATTAAACACATTTTCTAATTATATAAAATATACATTTAATGCCGCCATCTACTAAGAAAAAGTAGAACCCGATAACAGACGTGGACAAGTTAGTACAGATCCTGGTGGAGTTCAGATGGTTCAGATCGATTGGATCGATAATTCACTTCACTGTTTCTTTGCTCAGTTTGAATTTTTTTTTTTTGTTTAAGAGAAGCCAAATAAAATGTTACAATTTAGAACTGTGATCGCGTGTAAATATAGTATATTGTAATACAAGTGTTACAATGACAGAGGTTTCGTAGTACGAGTTCAGTTTGTGAAACGAACCGCGAAGCGGTGAGTTTCGCAAAGAACGAGTACTACAAACCGTCATTGTAACTCGAGTGTTACATACTATTTTTTATAATGAACTTTTAAAAGTATAAAAAATATATAAAATGAGAGTTTTTCGAAATATTTATTTATGTTGGCAATCTTGACACTTTTGACACTTGTCAGTTTTAATGATTTTAAATTTGAATGTTTGTCAAATTTGTATAAAATATTCAGAATTTAGCAAATAACGCTGATAATGTAGTTAATAATTTAGTACAACATACTTTTTGATTTACTACCTGAACTCTTTCGTTGACAATCAGTGCAGTGCAACCAATTGTGTACAACAAAAAGTTACCAAAAACAGTGTTACAATGAATCTATTTCGATACTGTTTTTAGTGTCGAAATAGAAATTTTGTGAACGTGAATTATAAAAAAATAATTTTTTAATATGAACTGAATTGATTGGTTATTTTTGGAATAAATTAAAATTTAAATAATTATATTCGTTAGTAAACTATTATTTTTGAGATAACTCTCAACCTATTTTTGAAATTTAGAAATTATACAAACAAGAAATTGTTAAACTGACATTAAGGAGAAATTGAAAAAATGTCACATCCAGTGGAACTCGAACTCACTATCACTGCCTTATACGCAGGCATGCTTTAACCACTTAAGCTATTGGATGATCAAGTGGTTAGGAAGCGAAACGTTATAATGAACTCAAATCCTTAATGTCAGTTTAATAATTTCTTGTTTGTATAATTTCTAAATTATATTCGTTAGTTTCGACTTTGAGACTTGCAATGATGTTTTACACTTCGTGTAACGTGTAACGCGTTGCAAAGGCATCTTCCCTTCAACCTATTTCAATCTATTTTCCGGATATCCAAAAGGAAATTGGTATTAATTATTAGGGCTCTTATGTATTTTAATTACCGAATCAGTCGCGCGTAGCAGAGCACTTTCAAAATATGTTGGCTGTTATAAACGTTGTCGTGAAATTCAAATTTCGATTTCATGAATTAAGAGACCGTCAGTCGGTACGGTCCCGTATAGTTTTCGCGTTTATTACTGAGAATTCATTTGGAAGTTTGAACCAAAAATTTATTAAAGATTTGGTACTGATATCCATTTTCAGCGAAGTACTGGACTAAATGTATATTAGTTGGTTTGGTCTTCTTCTTCCTGTGATAGGCGATTAGGTTTACTGTCAAATGAATTACAAACCCAATTCCAATTGGACAAATTGATACCATCTTCTGCATTTTTTGCAAAAAATTCAATCACACAAATTAAATACATTCCAGTTATTTTCCTGGAGTTAAGGATAAAGAGTAGGTATTAAGTTATTCAAAAATATCTACCAAATAAAATAGCTTCATTAAAAATAACTAAGCACAGGGAAAATCATTGATTTTAATGGCCTAGTTTTTATGTAGTTATCTAATTACTTTTAAAGCTACTTCCAAAAGAATTTTTACACCAGGGCTTAGAGACTTGTACACTAAAGCTTCCCGATGAATCATGCAATATGTCGAGATAAAATCAGAGGATTTCTTCTTCGCAAGCGCTTGCAAACTATTGTATTTACCAGACATGGCTTGGGCTCCATCAGTACAAATCCTAACATAATTTTTCCATTACAAATTTTCTGCAATCATAGCATTATTTGAAATCCTGAATAATTCGTTGGCTGTAGTTCTTCCTTTAACCCTTTATCGCGCAATTTTTTATTTTACTTCAATTTTTTTTTCTATCACCCCGGTACTGTCTAGTATAACAGAAAAATAGTAAAAAAAATTATTATGTCAGCTTTTTTCAGATATAACAAAAAATAACTATGTAGCATATATGCTACATTGAACCTGAAAGTTGTTGTTGAAATGATGCAAAGATAGGCTATTAGTGGTTCACTGTAGCGTAATTGCTACAGTATTCTGTGTAAAATTCATAGAAAAGAATAAAATTCAGTTATACAACTTTTTTAGGAAAATTAACATTTTTATTACCGATTATACATTATAATTATTGTAAAATTTAAAAAAACAGTTATTTGTTTTGTTAATGCATAGCGTAGTTTTACATTTTTGACAATTTATAAATGAAAAACCCTTACATCCGGGTACTTTACACCTGTTTCTTTTTTCTTGGAAAACTGGCCAATGGTCCAGGGCATCTTTTCTTACTGGTTCGGGTGGTAAGGGAGCAGTAGATTTCTTCTTTTTCTTTGCTAATATTTCCTTATCCAAGAGTGACGGTCTGCCACGTTTATTTACCCTCGAGTAAACTCTACATAGGCATTCTGCAACTTCGCTTCTAAAATTACAAAGGGATAAAATTTTACTTTCGTTCTTTTGCTTCGAAACCCTCCTATAGAGCAGCCAGGCGTTGACCACTGTTACATCTAACAAATGGTAAAATATCCTGAAATACCATTTTTTTGACCTAATTCTTATTTTGTACCTTCCAATTAGACTATCTGTCAGATCTACCCCACCCATGTGGCGATTGTATTCATTTACAACTTTTGGGCGTGGGATGAATGCTGTTTCTTTTTTTTCCTGTCATACCTTTTTACATCTTCTTTTGGAAGTTCTCCTCAGAAAGATGATAACAAAATTACTAGCTTAGTGTCCTTCCAAAGGACACAGGAGATTGTAATACCTTCAATAGTTGTTACGTATTCATATGAGGTAATTTATCTACCTTTTTCAAAAATTCCTCCTGTGGCATTGGACAATTGGGGATTCTGTTTCTGCGAGCAGTCCCGACGCAATGGATCCCATTTCTTTCAAGATAGAGTATTAGTGGCAGAGAGGAATAATAGTTATCAAAATAAACCCTGTGGTGTACTTGATCTGGTACATTCCTTAGTAATCTTATGACCACGTTTCCACTGGCGCCGATGTCTGGTTCTCCAGTGAGTCTTCTTGCGTCAGCATTTTCCTGGCCAGTAAAAATTTCGAAATCATATGTGAAACCCGAAACTCCACTAACCACAAAAAATTTAAATCCCCACTTGTGTGGTTTGAGTGGAATATATTGAAGCATATAACTTCGAGTTTTTGTGGCACATAACTGTTCATCTACTGAAAGGAATTTTTCAAACGGCACTTTCTGAAAATTTTGTCTCAAGCTGTCTACGATGCGTCTAATTTTATGTATTCTGTCATGATTTGTATCTTTTGCATCAAATGTTTCATTATTGTTAAAATGTAGAAATTGTCTAATTTTCTCAGACTTTTTCAACGACATAGTCTCTGAAATTTTTTCGTACCCTATTGTTCCTGACCAGTAGTGCCGAATACTGGGCATGTGAATTACCGACATATACAAACATATTCCGATATATTTCTTGATATCGTCTGGTGTCAAATTACTTGGTTTTTCTAGATTTTTCTGTACAGAGTATAAATTGCTCTGTTCTACAATGGATTGTATTATGTCTTCAGTGAACAAAAAATTGAAAAAGCTAATAGGAGTCGACAAAGACATTATGTCGTCGTGTAATGATGAATTTCCAGTGAACTTTAAATTTCCATCATTCATAATGAAGTTCTCTTTTCTCCACTCTACACCCGATGTAGTCTTTTTTTGTTGTGGCTTTGTTTTCTTATGTGCCTCTTGGCCACTTGATCTGACTGTTTCAGTTTTCTTCTTACGGCTGCTTTTTCTAGAAGGTTTCTCAGGTTCTTTTGTTGATTCTTCACTCTCTATTACTATATTATTTGCTTCTATATTTTCTGATTGGCTCTCATTCTGTTTGTTTTCTCCGGTTTCTGAACATTCAATAATTTCCATTTCTGCATCATCTGCAAAAATTATTGGCAAATCTTCGATCTCGAAGTCCAAGTTTGGTATGTAATCATGGCCAGTATTATTTTCAAAATCGGGAATGTCTGTGATGTCATCTTCTAAATCAAACTCATTCTCCTCTAGGCCATCTTCACTAATTTCGCTTAGATGATTCGCTAGGTATTCTAGTTCCGCCTGAGTGAGGGCAGTTTTCTTCTTAGAAAGCTTAGATGCCATCATCTGTAGTAGAAGCAACATAAATAAGTACATGCTCAAGCCATTTTTGATGCGTAAAAGAACCTGATTGACTCTTCAAACTGTTTCATATTTCATGTTGCATATATGCTACAGTGGACATAAGAACCATAATTGTTATAGTTTATCCAATCTTAATGTGAAAACATAACCACGCCCTTTAACCCCAACAAAGGATCCGACTTTTGAATCTAGGTTGTCAGATATATTTGCGAATATTCCTAAGTTTATATATTTTGAAAATTTTCTCTCTACTTTACTATTCAATTGTTCGTCAATGACTCTTAGAAAGATAATATAAAAATATTCTTACAAAATATATACTTAAATTAATTAACTAGATTCTTCATATTTAAACAGTTTTGACTTCTAATGATAGGTATCAATTTTGTATATATTACTTATACTTAAAGATTTTTTTAAGAAAAGGCAACATTGTGTATATAGTTTGCGATTTCAAAGTCGGTGCGCACCCCTTTGATATTAATGTAAAGTAATGCCGACGGCTCTTACTAAGCGCCGCGGTACATGAAACGAAACATCAAAAAGAAAAATTGCGTGAGTTAAATACCGCGTTTGGTCTGGTTCCCCATTACAGTACACAGTAGCGTTAGTGATTTTTATTGATTTTTTATATTAGATATATTTTACGGTTGGCTTGATAGTACTTAATATAGTAAGAATTTCTCGTTTAAATATATAAGATAATAACTGCGCCACCTTACGGTGGCGTTATATTATTTGATTTAGAAAGGTTTTTTTTTAGACTTTATTTTTTTCGTATTTTTTCTGTTTTTAATTTTCTACTTTCTTTTAGTTTATCGTTTATTTATTTATGAATCCAAATTCAACACTATCTATTGGGTTTTCTTACAATTCAGTAATTGTTATGGACAATGCGTCGTATCATTACCGCATATTAAACAAAATACCTAATAATAACACAAAAAAGAATAAAAATTTAAGATTTATGGCAATCAAAAATATCAATGTTCCTAAAAAGGTTCCAGTAAAGAAGGAATTAATAAGAATGATCAAAAGTCAGAATTTTAAAAATGAGTACGTCATTGACACCATTTGCAGCAGATAATGGTCATACCCTTTTGCGTTTACCTCCATACTAGTGTATTTTTAATTCAATCGAAATGATTTGGAGTACTGTAAAGAAACGTTTACGAAAATATAATCAGTCACCAACTTTAAGCGCAGTTGTTTCTTGATAATATTCAAGAGGTAATTAGTGGCATTAATAGCGATGTATGAAAGAAAAAATTGCGAAGCATATGTTATAAAAATAGAAAAGGAATATCCTGTTTTACCGCCAATAGCACCATTAGTTATTCAACCTGGAAACGATTCTACTTCAGAAGACTCTGTCAATTCTTGTTATTAATTCCAACCAATTTCCTTTACAACTATCGTGATGTATCTTGAAAACTTGTTTTTAAAAACAAACTAATTTTATATTCTTACTAACATACCCAACCCTTTCCTTTCCAGGCAAGGAAGGCTTATACCTCCTCATGGTCCTTGCTGGACAAAAAATCTTTTAAGATTGTCTGATAAAATGAGTATTATTTGTAGACAATTGTTATAAAAATATTATGAGTTATGTACTATTTGAATAATGTGCCAAATGTTCTTATTTTAACTAAAATTAACAAGTTTTAATTTAAAAGAATTAAATTGTTATTTGACAATTTTCCAATTGATACAAAATTTACAAATATACAAAAACCGTTTTTCTTTTGAAATTTAAAACAAAAATTAATAAAAATTTATGAACCCTTTTTATTTAATTCCACGCCAATGGTCGGAAATGTCATCAAAGGCACTTAAAAACCGCCAAAGAGCACCGATTTTCACATTTACATTGGATAGACTATACATACATTTTGGATGTTCCTATGCACACTGTATCATATGTGCAACATAAAAAGTAAACCAGCATTATAATTATTTCCATGCAGATTTTTATGAAACATATTACTAAATGACATATTACATACCTTTACTTCAGGATTTGTCACACAGAGAAAGGCGTATATGAGCTAATTTAGTTTGGAGACTAGAATATTTAGAACACTACACCGGCACGGCCTACTCCAAAATGAATTAGGTTGATGACTGACAGAGTGAAAACAACTATGCGATTCTCACTCTTATGATTGCATGCAATAAGGTTTAGGGGAACGTGTAGCATAATGTCTACAGTGATCGCAAATGGAAGAGAGCACAAATAATACTCTTTTATGGGATCATAAAAAAATGTTGCAGATCTGCTACACTGCGCGATAAAGGGTTAATAATATTGTTACGAGCCGATCCGGACCTGTCGCAGAGACGGAGGTGTGAGGTGTTTGAATTCTCAGAAGCTTGGAAGACGCTGCGGAAGATCCGAATAGTTCAAGTAGCTCTGGAATGTTCTATTTGTTTGATTCTAGAAATGTAATGTTAGCGACGTTCTAGAAGGAAATAATTTGGTATATAAGGACCGCTCTGGACAGAGAAAGAACAGATGTGAATGGGTGATAAATAATATAGTGGTGATTGTATTAGTTGGCGAGAATTAATTATAATACTAATAGCTGGCGATAATCTGCGGATTGTTGTACGAGATATTTTAAAAACGTTATTCAGAAATTGTGATTGTATCAAAGTTGTGTAAATTAGTTTAACAAATTGTTATTTATTTGTGTTTACTAATAAATTGTTAAGTTTGTATGCTGCTTATCACTTATCCCGAATCCACGAAGGAAAAATTATAAAATATTACAAAACAGTAATTCTTCACATATTGTGATACTCTTACAAAATCTAATGTAACAAATAAATTGGAATTCATTATTGGAGTCACTTGCTTCATCAAGTTGAAGAGCAAATAATTTTCCAGTTAGCTGAGATTCAAGCTGCTCCTGAATGTCAGCAGATATATCTGTAATTTTATCATTTGACAAAGGAATATTGTCAAGTTGTTTAGCATAGCTTTCATCAAACAATATTTTCACAATGTTTTTGGTAGAGGGTGGAATAATTTGCTCTGCTATAGTGTGTGGTTTTTTACATTTAGCTACTTTATATGATGCTACCAAAGCTCTCTCGTCCATTACGAGGGTTTTCTGATAATTTGTTTTGTGTTTTTTAAATGATCTGAATTTTTCCTCGAAAATTTTACGCGGTTTACTGATATATTACTTCTGACATGTTTCTTTACTAATTTCAGTGCTTGTAAAACCCAAATTTATGTAAGCTTTTTAAGATAAAGTACCTATTAATTTTTAACCAGATTTTTTCATGAATGAAAAAATAAGAGTGTGCGTGTAACCTTTACGAGCAATTGAAGTAAAACTTATTTGACGTACCTACGTATCATCTCAAAATCAAAATAAATTCAAAATATGTTTATTAACAAGAAGCTACAGGTTTTTGATTTTTTTCGTTTATTATTATTATTTATTGATGAAACAGTAAAATATTCTTAAGAATCCGGCATTTTATTCAAGTTACAACTATTTTGTTTTGTAATTTATCTAAAGTTCATTAATTTCACTCTCACGTTTTACAAAATTTTGACAGAAATTAATGGTTTGGTTAGGTTAGCTAATCAAAAGTTTTGATGTACGTATCGCAAAATGTATCTTAAGGAAGTCAGTAGAAACATAAAGAACTGTGTGTGTGAAAATCATGAAAAATCTGATAATTTCTTCCGTATTTTAAATGTTAACTGTTAATCAAACTGTTTTATCAAAACTAATAGAATAGACCTAATCTTAAAGCAATATGAACCAGACATATTATGTCTACCTACCTGAAACATTGTCCAATAATGACAATATCGGCTTCATACTATTTAATAATTACTCTATTACTATTACTTCAATAGAACTAATAAATCACATGGTGGTGTACTAATATTGACAAAATCTTCCATAGAAATTAAGAAACACGATTTTTTGACTAATTTATCACTTGAAGTAGATATTGAAATCTCCAGTATCTCTTTAAAAATTCTTTAAACCACCTGTTGTATATTAAATATTTATAGATCCCCACCTGGAAATTTTAATACATTTATAGATAGACTTTATAGTGCATTAATTTTCTGTACAAATAACTTTAGGTATATCTTTTATTCTTTGTGGAAATTTCAACATTGATTTTTTAAACGATTCACAGGAAAATAAAATGTATGCATATATAGAGTACTTACTCATTTTCATTCAATATTTTTTCATCACTTTCTTCATTAATAAATCCACTTTGTTTATTCATATTTAAAACAAACACTTTATACACAAATTGTAGACGTAAAACTATTCACCAACAATATATTTTGGTTGACAAGCAATTTGACAGTTCAGCAAAATATCTACCGTAATATTCGTAATATACAATTACAGATTTAACTTTTATTTAATATTAGTAGGCGGAATCGTGTTAGGTATTTTCTATCAGGTTTATTTTCCGTTACATTAGAATGACGTCACATCCGTTAGAATTATTGAGTTACCCCTAGCCGCGCCTAAAGAAATTTTACTTCAAAAACCATATGACTTTAATATATTATACCCTTTCAAGAATGGTTTTCAAAAAAAGAAAGGCGTGAACCGTTAAAAATGATGTTTGTCGAGGTATGAATACTATTTATTCACAATAATTCAAAAGGGCACTTCCCCTGGGGTAAAAAATTAGTGTAAACAATCGTCTATTTTTAAACTTTTTAATGAATTGGAAAATAGTATCTTTTAAAAAATTCTTTTTATACACAAGAGAAAATTTGAATGTTTTATGGTGTATAAAATGTTGTCTAATTGTATATCCCAAACAAGTCATGATAACATATTTAACTCATATTACAGTATTAATGAAAATTTAATTTTATATAACTGCTCTATTCATAAAAAAGAACAAAGATCTATATTTTATATATACATAGTATATTTACGAGAAATTATAATATCAATAAATTAAAAACTAAAATTTTATTACGAAAAATGGATAGTGTATTCGAAAAGAAACTTGTACAGCTGCGGTGTCCGAGTGGTTAAGGAGATGGACTTGAAATCCATTGGGCTCTGCCCGCACAGGTTCGAATCCTGTCCGCAGCGTCTTTTTTTGTTCGTCGTTGTCCATTTTAAAAGTAATTATCAGTTAATTCAAATAAAATGTATGTATAAAAATATGGTTTGTTTATAATTTTTTATTTTATTTTACTCCAAAATAAAAAATTAATAATGTATTAAAAAAGGTGATAATTGTAGTCCTCCACGTAAATCAAATTGTTACAACGAAAAATAGAATTAAGTCGATTATTTTTTTCACCTGTCTAAATATCACAATTTTGTGATTTCGTCCAATGAAAACGCTTAATCTTCAATGTTTTATGCTAAACCTTACTATAAATCAACATTCATTTATTTTATCTAATATTCTGATTAAACTAACCTGCTTCATGGTTTTGCATGCCTACCCACAGACAAATGTGGTCTTGTAGGTAAACTTTAAATAGATATGCCTAATAATTTTTATTTCGGTAATTTTCTCTTCCTCTAGGAAGTTTTTTAAATAAAGTAGTTTTTGTACAAAATGGTTCAAAAAATAATCTTCTCAAATACCACTCGTCCTGTAACATTTTACTAGATAAATTTTTAAGGACTCGTGGTATTACCTTTGATAAAATTTAAGTGCATAATTTTTTTATCAAGTTTGCTTAACGGAAGTGGTGTCTCTTTCCGCAAAGAAGTAATAGGAATAATCCAAATACAGCAATAACTCACGAAAATATGATTACCAGATAGACAAGTGACATTTAAAAGAAAAATTGTAAGAGGAATTGTGTGTACAACAAATAATTTTCTATCTCTATTGCCTGTAAAAGATAAAGCAGCTATAGACGGCTAGACCATTTCCACGCAGGAAACTCGTTATTATTGATGAATTGTAGATTCATGTAGATAGGTCATGCAGCAACAATTTCTCTACAAGAACAAAATAGGTGCTACCTATTACTGCAATATATAATCCGTTCACTTTTTATTCCAATCTCAGTAGGCTCTGTTAGTAACATGAATTTCGCCCTGTATAATAAACGTCTGAGTTTACTGTTCTGTGGTCTTGTTAATTGTAAGTACGATGTTGTCAAGTCTTCAATAAAAATATGTGTGTTCCGTCTTGGCTTATTTATTTTATAGTTTAAAAATTATAATTAATAATTATAAGTATAATATTAATTACAATCTGCTCCTCTCTCCCCTAAATTATATTTTATTTATCCCACTCCTTCTTCTGTCCCTTTTTCCTAAGTTGTTCCAATAAGAAGAAGGAAACGAGTTTGGCGTAGATTCTCGGACGAAGCGGTGGCTTTTGTTTCGAAAATACAAATAGATAAAGGTAAAATCTACTGGACATACCGAAGGCGATTACAATATTAGTTCCGGTATAATTTACAAAATTATTACCATTAAAACATTACTAAAGCTTAAAACCGGCCGGTTAGCGGTTAGTGTATCGTATTCCCGCCCGCGTTACGCAACCTTTGGTAAACGCGGCCTAAGAACCTGGAAGAGCTCAATTGAAGGGAACCAGCGCCTACAAATCAAGGTAACAACTAACTTTCCTATCCAATCATTAAAATCTTTAAGCCCTTTTTAATTATTGCATCACTCCGCTACATTTTGGTCCTTCAAACCTTGGATTCCTTCAATTTGATCCTTCCTTTTTGGTTCCTATATACCTACCCATTGTAATAATATTTTTTTTGTTGAAAAATATTAATTTCTTTTGTAATTTTAAAGAAATTCCAATTTTTTTTTGTGAAATTTTATATTTAAGTTTCGCTATATTATCTTTCTAAAATTGCTACGTCAATCGCCCCTAGCTAAAATTTGAGTTTCGGTGATAAGTTTTACAAGTTTTTACGCTATATACGTATTTCAAGGTTCATTTATTCTTTTTAATTTTGATATTTTAAATATTAATATTCTCTGTAACTTACTTACTTACTTACTTATAACCTTGAACTTGAAATACTATAAATGTTTTCGGTAAATTTATGTCCAGTAAGTAAACATATTTTTTGAGGATTTAATGCGAATATTTTGTATAGTCTCTCTCTCTCTCTCTCTCTCTCTAGTTCGCATTTTTTCCTCAAACTCTCTACATATTTAATCTTTAGAAAATCTTAAAGCAAATAAATTTGCTTACGCACTATCCAAAAAACTCTTAAAATTTTTATTTTATTTAGAAATAATTTTACTGATTCTTTCGTTATCTCTCTCGCTTATTAATGCTATAAAACACTCAAAACCTTTATTTTATTTGAAATAATAATAAAAATCTTGAAATTTGCTACGTTTGAAATTTATATATATATATATTCTTTTTTTGAGCCTTATTTCTTATTTATTTAAAATGGCTGATCCTAAGAAAATCAAGCAATATTTAGCTCAACGCGATATTGAAATTACTAAAATGCAACAATTGCACTCACTTGCTAAACTTGCCGAAAATGATGCCGATAAACATGCTACTTTTCAGTGTCGTTTTAAAAGCCTGGAAACAACTTGTGAAAATTTCATGAAAATTCACAATACCATAATTATTATTTATGCCGGGCTCGATAATACTGAGGATCTTGACGTGCAAAAAGACGTTTTGATTAACTTTGACTTAATGAAATATGAAATTGAAGGAATTCATGCGTCTCTTTTTGATGTTATGCTAGCACAAGTTAAATTTGCGCAACCTGAGGCTCAAACCACTCCCTCTGCCAAACCGAATGCAAAACTACCAAAGATACAAATTTCGGTATTTGATGGTAACCTCCAAATGTGGCAAACGTTTATAGATATGTTTGACTCTCTAATACATAATAATGCGTCCATTTCTAATATAGAAAAATTCAATTATCTTTTAACCTACTTAAAAGGAGCTCCTCTTTCTCTCGTAAAATGTACTCCATTGACAGCTAATAATTATATAGTAGCATATCAAGCGTTAAAGAAAAGATATGACAACCCTCGCCTAATTGCTCATAGCCATTGGGTTTCTTTAGAATCAACCAAAAGAATCTCTAATCCCGAGAATGCCATTGCTTTAAGGACTCTTATTGATACGTTTTTGGAAAATCTCTCAGTGCTAAAAAATCTTGGTTATCCCACGAACTCCTGGGATTTTATTTTGTTTAACATGCTTATTGATAGGTTAGACCAGAGCACTGCTACACGCTTCGAATTAGAATGTGGATCTGATTTGGAAGATGTGAACAATAAGAATAAAACATTTGATATTTTAGTTTCATTTTTAAATAAGCAATGCGCCGCTCTTGATACAGTTTCATATTCCACTAATTTTAAGGGTAAATCAAATTATTTTGAAAAACAAAAAAATAATTTCAAATTTAATGATAAGAAATCTAACTCTCAGAATAATAATAATTTTAAGGCAAGACCTGTTGCTAGTTTCGTCGCTAATTCCAATAATTTCTCAACCCCAAATAAAAGAAGCTGTCAATTGTGTACGCACGAACATGACATATATAATTGTCCTGTATTTTTGGCCAAACCCCCATCCGAGCGATTTGGCCTCATTAAAGAAAAACGTTGGTGCACCAACTGTTTGGGCACCAGACATTCCGCTTGGCATTGTAATAGTAAGATATTTTGTCAAACTTGCTCTCGTAAACATCATACTCTTTTACATATGGACGCTAAGACTCGAAATAATAATGCTCCTCAAAATAATAATACTCCTCAGAATAATTGTACTCCTCAAAATATTTATACCCCCCAAAATAATAATTCTTCAACTGAAGCTTCTCTCTCAACTGTGCAAAATACTTGTTGTATCTCTAATACACAAAGCTCAGTTACTCAAAATAATGCTTCAAATTGCTCTCTCTCAAACTCTACTTTTAATCTGGGTGATGACATTTCTAGTCTGATCTCACAGGTTTCGAAAACCACATTACTTTCTACAACTATTATAGAAGTAAAAGATATTTTTGGAAATTTCAGGCCTATGCGCGCTCTTCTTGACTCTGCCTCTCAAAGCAATTTTATCACTTCTAAGTGTTTTAAGAAATTGGGCTTAATCTCTTATCCGAACTCCACCAATATTTGTGGGATAGCTCAAACTCGCTCTCAGTCTTCGGGTACTTGTGAATGTACCATAAAACCTGTAGGTATACCCGATCCTCAATATACTTTAGATTTTATAATCTTACCCAAAATTTGTCCTAATCAACCCTCTACTTCTTTACTCAAAGAAAGCTTTTCTGAGTTTTCTAATTTGCATTTAGCGGATCCTAACTTTTATAAATCTAGTCCAATAGACATTCTCTTAGGAGCCGATATTTTTGGTTTTCTACTTAAGGGTAGCTCTAAATTCACCACTTTGGATAAACCAGTGGCCCTTGATACTATATTTGGTTGGATAATCATGGGAAAAATTTATACTCAATATTGTACTCCCTCAATAGATACTTTTTTAACTACTCAAGAATCCTCTCTTGAAAATTCTGTTAAAAAATTTTGGGCTTTAGAAGACGTGCCCAGTACCTCAAAACTCTCTGCAGACGATTTAAACGCCGAAGAACGCTTTAAAAATTCAACATTTAGGAATACCGATGGAAGGTACGTTGTTGAATTACCATTCAAGGGGGGCGAACCCTCTTTCTCGGGATCTCGAGATATTGCCTTAAAAAGATTTATTTCTCTAGAAAAAAGATTATTAAAAAACCCTTCTCTTTACGCTGAATATAGCGAGTGTTTAAAAGAATATTTACTCTTAAACCAAATGAAAAATGTATCTCCCCCTACTGAGTCAACAAATAATTTTTATTATATTCCACACCACTGTGTTATTAAAGCAGAGAGTTCAACCACAAAACTTAGAGTGGTATTTGACGCAAGCGCAGTGGATTTAAATAATAAGAGCTTAAATGATTGCCTCTTAACGGGACCCAAATTGCAGCAGGACATTGTCTCTATTTTGTTAAAATTTCGACTCCATTCAATAGTTTTCTCCGCAGATATTAAACAAATGTATCGTCAGATTTTAATTAATCCAAAACACACACCCTATCAAAGAATTTTGTACCGTTTCTCACCCTCAGAACCTATTCAAGATTTTGAATTGCAAGTGGTTACGTTTGGTGTCAGTTCTAGTCCATATTTAGCACTTAGAACAATCAAAGAGCTAGCACCAGAACAAGAAAAAGATTTTCCTCTCGCTTGTGAAACTTTACAAAACGATATCTTCATAGACGATTTACTCTCAGGTCAAAATTCTTTAGACGAAGCTCTAAAACTCCAAAATGATTTAATATCTGTTCTCAAAACAGGTAATTTTGTCTTGCGTAAATGGGCGTCCAACCACCCTCTTCTTTTGTCTCACTTACCCCCCTCAGATTGTCAAGTTGATCCATGTTCTCTTGATTTAGACTCTCAATCTACCCTTAAAGTTTTAGGTCTCTTATGGAATTTTAAATCCGATCATTTTACTTTTAAAGTAGCTCCTAGAAATTTGCCCTGTACTAAGAGAAATATGTTGTCAGAACTCGCACGCATTTATGACCCACTCGGTTTTCTCGTACCTCTAACTGTTACTCTAAAACTTTTAATACAAAATTGTTGGGTTAGTGCAATTGAATGGGATTCTCAAGTTCCCCCAAATATTTCTGACTCTTGGAATAAAATAAGCTCCCAACTTCATGTTTTATCTGACATAAAATTTCCACGTCAAATTATTAATGTCAAAAATCTCTTATCTGCTGAATTACATGGCATGTGTGACTCTAGTCAAAATGCTTATTGTGCTGTAGTGTACCTTAGGGTCTTAGAAAAGAATTATTCAATTAAAACTCATTTTGTTATTGCAAAATCACGCATAGCTCCTTTAAAAAAATTATCTATCCCTCGCCTCGAGTTATGCAGTGCAGTTTTGCTCAGCTCTTTACTTTATTTTGTTCAACAAATTTATAATCATAAAATTTATATCTCTAATGTTTTTGCCTGGACAGATAGTACCATTGTCTTATGTTGGTTAAAAGGTAATTCGCGCAATTGGAATACTTTTGTTTCAAATAGAGTTGCCTATATACAAGAAAAAATACCTCCCTCTAACTGGCATCATATAGTCTCTAAAGATAATCCCGCGGACCCTGGCTCGCGCGGTCTTTTACCGCTAGATTTACTGAACAATACCCTTTGGCGGGCGGGGCCCTTTTGGCTTAGTAAACCCTCTAACACTTGGCCACAAAGTAATTTTGAACTTTATAAACCCTCTGAAGAACGTCGCAACACAACTTTCTCACTCTTTACTAACGTTTCTGACGTAGATAAATTTCTAAATCGATTTTCCAGTTTACATAATATACAAAGATCTATCGGCGGCCTCGAATTGCGGACCGATTAACTGATTTTAATAATTCCGTACTCGAACTGCGGACCAAACCAAGAAGACCCCTCTTTTAAAAACCATGAATTGCGGACTAAGCTTAAGTTTATACAACTAGGGTAAAGGTAAGGTGTAAAAATTAGGGAATAGTAAACCATTATCATTTCAATATTTTTTTATTTTGAATAAGAAAATTATAGTTTTTAAAGAAATACATTTTGCTTATAATATGTTTATTAATCAACTAAAATACTATAGTCTATACAATATATGGGATATAGGAAATGTATAAATATGTTGATGTAGGTACTAATAAATCCAAGATTTATTTATTATTTACTTTATACATATAGGACAAACATTTCACGTAATTATATCTAGTAATTTCTTTATGTTCATTGTAGCATTCCCAAAAACCACCTTAAATAATATTATATTCTCGTTTACACTTTTGTCGGTATGCAACCAACCTTACCTATTCCAAGGTCAGATACATATTTTGGATTCAAATTTTGACAGGCGGAAGCGGATATCGAGCGTTAATACTCGATAAGACCCGAGTTAAGCAACCAGGGTGAGTAAGCGCCTTTTGAACGGAATTACGTTTTGAAGTGGCAAGCGAAAAGGAGGTTGATTCCCTCGTTTGTGAAAATTAATGGCTGCCGGTTAATTCACAGTATTAAGATTACCGTTTGTTCTTGGTTTATTCCGTATCGGAAGTGTTTGAAAAAATACTGCATTTCAATTTGGATGTAGATGTGCTTAAATTGGAAGTACAACCTGTTTGATTCATGGTATCAATAAATTCATGGTGATACGTGCTGTCTGATGGAAGACTCCATTTTGAAATTTTTATAAAATTATATGGTACCGAGGTAAATGGATACCTAGTGATCTAAAAACCTTATGGATGGTTTTATAGATGATGTCCGATGTGCTGATGTTTAATTCTACATGGTTCTTGGTTAATTATGGTATGTTTAAAGAAGCCTTTTTATAGTAGAAGCGTGACTTTCCGGTCACGAAGTATGATTTTTTGTTCCGGATTACAAGGTAAACTTTCGACTATTCTTTCTGTTATTTCTCTATGTTCGATACTTAGTTGAACTGCGAATATTCTAAGAAACAGTCACAATTTTAGTGCTTATTCGGAAGAATATGCTTTTGGAAACTTTTTATAGTGATTCTATTTAAATTTAAATTGTTATAAGCTTTTAGCGGCATTAATTCAGTTAATAACATTAGTTACTATTAAAATCTATGGAACTATGATGGAATGATAAATATGTAGTGTTTTTAAATTTTGTTTTTTAATTTTCTACAAAGTGTTGGTGTTCAATCGTAATCTTACATGATTATTACCTCTATGGTACTTGTTTTGATAAATTTCATATTTGTATTCATGTATATAGTAATCTTTAGATATTTAGAACACTTAGAGTGCATTCTTTAGAGAACTGAATTTTGTTTTTAAAGAAAGGAAATATACCTTCAGTATATATTTCGTTTTAATTGAGTTCTCTACATACTTTCGTTTATTGAAAATAGGTTATGCAATTTAGATAAGATCTGTAATATTATATGTACAGGAATATTAGTTTTTTAATAACCGTATTGTCAAATACCGGTTAATATCTTTCACTGTATAAACAGAAGTGATAGCTTTTTGGTGATAACCGTTCTCACTAATACTGGTGATTTTTGTTTTATTTTTTTTAATACATTGTTTTATTGTTTTTATTGATATCGTTGAGTATTTATTTCTTACACCTTCCCAGTAACTGTTCTGATTCAAACCTCTTGTTTAATAAAGATTTAGATTTTAATAAGACAAAAGGATTCAAGGAATTGTAGAATCAATAAGGTAAGTTTAAAATAATTATTGACTTAAGGATATAGCTCAATTAAAGTGTGTTCCCTAACCATTTCAGTTTTAATCAACTTTTTCCCAATAGGTTTCTTATTTTCTTTCCTATTTCACTATAAAAAAAAAAAAAGTGGCGCCCTTTACCGATTTGTAAATATTTTCTATGTTTCCTTCTTCCTAGATACTCGCCCAATTGCTCCTTCGACCCACGACTCGCTCTCCTCCTACCCCCTGAGTGCCGTCCGCATTTGGCTAACCCTTTGTGAGCCTTTAACATCAAAAAAAGGGGTTACACAAAAATGGCGCCCAACGTGGGGCCTGAGTATCTTTTCTTTAGAAACTTTTTTGTCATTAAATCTTAATAAACTTTTAGTTTTAATTATTCACCCCAATTTGTCTATCGTTACTTCTAAACACACTTTAAAACTTTTTTTGTTGTTAGTAAATTAAAAAACTTGAATCCTTTTCAACATGTCTAATTTTGAAGTAAACTTTCTAACTACTGAAGAAGCTAACTATGAATTGAAAATAAGAGGAACAATTACTGGAAGGAAAATTGATGAGAAACGTAAGATTTAAAAAAAAAATTGTTAGCTAAAGATTCAAATAGTAACTTAACTCTAGATGATTCTTGTCATGAGTAGTTCTCATTTGATATGAACTTACCATACCCTTGTATACTTTCCGTTTCCTTTTTCTGCTGTTTTTAGTTTTTAACCCCGTTTGGGCGGCGGGAATAGAATAACCCCCAAAGTGTTAAACTGCTTGTCGTACGAGGCGACTAAATGAAACCTTTCCCCCCTCTGTTTGAGTATTTCATGTACTTTCTGGGAATTTTTTTTCTTTGTTTGCTTTGTTATCGTCCATAAGGTGGAAACTCACCTAATTCGTTTCATCGTTATCACATCCCTGATCTTATTCTTTGCTTTCAGTTTAGTGATACGATTTCTTTTGAGAACTTTACCTTTAAGTGAATGTATCACTTAAAGTACCTACCTTACCGTCTTTGTATAATTGGAAATTATTTCCTGTTAATTTTGTCCTTATCTTACCGTTTAGTGAAGTTAGTCACTTAATTCTACCGTACCGTTTAATGAAGAAGACATTCATTACCCTACCGATAACGTTCAGAAGAATTATTCTCTCGTTATATTTACCGTATCTTGAAGTGTTCAATCACTGCTTGTTTTTCGACGACATTATTAGATGTTGTATTTCCGTATGATGTATTTTTACACATTTTGGTTTAGTATGATCAGTACTAGATAGTTTTAGCACTATTTCCTTAAGTGGAATTTAGTATATCGTTATGTGAGGATTTGTTTAGAGCCGTTGTGTTTAACCTCGCTTTATTTGACCTAAGAGTGTTTAATAGCTAGTCTACGATTTTGATTTGTCTGGCGAATATTGATGAATTCAATCACCACCTGTAAGTTTTAATGAACACGTTCTCAGCTAGATGTTATTTCTTTTCTTCTCCCAGATTATGATTACTTTGACCTTATCAGTTGTCACGAGAGATAAGCCTAGGGAAGCCGTAGGGAATTCTTCCCGGTAGTGGTCTGTTGAGCTTTTAAGGAAGACAAGTAACCATTAATCCTAGCTCTATTCTCCTTTTGATTCTTTATTAATTATAGTTGTCTTGTTAGAGTATACCTACTATGACTTTGGAGTTCCATACTATTGGTTACTTCATACCGATGTTGACTTACCGATTTTGTCTCTAAATTATTTTTAGACGTATGATACGCGCAGTTATCAAAACCACAGACAACCATAAAATATTTTTTTCTTTTCTTATATTTCCTATTTCTAGTTGAAAACCATAATTGTGTACGTCATTTCCAATTCTTACTACCTTTGAGTTCTATCTAAAATCGTGCTAGTAGCTACTATTAAATTAGACTTTACGTATCTCGTATTTACCGTGACTGTTGGATTTAATGGAGTCAATAGACTTATTAAATTTCCTAATTATATCTATCGTACCGTGTTTCTTTCTTGCTTTTCAAAATTACTATTAACAGTTTGGTTTAACTTCACCTTTCTTTCTTCATGGGTGTTTCCTAAAATGGAATGACGCGTTGTGCCGCCTATGGGAAATTTTACTTTATAGGAACATAGCCTTCTTTTTCTCTCTTCTTAAGTGTGTGAGTAAATGTTATGTGGTCCTGATATTTTATATCAAGGGACAGTATAAACGCCTTTTGGGCGAATATTTTTTGCTTTGCAATATGATGGTTATTTAAACCAACGTTTAGGGCTACCCATCTAGGTCGAGCTGTACACCGGTGTGTGTTTCCGTACAGAAACTTCGGCGTAGGTCGTTCCTGATCACTCTGTGATCTTTCGGTTGGCCGGTACCGCTTATAGAAATCTGGTCACGAGAATCTCTAGTTTGAATAACTAGGATTCATTTATACCTATCGTTTGTTCCTTCAGAACAACGTTTAGTTTAACTTGTATGACATATGTTTATTGTTAGTTTTGTCTGTGTGGACAAATGACTACCAAGGTAGTTATTATTACTGTAGGGTGTAATCCTGTTGAACTCCGCATGTTTTATTTTATTTAGGTTCTGTTGAGTCACCTTTTGACATTATCCTTTAGCTGGTCAAGTTTACCCTTGTAATAAGTAAGATCATTCGAATAATGCTACTGTGGTTCCCACCCTAGTAGTTTCTTCTCGAAAACTGTGGTCTTCAATGGACCCCAGTTTCCTCTCTTCGTAGGGGGCTGTGTAGCATTCCCAAAAACCACCTTAAATAATATTATATTCTCGTTTACACTTTTGTCGGTATGCAACCAACCTTACCTATTCCAAGGTCAGATACATATTTTGGATTCAAATTTTGACAGGCGGAAGCGGATATCGAGCGTTAATACTCGATAAGACCCGAGTTAAGCAACCAGGGTGAGTAAGCGCCTTTTGAACGGAATTACGTTTTGAAGTGGCAAGCGAAAAGGAGGTTGATTCCCTCGTTTGTGAAAATTAATGGCTGCCGGTTAATTCACAGTATTAAGATTACCGTTTGTTCTTGGTTTATTCCGTATCGGAAGTGTTTGAAAAAATACTGCATTTCAATTTGGATGTAGATGTGCTTAAATTGGAAGTACAACCTGTTTGATTCATGGTATCAATAAATTCATGGTGATACGTGCTGTCTGATGGAAGACTCCATTTTGAAATTTTTATAAAATTATATGGTACCGAGGTAAATGGATACCTAGTGATCTAAAAACCTTATGGATGGTTTTATAGATGATGTCCGATGTGCTGATGTTTAATTCTACATGGTTCTTGGTTAATTATGGTATGTTTAAAGAAGCCTTTTTATAGTAGAAGCGTGACTTTCCGGTCACGAAGTATGATTTTTTGTTCCGGATTACAAGGTAAACTTTCGACTATTCTTTCTGTTATTTCTCTATGTTCGATACTTAGTTGAACTGCGAATATTCTAAGAAACAGTCACAATTTTAGTGCTTATTCGGAAGAATATGCTTTTGGAAACTTTTTATAGTGATTCTATTTAAATTTAAATTGTTATAAGCTTTTAGCGGCATTAATTCAGTTAATAACATTAGTTACTATTAAAATCTATGGAACTATGATGGAATGATAAATATGTAGTGTTTTTAAATTTTGTTTTTTAATTTTCTACAAAGTGTTGGTGTTCAATCGTAATCTTACATGATTATTACCTCTATGGTACTTGTTTTGATAAATTTCATATTTGTATTCATGTATATAGTAATCTTTAGATATTTAGAACACTTAGAGTGCATTCTTTAGAGAACTGAATTTTGTTTTTAAAGAAAGGAAATATACCTTCAGTATATATTTCGTTTTAATTGAGTTCTCTACATACTTTCGTTTATTGAAAATAGGTTATGCAATTTAGATAAGATCTGTAATATTATATGTACAGGAATATTAGTTTTTTAATAACCGTATTGTCAAATACCGGTTAATATCTTTCACTGTATAAACAGAAGTGATAGCTTTTTGGTGATAACCGTTCTCACTAATACTGGTGATTTTTGTTTTATTTTTTTTAATACATTGTTTTATTGTTTTTATTGATATCGTTGAGTATTTATTTCTTACACCTTCCCAGTAACTGTTCTGATTCAAACCTCTTGTTTAATAAAGATTTAGATTTTAATAAGACAAAAGGATTCAAGGAATTGTAGAATCAATAAGGTAAGTTTAAAATAATTATTGACTTAAGGATATAGCTCAATTAAAGTGTGTTCCCTAACCATTTCAGTTTTAATCAACTTTTTCCCAATAGGTTTCTTATTTTCTTTCCTATTTCACTATAAAAAAAAAATAAGTGGCGCCCTTTACCGATTTGTAAATATTTTCTATGTTTCCTTCTTCCTAGATACTCGCCCAATTGCTCCTTCGACCCACGACTCGCTCTCCTCCTACCCCCTGAGTGCCGTCCGCATTTGGCTAACCCTTTGTGAGCCTTTAACATCAAAAAAAGGGGTTACATCATATTGAAAAATTTTGGTAGTTAAAAAATCTTGTCGCTTTCTGACTTTAGTATCGCGTATTCTAGGTTTATCGGAGACAGATCGAAGTTTAATAATCGTATCTGTTTGAAACTGTTTTAATATATTTAAAAAGTTGAATATTGTTGGATGGGAAGAATGAAAATTTTCGTTAAACTTCGAATGGAAACTTTCGCATGCATTTGTTGTTCTCTGTATGCTGTCTGTCATTTCAGCCCACATTTCTGGAGGAAATCTTGCATCTCCGCCAATATAAAAATCTACCAAGTAATCGGCGAATGTCCTAACACGTTCGTCGTTCGGCATTTCTTCCATCAAATCAAATGAGAAGCAATCTCCTACTTCACTTGGATTCAAGAACGGCAATCCAAAACTATATTGTAACCATTTCCCTATTACACTACTTTCATCTTTATATTCCTTTGTTAAACCAATGCTTTGTAGTTTTCTAAACCAGGCCTGTCCCAAGTGAAACCGGCATCCAATGATTTTTGACTCATTTATTTGATGCTGACGACAAGACATTCAGTTAAATAATGAAGTTTTGGATATTTTAAATATTCATTCAGGTAGATTAGTTATTGATAGCGTATAATAAAAGTATAGGTTTTTCCCAATTAGTGGGCAGGTAGATTTCAGGTGGCCCTTTCGACTTGGTCCGCAATTCATGGGTCATTAAAAACACATGACAAATTTTAAAAATCATTTATGGTTTTTGGTCCGCAGTTCATGTACGCCCAGATCTATGTGCTATATACTAAGATTTATTAATAATTGTAGATACCCCACAAATAAAAAAAACACAAATTTTTCTGTTTTTGAGTTAGAAGATGCACTTTTGTTCCTTATAAAATTGGTACAACATCAGGTTTTTTCCGAAGAAATTTCAGCTTTAAAATCAGAAAAACGCCTCCCTAAACCTTTTAGAAAACTCACCCCCTTTCTGGAAAATGGTGTTTTGCGCGTTGGAGGTCGCTTAAAAAATGCTAAGTTGCTGTATGATAAGCAACATCCAATATTGCTTCCCTCTAACCATCGCTTAACTAATTTAATCATAGAATATACTCATAAAATTTATTTACATCCAGGTCCTCAAACTCTACAATATTTACTGTCTCAGAAATATTGGATCATCTCTTATAGACGAACTATTCGAAGAGTTATCTCAAAGTGCTACAATTGTTTTAGAATTAATCCTCTTTCTATTCAACCCTTAATGGGTCAATTACCTCTTGCTCGACTTTCAACTACTAAGGCCTTTGGATCTGTCGGTGTAGATTATGCCGGCCCCTTTTCTATCACGACAAATAGAACTCGTGGTGCTAAAGTTTTAAAGGCGTATGTATGTCTGTTTGTCTGTATGGCAACTAAGGCAGTACATATCGAGTTGGCCTCTGATTTAACCAGTGAAGCGTTCCTTGCTTGTTTGCGTCGATTTATTTCGCGACGTGGACAGGTTAATGATATTTATAGTGATCGAGGCACTAACTTTTGTGGTGCTTGGAATGAAATTAACAAATATATGCACTTAGCGGTTGAAAGAGAAAAAATAACTTGGCACTTTAACCCCGCTGCCGCGCCAAATTTTGGTGGCTTATGGGAAAGTGGTGTTCGCTCTGTAAAAACTCATCTCTCTAAAATAGTTGGTCTACAAATTCTCACTTACGAGGAATTAAATACTGTTCTTGTACAAATAGAAGGTGCCCTTAATTCTCGGCCCCTATGCCCTCTAAGTTCTGACCCAAACGACCTCAATGTGTTAACTCCTGGCCATTTTTTAACTTTGCAACCCTTAAATTCTTTTCCTGAGCCTGACTTGGCTCATATTAAAATTAATCGCTTGTCACGATGGCAATTATTGCAACATATGCATCAAACCTTTTGGAAGCGTTATAGTAATGAATATCTTCATACTTTATTACAGAGAAGTCGCTGGACCGATAGAACGGTAAACATAGATTTGGACACTCTAGTCTTAGTTAAAGATGAAAATTTACCCCCTTTAAAATGGAGCATTGCGCGAGTTGCTCAAGTACACCCCGGTAAAGATGGCGTCGTAAGGGTAGTAACCCTCCGGACCAGTAAAGGTCTAATTCAGCGCCCTGTAAGCAAAGTGTGCGCTTTACCTCGCAATTAAATTAACTTTAAGTTTTTACTTAGGTAGTAAGGTAGAATTTTTAATTTTTTTTTCTCTCTCATATAATTTGGCGAAGCTTAAATATATACTTCTTTAAATTCATTTTTGTTTGTAAAATGATGGTTCATTTTAAGCGGGCGGAATGTTCCGTCTTGGCTTATTTATTTTATAGTTTAAAAATTATAATTAATAATCTATATATATAAAAGCGAAAGTTCACTCATCACCGTATCTCAGAAACTATAAGACATACAAACTTAAAATTTGGCAGGTAGGTTCCTTATAGGGTCTAGACGTCCGCTAAGAAAGGATTTTACGAAACTCCAACCCTAAGGGGGTAAAACGGGGGTTGGAAGTTTGTATGAAAGTCCTATGTTTTTGAAATAAGGGACTTGAAAATTAAAATGTTTTCTTTAGAGGTTGTGGAGGTGTACAAGTTTCGTTCCAAATTAGTTAATAATATTTGTTTTTTTTATCGTTGATTAAAATTATGTTTATTTCAAAGTTTCATGCCAATTAGGTGCTAGCTTAGATTTGTTTTTTTTTTCATTGATTATACTGACGTTTATATCAAAGTGTCATATCGATTACTTACTTAAAAAAGTTTGTATTTTTCGTTAAGTAAACTTACTTTTGTTTGAAAAATGGATGGATAAATTGTAACAGTCACAGTTGAAGGATTAGCAATCCGATGTAGAGTGAATGAGATACCTGGCGATGAAGCGAGTTTATTTTCATCTCTGTCTTATTTGCTTTATGGAAATATTTCAATGGCTGCTCAAGTTAGAGCTAATATCCACGTGTCCAACGATTGGCAAAGATTTAGGTGTTTTACTATGGACCGATCCGGGACCCCTTACGATACAAAACGGCTTTATGTAGCCGATATGGGTAGGTTGCATACTTATGGCACAACTTGCGAGCTGAAAGCAGCTGGAGAAATATTTCCATTTGAATTCCAACTGTTTCAAGGTAGCAGACTTATTTCCAGATTTGGGGAGTCGATACAAGGAATAAAAAGAATGCGTTTTAACGGACATTTTAACGAAGGACATTTTGACGTATTGATTCCTATTAATCTATCTATATATATAAAAGCGAAAGATCACTCATCACCATATCTCAGAAACTATAAGAACTACAAACTTGAAATGTGCCACGTAGGTTCCTTATAGGGTCTAAACATCTGCTAAGAAAGCATTTTACGAAACTCTATTCCTAAGAGGGTAAAACGGGGGTTGAAAATTTGTACGAAAGTCCTATGTTTTTAAAGTAAGGGATTAGAAAATTACAGTGTGTGCTCTTTAGAGGTTGTGGTGGTTTACTTATATTCTATGTTTAGAAATCAACCCCCTTTATAAAGGTTAAACGGAGGACGGATACTTTTTATACAACAATTAACATGCCATGCGAATGACGTCGCGGGTACATCGATTTAGAACCCAAAAATGTGGTTAGATTTTTTGAGTCTGTCTGTCTGTACGTAATAATTTTGGCTTAACTTTTGTATCGGGATAGTTGAAGACATGAAGAGTGACATAGGCTACTTTTTATGCAACAATCAACACACCCACGACGTATGTTTGTGCGCGCATCACATGAAAACTATTGAATCGGTTCAACTGCCGTTTTTATAGATGTATTTGTCTTCTTTTAACTTAACATTTGGTGTATTAAAATTTTTCCATCTCGCCACTCCTTTAACGGGTCAATAGAGGGAGTAAGATTTTGTATAAAAGTATTTCATTAATACATTTAAAAATACCACTGAAATAATACACAACATACATACATACATACGTGCTATAATTTAGTTTTAATGTAAGAACCAAGATGGCGCTATGTGGTAATTAAAACGCGCTATTGTTGTTTTTTTATCGCAAGTACATATACAAATTACTATATCCTACAAATGATTAGGTCAAATGTGGAACTGTCATGGATAAATATTATAAGATAGTCATAATCGATGTTGTATGATTTATTATTATCAAAATCTGTTAAGTGGTTGCAGCGTGATTGACAAAAAATGAAATTTTAAATAAAAAAAAAAATTAAAATTAGTTAAGCTAGAATTATTTTACTAAGAATATACCTACAGAATAATTAAAATCAAATTTTTATATGTAAAATAGACAGTCATTAAATCATTTGTGAATGTCTTAATGCAACGCGGGCAAAGCCGTGGGTAAAAGCTAGTTATAAGTATAATATTAATTACAATCTGCTCCTCTCTCCCCTAAATTATATTTTATTTATCCCACTCCTTCTTCTGTCCCTTTTTCCTAAGTTGTTCCAATAAGAAGAAGGAAACGAGTTTGGCGTAGATTCTCGGACGAAGCGGTGGCTTTTGTTTCGAAAATACAAATAGATAAAGGTAAAATCTACTGGACATACCGAAGGCGATTACAATATTAGTTCCGGTATAATTTACAAAATTATTACCATTAAAACATTACTAAAGCTTAAAACCGGCCGGTTAGCGGTTAGTGTATCGTATTCCCGCCCGCGTTACGCAACCTTTGGTGAACGCGGCCTAAGAACCTGGAAGAGCTCAATTGAAGGGAACCAGCGCCTACAAATCAAGGTACAACTAACTTTCCTATCCAATAATTAAAATCTTTAAGCCCTTTTTAATTATTGCATCACTCCGCTACAATGTGTATTCAGTACAAATATCTTAAGTAATTAAATTTGCAAACCAAATTTAGAACTTGCAGGAAATAAGTCAATATATTTAATATTAAATTGAATACTAAAGTAGATATGTCAGTTTTCGCTGCAAGTATTATTAATATCCAAGAATGGTCTATTTGAATTCACATGAATTTTGACTGATACTCAAAATAACACATTCCTTTACACAGAACAGATCCCTGTTTATAGTCAATTATTATTTTATTGGTCTATAACAAAAAATATACTTTTATATTTACATTTTATTACAAGTAAATAAGTACAATTCAAAATGTAGCACATATACATATATTAACTAAAAACGTTTAATACAACTTTTAAATTAATCAAGCAAAAGTAAAAAAAATCATTTTTACAAATGTATAATTAGTTATTTATTATACAAGGGAAAAAAGTATTAGATTTTAGCTCGAGGTTGTGTTGTCTCCCGACGCGAAGCGGAGGGAGACAAAAAACCGAGAGCTAAAATCTAATATTTTTCCCGTGTATAATACACTATTTTTTTCTGTGACGACGATTTAATATCATCATCAATACATAGTATAAAACAAAGTCGCTTTTTCTGTCCCTATTTCCCTTTGTATGCTTAAATCTTTAAAACTACGCAACGGATTTTGATGCGATTTTTTTTAGTAGATAGAGTGATTCAAGAGGAAGGTTTATGTGTATAATAACATCCATTAAATAGTGGAGAAATACTGTTATTTTTGAGGTTTCTAATGAGATGTCGTTAATTTTACGAATTATATTAAAAAAAATCGATTATCTGTCAATTCGGCTGACAAGTAAAACGCCATCTAAAACCAGTCAGTTGACATTTACGTTTAGTAAACACAAAATGTGATCGAATTTCGCTTAAAATCGACGAAAAAACGCGTAAAAAGTGTAAAAAAAGTGTAAAACAGTGCAAAATGATCGTTAAACCCTAAAAATCAATACATAGTATAAAACAAAGTCGCTTTCTCTGTCCCTATGTCCCTTTGTATGCTTAAATCTTTAAAACTACGTAACGGATTTTGATGCGGTTTTTTAATAGATAGAGTGATTCAAGAGGAAGGTTTATGTGTATAATAACATCCATTAAATGGTGGAGAAATACTGTTTTTTTTTTGAGGTTTCTAATGTGATGTCGTTAATTATCAATTTTTTTCCGCTTACATTGCAAACGCAGGCTGAACCCTACGAGATTTATCAAAATAAGGTAGGGGAGGGTGGGCCACAGTGAAACAAAATTACTTCTTTTAATAAAAAAATCTTTATTTGAAATCAGAAATGAAAAAATATACATTCTGGTTGATTATTAAGTAAATGAAATTATGTTGACCAAATTTTAGTGAAAAAAATCTATATTAAGACTAAAAAATATATATTTTTATTTTTGCCATTTTTGTTTCATTCTACCCCAGTATTTGGGGCACAATGAAACAGCAGTAGGGCTACAATGAAACAACAAAATTATTTAACGTATATCAATTGTGTTGAAGTTTAATTCAAATTTGTACGTACACTGACGCCTCTTGGTGGTTCCTAAACTTAAAGGAGGAGGTAAAATCATTTTTATGTCGGATATTGGGATCAATGATTCATCAGGAAGAACTGGAAAAATAAAATGTTGGTCGTCTTTCAAACTCCTTCTCAAGAATCGAATCTCTAGTTCATTTGTAAGATTTTTCTCAGTGATAACATTTCCAAGAAAGTATACTGGTTTTTTTGCCTTAAATTCGACCAATACAAAATCACCTAGACCTGGATCTCGATCCAGTTCCTCAAATCCTGAAGGATCTACTTCCTCACGATACTTTATATCATCGTCAGATTCTTCTTCCATTAAAACATCGCTGTCAATTTCTTCCTCTGAAGTTTCCTCATCTGTATCATTTTTTTTCTTCTTTTTTGTATTATTTAATGTCGATTGCTTTGACTTTACTTGTTTTATCTTTTTTACACGATCTTTTTCTTCCAATATATTTTTTTTCTGGTGTATCCGTTGGAATAAAGCTACGTCCCTTTGTTCTAGGTCTTTTGTTCTTTCTTGCAGCTGCCTTTGGGTATCCTTTAAATTCTTGGGGAGAAATGAAATGGTTTTCTGCTATTTTATTTGATGTGCTGGTTTCTGGAAAAACTTCGTTAAGTGTAATAATATTATTAATTTGTTCCTCTCTAGGGGGTGTAACTTCACCTCGAATTTTAGCTATGTGTTGATTTTCAGTCTGATTATTATCATGCATGGGAAGTTCGCGATCTGTTATTGAACTGGCAATAAAATCGTTGTCGGAAAACCTGTTTCTGTCAAAAGGGAAAATACCAGTTGTTTCAAACCCTTTTTTAATATTCGATGGTGTCATTGCACGATCGTATGCTGTTCCGACACAACTAGCTACCTCATAAATGGTCATGGGAGTTGCAGGATGATGAAGTAACCACGAGTCCACAGCTGCATTATAGTGGGCTTTAAATGGAGCTAGAACTGCTACATCTAATGGCTGCAGCTTATGGCTGCAATGAGGTGGTAAAGTCACTATCATCACTCCATTACTTTTTGCTAAATTTATCGTTTCAATGGATAAGTGACTTTCATGGTTGTCAAAAACCAACAACGTAGGGTTTTGTAAAGATGATCCACTGTATTTAATAAAGTGTTTAAAGACGAAGGTAAAAATTTCACCATTCATCCATCCACTATCGGACACAAGGCCTAGTGTGCCAGGTGGGGCACCATTCAGCATATGATTTTTGAAATGCTTGCGTGGGAAAACCATGGCAGGAGGAAGAGTGTTTCCAGCAGCACTTATAATACAACACGTTGTAACTAGAGTTCCCCTTTCACCACTAGTACATTGGCTAACTTGTTTAATACCTTTTTCTGCTATTACCTTTTTTGGCTTCTGTACTGTTAAATTACCTGTTTCGTCCAAATTGTACACCCTGGATCCATCTGCAAATGAACGTTTGAACGTTTATAAACATTTTCTAAATTGTCATAAAACTTTGCAACGTTGTGTTTATTGAAGGAAGTCGCACGTGATAAACTGCACCCCTCTGGTTGTCTTAAGCTCAAGTGAGGGTGACGTTTCATAAATCCCTGCATAAAGTCAACTCCAGCCTGTTTATTTTGCTCCCAGGATGGTGGAATTTTTATTTTGTTAATAATGGCCATTTCATATGCCAATTCGCGAAAAGCTTTAGTGGATTTTCCATAGCACATTTTCGAACATGTAATCATGTAATCTGCAAGTGATTTTTCTTGATCGGAAGTAAAAATTAAGCGGCTTTTATATTTAGGAGTCATACGGATATCATCAATATTTTGAGCTCCTTTGGCTTTCTTCACATATCTAAATAATGTTGGATATTTAACGTTATAACGTAGAGCAGCGTCACGTAAGGATAATTTTGATCCGTTTATTCCACTTAAAACTGCAACTACAGCTTGTTTCATAGATTCTTCACTGAATAAGCCTTTATCCGTTTTTCTTTTTCGACCACGAGACATTTTTTAGTGTAGGTGCCTACCTGTAACAAAATAAGTACCATTATCTACTATGTAAAAATAGCAACATGAAATGTAGAAATCGAAAACGACTTGAAAATTTGAATAAAACCGTAAAATAATGATAATAGTAATATTAATCGCAATAAGGGTCACAATGAAACATGTTTCATTGTGGCCCTGAGATTTTGTTTCAAGGTGGCCCAAACCACGTGCTGTCATAATTTTTAAGTTATGTTAAAAAGTTAACATATTACTAAACATCTTAGAAATAAAATGTTAGCTAAATATATATTTTGCAATATTACATTTAATAACTTACCAATTTTGCAATCTGTACTGAAAAATGCACTCCACAAAATGGTAGAAAATAATACTTTTGGCGCAAAACCAACCACACACCACAAGATCTCAGCAACAAATGACGCAGTTTGGATTCTGTCAATGAATTCTATTAACGTGTGACTAGTCTATTGCATCAGAGATGGCACGGCTAGTTACAAGTGTAAATTAAAAGCAATATCAATTTTGTTTCACTGTGGCCCATGTTTCACTGTGGCCCACTCTACTTATTATTTGTACACATGGAGAAGGTCTACAGAAAACTCCGGGATGGTATATGTCTATCTCTTATGGATATCCCACAATAACAGTTTTTTGTCATTTACTTTTTACGACAAATATTGGCTAATTTTCGAAGCGATTTTAACCAATACAGCATTAATCCTTATCTAATTAAATAGCTTAAATACATTGTTGATTTAATATAGATCTACATGGTCCTTTACAGCATAAGATTTAAATGAATATTTTTAAAGATATTACAGATTTAAAATTGCGGGACGTAGCGCTTGCGGTGGTACTGGCCGGCCGGGGCGGCGGAAGCGTGCCTATAAATAGTATAAATAGCGCATCGGAGGCCGCGATTTTCCCTATAGCACTTTGAATTTTGCAGCGATCGGACGCGTTTATTACGAAATTAATCATTATGACGCTACCCTAAGGTGGCGCAGTTGTAATTCTTACATAACTAAGTGCTATGACGCCACCGTAAGGTGGCGCAGTTGATATCTCATATATTTAAAAGAGCAAAACTTACTTACCTAAGAACTATGACGCCACGGTTAGGTGGCGCAGTTAATATATAATATACCTAACCGAGAAATTACAAAGTACTATAAATAATAGTAAAAACTGGTAACTAACGAGAAAATATGATAAAGAATACAAAAAATTAATCGTAAAAATAAAAAAAAATTGGAAAAAACATTAGTGTTAGGCGATGCGAAGTTCGCCGGATCCGCTAGTTTTAAATAAAATCAAAAAATTACTGATGCAAAATTTGAATTTTAAAACTAGTAGGCTTTTGTCCTTATAGTGACAATTAGACCTGCGTTATCAATAAACTATCTGTCAATTTGATTCTATAATTTGATATATATCCGGGAAAAAAGTACTCACTTTTTTCCCATGGTAAAAAAGTAATAATTTCATAAAAAGTGACGTTTTGTGACCCGTTAACAGAGATAAAATGTCAAACTTTTTCCTCGTCGCAGAAAAAAAAACTTTTAAATTATTCAAGTAGTGGTAAAAAAATTATTTAATCATTTTTGAGTTTGACATAAAAACACAGTACTCAAATGTTATATTTATCTTTTTTAAAGTCTACTGTTTTACATCCAAATGGCATCGTAGATTATTGTAATAGTGGCTGTAGGGTAATAAAATTTCACATCCAATGGGTTAATTAAGGAAACTACTCCAGTACAAATTTGATTTTCCTGGTCCGCCTCAAGTGGAGTCGCAGTTGACTTATATATGCAGATGTTTTAATAATGTTCTTTATAACAGAAATTTTTCAGAAATTTTTCAAACCGATACAATGAAAAAATATTTTAATAAATTACATAAAAGCAAATAAAAACAAATACAGATGCAGATTTAGATGTAACGTGTAAATGTTGTCGGTGTATTTGTATTATCAATCCTCTTCCATTATTTCACTGGAAAAATCAGAGTCACTATCAAATCCAAAATCGGAATAATCTGATTCCTCCAATGAAATAATTAAAGGATGAATATTGTCATGTGAGCAGTTTCCCATGTAAGTTGTCCAATCTGTCAAAATAAGTTCGTCTGTATATCTACAAAAATTTCGCCACATGCCTGGTGTACATTTAGTCAATCCTTCTGTCCCCGTTTTTTAACTCTATCCTGGTCAAGATAAGTAGATGTTATATGTTTGTTATAATATGTCTTAGTAAACCCCCATGCTAGTTCTATTGGATTGTAATGACAATAGTATGGTGGTAGTCGAAGTACTTCATGTCCTCGTTGTTTTAAAATTTCATCCACTACATATATCTTTTTGTCAGTTTTATAAGGTAAGATTATTGAGTATTGTTTCTTTGTCATTTTTGTGTCAAACATAATGTTATTGTTAATCAACCATTCCTGCAACATCGCTTTTTTCGCTAAAATAGGGTGGTTTGTAAAGTTGAACTGAATGGTATGGCGCGTTGTCCATGACCACCACACATTTTTCTTGAAATACAGATAGAGTAGGAATGAGTTGATTAACAACCCAGTTTTGTGATAGTCAAGGTCTGTATTCGAAGAGCGTGTAAAATAGTAAATCGTTTCTTTCGGATTTTACACGAGCTGGATTACTTTTTAGGTCAGAATCGTGTACCCACTGACGCACTGAGCTACCATTTTGATAGATCCATGTTTCATCTAGGTATATACATGAATGTAAGTCTCTCAGTAAGATTGTTTAGTTTATATTTCCGAATAAAAGTGATTTTACTAATTTTAACGTGTCGTTGTTCACATAAAATATGTCGTCCATTTACTTTTTTAAATTTGTATCCCATTAATTTTATAAGTTTGTATAGTGTAGTGCGTCCCCCTTTAAAATCAAAATTCTGTTTAGCATCATAGCATCAGTCCAAAGTAAAATGTTCATTTTTAGAATGGTAGATCCAAATCTGTCGCTGTAAGTCTTTTTTAAAATAAATTTCTCAAATGTATCAGTTTTACTTCCTTTATTTGCGACTTTCTCATTATTTTTCAATCCTTAATAATTCTCCGTATTTTCCAAACACTAATCTAAAGAAATTAAGCATTTAGAATGTTTGTCATATTAATTAGTTTCAAAAAATATACCTCAGTTACACAAAGGTAGATATGAGATTTAAAAATATTTAACAAAATTTTGAATTAAATTATAGTTACAAAATGTTTAATTTAGAAATGTGAAATCTGACAACGTTGTTTATAACTTACTAGCACTAGCTGTAACCGGCGCGCGTTGCTACGCCAGCAACTAAAATAAATTTAAGAAAAATAAAAGAGAAGAAGAGATAGAGAAGGAAAGAAAGTTTATAGTTTTGTTTTACTTATCGCACCAAAAATATATTTTTCGAACTTATATTTATACGAATTCGTGTAGATATCTATTAATCAGTATTGAATTTGATACATGGAAGCGCCGTCTGGTGGTAACTTCCATTAATACGAACATCATATTCATCTTACCCGTTAAAAATACATCATCATACTGATTTTCCTGACAATAGGTTGAACGGGACAGAAGTTGCTAGTCTGTAGAGCCACCTGGTGGCGAGTGGCATCAATGAGCATATCATACAAACCTTCTCCGTGGAAAAATACATATACATACCAATTTTCATGACAATCGGTTGAACGGGACAGAAGTTGCTACTCTGCAGTGCCACCTGGTGGCGAGTGGCATCAATGAGCATATCATATAAACCATTTCCGTGGAAAAATACATATACATACCAATTTTCATGACAATCGGTTGAACGGGACAGAAGTTGGTAGTCTGCAGCGCCACCTTCAAACATTCATTTTTATATATATAGATTATGATATCTGTCAAAAACGGTTATGTTAATAATATAAATTTTATTTAAAAAGTGATACATATTTATAAAATCATTACAAAAACCTCTTTCAATTAATCTAATGCAAAATATATAACTTTATGTTAGCTGTCACAAACTAGGATTCATTTAAAAGAAATAGCAAAATGGTAGGCACTTACCTTAAAGATCTGAGCCACTTTCGCTGCTGTTGCTTTATTTCTTAAACATACCATAACATTTAATGATGTTGTTATGTAGTTCTATACTGATTTTTTTGGCATTACTTATTGAATATTTTTATATTTAAAAATTTTAACCTTTGATAATATGAGCTGTCAATATTTCGACAGTAGGACAGGACGTTTTCAGTTTAGGTAGTTACCAACCCAACAAAATGAAGTGCCAATCCAAGAGATAAAATGCATAGTCTACTGAGATTGGAATAAGAAGTGAATGGATAATAAGTATCTATGTAGTAGATTGCAATTCTTCAACAAACCGTCGTATTGTTGGACCATCCTCCTCACAATTCCATTTTGTTTTTATTTTTTAAAAAACCAGAACGGGCTACGTGGACTTAGTCGTAGTCGTCTAAAGATGCAGTATGTGCCTACAACAACGAAATTTTGACTGTACAAGCAAACGAGTGGAATAATTGTTTCTAGAATTTGTTTTGATCTGTGGAGAATACCCGGCGAATTGTTATTTAACTAACACTAAATCACTAAAAAATTTATGTTTAATTTATATAAGTATATATAAGATAGGAAATGTAACTGAACTCGGTAACATACTATCCAGTGCTGTGGATTCCACAAAGACAATTCTATTATCACTGACTCTGTTCTAATGAAACGGTTAGAATTTTCTAGTCACCTTCAGGGTCGTACAAATATTGAGACTTGCCAACATACAGTCGTAAGAACATCTTTATTTTTTTAAGTCATTTTACTAAATGTTATATGTGTAAGCTTTATTTTATTACCATCATTTACAACTTTGACCTACGACTTGCTCTCTTCTTACAGCATTAAGGCCATACGAGTACCTTGCTTATTTCGTTCAAACATTTTATTGAAGACGTGATAAAAGCTCGTTTATACCTAAATAATATATAGTGTTATAATTTTTCTTTCGTGGATTCGGGATAAGTGATAAACAGCAGACAAACTTAACAATTTATTTGCAAACACAGCTAAATAATAGGTAATTCTAATTTACACAACTTTAATACAGTCACAATTACTACATAGCTATTACAATTACAACTTATTATTTATTGCCAACTAATACAATCACCACTATTATTTATCGCCAACTATTACCATTACAACTAACTCTCTCGTCAGAAGCGATCCTTTTTATATAGAATTAAATTCTTCCAGAAACATCCATGCAGTTACTCCTCAAACAGAAAACTCTAGAACCACCTCGACGCCATAACAGCCCATAGAAGTTTCGATTTCGGTCGGAAACAAACCAGACTCTTTGAGAATTCCAAAAATTATAACTACACCTCACACCACAGTCTGAGCGACAAGTCCGGATCGACTCGTGACACTACCCTCCTTCTTAAAGTTATTCACCCCGAACAACATTTATTCTATACTCCATCCCGGAGAGTCACGTCCATTATAGGGGCTCAACCTTTCGATGTGGACGACTTTTGGTTTACTTCTCGGTGACAGTTGGGTCCTATAGACTAGGTCGTTAATTTTCTTCTTTACCAAGGTCGTTGTAGTTTAGGGCAATATCCTTTTCTTCTCTGTGGTTGGTATAACCATACTGCATCGCCTTTTTTAAAGGATATTGGCGTCGACTTTTGTCAAATCTGACCTTCATCCTGTTTTGACCTGACAAACTCGTGGACACCCCTTAGCCTTTCCTTTAGGTCTTCAACGTAGTTAGGCAGCGTCATTTCCTCGGCTTCTTCATCCATTGGTCACTCAAAAAATAAGTCGATCGACAGTCTCAATTCCCTACCAGTAAGTAACATGGAAGGCGTGGAACCTGTGGCTTTATGTTGAGAACTTAGATATGCCAACAAAAAGAGAGGTATTAGCGTATCACAATCTTTTAGGGTTTTTGCTACAAACATTGAAAAGTAATTGCCGATGGTTCGGTTATGTCTCTCAACCATACCATCCCACTGAGGTTGTAGTGCTGCCGTCCTAGCCTTCTTAATCCCCAGTAGATTCATCATCTCCTTCCAAACATCTGATTCGAAGTTACAACCCTGGTCTGAATGGATTTTGAGAGGTACTCCATGTCGTACAACCACATTCTGTAAAAGGGCTTCCGCAACAGTCTTGGCTTCCTGGTTGGGTACAGCAACAACTTCAGGCCATTTCGAGAAGTAATCCATTACAACCATCAAATATTTGTTGCTAGATGTTGCCACGGAAAGTGGTCTTAGTATGTCCACTGCGATTCTTTCAAATGGACATCCTGATAGGTATTGTTTTAATTATCTCCCAAGCCTCGTTTTAAGACCCTTCTTCGAGGAACACATATTACAGCGCTTGCACTACTCTTCCATATCCTGACAGCAGTTTACCCAGTAGTATCTTTCACGTACTCTGGCCAATGTCCTATTCACTTCAAAGTGTCCTCCGGAACGGCTATCATGGAGCGCTTTGAGCACGTCTGGAACGAATGCTCTCGGAAGAAATATCTGGTAACGGAACAGTTTTCCATCTGGGCTTTCCCACTTCCGAGTGATTAGGTCATCTCGGATTCATAGTGACTCCCACTGTAGCCAATAACCCTTAACTGGTTGACCATATTTCGCAACCGCCTTGCTCCTTCGTTGAACCATTCTCGGATTACCTTCAGTTCTGGATCCTGACTTGCATCTTTTACCTTGTTTTTTGTTAATCCATCATCCAGAGGGAGCCGTAATCTGCCGAACAGTTTCTTGCGTAACATTCTCACATTCCTCCTCAGATATGGACCATCCGTCTTTTGTTTCTTGGCGTTCGCAAAACTTGGAATTCTTCTCCAGTGGTGTTTTCGGAACGGGGGTACGAGAGGTAATCTTGCTTTTTCGCTGGTCAGAAACGATAGCGCTCATTATCGTTCGTGTAGCTCCCGTATCGACAGTGAATCTACTTGAACGGGCCAATAAATTGGCTGAGCAGAGTTTTTCTGAACTCATTTGTTCAGGTTCAGATGCAGTATGTCGCCAGTTCAGCATATCCTCCAATCTTGATCGAGACCAAAAGTCAAGCTTTAGATGACCTTCTCGCCCACAGTTGAAACATTTTGGCCGCTCTTTCCTGTAATTGGTTGTTTCTTCAAACGGTCCAAAACTTCTTTTATGGCTAATAAAGTTTGATTTAGATCAAGTTTTTCCATCCTTACATAATGACCTTACAATACTGGTGGAAGGCATTTTTCGCTGCTTCAAACTCCAGCGCATGAAAAAGAACATCCCTCAATGTTTGGTGAGGTCCAAGTCTCAACACTTGCTGCATGTCCTTGTCCTTCACTCCATCAATGAAACTGCTCACACACAGCTGATGGCTGAATTCTTCCGGTGCATCTGGATAGGCAAATCTGACCAGTCTTTCTATATCAGACCCATACTCCTGTAGAGTCTCGGATGTTCTTTGCATTCTTCATTTCAATTGGCTCTGATCTCTGATACACTTGCTTTAGAGATTGGCTGCCATACCTAACTTCCAGGGCTGATACTACTGCTTCATAGTTGCGCTGGTTCTCAATCGGTATAATTTGCAATATTTCGGAAGCTTTTCCCCTCAAGACTAGCATAAGAGCTGTTGCGTTCTCCTAACGATGGCGATGGAAACATGATTTGCATTGCAACTCAACAATTAAAAGAAGTAATAATTTTAATAGGAGACGTGTTAAAAGCAAATTATTAATATTTGGCTTTAGTTTTTTAGGTAAATTCGTTCTGTAATGTTTAATCTTCTCCTTTTTGTGTTAATAGGTTTGTAACGACACTTAAACTTATTTTTACAAAATATGACGAGAGAAAGGCTATTAATTAAAACTTTTCTCTCAATTTCTCATAGCCCATAGATATTTCTCGGATATTTCTGCCTGCAGTCGAAATGTTTAATAGCCTTTGATAAATTTCACTCTCAGCTCCTGATTTGTGCTAAGCTCTATTTGCTCTTATAATACCACATTCACTACATAAGGTCCATCAAATGAATTTATGATCCATAGTGGTAATTTCATATCTTCAAATACATTTTTTCAGTCATTCAGTCTTATGTTGGTAGATCTAAATATCAACATTATTGGGAAAATTGACGCCGACTAAAGTTTTGCTTGACAAATTTCAATTCTCCAAGTAAGTCTAAATTAAACCTTTTGTTTAGAGATTATACAAGTTATAGTCGCTGACCTTAAAATACATGGCTCAAAATTTATTTTGGGTACCTAATGTATTATCGATCTAAAGTGATAATTAAATCCAAGTCAACATAGAAAAAAAAATATTAAAACAATAAACCGGTTCTATTTAAAATTTTGTATTTTAAAATAATTTTTGGTACAACCACAACCGGAAGTCGGTAATTTTTAATTAGTATAAGTCCAAAAGACTGACAAAATGTGATCGACCTAAATAAAAAGAGATACATCAAGTCAATTAAAAAGCGATCCACTTTTCATTAACATACAATATATTATCATTTTTTTTATATTTCCACAATTATTCTTTCATCAGAACTATGATTTTTTATATCCATAATGTATAATTCTTTTAATTGGTTTCCAATAATTTAATAGTAATTAATATGATTCCAATGAACTATTCAAAATCTTTTATTTTTATAATTACCTACATGTTAAGATATCTATTCTGTTCATTAATTCATTTAACGGTACTTTTGTTTGTAAATATAATAGGTAGTTTTTATACTAAAACTAGACGTGTAAGAATAGCTACTGCCAAAGCAGCCTCTGGTTTCAGGTTTTAACTCATAATCCTGACAAAAAAAAAAAAAAAAACTATATAATTTATCTAGAACCCCATGTTATTACCTACTGATTTCTTTATGCTGACATGTAAACCTCTAAAATATTTTTATAGTCGAAATCCCTTTATCTACGGAGCAAGATAGATGGATGGATGTTAAGTTTTTATATTATAAATAGAAAGAGAGGGGTCTTTCTTCAGTCACTGTGACTAGATTTCGATTCTTAACTTGACCCTCTCTCCTATACAAACCAACCATCATTTTAAGATCGCCGGAGTGTCTCACAATAAATGTAATTATTAATAATCTTTGTGTCGTGTTTAGTATACACTGCTCAATACAAAATTACAGTAAATTAATTATTTGGGACGTCTCTTTTGGGATTTTTGAAACTTAGAAATTAGACAAAGAAAAATCCCTTGAGATAGATCTCCAATAATTAATTTACTAAAAATCGTGGTAATCGAATAAAAATATCAAACTATAAAATATTCTCTTTCTCTCATTAACATCATACAACATAAATGTGTTTAAGAGAGAAGTGAGTGGGTGTCATTGACGACATGAGTTGGATCAGGATATATTCGAAAACGCTGACAACCGCTAGGTATCCGTGGCCGAATGGTTTAAGGAGCTATCGGGCATATATAGATATTACAAGTTTGCGTCCTGCTAGACGAACATTTTTCTAATTTCTCCTCAATGTCATTTTTTGTTAGTCTAATTTCTAAATTAAACAAATAAGTATTTAAAATATTTCCTTCATTTTTTTTCGATTAATCTCCTTTTGTTTATATTTATTAAATTGTTCACACCACTTTAGATATAAAAAACTTATATACTAAAATGAATACACGTCGGTGTAATTTAATTTATAGATACAACGTTCTAACATGGTTTGACATCTAATTTGGGTAGACACCTGTAGATCGGGAAAGTAGCTAAGACAAATTTGAAAAAATAGAAAGTAAAAATTACAAAAAATATTAAAAATACGGAAAACTGGGGACAAACGAGAAATAATTGCTAAAATTTGGAAAAAAAGGAAAAAATCGAAAAGAACTGAAAAAAGACACTTACTTGCCTTTGTTGCAACGTGCATTACATTACAGTGGAATATTTATAATTATTTTTACCTTTGGTTTTGTGATGCTTTTTGTAGTAAGTATTGTAATCCACATTTAAAATAGAATGTTATCATTAGGATACTGTGTTGCAACTAATAGAAGCTTATCGAATTCGATCGTTTTTTGGATCTACTGCGAAACTGAGTATGTTCGCTCTGGTATGAACGATATGTCAGTCTGTGGAGCAAACGAGAGCAAACATACACAAACAAAATAGTTATTATTATCCTAACAAGTGCGGAAAGTTATACTTTCCCGCACGCGAACTGCCGATGCCCGAACGACGCAAAGTGGAGTTCGGGCAAGCAGTTAAGTGCGGGAAAGTTAATTTCCGCAAGAGTTAGGATCAATATTTTTTCTACAAGCAAAATCATCTCGAAAATTACTTAGATATTTGAAAAGATGCGATTGTGACAATTAAATCTTTCATAGTATCAATAAATACACGACTGTAGCTCTAGCAACCCTACTTAATTGTTGCTTTGAGTAAGGTTTACAGGGGTGATTTAATAAATTATGATTTTTTTAAAAACAAACATTTTAAAAATCCCTATTTTTATGTAAAATAATCTTAATTTTTTTTTACTATTTGTATGAAGTCCAACAAGATAAAGGTAATAATACAATAATTTGTCAAAAAGGTTATAGGAAAACATATTCAATTAATTAAAAAAAAATGCGTGCGGGAAAAAACCTTGCCCGCACTCCGTGCGGGAAAGAGATATTTTCTGAATTAAAATGCGTGAGGGGAAAGTGTTGTTTTACACATGCTTGTAGAAAAACAAATGTTCGCTATTGCTCGACTTATCAAGTAAAGTTGGATTTGCGCTTTGAGCTTAAATTTTACGAGTAATTGAACGAAAGGCGCAAACCCCATTCCCATTCCATTCGCTATAACAATAATAGAAATTTGCTTATATCTATTTATAAACTCCGGTATAAACTTTGATTCGTGATGATTTAGTGGTTTCCGCCAAATGGTTAATGTTCCAAATTGGAAGGCACGTCTTTTACCACTTTTCCATAATCTTAAATATTCCATACACGATTCACACATACAATTGGGAGTCCAAGACATCATTTTTATCCAAGAGCTACCCAAAGTACTCAAAATAGGTATTTTTCATCAACTTTGATCTAACTTTTTTTTGTGTGTTTAAACACATATTGTCCACATGTGTAGCAAAAATGATTTGGATTGTTTAAGCAACGTCTCCTTGAACTTCTCAAGCCGCTAAAAATTTAGATATTATTTATAACACAATAAAAAACGCACTGTATCGGTAAATAAATGAGCACAAATGATAAAAATCATAAACAAAGTAACTTGAGCTTCACGAAAAATTTTGAGGCTAGATTTGGTATAAACAAATCATAAGTGAACATTATCAACCATCAAAATCACGGCAACAGACAAAAAGTTGAATTTTGTAAACTTGTGTTATTTTATGTCATATTTCATTATTAGTTCAGGGAAGTAAGGAAAAATACCAGAATTGAATTCGTCATCCCCGAAAACTCCCGAGTAACAAATTTGTAGTGCTTTTCATGCACGCTGCCATTTCTCCCCAAATTAACCACCTGCGCAGTGCGCACCCCCACAAAGCCACCCCCGTGTATCCCCAGGTATTTCTAATGCTAGAATCAAGTTTGGCAGCCCCTAGAACCCCCGAGTAAGGAATTCCGAGCGATTTTTTGGAGTTTTCAGTCGTTCCTATAAAGGTGCAAGGAATGATGCAATTGGAAAATGCATTTTCCTGCCCAGAAGGCATTTTTCAAAAATGCACCAAACCATACATTGTAGACTTTTTTCCTGGGACCTTCCTGAACACAATGCAGAAAGCCGCATCTCGATATCTGCTGGATGTCCAATTTACCGCTATTCGGGCGATTTTGATCCAAATGCCCTGGACTGGACTATATAAATGTCACACGTTGCAAACTTTTACAGGTACTTTATCAAAGGTAATACCACGAGTCCTTAAAATTTTATCGATAAATTTTTAGTTTCCACTAAAACTTTTTTATTTGGCAAAAATACGAAAACAAACTAAAATAATGTGATAAAATCACGAGTCCGTAGCATGAACATAAAACCAGCAATAGCTTTAAATTAAAAAACTATATATTTAAACAACATTATTTTCATTTTTAATTGTTTTTTTCAATTAACCAATTAATAATTATTGAATTAAAGAAATTTTTAAAACTTTTATGATGTCATCTTGTTAAAAACATTGATAATAAGGGCTCCAAGAAAGAAAAAATTTTTAGAACAATTAATAAAACTTTTATACCGACTTTTATAATAACAGAAATCCGTAAAAAATTGTTAATTAACAATTAAATAACTGTTTAAAAAATTATGATACAACAATTTTTATCGCGTGACCATTTTATTTGAAGTGTTTAGATGACATCTGAATTTTTTCTAATTTTTATAATATTATTTAGTGGCATAAAAAAATTATTGAAAAGTTGCGGTCATTACAGAGGCAACGCGCGCATGCCAAAATTGCCGCGCGGAAGCCGATTTTCAACGTTAAATTAAAATTATAAATATTGGTGCTACAATTCCGAGAATCCAGAACATCCCAGCTGAAATTTTCTGCTCTTTCAGAAACGTTTTTAATATTTAAGCTATCACTTATACTTTTTAAGATATTAACAAAAACCGAAAGGACTATTTATTTTTTCAGTTTTTTGTTAATAACAATTGTAATTTTTATCTCCAGAAAAAAATCGAAAAATGGTCTTTCTCTAAATGCCATTCTGGATCGTTTGAGCTATCACTCATATTTTTAAGAGACTGGTAATTATTTTTCGCAGGAAATCAACTTCTCGACTAGACTATCATGTAAAACGCTATTTTACAAAGTGGTAGAAGAAAAAGTTATATTTTTCAATTCTTGTAGGAAAAAATTCATGACCAATCCTAATGTGAAAAAACATGTTCTAATTTAGGCTACTTGGATGGGCAGTGTATATATATCAATATATTCTATTACAACTTACAACCAACTTCACTCTCAGCAGCCCCGATCCCCGATGTAACATGCACATACATACTACATATATAATACAATCACAAATATTCGAATCGAAACGAAAACCGAACCTCCTCCCGCATTGAAATCGTTGCTGGGTCTTTCGCTTTCGCTGCTCTGTCGTGCTTCCTTCGTGCTGCTGGTGTCGCTAGCGAGCGCTACCCAAAACCCAAAACAAACCATTTTATTTGAAATGCCGCTTTCAGCGGAGAAGGCCGTACTCAGCTGTTCGACATCGCTATGATCATGCTTTCGCGCGTCAGAATTCAAAATTCGAATTATTTTGACAAACACCGATAGAAATATTTTAACAAGTTTTTTTATGTTTACTTCGTGTATAGACAAGAAGAAAGTGGTTTTGTATAAAAAAAGTGTATTGCCTTTTTTGATAACAACTTTTTCTTTACACAAACATTATTACCTTTTATAAACAGTGAAAATAAGTTGCATTTAAAAAATATGCTGCAATTTCTAAGTGATGTTTGTTATAAGTTTCTGTGACTAATTAATAATGTTAATTGCTACACCGTATCGAGATTTTGATGTGAGTGATAGAAGTCCTCCTCGAGTGATTTCTGAAGTCAGGAAGAGTTGTGGAAGTTATTATTTTTCACCCACTAATTTTAGGATTAGAATTACAGGTTAGTGTTCGTATATAAGCTATATCTATCCCAGATCTCTTAGTTAAATTTTATGTACTTCAAGGTTTGTTATTATTTTTATTTCTTTTAATAACTGCTCATACGGACGGGACGCCACGAACCCCGGGTGGTCAGTAAAGGATAGGTAACGTGCGCCACGAATTTTATATTTGAGGATTATTATCATTAAGGGATGGATTACTGAAAGTGACCATAAAGATATAAATTACAAAAATTAAATTACAATTTTTACATACCAAATAAAAAAACAATGAATATTACACATTTATTTATTTTAATCTAAAATACAAAACAATAATATTATTAAATAAAATAGCTTACAGATTTAACAAAAGAAAATCTTGAAATTTTTTTGGCGTTATATTCTGTAAGTACCTAGTTTAATAAACTCAATTTTTTTGTTTCTTTTTTTTTTATACTGAATTTTTTATATGCTATATTATTACAACTTTAAAATTTTGCATAAACATCAATCTGCACGTTTAATAGTGAAATGTGAAATATTTGGGTGTTGTTTGTAAAAAGATGAGTTCAATTTCAAATGAAACAATTCACATGCATTCGTTTAAACAATTTTGTTTATTACACCAATATTAATAGAGAACAAAGCTGTGGATTAAAAGTAATTTTTTAATAAATAAGCCCGAAATTCTATTATATTCTGTTATCATTTGCGGGCATCAAATAAAATAATTCGGTATTGAAAAAAATTATGGATCCAGTAAATAATCCCAAAATACAATTTTAAATACCAGATAAAGCACAACCTACAATTTTAGAATGAGACCAAATACTTGAATTAATAATCCCCATTTTAAAATCTATAACAATTTCATTCGGAGATAAAACTTTATCAAAATCTTGAAATTTTTTGATTAAAATAGTGAACAATTTAATGTACGTGGTCGTTTTCTTAACTGGCAAAATCGCTAAAATAGCGGGTACGAAGAAACCATTTTTAAAGCTGTGAATTGTAAACATTTGATGATAAAAGGAAGTACAATATTTAAAAGTGCCATCCATGTAAATTGCATTGCATAAAGTTAAAAAATATAAATTTGTAATTGTTGAAAATATTAAAATTGTAGAATAGAATAGAATAGAATTACTTTATTTGCATAATTACACATACAGTGCTTTGCATCGTCAAAGCAGAAATGATTACATTAATTTAAAGTATAAAACTTAAGTATGTAATAACAACAATATTTAAAGAAAAATTAAAATTACCAATAACATCTCAGTACCTACAGAAAGAGTAACATTTATCTATTTCGATCCCTCCGACATCCCAAGCAACCCCAAAGAGCGACAGTGAACACAGATGGCCAACAATTAAGTTGACCATAGGCATCCCCATATCCCCCCCCAAAAGCCCCGAGACTACAAAAGGAACGAAACAGACAACATAGCCACACATACAAAACTTTGATTAAAAAGTATTTAACATATTACAACATAAAAGACGTAATCAAAACACATTAAAATTCAATCTTAAAAAAGTCATCACATTTATATAAACAAGAGTTAAGTAGAATCTTTTTTACAGTAGTTTTAAAATTAATGATAGGGAGTTCTTTAATCTCACTTGGGAACTTGTTGTAAAAAGAAACGGCCATATTTAGGTATGATTTGTGCATTAAAGACAAATGATGTTGAGGTTGTAGCAACAAATGTCGACTGCCTACAGGCGTAAAGCTTACAAAATTATTTTTGACATATAAGAGACATTGTAAAATATAAAGTCCAGGCAGGGACATTATACCATACTCTAAAAATAATGGTTTACAACTATCGATGTTCTTTGCTCCAGCAATAATCCTCACAGCCTTCTTTTGAAGTAAGAAAACTTTCTGCCAGTCGGCTGAGTTACCCCAAAACATGAGACCGTACGACAGTAGGGATTGAAAAAGACCCATGTAGGCAAGCCGCACAATATGCTTTGGTAAAAATTCTGAGAGCTTTCTAAGTAGATATAAAACAGACGATAACTTATCACAAAGTTTTTTAGTATGGCATTTCCAATTTAACTTTGAGTCCAAGAGAACACCTAAAAAATATTTCTGTTCTTCAGAATTAAAAACATCCTTTAAAGAAAAATTTAAAATGTCGGTCTTATCGCGGTTTGGAGAAAGTTTGTTGTTTGCAAAATATATCTGTAAATTACTGAGAGTGTCATCGATCACTGCATTCAGGTTCTCGGGACAAACACTGTGCTTAAAAAGCGTGGTATCGTCAGCGTACTGCACAGAATGTACCAGAGGGAAACTAACTTGTAGGTCATTGACATATATAATGAACAGCAGTGGTCCCAAGACGGAGCCTTGGTGAACCCCTGCTGTTACAGATCGCGCTGAAGATCTCACTCCACCACACTCAACGATCTGACTTCTTTCACTGAGGTATGAATGAATAAGATCCCAAGCATTGCCACGGACACCATAGTAAAAAAGTTTTTTTAACAATATCTGATGAGACACACAGTCAAAGGCCTTTGACAAATCGCAAAAAATTGCTGATAGGGTTTCCCCCTTTTCAAAGGCCTCAACTATGCGTCTCACCAAACCGTACTCTCGCCCCCCACACTTAAAACAAAATCCTCAGTTCTTATTGTTTTTAACTGTAGCTCGTGTGCAGTATGTTTCACTTCACTGCGATTTTTAGGAAGAACTGGTAGCAATTTTCTTCTGGCATTATATATATGTTTCGGCGATTACAATCTAAATCAGCTATATCCACTTCTTGATTATTTTTATGTAATTCCCGACATATAAGTTTTGATGGGTTTTCAGAAAATACTTTGGGTGCATTCATGTGAGTCATCTCCGATAACTTCGGTAAGAACGTTTTCATTTGATACAACGTATTTTACGACATTTACTCTTCTGAACTTAAAATTTTCAACAACTATTAACAAAACACTTTGCTCTTTTGGCTATACATTGAATTTGCCATATTTAAACAATCAAATCAACTGAGACTGAATAATATCGGTTTTCTTGACTGCAACAATTTAAATACATCGAATTACAGACTCTAGTAAGGAGTAGTAGGGATTAAGGTAGGTAACGAGGGTTTTATTACTTTAATCGACCTACTGTTATTTGGCGCTCTTTACCGGTTACTTTAATCCCTAAAATAAAATATTTTACCTGAGTATTAAACTTGTGGCGCACCTTAGACTCGTTTCACACTTAAACGGTTTGATTTGGTTCGGTGCGTATTCGATTCGTTTTCGGTGCGCCTAAAACGAATGAAAACTCTTCACACACACACTCGGTTAGTATAAGGTTTGATTTTATTAAATACGCATCACACGTGATTGGACTGATGTAATCAGCCGATCAATATCAATGTCAAGAGAATCATACATTGCCATATGTAAATTGCAAAATTTAAAATGAAAATGAAATAATATTTTCCCTTGCCGAAAACGTGACCGAACCGAAACTAAGCCGTATGTATAGTTTATCCAAAACCACTTGAATAGGCGCGGTCAACGCTCTTTTCGAATTTCCAAGAATTCTCTTTATGGGCGTACATGTGTGAGTCGGGAAGTTAAAAGCAACATTAAATAGATATTTTACTAGGTTCGTTCAGATAATGACGTTCTTTTGAGTTTCCCCTGGAAAAATCGTAAAAATAATTCCTATCCAAGTGGGTCTAGTTATACTATATGTTAAACGACCAATTGCTTTTGTGAACTCTGGACCCGAATGGAAACCGATTCGTGTCGAGGGGGCTTTCGGTTCTATCAGTTATCTATTAGGTACCGTACACACACCGTATCACCGTTTCACACTTTTTCGGCGGCTACCGAAAACGAATCGAATACGCACCGAACCTAATCAAACCGTATAATTGTGAAACGAGCCTTACATATAGCAGGTCATAAAGTTTGTTTCTTTTGAGATTGTCTAAGTTTCAAAAATGAGAAATTTTGATATTTTTTGTATTTTTAGGAAATTGATATAAAAAGTATTCTAGTGTTTAAGCATTATAGTTTTTTATATTAGTATTTATATTTCTAAAACGATATATACATTTTATCGTAAATTTCAAAATTAGTGTTTTAAAGAATAAATAAAACGGATTTATTTAGAAATAAACGAGTGCGTTTTTTATAGAAAATTAGCTGCAATAAGATTACAAAATCAATTTTATTTCTTTAACAGTTTTAAAAAGTATTGCACAGCGGATCGGAAGCTCCAATTAATTGTAAGGTAAAATTTAACCAAATTATGTGCTTGAAGTGTTTTATGAAGGTCATAAAAGGTCATTTAAAACTAAAATTAAAATCGGCTAACAAGCTCTTTTTAAAAAAGAAATTTGCAAAAATAATGGTGTCTTCCTATTTTGTGAATTCCCGTTTTGTGACTAGACCTTTTTCAGGTAAAATTTTTCCCATTTTGTGCCTAGCCAAATTTTTACCTGAAAAGACCCAAGATGAATTTCCCGTTTTGTGACTAGCGTAAAATAAAGCCACTTATTTTAATACCTACCTGATTTAATCATTTTAACTTAAAAATCATTTTTGTTTATAAAGTCGTCTTTTCTCATTTCACCCATTTAAATAATAGTCATATGAAATATAAAATACATTTATTACAAAATAATATAATATTAAATAATCATCAAAGAAACTTATATACATTTTTAGTTGGTAAAATAATTGCTAAAGGAAAATTGTCATTGCATTCTTATTATGAATGCCAAACTTATTAAGCAATGGCCAACGTCCAATCTTTCTTCAACGAAGTCTGTAACTGTACGGCGAATTCTTTCATCCAGTTGTAGGTACATACTTGGTTTTCCTCCGTTTCGGTGTCATATGCAACTCAACTTGTAGTTTTATATTGTCGTAAAATGATGCTTCTTTTTTAAGTGCTTGTGTAAGCTCGAAAATGTATGGATTTACCCTAACAATTTTTGTATTTAGCCGGTTGTGCCATCCTTCTAAGGAATTTGTAGTCCGTTGCCTTTTGTTATAGCACACTCACATCAGTCCTAAAATATTGTCGTCAAGCCACTGTTCCACAAAATCATCATTAATTATTTCGAGAAGTGGATGATTTTCAAAATTCTCCATAATCCACATCCAACCGACGTCCACTTTCTCAGGAGGAAGATCTGCTAATGCAGCACACATCCTTATGTGGGTACGCACTATTTCGTTTTCCTTGTATAGAGAAGTTAACCCATTTTTTTGAACTTTTCGCCATAAACATTTATTAAAATGAAAATTGCAACCAGTAATGTTTATATTAGGAAGGTTTTCTTAAGTGACTGGACTTCAAAATCAATTTTAAAGTTTTTTGGTTTCCACTTTGGTATATGTTTTTCAATTAAAGAAAAAAGCCTGGTATACGTCATTTCCTTTTTTATCTGGCGGCAAGGCGAAAATAACAGGAATAATATTGGTTTCAGTACCCGTGCTGGCAACATCGGCGTGGATTGTTTACAACAGCTTTTAAATGTCCCATCGCCGAAAAAAATTATTGGTTTCTACGAGTGTCTGTCGCGCTTTTAGCGAAGCAAAAAACCTATATTTTGTCCTTTTTGCCATCTTCAAACAACAGAAAGTTGTTTGTGTCGAGCGGAGTAGAGCTGATTTTTCTTGTCACTGAAATTTGGTATCCCAGTAGGTAACAAATTTCAGCCCGGCATCCATAAGGGGCACTATCTCTTCGTTAAAGATTTTTGAAATCGCTGAGGTCTTCTCACGGGCTCAGTTTTTTGCTTTGTCTAAACATATGTCTACTTCGTTTTTAGCGACGTTTGGCATACATTTGTGTTCTGATTTTCGCACAATGTTATTCCTGTAACAATAAAAATACACTATGTCACGGGTTTATTTTAGCGTTAGTAATAGATTTCAATTTGTAAACAAAATCGTTGGCCTACCTTAAAATTGCAGGATTTATCGAGGCAAAACCGGTTGATATAGGTTATTAATAGTAAAACGCCAACTGTTGATGTATTTCGGTCATAAAATTATTAAGTGGTAGCTAACGTTAGGTTTTGTAAATAAGTTTATTATCATTAATTGTGTGACATTTGAAATCCTTGACAATAGAACGTCTGACCTACTTTTTCGTCGAAAACTTGTATATTGAAGTACGGTAGTTAACGTTTGGACGTATTTATAACTTTATGATTGAAATCAAAAATAAATGAGGAAATTAGGAAATGTTACGATTTTTATTGTTGTCAATATGAATATTTAGATTGGTTGTATCAAATGACCCCTGTTCGTTAGTAAGTTGTTGGCTGAATAAGCTACGGTTTGTCCCAATGGTAGAGGCCATATCTTATTTCGACGTATGTCAAATTATTGTGATCTAAGGGACGTGGGAGATTTTCTTTCTTTTCATTACGAACTTTTGTGTTGAAAGCATCTGAGATTTGTCTTGAGGTTAATTTGTAATCTTCGATCATCGGAGACAATTTAGTTTGGATTTACGAAATTTAACCTCGTTCATTTCCATTGAAAATTGTGTGAGAGAGTTTACTCTGAATTTTGGTGATTTCGGTGGAAGTTACGGCGTAGGCCGGATTATTAATCAAATCTTCATTTGGTAAGTAAAAATTTCTTTATACATGTGGTTCGTCGATACTCATGGTTTCTTTCTCTCGTTTCTTTGAGTGTAGGTGGTTTAACGAACGAACAGGTGGTATTTTGGTAGTAAGACTGTTCAGACAGAGAATCGTGGTCCGGATTCCTCATCATTGCAGTTAGCAACAAGTTGTCACAAGCTTATCGAGAAAAGAACCCTATTTTTAAATAGGTGAGTTATTTAATTACATTTTTATTAAATTAATGACGCCATATAATCAATCTTGGTTAAATCTCTATTTTATATGTATATTCTTCTTTTGTATCGTCCACTGGTTTTATTTTGTATAACTAGACTCCTTTTTAGTTTTTTACTCTTAAAATTGATTTTTTTTACTATTATTAATTAATTTTATGTAAATTTTGATTTAATTTATTGTTATAATTTTGCTGTGACTAGCAAGTCAAATTTAAGCTTGTTGAGTATATTTCAACCATTAGTTTTGCTTATTAATTATAAATTCAGAGAAGTCAACTTCTAAATATTGTATTATTCATTTAAATTCATTTTTATTCTTTATTGTAGTACAAATTTAAGTTCATGTGTACAAATTGTATTAAAGTTATTAAGTCAAATTAATTCAAGGAGTCATTTGAATCTGTTTAAGCTAATGTTAATGCTAAATTACGATTTTAGGGTTTTTAGTTACCGGCTACAGTTTTTAGTTACGGGCATAAGTCTTGGATATAGGCTTCTTTTGTAAGTAGGCCTGATACTTGGTTCGAGCATACGTTTTGTGTTTGGTGTAGCCTTTTGGTTTTGGATAAGGCTTGATTTTGGAACCGACCCAAGTATAAGACCAGCCGAGGACTGCGAAAATTTATCAATTAAACAGATAAGCTATATTAGTCTTAAGTCGTAACTAGTTAGTTAAGAGTTAGTTTTTCTTATACCTTTTTTTTCATATTGCGTGTGATCACACATATTTAAAATTCTCTTTTAATATTATTCATTTATTAATTCTTTGTTATATATAAATATTGTTAGCGTTGTCAAGCGCGAGACTTGACAGTTGTGAAAATTTAAAAAATTGTTCATTAAAGAAGAGTCTAGTTGACATTTTGGTTTTATTTAGCTCGCTTATCGTTATTTTTAGTTGTTGTGAAATTTAATTGGAACCGTTAAATATTCTAAATTTACTTGATTATCTCCAGTGGGTGAAGTAGTGCCTGGAACATCAGGGGTTTCCGATTTTAACCGTCTAAATCGGTGGCGCGACTCACTAGTATTTGTTACTTACCTCTACGGCTGAGCTGGGCACTAATTTGCCAGTAGAGAGACCACTACCGAACTCAGCTGGAGTTGTATTTGCTTTAGTTAAATTTCCTTATTTTTCTAAATTTGATTTTTGTTTTTAAATTCATTAAAATACGTGGCAAATTTTTGGCGCCCAACGTGGGGCATATATTTGTTTAATTGGGCGAGTAATAGTTAGTTTTTTTTTATTGTTTATTAATCGCGTATATAAGTGAGCTAAGTAGAATTTTTTTTTTATTATATATTTTAATTATTGGCGTTATTAACATCAGATCACACCAAACGTGAAACGATTTACATAGTTGAATACTTTCTTATTTTTATCTATATATCATTGGTAAGTTATTTAATATTATCCAACGTTGCTAATTGCTACCGAACTGCAATTTGTTGATTATTTGTTGAAAAGGTTGTAGTTGTCACTTATTCGTTTATTGTTGAATTGTTGTTATTTTAATCATATCATGGAGTATAAAATGGATATTTCATACCTTAAAAAGGACATGTTGGTTCATGAACTTTTAGTCCGTGGGATTTTAGTTGATTCACAGCCAACGGCCGATCAGATGAGGATGGCCCTGCGGCAAATTTTAAAGATGGAGAGAGCGGGTACTTTCACGAGACCCCCATATACAGTAGCAGATGTTAAGGGTGAGTTAGAGTCAATTCGTAGGTTGTTGCTAGAGGAAACGGTTCTTACGCTGGAAGGTGAAAATATCGTTAGGGAATATAATTCTTCGTTGTCGAAACTAGTCCATATCTACCATCGTATCCAACGCATTCCGGAGTCTGGATTAACAATTGAGGAGAAGTCGGAGAGGGATAAGTTGTTGGTGGAGGTGATAGCTGCCCTAGATTCCCTTGATATTGCTGCTAAGCGCAATCCGGAGCCTAGTCATATTGTCCACGATTTAGATGAGGAATCTTCACCTGTTCATTATACTCAAATGAAACCTTTAAATTTAGAAAAATGGAATGTGAAGTTCACCGGGGATGCTAAGTCTTCTGTTTATAATTTCCTGGATAGAGTTCGAGAACTTCGAATAGCTCGTAACATCACTGAGGAACAGTTATTTTCCAGTGCCATAGATCTTTTCTCCGGTAAAGCATTAACCTGGTTTAGAGCCAACATTGATAGGTTTGGAGATTGGCAAAGTTTGTCAGATTTGTTATTACGTCACTTTGAACCACCCGATTATCGTGCTAGGCTTTTTAAAGAAATCTTAGAACGAACCCAAGACACCACCGAGGGTATAATTGATTATTTGTGTTGTATGAAAGCGTTGTTTCGGCGTCATGGTAGTCTTACTCCAGAGTTGCAATTAGACCTCTTAATAAGGAATTTATCCCCATTCTATATTACTCAATTGCCTGTTGTTCGAACCATCGAGGAGTTAGAGGAAGAGTGCATGAAATTAGAAACGAAGAAGTATAGAGTAGAAAATTATGTGCCACCTTCCCGTAAAAGAAATCAATTTGTCGAACCTGACTTTGCTTTTGTGGAGGTACAACCTATTCAGGAGAACCCCGATCTCCAACAGTCGGGAATAGGTAGAGTTGACACGACTACTAGTAGAGCTGGTCGTTCTTCCAGTGTTCCAATTTGTTGGAATTGTCGAAACCCCGGACACGTCAATAGGAATTGTCCCAACTCTAGAAAGGTTTATTGTTATCGCTGTGGTGCCCCTAACGTTACCATTAAGAACTGTCTGAAATGTAAACAGCAGGGAAACGGATCCCGGGAGAATCGTTAGGTCGTGACCTTTTCTCCCAGTGCCGTATTAACACGACCAATTCGTCAGTAAATGTAGTAGACAACTGTACCGTCACCCCTGAAACCACCACCGACAAGTGGTACGCTAGGATGTTATGGAAGGTTCAGGACAACCCCTTAAAGTATCCGTTATGGCGTGTACAAAATGGTGCCCTTTATAAGTTCGTGAAGTCTGGTATTCCTAATTCGTCGCCTCTTTCAAACGATTGGAAATCAGTGGTGCCTAAAGACCAACGCGGCCCCATTCTACAACGCTGTCATGAGTTACCATCTGCCGGACACGTAGGCGTAAATAAGACCTTTGGGAAAATCTACCATAACTTTTACTGGCCCAAAATGAAAATTGATGTGTCTAGGTATGTTCGTCGTTGCAAGAGTTGTGCTCAGAATAAAGTTGAGCAGGAAGCACCAGCTGGGTTGATGGGCGATCGTCCTGTAATATCCGAACCCTTCCAGGCAATAAGTCTAGACTGCATTGGACCTCTTCCTAAATCGAAAAAAGGCTACCAGTATATTCTAGTTGTTTCTGATAATTACAGTAAGGCAGTCTTCTTATATCCGTGTCGAACCGCTACTGCCAAAGACTTGACAGAAATTATGGAAGGTTTCTTTTTGTTGTATGGTGCACCCATGACTTTAACTTGCGATAACGGTGTCCAAATGAAATCGAACGAATTCCGGAGATTGTGTGAGAAATATAATATCAGAACGTTCTTTACCGCACATTACAATCCACGCGCTAACCCCACAGAACGGCACAATAGAGTTATTAAGACCATGTTACGTACATTTGTAAAACAAGACAACCACCGGACTTGGGATGAGCATCTTAATGAAATCGGCTGCGCAATCAGGACGACGCCTAGTGAAACTACTAAATATAGTCCATACTTTATTCTTTTTGGTAGGGAACATAAACTTTGCGGAACGGATTACGAGAATAAACTTCGGACGGACCCAATAGAAATTAATGATTATGCTAAAAACCGTCGTGAGAGCTTCGCGAAGCTATATCAGCAAGTTCGTCAGCGTATAGAGTCTGCAAGAGTGCAAAATGCAAATCGGTATAATCTGCGACGTAGACCTTTATCTTTTAGTTGTGGGGATAAGGTTTGGAGGAAGAATAAAGTCTTGTCGGATGCTCTGAAATTCTACTCGGCAAAATTAGCGCCAGCGTATCTTGGTCCTTTTGTTGTAAAGCGTAGGTGTGGTTCTTGGTCCTATGAACTCCAGGATGAATTAGGGAATTCGAAAGGTATTTGGCATGTACAGGATTTGAAGCCTTTTTATGAATCACTCGCTCCAGACGACAATTCCTTGTAGTAGGTTTGAATCTTTGGTTGTTTCTCTTTTGTGATTTTCGTTATTTCTTTTATTGTTCTCACTTTTCTGTTTGTTGTTTTGTATTTGTCGGCCTTGTGGCTGGAGGCCTTAGAATTTCACCACCCGAGGATACTCCAGGCGGAGTGGGTAGGAGTCCCCTAACCTTAACACTTTTTGGATTTAAGTTCGTTACTTAGAGTTGTTTGATTGTAATTCCATCTTACCCGTCGTCACTTGAATCCAACCCTTTCAGCAAGTCCATCGTTGATTTCTACCAACCTTAACACTTTCTGGATCCAAATTTCGTTCTGCCTTAGTAAACTTATCTTTACCATTATCTATGTTTAGCTACATCGTTTTCCTGCTTGGTTGGCTTTAGAATGACCGTATGGTTTTGGCTTTATTTGTAGTAGTTCTACGGCACGTTTTGGTGTGGATTTCGAGGCCAAACCTTTTATTTTCCGACCGGGCCATTGGTTGTTGAGTGCCCGGTGGAAAAACCATTTGTTGGGATTTATTGAGGGAATTTTCAGTCTGTTTGGCAGGAACTTAGGTTTTGTAAACTTATGGTATCTTTTGTTATTTGGATTCAAACCTTGTCAACACGACCATCGTTGACCCTTTTGTGCCTTGTGGCTGGAGGCCAAAGAATTTCACCACCCGAGGATACTCCAGGCGGGGAGGTAGAAGTCCTCCAACCTTAACACTTCTGGATTCAAGTAATTTCCTTATCTTTACCTTTATCTTTTCCTTATCTTCCTTTATCTTACCTTATCTTACCTTTTATGTTGTTGCTTGCTTCGTCGACTTTAATTACCCTCATGGTTTGGGTCTCTTTTTGTGGCCGTGGTGCTATTTTCACGTTTTGTGTGGATTTTGGAGGCCAAACCTTTTGTTTTCCGACCGGGCCATTGGTTGTTGAGTGCTCGGTGGAAAAAACCACATGGTGGGATTTGTCGAGGGGTTTTGGTCGACTTAGTGAGTAACATGTGTTCGTTACCTTCTCTACCCTTTGTTAAGTTACTTGAATCCAGCCAAATTATCAACTACCATCGTTGATTACTTTTTGTGTTCTGTGTTGTTTTTCTTTCTTTTTGTTTGTCTTTCGTTTTGTTTTAGCACCCAGTGCAGTGCTGTTGTTCCCGAGTATTACTCAAAATTTTTGTTTTTTGTTTTTTTCTCCTTCTTTGGTTTTTGTGGAGTAGTTAGTTCGTATTTTCTTACGAAATGGTATATGGCGTTTTATTGGTTTTATTGTTAGGCTTGTTGTCCCTTTTATCGTGACTGTTGGCTCATTTAGCACTATTGCGTTATCGTCGAAAATCCTCGGTAGATTTTCTCCTTTCTTAGGGGAGGGGATGTTGTCACGGGTTTATTTTAGCGTTAGTAATAGATTTCAATTTGTAAACAAAATCGTTGGCCTACCTTAAAATTGCAGGATTTATCGAGGCAAAACCGGTTGATATAGGTTATTAATAGTAAAACGCCAACTGTTGATGTATTTCGGTCATAAAATTATTAAGTGGTAGCTAACGTTAGGTTTTGTAAATAAGTTTATTATCATTAATTGTGTGACATTTGAAATCCTTGACAATAGAACGTCTGACCTACTTTTTCGTCGAAAACTTGTATATTGAAGTACGGTAGTTAACGTTTGGACGTATTTATAACTTTATGATTGAAATCAAAAATAAATGAGGAAATTAGGAAATGTTACGATTTTTATTGTTGTCAATATGAATATTTAGATTGGTTGTATCAAATGACCCCTGTTCGTTAGTAAGTTGTTGGCTGAATAAGCTACGGTTTGTCCCAATGGTAGAGGCCATATCTTATTTCGACGTATGTCAAATTATTGTGATCTAAGGGACGTGGGAGATTTTCTTTCTTTTCATTACGAACTTTTGTGTTGAAAGCATCTGAGATTTGTCTTGAGGTTAATTTGTAATCTTCGATCATCGGAGACAATTTAGTTTGGATTTACGAAATTTAACCTCGTTCATTTCCATTGAAAATTGTGTGAGAGAGTTTACTCTGAATTTTGGTGATTTCGGTGGAAGTTACGGCGTAGGCCGGATTATTAATCAAATCTTCATTTGGTAAGTAAAAATTTCTTTATACATGTGGTTCGTCGATACTCATGGTTTCTTTCTCTCGTTTCTTTGAGTGTAGGTGGTTTAACGAACGAACAGGTGGTATTTTGGTAGTAAGACTGTTCAGACAGAGAATCGTGGTCCGGATTCCTCATCATTGCAGTTAGCAACAAGTTGTCACAAGCTTATCGAGAAAAGAACCCTATTTTTAAATAGGTGAGTTATTTAATTACATTTTTATTAAATTAATGACGCCATATAATCAATCTTGGTTAAATCTCTATTTTATATGTATATTCTTCTTTTGTATCGTCCACAGGTTTTATTTTGTATAACTAGACTCCTTTTTAGTTTTTTACTCTTAAAATTGATTTTTTTTACTATTATTAATTAATTTTATGTAAATTTTGATTTAATTTATTGTTATAATTTTGCTGTGACTAGCAAGTCAAATTTAAGCTTGTTGAGTATATTTCAACCATTAGTTTTGCTTATTAATTATAAATTCAGAGAAGTCAACTTCTAAATATTGTATTATTCATTTAAATTCATTTTTATTCTTTATTGTAGTACAAATTTAAGTTCATGTGTACAAATTGTATTAAAGTTATTAAGTCAAATTAATTCAAGGAGTCATTTGAATCTGTTTAAGCTAATGTTAATGCTAAATTACGATTTTAGGGTTTTTAGTTACCGGCTACAGTTTTTAGTTACGGGCATAAGTCTTGGATATAGGCTTCTTTTGTAAGTAGGCCTGATACTTGGTTCGAGCATACGTTTTGTGTTTGGTGTAGCCTTTTGGTTTTGGATAAGGCTTGATTTTGGAACCGACCCAAGTATAAGACCAGCCGAGGACTGCGAAAATTTATCAATTAAACAGATAAGCTATATTAGTCTTAAGTCGTAACTAGTTAGTTAAGAGTTAGTTTTTCTTATACCTTTTTTTTCATATTGCGTGTGATCACACATATTTAAAATTCTCTTTTAATATTATTCATTTATTAATTCTTTGTTATATATAAATATTGTTAGCGTTGTCAAGCGCGAGACTTGACAGTTGTGAAAATTTAAAAAATTGTTCATTAAAGAAGAGTCTAGTTGACATTTTGGTTTTATTTAGCTCGCTTATCGTTATTTTTAGTTGTTGTGAAATTTAATTGGAACCGTTAAATATTCTAAATTTACTTGATTATCTCCAGTGGGTGAAGTAGTGCCTGGAACATCAGGGGTTTCCGATTTTAACCGTCTAAATCGGTGGCGCGACTCACTAGTATTTGTTACTTACCTCTACGGCTGAGCTGGGCACTAATTTGCCAGTAGAGAGACCACTACCGAACTCAGCTGGAGTTGTATTTGCTTTAGTTAAATTTCCTTATTTTTCTAAATTTGATTTTTGTTTTTAAATTCATTAAAATACGTGGCAACTATATGATTACATATCTTAAGATATATAACTGAGGGAAAGTATTGTGATGGTTAAAAATTTCGACTTCGAGATCCGTGATTTTTACGAAATTTTCACCAAAAATCGATTATGTTTTTTCTACAATTTTTCAAAAATTTTATACCCCTTTAAAGTTCGCCATCCTACGTTCTGATTTCTCCCAAAAACTAATCAGATCCACATTATTAGATACATATTTTACATATCTTAGGAAAAGTAAGAAATGGCTGAAATTTATTAAATATTCATCAAAATACTTACTCATTTAAAACTGTCACGGATCCAGAACACCGTTTTCTGTTCACACACATCCATAGTGTGGGACAGTTTATATTTTTTTTCAAATAGTACCGTTGACCGGAATTTAAAAGATTTCTTCCTCCACCATTACTTTAAATGTATTGAATATTCATCTTGGAAAAAAGAAAGCAATGCTTCGAAAACTATAACATCACAATATAACACAAGGAAAAATAAATAAAATTAATTTCAAAAATTGCTACTTATATTATCAATTTATTCCTTCTTCGTCCATAAATAGAAAATATAATATGCAAAACTTCCCCGAAAAGAAAAACATCGTTAAAGGGATTATCATTATCTTAATACGTTTCAGTATTTAAGAGATCATAAAATCACATTTTATTCTAGTCACAAAATGGGAATTCATTAGGGGTCTTAAACAGGTAAAAAATTCTCTAGGCACAAAATGGGAACAATTTTAATCCAAAAAGGTCTAGTCACAAAACGGAAATTCACAAAATAGGAATATACCAAAATAATGGATCTTATTGGTTTTGCTATAAAATTGTTATATAAAATTATATAACTGGCTTAAATTATTATTACAAATTCAAAATAATATACAATATTTATTATTTAGCATTAACATTTTGGCTTATTTACTTTTAAAAATATTTACTACAAATCTGACTACGAGTACGTTTAAGTCTAGATAATACGAAACAGTTGTAGTACTTCACTTAAAAACAGAATCAAAATGGTAGTGAAATGAATTTACATTTTTTTGCTAGTCAAAAGTTCAAAAGAGTTAAATGTTGCAAAGCTAGAGGGTTTTAAAAATCGCTTTATAAAATCATAATTGGGTGAAATGGTATATATTATATATGTTACATCGTGTATTTTAAGATTAAGTTTGAAATATAAATGAATATCATTTTATGCAAGAATTTTATAGCATAAAAACCATTATTTTGGCACTCAAAGATTAATTTTTCGGAAAAGATCCGCTATGTGATATTAAGCTTGAATAACTTTTAATGGTCCAACTCCACAAGAAATTATAAGTTAACTTTACATTCCAATTTCTGTTGCTTCTTCTAATAAAATGCACCACCAAATTCACAACGATCATGTCGCTATAGGCTCATAATTTGTTGCTACATTTGAAGGCTACCTACAGGGGAAAACCCTGTCAATCAGTTTTAAGGAAACTGAATAATAGTGTAATCTAGTGATTCTTGAATTATTGTATACTTTTCGAATAGTCTATCATCTGTAAGTCAGCTGAAATATTTGTATGAAAAAAGGCGGTACAGGGGAAAAATTCATTGTGTGTTTATGGAATTACCTGGAGAGACTTAATTCAAGAAGTTTGTAATACCCGTATTACATCTACAATTTTAACGTGAACTTCTTCACAAATAAATTCAAGGTCGCTATTTCATATGGTTTTCTCCAACTTCTCATCCAATTTTTCGAATTAGCACTTAAGTAGTCTAATTTTTATCAAATTTTATTGTGTATTCAGGGTGCCAAATTTAACAAAAGACAACAAAAAAAAATTTTGTTGCACGGATGTGTTTAGTGGTTGATTTATTAATAGTTTATTGTTATTCGAACTTATGGATGTGAGTTTTTATTTCGGGGAATCAACAATGTTATTCTCAATAAACTTTACATTTAAACAAAAAAAAGTGAAAAGTTGGTCAAACATTTTCGTCAATTTTGATAAAAGTGTCGCTATCGTGAAGAAGACTTGAATTTATTCGTCAACTTCTTCACAATAAAATTGTAGATGTAATAGCGGCCGGATACGAAATGCCTCCCGAAAAAGGGTTTCTTACCTGTCGCTAAAAGGGTCACATACGAATTGCCTCCTAAGCTCTAAATAAATTACCAGCTTCTAATCTTTGTACGAAGGTGAGACGTTGCCAAACTTTCGTCCTTTTATAGAATTTCGTTAATAACTCAATATTAACCATTATTTTTTGGTTTTAATATTTTGATTATTTTGATCAAAAACATAAAGACATGATAAGTATTTTATACATTTATTAAAACAAATCATCAGCAGAAACTTACAAAATTACATAATATTATCATCGCAGAAAATTTAAAAACACCAATTTTTAAGAAAATTACGACTCAAACAATAAAATTCAGTCTGCAGACTGAACTATTCAATTTTATATACAAATCATCAGAAGAAATTTACAAACTTACAAATTATTTTTCCTAAATTTGTATGACACTAGTTTCACAAATTCTAATTTATTTATTGTACCTTCTCTTAATTGTAATATTTTTTCATTTACAAAATTGATTTTTGCTGTACTTTCCTCAACAATTCTTTTTGGTACCGAGACAGAATTTATTTTAATATAGGTATTTATTTGAAATTGTAAAATAATCTCAATAAAATTATTTATATTTGGATGAGGGCAGTAGAAAGACGAGTTATACTTGGAATGGAAACTTTCACATGGGTTTGTGGTTCTTTCTAAAGATGAAGAGTGCTCAGCCCAGAGATGTGGCGGAAATTTCGAATTTTCCGATATATAATTATCCACAAGATAATCACAAAACTGAGTGACCCTTTCATCGACTGGTTTAATTTCGGACAAATCTATTGCAAAAAAATCGCCAACTTCTTCAGGATCTAAGAATGATAGGCCAAAAATATATGACAGAAAATGGGTAATTTCACTTGAGTCAGCACCTTTTTTCTGGTATTCTGGAGCTAAGCCCAGTGCTTGAAGCTTTCTATACCAAGCCTGACCCAAATGAAAACGACATCCACGAAGATCTGCTTCAGGGAATGCCTTACGGATACCATTATGTATAGAAATTTCAAAGTCTGAAGTTATTACTTTAGGGGATACAGGGCAATTGAGTTTAATACATTCTTCTATGATATATTTAAACACGAGATAATAAGAAGATGACTTTTTATCTTCAAGTAAACAGAAGACGAGAGGAATATAATGTCCATTTTTTAAGCCATGTATAGTGAACAATTGGGTGAAAAAGCGAGGACAGTACTCAAAAGTTCCGTCGACATACCAATTGGAAACAGTCGAAAGAAAAGAAAGATTTGAAGAACAGGATAATATAACAATGTGATTATCTTTGTCATTTTTAATTATAAAATTTTCGTTCCTATTTGTAATAATCGAAGTTGAATCGATAGCAATATGAAATTCAGATATACTTTTAGGAAGTTTAATTAAAGAATTAGTTGTTCTAGCGTAATATAAATTCTGTCTCACCCTATAGATATCGTTGGTAGTAAATGTCTCTATATTCGTCTTCTTAAGTTCTTTACATATGAGCTTCATTGGTTTTTCGTTGATATCTTCCACGGCTGCTCTTTTTATCGAATTGCTTACGGCTTTCCTATTGGACACTTCGGCAGACAACTTCTCGTGATTGTGATCTAATATCGACTCAATTATCGAATTGTCACATCCCTGCGTTTTCACAAATGCTTTGCAGGTTTTCTTAGTACATGTCCATCGCTTTACCGTATCTTTGGCCAACATTTTTTGAAAACCGAATGTGAAACCATCAATTGATATTAAAGGTTTGCCCTTTTGACTCGAACACATCGTTGATTCCATTATTTCGAATATTATAACTTAATCCACTTAAACACAATTTGAACTTAAAATTGACAAACTGATACAAGCTTTAAATCGACAAAACTGAGACAAGAACTAATAAACTTGAAGTATTTATACAAAAATTCAGTGATCACATAATTATAGAAAGAATATTTATTATAAACAACTAATTACCAGATTTAGTAGGTGCAAACTACCCTATTCATGGAATAGATTAGAGATTAGAATCGTGTTAGATCAAAACAATTAGAATACTTAGTGTAGGTACATCGGCTTTATTTTTAATGGTAAACAATTTTATTTTCTAAACAAAAATGTACACTGATTAAGTAATCACATCATTATAGAAAGGATATTTATTATAAACAACTAATTACCAGATTTAGTAGGTGCAAACTACCCTATTCATGGAATAGATTAGAGATTAGAATCGTGTTAGATCAAAACAATTGGAATACTAAGTGTACTTCGGCTTTGTTTTTAATTGTAAACAATTTTATTTTCTAAACAAAAATGTCGTACTCTGAAATATTTTGTTAACAGATTTTATGTACAGTGCATAAGAATTAGAAAAATAAAAATAGATATATATTTACCTATTCAAATTATAATTTGGCAACATTGTGTCATTATACAAAGATTAAGCACACAAAATATTACCATAAATGATTAAGGACCCGGAGGCATTTCGATTGTACCCGGGAGGCATTTCATCTATGAAAATAGGTACCTGAAAAAACGGGAGGCATTTCGATAACACCGGTAATGGCCGTATAAGATATGTAAACAGAATTAGTGTGTTAAAACAATTAGACATCTTGATATAAAAAGTAGATGATATTAAATAAAAATTAAAAAAAATATATATTATTAATATTATTTAATGTTATTGTTTTTCTTTTTCTTCACTTTTCGAGCCTTCATGACAAGGAAAACTTTTAATCATTTAGTTTAAATTATTTTTTTTGACTGGTGGATTTTTGGTCCATTACCATTCATTTGTTCCCATTTTCGAAAATCTACAGCTGGTGCATCAAATTTAAGGTCATCAGTCTTGGCATTATGTCGAATTCAAAGAAAGATCGAAGTATGTTTTAGGTCACAATTTTTGTTGCTATTTTGTTGTTAAATGATGGTGTTGTAAGGTAATAAGTAAAATAAACCACCCATAATCCTTGGGATCAATTGGTAATAAGGAAAACACATGAAAATTACAAATTTCATTTTTGAACATCCTTATATACTAATATTGCACTAGTCGCATAGATAATAAATATCTTTACCTATAAATCGCGTTTTTAGTCTTTTTTTAAATTATATTTATTAAATACATCACCTTTCGACTTTTTGTATTGTATTTGAGATGACGTCAGGAAAAAAGCCTACACTAGAAAAATGGGTAGAAATGCAATACATAAAATGCATCCAAAAGTGCATGTAATGTTTGGGTCCATATGAAATTTAAGGGAAAGTCAATATATTATGGGCCAGATTTTATTCCTCGCTAAGACTCGTCATCCTCTGAAAATTCGATGGTTTTCGGCACTAAATTATTGCAAAAATATTATTTAGGAGTTTTTGGGTTCTCTGAATATGAATATCTGCTATTAAGGCAGACTCAATGGGTAATTTGTTGCTATTGTGTTAATTTTTTATGCTTTTTATTTTAATTTGGCACGTATGCCAAGTTCCTTCTGGATAGTGGTAATCCCACTCAGGTCGAACAAATTCAATATTTAGATATTATTTTTTAATTTATTTTGTCATTTATGTGCTAAAAATGGTAAATATCCATTTTGGTTATTGTTATGCGACCAGTGCATTTTTATCCAAAAATAGGGATATTAATTAACTGATGTAATAAATGTGCAGATTTCCATTTTGTTAAACGCAAATAAAGAATTTTATAGAAATATGAGAAAAATGTTAAGTTCGTTTCCTTTTTTTCAATAAAAAAAAATTATATACATAAATAGTACTTACAGGATTAAGGGATTTGGAAAATACTGTTACAGTCTTTTAAAATGAATGTATTCGGACAACGTATATTTTTTTGGTATTTTTACAGAGAAAAAAATGGTCTGAAATAAGCTAGTATTATAATATATATATTCAATAATTTGTTGTAATATTTATTGATTACAAGACCGCTTAATAGCTCTCAAATTTTGAAATCAATTTCAATACAATTTTAGTGTTGAAATGGATCGAACCTTTTAAGAATATAATTTATAAAATTGTTGCCTATCGACCTACCTACACTTTGTAATAATAAAACAGATAATGTATTTAAGTAGGTAGCAGGTAAATATTTATAAAAGTATTTCGTTTGCTAAATCCTACACGATTGAGTGACCGGTCATGTACCTAACGCAAAAATAAAATTATTAAGTCAATTACCCTTAGGTATTCCTATTAGTCCTACTCATCTGCTAGGAAAAATATTTGGTTTCGGTATTTTTACATAATCTTACTGAAAAATAATCTATTTGAAAAAATTTTAGTGTTTCTGGCCCAAACTTTGGTCAGAAATTGTTTGAACTAATCTGAGCCTTGGCATTTCGTCCCGGTTTAAATGTTCGAACAATTTTAGCACACCAACGAACAACGAACTTCTTGCACAAATAAGACTATTTATTTGGAATTACGGACGCCCTATTCCTGCAGTTTAATTAATAATACTGGCCTTTCTTGAAAAATTTTGGAAATTTGATTAAAAATTCATTTTTGTTTATATGAACAGTTTATCGATACCTATGGAATTGTGGAAAACCTAATGAAAAGTGTAAAAAAAGGTAATTATTTATTGTAACATAATTAAAAAAAAGAGTGTGCGTGTAACCTTTACGCGCGATTGAAGTAAAACTTGTTGGCGTACGTATCGGAAAATAAATATTTAATTACAATTCAATCATATTTATTGCCTATATACCTTACAAAAAATGAGATGTTATATTTATATTATTCATTAGAAATAGGAATTTGAAAGTTATCATTATTTTTTATATATGAAATAATAGGTTTATGAAAACTAAAATGTGAAACATAGATTTTACTCTCTAAATAACATTAATGTATTTGAAACCGTTTGAAAATTTTGAAAATTTAAGCTCCTCCCATAGCTGAAATCACACCGTTACTTCCATCAGAATCTTCCGTTAGAATCTAACGTTAGAGTTACCCCTAGTCGCGCCTAAAGAAGTTTTGCTTTAATAATAGGTAAACACTATTAAAAATATACACATATTACGTTTAGAATGTGTGATTTTGTAGCTGTATCTACCTTATTGTAATACAACACAACACAAGAGCCTTCGATAGTTAGATAACCATTTCATTTTGTAGCATTTTATAGCATATTCCATAAAATTTAAAATCCTGAGTTGAGTTTGTTTTCTTCAGTCCTACGAAGGATCTGTTATTGCTGGTAAAAGATCAGCCATCCTGACTAGTGATTTTATGGCCTTTATGGCTACCTAACCAAACCTAAAATAAGTATAAGCAAGTGTTAAAACATGTCGAATATTATTATTTTATGAACAAAAACTTGCAACATGCTTCTTTACTATCGTAATATGTATGTATGTATATAAACTTACTTAATCAAATCATAATAAATGTCGCTGTCTCGTCTTTTTTCATTTTTCTTCAAATCTTTCTGGCGCTTATAATATGCCTTTTGACGTTCACAATTTCTTTTTCTTTTTAGCTCTTAGCCCTTTAAACCTATAAAACGAAAATAGCTAGGTATAAATAATAGGTATAAATAATTAGGAATAAATAGTGTAATTACACACAAAAAATAAAATGTATGCATACAGAGTAGGTACTCACTGTTTTCATTCAATATTTTTTCATCACTTTCTTCATTAATAAATCCACTTTGTTTATTCATATCTAATACAAACACTTTATACACAAATTTAAACTATTTACGCAATGTATTTTGGTTGACAAGATAACAAGCTGTCAATTCATACAATTACAGATTTAATTTCATTTAATATAGTAGGCAGAATCGCATGAGCGCAGCCAGGATTATTTTCAGGGAGGTGCATCTGCATCTGCACACTATTATGATCTAATATATATAGAATGTAGAATGATTTGGACAACAACCGCGACGCCTTTAGTTTTTATTCAAACAATAATTTAATAAAAAAATTAAAAAAATATATAATTTTCTGGTAAATTCAGGTATTTTCTTTCATAGCAGGGGGGTGCAATCGCACCCTCTTGCACCCTGCTGCCGGCGCCCATGCAAAATCGTGTCAGTATTAGGTTTTGTTTCCGGTTTCTGTTATTAGAATGACGTCACGTCCGTTAGAATAACTTTTTTACTCCTAGTGTCGCTAAAGAAGTTTTACTTCAATAAATATGACAACAAAGCCTCAGGAAGGTCAAAGAAAACGTCAATTAAATTCTACAATTTAATTAAAAATTAAGTGGTCAAAAAATAAAATAACGTTTTTAGGAGCAATATATTTTAGGAAAAAATAAAAGAAAAATCATATAATGTAATATTGAGCACAAGTGTTATCCAATGAAAATTATTTTCATTTTGTTAGGCATTTTCAGTTTTAAAATACGACCCTTGACAAATTTGGCATATCCATCAAGATCAATAAGCAAGGGTCATTTTCAAAATATTGATTTATATTTTTTATAAGTTTGTTTTAGTGGCAAAAAGATCCCCAAATAAAGAAGTAAATATGTATATCTCTGGAATGTTAATATTAATATGAAAATCGTACCAACTAATGTAAACTATACTTTGGCCTAAATCATTCACTTTTTTCTTCATTTAAATTAATATTGAGAGGTGTTACACTTTATAATACACTTTTACACTTTTAATAACATGTTCAACGAAATTTTTTTAGCTCATAATTCGAATTTTATTCATGAAAGGTATAAATAATTTTATGATATTTATGTTAGATCATTTCTGATTTCAACTAATACTTTAAATTTGCCTGTTTGGTTTTGTGAATACAGAATAAATACCATAAAAGAGAGATAATAAAAAAATATATTTGGAAGTTTACTGAAATTTTTTGAATGGTTTAAGAGACTATCCTAGTGTAAAATTATAAAATTAACATACTTTTTCGAGGATTTAAAATAATACTCTATCATTTTTTATTTAAATTTACAGGTTAATTTAATATAAAAAAAATATATGTAAAAAAATTAAACTTATTTGATTTAATAGTTGATACCGTGAAAAAACGCTATAACTCCATGGCTGCAGTGATTATGACTGCTAGAGTAGCTGAAACATATAAATATTCAAAATGAAATTTTGAAAAATGATAGTTTTGACATTTTTTTATCCAGTCAAGCAACCCTAAATTGCTGTCAAAATCTCAAGTTGATCGAATGTTTTTTGTTGAGTTAGAGCTGCAGTAAATAAAAAATACCGTTTTGAGAAAAACGCGTTTAAAGCTAAGATTAGAAATTAATATGATCTAAAGTGATATTGTACCACTAATATAGCTAGTCAGCTGTCTCGGGGCCATACAATTCACCTTCCTCTTTTTCAAACAGCTTGGTGCTCACTTAAAGCTTTTTTTTTGCTGAGCGAGTCTCTTTTATTGTATCAAAGTATTGTATGTTCGCTTGATAAATCCTATCCCTATCTCTGTTCGCAACATATGCTTTTTTCGTAGCATCCTCAAAATACTTTTATAATAAACCAATATTAAAAATTGGATTTCTGTCATTTATGTAGTATTATTATAACAAGAAACGAGCTCTACGCGATAGTTCCACCGCCTTTTTCATGCACACGCAGCTGTGTTTTCTGCATCCTTACTACTGGAAATCTATGAGGAGCTAGGGATAGAAATTTGTATACGTTCTTCTACGTTGTATAAGCTATCGAAAAGAAGATAGCTCCTTAAACTAACCAAAATATAACCTTTGCTGACAATAATAATAATAATAATACGTTTATTTTTAACAGGTATACACCCAATAACAGAAAATAATACAATCAAAATAAAAAAAAAAATTAATACCAAGTAGTGCATAGATTTGCCTAATAAATAAATCTTACATCCTATATCTTATCTATCTTGTGCATCTTTGTAAGCATTTAACAAACTTTGTATGTTATCATTATTTAAATCGCAATTTTGACAGAAGGTATTAAATAATTTACACATTTGAAATAATGGAGACCTAATCAGTACGTTTGAATGACATTGCGGAGTGTAAAAAAAAAGTTCGTTTCGAGATGATATTCTAGGTACCAATATATCAAGCTTGCTTAATACATAAGGGCAATCAATTTTATTATTTATAATCTTATGCAGGAATGACAAAGATGCACAATTGCGCCTATCCATCAAAAGTTCCATGTCAAATTGTTGTATCAGTAAAGTATGGTCAAAGCCTCTTTCAGGATAATGACCATGGGTCTTAAAATAAGCATACTTTAAAAATTTCCTCTGAACGGATTCTAAGGCTTGTATGGAATTTTGATAGATAGGCGACCAAATTACTGAACCATATTCGAGTTTGCTTCTAATAAATGTCATGTATAAGGTTTTTAGAGTTGAGACACTAGCAAAGCTAGACCAATTGCGAACACAATAACCCAAAGTTTTTGACGCTGCTTTAGTAATGTCTGTAATGTGCTCACTGAAAGTAAAAGAACTGTCAAATTTAACACCGAGATCTTTTATAGTGCTACACCTATCTAAAGTTTGGTCATTAAGAGAGTAATTGAAAGTATATGGATAATTACGACGAGTATATGAAACAACTTTACATTTAGATATATTTAAGTGAAGAGAGTTAGTAGAACACCAACTGTTGAGGGTCTCTAACGTGTTTTGCAATAGGTAGCAATCTTCTATACGGTCAATTTTTCCATATACTTTTAAATCATCAGCGAGTATAAGATGCATAGATTTCAATTTGTACGATAGGCCATCGATAAAAATTAAAAATAATAACGGACCTAAATTGGACCCCTGTGGTATTCCAGAAGTTGAAACAAATTGATGAGATCTAAATCCGCCATATTCAACAACAATTGTTCGCCCGATGAGATAGCTCTGTAAGATTGAAAGTAAATGGGGTGCAACACCCCTTGCTCTCAGTTTGGATAGAAGTAGAAAATGATCAACTTTATCAAAAGCCTTTTAAAAATCAGTGTAAATTACATCTACTTGTCCCACATGATCTAACACCTCAGCGGTAAATTGGGTAAAGCAAATTAAATTAGTTATTGTAGATTTTTTTGTCATAAACCCATGTTGATATTCACTTATCGTATTACTAACAGAGGGGTAGATAACATCCTCGTAACATCATACAGTATAATTTCAAAGAGTTTTCCAAAATTACACAAAATAGCTATAGGTCTATAATTACTGATAAGGGTGGGATCCTCTTTTTTATAAACAGGACAAATTTTAGTCGTTTTCCAAGTAGTTGGATATGTTTTAGTTTTTAAAATGAGGTTATAAATAAATCGCAAGGGCTTGGCCAAGACACTAATGCAATCTTTGACGAGAAAGCTTGGTATGTTGTCACAACCCGAAGTCATTTTGTTTTTAAGTTTTTTAGAAGCATTAATAATGTCAGATTCAACTATACTATCCAGAGATATACAAGAGTTACCTACACTTTCAAGATCAAATTCAAAAAATTGAGGATTAGAATGAGAGTAGACATTAGAGAAAAAGGTTGCAAACCCATTGACTATATCTTGAGATTTATTAAGTACTTCTGAACCATGGGTCAAATTTCCAGGAATTCTAGATTTTCCCCTTTTCAAGTTAATGTATGACCAAAATTTTGATGGATCGGAGTAAATAGCATCTTCAATATTTTGAACATAGGCAGAAAACGACACTTGAATCTGCTGTTTAATCAGACCTCTTAACTGTTTGAAACACTCAAGATATGATAAGATATTGTTAATAAATATATTTCCTGACCGTTTAAATTAATTTAAATGTAATAATTCCTGGGTTTCAAATATGTCATTCTATTTCCTTAACACTTGAAAATGGCATAATTGCCGAAACATATGTAGTGTTAATAATAATAAAAAAAATTTAATAAAAAATATTGACCGAAACCCAGGAATTATTACATTTAAAATAAGATATTGTACTTTTTATAGTTTTTCCTAGCTGAGTTTTTGGCTCTAATATTATTTATTATCTCATTCGTAAACCAGGGAGGATATTTGTGAGAGCTTGTTTTAAAAGTAGGAGTATATTTGCAAATAATGGCATTCAGTATCTCATACAATTTGTAACATACTTCATTAACATCAGAGCTAGAATATAAACAAGACCAGTCGATGACCAAAAGTTCATTGTAAATAGCCCGGACGTTTTGATAGTAGCAAAGGAACGTTTGAGTACTGGCACTGGGTGTAACTAGCGGTTTAAATTAATGATGCGAGGAAACCCATTAATAAACTTGATTCGTAAATTGTTTTCACCATTTTTTTTCTGTGTTCTAAAGACTTTTTTAAAATTTTATAGCTCTCATTCTGTTTAGGACTTCTATCATAAGCAATTGTAATATTCCTGAAGGCGTTATTGTTTTTGAGGTTCCTAGCCTGTCTCATTGTATCTTGTGCATCATTTTCGGAAGACATAACGAGTTTTATTGGTCGAACTTTATTATTAGCAGGTTTGCCAAGACGAAATATCTTTATAGTGGCCTGTCTATCCCTAGGGAACTTAAGAGATTGAAGTAGGCTTCCAATTTCTGCACGATCCGCAGAGCCATTAACCACAGAAGAGTCTTGATTTTCAGGAAGTCCAAACACCATTACATTCTTCTTCCTCGCTTCTCTCTCACATAATTCTTGAAATATATCATCGAGACATGGGGCAGCAATCTGGTCGCCATTTTCGTTCTTGGAGTTTGACGTGTCGGCATTTAAATCCGTAATCAAAGTATTTAGTCTGCCAACTTCGGATTTAAGATTGTCGATCTCCTTAAATAATTTAGGAACAATCAGTAGACCCTGGGAACAGTCATCACATAGGAATTTTAACTTGCGAGCTCCCTTAAGCTCCATTACTCGTATTTCGGAGGCAGTCAATCCTGAGCAAGTTTTATGAAGACTTCGATTACAGCTGTCACAATCAATCAAAAGATTGGTGTTGCCTTCATGGACATTGCACAGCAAACACTTCATTTTGAAGGGGAATTAGTCCAAATAAGATAAACAAATTTAAATAAGATAAACAAATTTAACACTTTGAGCTGGCCTAATTTATTTGTAAAATTAATAGTTTTCTACCTTTTTGTTCTGGCCTAATTTATACGTTGGTTTATAAACAAATTATCAAGAGATAAGGTATCGCTATCAGCACTTAACGATTTAAGAAGTACTTTTTACATGAGGCGAGGCAACTAACAAAGAATGAATTCTTGGTTATTGATTATAAAGAATAGTTTGCACGTCATTTGTGATCACTTACAATCACTTGAAATTAACCTTTAATACTTAAAATTCCTTGTGAACACTTGCATTCGCTTGTGAACATTTGGGATCACTTACCATCAGTTTAAATCAGACATGACGTTTTCGAAATTCATCCAGTGCTTCCAATTACCTTAAAAAGAGACCTGCATTCGCAAAATTGTTAAACAAAACAAATTAACTGTTAAATACAATTAACAGTAACTTTCAATTGAACTGTCACTTATACTGAACAGTAACTTACCCTGAACTTTTTAGTAAACGATTATTTGAGATATCTCTTCATGGGATTTTTGATCATTTTGAACTTTTAGAAAATATACAAAACAAGAAATTGAAAAAATGCCGCATCCAGCACGACTCGAACCTGCAACCAAAGGTTTAATATATTCTTTTTGCATACTTTCTAAAATTTCTAAATTTTTAAAGATTACCCTGAACTGTTGCAAATTCAACTAAACTTACCATTGAACTGTCACTAGGAATCTGTTATCTGTTCCTCTGCTCGACAAAATTTAAATTCGTTTCCAATCAACCACAATTTTGATTTACTTAAATTTTAAATATTTCAACATTGGATTTATCTATATATGAAATACCGAGTGAAATACCTATAAAGTATCGAAATAGCGCACGTTTTCAAAAAGTAACTAATTTTAGTCTGATTATTTTTTTCACCTGTCAAAATATCACAATTTTGTGATTTCGTCCAATGAAAACGCTTAATCTTTAATGTTTTATGCTAAATCTAGCCAATCATTCCGGTTTATATTGATAAAACCACTAGTGGTTTTACTAGTATTGATAAAATTATAGAACTGTCAAAAATTCAATAACAAGATTGAACAATCAATTTTCTTGTTTATAAGTACCTTACTATAAATCAACATTCATTTATATTATCTAAATATTCTGAAATATATTTTGTTATTATTATTATTATCACAATTCAATTCATCTAAACGATAATGAAAAATCAAATATGTAGGTACTTTAAAACTAACCTGCTTCCTGGTTCTGCATGCATTTAAAACTTGTATATGCCTACAGGCAAATGTGGTCTTGTAGTTAAACTTTAAATAGATATACCTAATAATTTTTATTTTGGTAATTTTCTCTTTAATAATATAATTGTATAAATAGGTATAAAAATAAATATTTATTCAAATTATAACCCTGTTTGACGACGCTCACGACAACTGACAACTATCAATACTATCTAGTGTACAGGATAAGTTAATAGGAGGGTAACGGCATTTCGTTTGTGTTAATTATGAAATATAAGTTGTTCTAGGAAGTTTTTTAAATAAAGTAGTTTTTGTACAGAATGGTTCAAAAAATAATCTTCTCAAATACCACTCGTCCTGTAATATTTTACTAGAAAAATTTTTATTTTCCAGACTCAAACTTTTTTATTTTAGGCAAAACTACTCAAACAAACTGAATATGATAAAATCACTTGTCCTCGTGATTTTATCACATTTCAGTTTGTTTTCGTATTTTTGCCAAATAAAAAAGTTTTCGTGGAAACTAAAAATTTATCGATAAAAGTTTAAGGACTCGTGGTATTACCTTTGATAATATACCTACATACATGCATATTTTATCTCTTATTAATTTTTTCATGTAAAAATAAAAGTTCAGATTATCTATTGTAATCAGATGTTAATTTGTTAATTAGTAAGTAAAATACTTGAATGTATAAGTACGATATACAAATGAATCGTATTGTTAACTTTTTATACTTCAAAGACAGAAAAATACAGCTTACTAGTTTTTAAAACACAATTATATATTTACTATTTACTAGTTTTCTTCTATCATGTAATTATGTTTAAGTATGTAATTACATTTTAAACAGAACGAACCTTATAATTTTGTTGAATATCTGAACCGATGTAAACTAGAATAACATATTTTGACCTTATGTAATCTATCATCTCATATTTTTTGGCTAGATTTCTTTAAAAGATATTAATTTTGATGTTGATCTCTTTAATTTTATACGAACATTTAAATTAAAAGTAAATAATATACTTTTCTAATATCGTTTCTATACATCACGAACTGTTTTTATTCGGCACTTAACGTTCCAATTATCTTATTTATTTAATAGTAATCTTATTTATCTCTTAAATGAATTAAATTATCCATATCGTTTATGTGGTAAACATTGAATGAAAATATACCCAGTGCATGTAACTACAAAATTTATGGTTGTTATTCAATTACTTTTGAATTTAATAGCTTACAACAATCTTTAGATCTACATAAATACTGTATAAATCGCAAATTTAATAAATTAATACTTCGGTTCCAAAAGTGCAATACCAGATAATCACGATACTTACCGTCACGAAATATTACATAAAAACATTTCAATACCAAAAAAGGAAAAAATACCAAATAGGGAGAATGTGACGAAGGGTTCGACAGTTGACAAATAACTGTATTACAAATGATAGAAAGGCAATCGACATTATGATAAATGGACATAATGAATGAATGACATAATGATGAAATTACAAATGATATGACAAATAACATAATGACAAATTACATATGACATAATGACAAATGGCATAATGACATAATGACATAATGACGAATAACATAATGACATAATGATATAATGACAAATGGCATAGTGACAAATGACATAATGGCAAATGACATAATGACAAATGACATAATGACAAATGACATAATGACAAATGAGATAATGACAAATGACATAATGACAAATGACATAATGACAAATGACATAATGACAAATGACATAATGACAAATGACATAATGACAAATGACATAATGACAAATGACATAATGACAAATGACATAATGACAAATGACATAATGACAAATGACAAATGACATAATGACATAATGACTAATGACAAATGACATAATGACATAATGACAAATGACATAATGACAAATGACATAATGACAAATGACATATGACATAATGACATATGGCATAATGACATATGGCATAATGACATATGTCATAATGACAAATGACATAATGGCATAATGACATAATCATATAATGACAAATAACATAATGACAAATGACATAATAAAAAATGGCATAATGGCAAATGACATAATGGCAAATGACATAATGACAAATGACATAATAACAAATGACATAATGACAAATAATGATATAATGACATAATGACAAATGACATAATGACAAATGACATAATGACTAATGACATAATGACATAATGACTAATGACATAATGACTAATGACATAATGACTAATGACATAATGACTAATGACATAATGATAATTGACATAACGACCAATGAAATAAATGCTTGATAAAACCAAACCAGTAATACTACTAACTTCATCATCTGAAAGAATACTTGAAAAGACAGAATAGTCTGTAGAGATAGTTGCAATTTATGAAATTTGTGGCGCACCGTTTGGTGGCATGTGACATACCTAGTGATAAGAAAACATGAAATATAAATTATTCATTATTATAATTTATAAATGAAACCAGATAATAAGAAGTACAGTAAGCACTATTATAATAAAATACAGGAAAATGGATATCTATTAAACTTAAAAATTGTGAATACAAATATATAATGAGCCTTAAGTATTAAGTATTAACTTGCAAATGACCCCTTGTTCGCCGTATTGGACAGAACTGAAAAGATACATATAACTTTTATATAATTCATGCATTTAAGGTTTATAGCTTTAAGACTTATCATTTCTTTTTTAAAAGTTATACTATTTACCTTTAAAATATTAACGTTTTTCGAGATATTTGAATGTAACTAAATTAAGGCGTGGCCCAATAACATGTAACTTAACAATTATTTTGTTTTCTTGCATTATTTTCGAGACCTGTAACCAAATATAGGGAACCTTACAACTTTTCAGATAGTGTTTAAAAATAATCTATATTCATATATATAGCCATAAAAAATACTATTTTAATTAAATAAATCCTTTGGAGTACCTACTTAAAAACGTCAAAAACATAATTTATTTTAAATTGCCGCGAAATCAGCACTTCATGTCAATTCAGATCGCGTGACGTCATCTGTGGGGTAAACAAACTACAAGCCATATTATAAGTGATCAGTGCTTGGATAAATGAAGTATTTTGTAGTTCTTAATCATCATGGTCCGAAAAAAATATCGTTGGTGTGTTGTACCTCGATGTGGAAATACATCAGTAACTACTCCAAATAAAATTTTCATTGATGTACCTTGAAAACCAGACCTTCGAAAGAAATGGTTAGACCTAGCAATTTCTGTTACTTCACCAATTTACTTTTGTGAAGATCACTTTGATGTAAGTAATGTACCTAGAGTGTTATTACATAGCCCATAACACAAATAATTATATTTAGTGTGTGCGTAATGTAGGTGTTATAGATTATGTTTTACGTGTGCATAAACAAGAAATACTTACACAAATGTTTTCACATTTCTAAATTCTAAATTCAGCAGAACACAAGTCGGAATTAGTGGCAAAGAAACTGCCGACCATGAAAATATCAACTTTTGGGAGATTTCTATTGCCGGCTTTTGTATAACCTTGTTCCATGATAAAAACTTAACAGAAGGCTTCAAGCACTTGCGGCAACTTCTGTTATGACTATAGTCCTTCAATTCGTAACTAGTTACAATAAAATATTTTTAGAAAAATCCAAATAAATCGTAGAAAAACGCGAAATAACATTCAAAGCAGTGTTGTTTACTTATGGCTAACCACAAATGACGTCACGCACTGTGATTGGCGTTTGGGTTCTTACGCTGCACAGATAATTTGCGCAGATTTTTTTTTCGATTACTGACCGGTACCCTATTGTTTTTATTACAGTCCAGCATAGTGCAATAAATACGTCATTTAGAGTCTTCGGTCGAATATTTCCTGACATTAATGTACTTATAATTATAGTTTCATCAAATTGTTCTAAGATATTGTCACATTTTTTGTTGTTCTATAAACACAACTAATACATTTGTAAATGGAAATTGTTAAGTAATACCTGAGCAATTTATATTTTAAATGTGTTACATATTTATTATCTTTTGACCAATTCCCTTTTTCTTTTTATCAATTACCATATAATGAAGTGCAGCGCGCTTTTGGTAGCGTTGCGAATATTTTAATTTATCTTAAAACTAGTCAAGCTTGATTTTTAGACCAGTTTTAAGGTAAATAGTTGATCTATGAACAAAAATATGTAAATGCACCCAGAGTTTAAATTCATGATTGTGTTCATGCTGTATGTTCTGTACTTAATAATTTTGTAATAGATTACAGAATTTTAAATCGAATCATTAATGTTTGGAAATTTTACCTGCGCTCCTACATAATTCCGCCAAAAGTCACATTGGTCACTAATTTTCGACCGGTTAAAAGGAAGTAATATAAATTTCTCGGAACGAATTTCGATCATCTCTCTGGCAAATTGCTACCCAAAACTTCACTTCGGCACGAAATTCATCTGCCAGGAGGAATAATCGACTTTCTTTCCTTGTAATGTAATGTACTATTTGTGATTGTTTAATATTTTTTTCCTTGTATTTTTCGATTATATATTAATATCAGTATTCCACTTGGTACAGCTGTGCAAAAAGATACTGAATTAATCTTCACTGGCACTTTTCAATCATCTGCTGACCCAGTTAACAAATACATAAAACATTAATATCCCTTATTATCTAAAGTGGCATCTAAGGCGTGGATGCTTGTTAGCAGACACTGAGTCCAACGCAGAAATTATTCATCATTAAATCGTTCCTCTTTGATTTTTTGTCGAATATCTTTACTGTGCACTGTTTTTGCTAATAAAATTTAGAGAGTTTCTAATGGATAAAAGATTGCGACTATAAATAAATACGTTAAAAATGTTAATGGGTATAGTCATTTCCTTAGAATTTTTTTAACTTCCTAGTTTTTTTCTAACTTAATTAAATTTTCAAGACAATTTGCAATATTTAAGTCACTATCTTAATTTTTGGAAATATTCAAAAAAAACTGTTTACGCACTAATTAAATTACTGCATTTTTTTCTTTACACATACAGCAAATTTTATTGTTTAAATTTCCGTTAACAAACACAAAGTTTTGTAATATCCGCAAAAGTTTTACGGTTACATTAATTAAGTTAATTATTAAATTATTGTAATAAATTACGATATTTAAAAATTAATCTATATATATATACATATAAAACTCAAAGGTGACTGACTGACATAGTGATCTATCAGCGCACAGCCCAAACCGCTGGACCGATGGGGCTGAAATTTGGCATGCAGATAGATGTTATAACGTAGGCATCCGCTAAGAAAGGATTTTGATTAATTCCACCCCCAAAGGGATAAAATATGGGATGAAAGTTTGTATGATCTATCAACGCACAGCTCAAACCGCTGGACGGATGGGGCTGAAATTTGACATGCAGGTAGATGTTATGACTTAGGCATCCGCTAAGAAAGGATTTTGATTAATTCCACCACCAAGGGAATAAAATAGGGAATGAAAGTTTGTATGAAACTTTGTCAATTTTAAACCGTTCGGGCTGAAACTTTGCATGCATATAGTTACTATGACGAGGGCATCGCCTAAGAAAGGATTTTGATTAATTCCACCCCTAAGGGGATCAAATACTAATAGGGGATAAAAGTTTGTATGAAACTTTATCAATTTTAAACCGATCGGGCTGAGATTTTGCATGCATATAGCTACTATGACGTAGGCATCCCATAAGAAAGAATTTTGATAAATTCCACCCCTAAAGGGACAAAATAGGGGATGAAAGTTTGTATAAAACTTTGTCAATTTTAAACCGATCAGGCTAAGATTTTGCATGCATATAGCTACTATGACGTAGGCATCCCATAAAAAAGAATTTTGATTCATTCCACCCCTAAGGGGATAAAAGTTTGTATGAAACTTTGTCAATTTTAAACCCATCGGGCTGAGATTTTGCATGCATATAGCTACTATGACGTAGGCATCCCTTAAGAAAGAATTTTAATAATTTCCACCCCTAACGGGATAAAAAAGGGAATGAAAATTTGTATGAAACTTTGTCAATTTTAGTGATGAGCAAATGCAAGACCAAGACCAAGACCGGGTTAGTCTTGGTCTTGGTCTTGGTCTTGCATACAAGGTCTTGGTCTTGGTCTTGCAGTCAAATAAGCGGTCTTGGTCTTGGTCTTGTTCTTGCAGGTTCCAGTCTTGGTCTTGGTCTTGGTCTTGCACCAAGACTCTTGCAAGTCTTGAATCTTTTTTAAAGATTTACTGGGGTCCATTTTTACAAAAAAAAGTAGGAAAAAATAGTTTTTAAAATCATTACAAGTAAGAAAGATTAAATGAAAGGGATAGTATTTTGCATTATAAAAATTTGTTTTTTTTTATATTAAATTGTAGCGATAAATCAAGTATGAAAGTACAAATCCCATGCGCAGTTCCTTTCTCATTACTCGGAATAATATTAAAAAATTCACTAAATTTGCTCTTCATATTCGGCGTAGGCGTTGGTATTTGTGTATCCCGTGTATCCGATATTTTTTTTGGATCTTTTATGAGGCAAATATCTTTTTAATTTTTGAGAGGTCGACGATGTAACATCTTCATTACTTTCTGAATCACTTGAAGTGTCACTAACACACGACGATTCCAGGCATTCCAGGTCACTGATTGTTTTCTTCTTTTTTTTTTAATTTACCGATCCTATTCCTATGAAGGACAGATTATTTTAGGCGCCTTAATACTAAACTGATTCCAAAATAATAATTTAACAAAAAAATGTTGGTATGTTTATTTACAACCCCAACATTCAACACTCTTTGCAAAGTCTAATCAAATACCAATAATATAAATTATTTCTTTGGCCTAACCGGCCGCCGGCCGCTTTTCTATTGTTTGGTGATTTATGTCTCTGCTTAAGGGTATCGTAATTATTGATATTATTATTGGTTCTAAAAACATTGTGACATTTGAAAGGTTTGTAGAAATTTAAAGTGCCCAAAATCGTCGCAGATAAACTCTTTTAAAATACATATTCTAAATTAAAATAAAGCGATATGATTTTATTAGTATTGGACGAAAGAAAAAGATTTTTAAATATTATTATGGCCATAGGTATGCCCTTTAGATATTGTAATAAGATGCATATTCTGATAATATAAAGCGTCATCCTAGGTTCTTTATAATATACACAGTGATTTATAAGTATTGCACAAAGACTTGAGGTCGGATTCCTTAGGTTAAAATATACATATATGAAAAAAAAAATACTTCGTTAAAACAGGTTGTGGTTAGTAAATGAGTTGGGGTTAAAAATATCCGCGGCAGTTTTATTTTGTTTTTAGATCGTTAGCACAAGTTGTGCTTAGTAAAAAGGTTAGAGTTTAAAATAATCCGTGGCTGCTTTATTTTTCGGTTTATATGTTTAAAAAACGCAAGACCGCAAGACTCTTGCAGGCTTGGTCTTGGTCTTGCGTAAGTCTTGCAATGCTAAGTCTTGGTCTTGCATAAGTCTTGCACTGCTCGGTCTTGGTCTTGATCTTGCAGATTGACGTTGGTCTTGGTCTTGGTCTTGGTCTTGCATTGTCTGCAAGACCAAGACCAAGACCGCAAGACCAAGACCAGTCTCGCTCATCACTAGTCAATTTTAAACCGATCGGGCTGAGATGTTGCTTAAATGTAGCTACTATGACGTGGGCATCCCTTAAGAAAGGATTTTGATAAATTCTACCCATAAGGGGATAAAATAGAGGATGAAAGTTGGTATGAAACTGTGTCAGTTTTAAACCGATCGGGCTGAGATTTTGCATGCATATAGCATGCAAGTTTTTAAAGTTTTAAAATAATAATAGTCTAATACCACTTTACTGAGTGGGGTGTGTGGAGTGGTGAGACGGTAGCACGCTGCTGCTGGCCGACATGACACTGTCGATAGACGCGTAGAGTCTTGAAAATTCGAGGACAAATTTGTTTTATTACGTAGTGGTGTACTAAGAAATTACTTTTTTAAATTCCATCCCTAAGGACTTAAAATAGGGGTTGCAAATTTGTATGAAACTCGGTGGTAAAAAACTAAAGTCCACGCGGATGAAGTCGCGGGCGGTCGCTAGTTTAAAATAAAAGTTAAAATTAAGTAAGGATGTTATAGTTAAAAGCTTTACTTTTCAAAGTTTCCAAGAATCAATTATTAAAAATTTAAAATAGTTATTTATGATATGAGTGTTAAAAGTGACGTTTTATTTCGTGAGTGAAAAAGTTTGTGAAATGAGCGGAGCGAATTGAACAATTTCACGAACAAAATAAAATCACTTTTAACACAAATACACAAATGTTTTTTGTAAAACTGCCCTATTTTGGATAATGAAATGGGCGAATTTGCAATGACAATAAACTAAACCGTGTTAAAAGTAAACTAAACCGTGTTAAAAGTAAACTGAAGCGTGTTAAAAGTATTTTTAACACGCTGCCATGTAAACAATCAATTTTAACATTGTTTGCTATCATTAAAAGTGTCACTTTTAATGACAGTTGTACAAAAAATAATATAACATCTCTTTAGACACGAATATTTAAAATTGCGACTCTTCTTCTTTTAATAGATACGTCCTACAAATAACCATTGTTAAATGGAGGGTGCAACACTCCTCCTTTCCTTTTTTTTGTTTTTTATCAATCAGGAGATTTTTAAAATTGTTACAGTTTTCAAGATTTTTCCAATTTAGGTAACATGTTTTTATAAGATTTTCCAAATTGCTTATGGTTTTTCCAAATTTTGCAAGATTTTTTCAATTTTTTATGATTTATCCACTTTTTCAGGGTGGTTTCAACATTTTGTCAATTTTTCACGAATTCTCAAATTCTTCACGTTTTCTTAAGCTTATTGATTTTTTAAAATTGTTTCCAAGGGATTTAAAAGGTTTCTCGGGCCCGGTTGTTGTGACCTTGCAGGGTCCTAGTGGCATACCTCTGTTGGAAATCCTGTAATTTTATCGAGGGTATGTTGATCTTTTGATTTTCAATTTAATTTAAAACCCAATGATATTCTAAACTTTCTAAGGAAGATAGGACTAGAAGAGCTGCTATAAGTCTGAGTAATCATCAGAAATATAGCAAGAAAAGGGGACACAATAGATCTTATAGGTCGCAGGTGTATCTGTTACCCCTAACCACATGCATACTTACATACATACAAAGTCAATCTGGTCCTTCACTACTCTCTCCCCAAAGCGTCAGGCCGATATAGTCGGAAGATTGATTTTGTCTACGGTTATAAGAATAATTATTGTTTGCGTTTTTGGAGGGTTGATGAATACATCCTCCATGCTCTGGACCAGTTCGTAAAATGATCCAGTAAACGTTGAGTTTTGATTGTGAGGGCAGTTGTAGTTTTGCGGATGTATTTTAAGGCTGCGTCGGTCGTTTGTATAGAGCTGAATGTTTTTGATACTTGGGACGTCGTAGGTTTGATGAGATAATATAGAAGCGTAGCAAGAATGAAATTTTTATTTTTATAAACGCCTGTAAAGAAGTAGCTTTGGTTTAACCAAAATTTGATGTTTCAGTTGTAACTTTGATACCAACATATTAAAAACATATTTAATAAGTCGAGTTATAAACGGTTAAGTTGGGAGAGACCGGAGAAGATAATTTTTTTGTGATATTTTTGCACTAATTCGATGATATCATTGGTTCTAATACTTTTAATCTTCAAAGTTCAATTTGTTTGTTTTTTTTTTTATTAAAAAACATATTATTTTCTAATAAAAGAATTAAAATGGTAGTTACAAATTTCCTGACGATTTCTCGTATAATTACCCTCGAAATTCGTATTCTGCTGGTCAAAATACATCAAAAACACTTGTGTGATTACACGGCTCTTCAACGGCCACGAAAATCCACTTTGCGCCCGTACTAATACTCTGTATTAAATATACTATTCTAAATAAAAAATGCAAAGAAGCTATATATGTTAATTTTGCATAAAATATGTATCATATTTTCAGTACAATTGTCATAGTTTTATTATAGCTATATATTCTTTATTTATTTAGAATAGAAAAGTGTTTAACAGCTTGTCTAACCTTATAAATCGAACTCTCAATTTAACAAGGAGCTTATTATACTTATTAAAAAACTTTCAATTGTTGTCAATAACAACCAATTAGAATTTATTGTGCACTCGACTATTTCTTCTCTACTTTTTGTTCTACTTTTGTTAATTTCTTATTCTCGTTCTTTAAATGATATAATGATGCACCGAATGCATTCAAATGGCTTTCTTTTTATCAGTTAACCGGCGATTTACTACTTTACAGGAAGTTCAACTAAACAAATACAATTAAAACGATTTTAAACTATTTTACTATTAACTACAATTAGACTATGTTTATTTAAACTTGAATTATTTTTTACTTAACGGAGTGTGAACTATAAAAAAATATTTTTTGTTGATAGAGAAAGTAGCATGCTAGTTAAGAATAAAAGTTTTTTTCGCTAAAAGCTTTTTTTGTCTATTCTTGATTTCAATCAAGGCCTAGATGTGTAGATATTATTAGTTCAACGGAATTACGCGCAAATGAATTAGTCATTAAGAAAATGTAGGTGAAATCGTTTTTTCTGAGATCGACTGTTGGAAAACGATGATAAAATACAAGAAATTAACTTATTGCTTATATAAATAAATTTCTTATAAACAAAAACTGCAAAGAATGGTAAATGTTGGAGGTATCTGACTTCTAAATTAATTTTTTTCGTTTTTTCATCGCATTTGTTATCGTATGATAAGAGAATCGGGTAAAAAAAAACTTAAAGAATTAAACTAACAATAATAAATGAGTATAAAGGCAAGAGCACGCAAAACACTTGTGACTCTTTTAGCGATCATCAATCGTCTGTCTCCCTACTGTGAAGCGGTGGTGCCACCACCGTACAATTTTGCCCGCAAAATTTGAAATTTGAAAATACTATAACACATTTTAGTTAATAAGATTTCGTAAATCGATCGAAATAAAAGCCTATGATTTTCTAAAAAAATTTTGCATCCAATACAATTTTATAAAAACACAATTTTTTGTTTTTTGATTGTTGCAAAGTCTACATTGGGGAAGACCTCTTGGTGTTCGCCTCAATAAACACAAAAATTATCTAAGAAAAGGAAATATAGATAAATCTAAGATTTGTAAACATGTTGTAAATTTTCTGAATCAAGAAATAAAGTGAAATGACACAAAACCTTTATGCAAAGGAGAAAATTCTATAAAAAGAAAATTAAAAGAAACAGCATACATTTTATTAAATCAAAATGAATGTATTTCCAATTTTACTTTGGATTTATCTAGATCTTGTCTAACCACTTTAAAAAAAGAATGAGTTTATAATCTATGTAGGTATCTATAGAAACACAAAGAAACAAGTTATAAATTTAAAACCAAAAAGCATTGAAATAAGCGGAAGTATTTAAAATAAATTATCTTTGAAAACGACAATAACCGATCTGGTAGTCGAAAGCTTAGAAAAGAAAATTATTTTAATTTTTGTTAGGTATTCTCAGTTTTGAAAAAACGACCCTTGACAAATTTGACATACCTATCTATCAAATCAAGATAAATAAGCAAGGGTCGTGTTATTAATTTATTATTTTGATTTAAGTGGCAAAAGTTCCTCGATTAAAGAAATAAATATATGCCACAAAGAAGTTATAGACAATATTTAAATAACCTACTTTGTTGACAACAATCGGCTACTTGACAAGGTTTTGAAAGTCGTCTTAGGCCATTTAATAGTTGATAAGGATCTCAAAACATGTTGTTATTTTTATTTCTGTTATCTATTTCCTTAAATAATCCAAACTAAAAATATATAACTTAGGGATCTAGTAAAATTGACGTTTTAATCAATAAGGCGTCACCTGGTTTTGATGACGTGACAGAGTACTTCATTAGACATATTTGTAATTAAGTTATTTCTGGTTTGTATTATAAAAATGAATTAAAAATGGTATGTGTTGTCTACATGCACAAATAGAAACCATGAAAAACTATTTGTAATTGTTTTAAAGAACGCCAAAATATGTTGAAAGTTGTTGCAACTTTCTGTGAGAAATCCAAATAAAAGACGAATTCAAATCATCTTTTTTTATGAAGACCACTTTAACGTAGATTGTAAATTAAAAATCAAAAAATAAGTTATGCTATTTAGAGGTCAAAATACCAACAATGTTTCTTTCTTGACGAAAAATATAAACCGCTACCTAAATTTGTTTTGTTTTCGATAGTTTAGGTACTATCATTTTTTTATTAAGGATGTCCTCGTAGGTACATACCTAAATACAAATGTACCAAGAACATCTATTGGGACAGAAGAGACAATTTATTAATTTGGGATTTAAAGGCCTGCGAGTTAGGACGAGTGGGGAAGACGTAGGAAGGTAAGGAGTTCCACAATCTGGAAACCCTGGGGATGAAGGAACGATCGAATCGATCCGTTCTCGATGTCTGGCACTGAACAGTATAAGGATGCATGGAGTTGGCACATCGCGTTGCTCTGGCTGGTCTGACAAGTGGAGGCATTTTAGAGCGGAGTTCTTCAGAGCAAAATCCGTTTATGTATCGGTAAAACAAGGAAAGATCAGACACTGCTCTCGGCTTTGTAAAGAGTAGCTAAGTTGGAGGAAGAAAAATATATCCGTGATCTAAAAAGAAAGCCTAACTTCTTTCCTGCTGGAGTTGCTATGGATCCATAGTAAGCCCTGGGAGATCGTTATACCAACCAGCGTAATGGAGTCGCCCGCTACCAGTGTCTGATTGTTCATTCTAATGGATAACAACAAATAACAAATATATATTACCTATAAATAATTTAAACATTTACAATTAATCTTAAAGATTTAAAAATAACAATTATAAAACAAGATAAAATAAACAATATTCTGCTAAGGTTTTTTATTTAGAAATATGAATTTGTGTTTTTTTTAATCATTGTGATCCATTAAGACCTTTGAGGTTGAGCATGGATACAATGATTCACTATATCGGGTCATTTTTATATAAGTATTAATGATCAGGTATTTTTAGTTTAGTTTTGAGATTTTTGAATAAATTTTATAGTATATTTGCAGCTGCATTACTGAAAAACGCTTCTTAAATTCGAAGTATATGTTATGAATCACTTTATTTTTCAAATAACCTACCAAGAATATAATATCTGTGGTTACCACAAACTGGAGTAAAACACGTATTATAACACATTCGTTTTTTATTTGTTTTTTGATCCCTAGATCCTTCACATAAACCACTAGCGTTTTTATCCAATTTAGTATTATAAGGGGATATTTAATTGTAGTTCTCAATTTTCTACGAAGTCTCTTTAAAAACGGATATTAATAGAGAGCTTGGCAAGCTAGTTTCCAAGCTCAATTTTTTTCCAACGTCAAATATTTACGTCTAACTGATCCAAAATACCATGAACATATATCATGGGTCATAGACGATTTTTTCAACAAGAACTGGACCATGGACTAGCAAGGCTTATAGTTTGTTTGATCGACATCTTCTTCGTAATGCGTGGTAGAGAATAGTATCACTGAGTTGGATTTCTTAGATATTCAAAAGAGTGTAGAGTAATAAAATCTCATTAGCTATTCAAAAGGGCTACAAGGTGATCCGTCAATGAATTCTGTCACTTCCCTAGTCTGCATTGCAACATTCTCTCATTTCATAAGAAGCATTTTATGGGATTAGAATTTAGATGGCTTATTTTTATTTGGTCTTATCAATTTTCATAATTGACAACTTGTACTTTTTTTATTCGGTAATGAAACAGTAACTGTCGTTAAATTTCTATTGGTGCATTGAATTGGTTCATTTAGTGTTTTTATATAAAACGTGGAAAGGATATGTGTTATTAAATTAGCACTAACCATACAAACAGGGTGTGAATCATACATAATTACATTTTTTTACCATAATTGTTTGGTTGAATGTTACGTAACCGATTCGATGCAGAGCTAGTTCGGCGTGACGTCCGCGAACCTTGTTTAGCGTGAATGAATGAACCGAGTATATTATTTTCGATCGTTTACAAGTAGTTGTGTTCGCATACAATGCTCGGTTGATGTAGATCGGCCTTAATAGATTCATTATTTTTTCTAATTGAATGTTTTTTTACCATCCAATAGCAAAAACTATAAAAAATAAAACACTTTTTCTGTTTAATGTTTTTTATTAAATCTTTACGAATTATTGCTAAAATAAACTAAACACAATTTAATTTCAAGATAAAGTAGCGTGGAATATTGTTCTAGGTGTCTGAAGTCTGAACCAATTGAAGTAAAATCTTAAAAAGTAGTTCTCTTAAAACCAAATATCTTTTTCATTAAGACCATATCTCTGAATATATCTGATGGAACCATAGCAACCATGCGTTGAACTATGATGCGCGCAAGTATATTGCTTGCCAAAAAATTAAGTAAAATGAATTTTTATATAATAATTATTTTCCTTATCGCATCTGAATCTAAAACTTAACATTCCTTCTTTATCCAGAAGAGTTGTTTTAAAATTGCTGAATATTTGCTCAGTATTTGTTATTTCTTCATTTTTGTTTATAAACTGTAAAAATTGAATGTGAAATTATTATATAATTAGTGCGAATACTCAAAAGGAATCAGGTCACTGATTTAAGTTTATAAAATAAAGTGTTTTTTGTAGTCATAATTAACAAACAGTTTTTGAATTATAATCAAATATCAGCTAAACACAATAATTATATTGTCATGTTTTTACTTAATGAACGCACTACTTGTCTATTTTTTTACTAATGTGAGTTATCATTTCTAGGTTTGTCTAATTACTCATAATCTAAAGCGTGATTTACTTTATTTGTTGCACCTGTCGTAGCCTCTTAGGTATTTGGTTATTTTTACGGATAAAAATTGAAAGATTTATGAAATTTTCAACCTTTGACGCTATTATTTATTTAAATGAACTAAAATATGACTTGAATATATTGGTTTATATTGCAAACCTATCATATTAAAATTATTGAAGATTATCCATGTGACTAAATGTTAATGACAATTAAAACAAAAAATTAATAAATTAGAAATCTATTTGACAACCGAAATAACTTATAACCTTAAATGATCTGAACTTAAGGCGAGTAACGACAGTCATAAAATGAAACTATATGCTTTCTCTGTTGCACCTTGGAGTGCGAATGGTAATTTGGTACATGATCGTTTTTATAGTATTAATTTAAAATTAATTTTAAAATATAACTTAAAGAGGAAATAAACCACAAAATAAGCCTTACTGGTAGTAGGTTTCTTGTGTACCAGGTACCTGTTTCGGAGGTCTCAGTCGATATCATATCGTTCTCATGGACCCAAAAAAACATTGAGTAACAAAATTTCGTTAAGAATTAGCAAGTTGTAAATTGTTTAATTGTTTAACAATACATTTTTTGTATGCATAAATACATTTTTCTAATAATACGTGATTACATGTCCTCACAAAGTTTCCTGACGATCTGACGAATCGAATGTAAAAAACTACATCTTTTCCATCTTCATGTATAAATTTCGACGGTACATTGTTTAATATTCTCGACTATATTATTTTATTCTTCAAAATCTCGTATATTTCTTGAACTATACCAAGTTGTTTTGGTTTTTCATGTTTTAAATCGTGTAGCCGGATAGGAGAGTGAAAAGTACACTTCGCTTTATAATAATTCTACTTTGACAGTCTTTTAATACATCCAAAGATACATCATTCCTTTAATTTTTGGACCACTAGCCCCTAACCCGATCCCATAACGCCTTTTTTCGTTTTTTGTCGATATCTTTGCAGATCTTTTAAAAACCTACAATATTCTGATCTTTTTACTGTCTGGGAGCGGAGATATCAGCAAACAAACGAAAACAGACATTTTAACTCATTGTGGGCTGGAGGATAGAAAAATTTCAGGAATCTTTGTATGTACTAAAATACTGCCCAAGCAGTATTTTTATAAAGCAAAGTGCACTTTCCACTATCTTATCCATTTGCATTTTAAAATATTTAAATTGCCACAATTCAGTGTTATGTAGTTTTATTTGAGAATAACCCAAACTAGTATTGTCAACGATTCATCCTAAAAAATATATTACCTTTATTAGAGAAGTGATTCACACTGAACCACCCAAACGATTGTTTTAGGTTAGTCAGTGAGAGTTTAATAACCCACGCCAAGATCTAAAAGAATTAACAGCAATAACGAGACAGCAAAATTACAGGAACATTACTAATAATTACTGATTTCCTAATGTGATTCTTGTTAGTATTTCCTGTAAATGTTGTTTTTTTACCTAAATTATTCTAACTTGTTTACTGTAAATATTGAAACATTTCTATTGTATATATGTTTAGTCTAATGTAGGAAGTTGCTGTATTGATAAATGATATGTATGAAGCTGAAAAGCACTAAACAAAATATTCCTATGTATAAAACAGATATATATATATATATATATATATATATATATATATATATATATATATATATATATATATACCAAGATGTAAGAGATGATACAAACGTATCTAGTGCCGTGCTGTCAATTAGCTTTATTCGGGTTCAAATAATTACCGTTCGAGAACTGCACTGAGTCTGCGCTGTTTACATGAGTGTGTTCGGGTTTTCTTGAACTACTTTTGAACTGATATTGGATTTGAAATTCCATGTTCGAGTTTTTTTAAGTACCGTCTTAGGATGGTTCGCGAACGGTCAAATCAGTACCAGCTCGAGGGTAAGAATTGTTTTCTGATTAAAAAGCTGCGCTTGCGTGTTTTCAATATTTTCTGTTTTCGAGTGTTCATTCCTCTTCGCATGTCATTTGATGTTTTGCTGCCATTTTGATATTTGATTGTATATAATTTGTTGTTATTTATTATAAGTATTATATTTTATTATATTTATTAACTGCTGTGAGTTCTATTGATTACAAAGTAATAAAGATTTTATACCTGAAAGTGGAGCTTATAATTTGTTTTGAATATTATTATTATATAGATATATTTTAAATACTTTTTTTTTCCTTTGAATAAAAGGGTTTTATTTTACAAATTTAGTTTACCAAAAGTTTATTTAATTTTAAAAAAATATTATACTTCTATGCTTTTACATAATTCCTTTATTCATAAACAACAATTACTGGGTATTTCAATGGTATTTTTCTCTATAGATCAGTAAATATGTATATTTACAATTAATAAAAAGTAAGAGGCTGTCGAAGTAATACGAAAAAAAAAGAAGAAGAGATTTTGATGTTCGGGTTTATAGAAATACTAAACTACATTTGAACGGTTTTCGGATTTAACACACAGCGCATCTAGTTCTGCACAGTCAACATTCAATTCAAAAACAATTCTTGAACGGTCCGAAAAAACGAACCCGAATAAAGCTAATAAATCCAGTTTTAAACTGGATTGGTGTTTAGTTAGATTTTCTAACTCAAGACACCGGTAGATGCTGCGAAATAGGAGTATAAGGATTTTAATCAGCCCATACAGGGGCAAAACCAACTACAGACACCGTGTTTCGCTCTTTTTTTGAGCTCATCAGTGCAGTATAGGTTATGTCTCTTCAGTCACTAATGAAGAGACATCCCCTGTATGAATCAACTAAATCCTTATAGATGTAAACTTGCGAAAGTAGAAACCATTCGTAAGTGGCCCCATCTTTACTCCAAAAATGAAACTACGACAGTCGCTTTGCATCTTAAAAGTACCTTCGGCAAGGTAATAACATAAAACGAACAGAGCGTTTGTGACAGTCTTATATAACAAGATGTACATAGTACTTAAAGTGAACGTTAACGTTTCCGCCGCATGTGCATAAAAAACACAAAACAGCAAATGCCGGGGTTAACTTTATTTACCACACATTTATTGAAATTGAAAATCTTTATTGAAATAGGTTTTCCAATATGTATACAAACATTGTTATAAAATTGCAAATTTATAACAAGTACATTATCACTACATAGTATAAAACAAAGTCGCTTTCTCTGTCCCTATGTCCCTGTGTATGCTTAAATCTTTAAAACTACGCAACGGATTTTGATGCGTTTTTTTAAATAGATAGAGTGATTCAAGAGGAAGATTTATATGTATAATAACATCCATAAAATAGTGAAGAAATACTGCTATTTTTGAGGTTTTTAATGTGATGTCGTTAATTATCATTTTTTTCCGCTTACATTGCAAACGCAGGCTGAACCCTACGAGATTTATCAAAATAATGTAATAATTATTTGTACATATTGAAAAGGTCTACAGAAAACTCCGCGGTGGTATATGTCTATCTCTTATGGATATCCCACAATAACATTTTTTTGTCATTTACTTTTTACTTCAAATAATGGCTAATTTTCGAAGCGAGTTTAACCAATACAGCATTAATCCTTATCCAATTAAATAGCTTAAATACATTGTTGATTTAATATAAATCTATATGGTTCTTTACAGCACAAGATTTAAATAAATATTTTCGAAGATATTACAGATTTAAAATTGCGGGACGTAGCGTTTGCGGTGGTACTGGCCGGTGGCCGGCCGGGGCGTCGACAGCGTGCCTATAAAATTTAAATAGAGCGTCGGAGGCCGCGATTTTCCCTATAGCACTTTGAATTTTGCAGCCATCGGGCGCGTTTATTACGAAATTAATTATTATGACGCTACCCTAAGGTGGCGCAGTTGAGATGTTATAAATTTACACCTGTAATTCTTAAATAACTAAGTACTATGAAGCCAACGTAGGGTGGCGCAGTTGATATCTCATATATTTAAAAGAGCAAAACTTACCTACCTAAGAACTATGACGCCACCGTTAGGTGGCGCAGTTAATATATAATATACCTAACCGATAAATTACAAAGTACTATAAATATTAGTAAAAACTGGTAACTAACGAGAAAATATGATAAAAAATACAAAAAATTAATAGATGGCAAAAAATAATATAAAATCATTCTGAACGCTTTATAAGTTTTTGAAAAAACATTTTCAAAGACAATGACCGTTCAACTAAGAAGAAACAACTACCTCCTGGGCTATATGCCCCAACGAAAAATTAAAAAAAAAATTGGAAAAAACATTAGTGTTAAGCGGTGCGAAGTTCGCCGGGTCCGCTAGTCTGAGTATATACTAAAAAAAATTAATAAATTTTAAATAAAAAAATATATTTATAATACTAAATCACTATGCCATGCATTGTCTGGAAATTTTGTGTGAAAAGGCATTTTCCGGACAAGTAATCTACACTATTTTTCCTACGACCACGAGATAACTTTGGCAAATATTGTGCTGTAACTATAGACGATAAACAGATATGAAGATATTATATTCTAAAAATTTCCAAATGATAGATACTTTAGATACTTCAAGTATGGAACTCACCACATGTGCCGTGGTTTAAACGAGTGTCTAACGTTAGAACAGTAAAAGTAATCACTGGTTTCAGGCGTTCGTTTTTTTTTTCATTGACAAAATTTATACGTTTTTCTCTGTGGCACACTAAACGTTACGGTAAAACTACTCTGATTAAAAAACTGAATATTTGTAAATAGTAATATGTTGAAAAACTATTATTACAAAGTCTCAGATATTTAATCCTTGTAATTGTCTAATGTGTCATCGGGAAAAATCACCCTAAATATAATTTTTGTCCGTTTGTTTTTTTTACATTTGTAGTTATTACATTTGTAAGTGTAAATCAGAAAACCGTGTTTCATTCCTTAGGTATCCTTCCGAGCGGAAACTGACACTTTTTATTGGGGTAGAGAGTGTGATAAGTGTTACTTTCCAATGTGGTCGTAGGAAAAATAATATACATTACTCTTCTAATGTAAAGTACTATACCTCGACTGATTTTTAAAATTAGACGAACAAGCAATAACATTCTGAAAAATTGAACAAATTATTAGAACCGGTAGGAATCGAAACTACGATCTCTATAGATATCTACAGCCGTCCACAAACAATGTTATGGTACGGTACGGATATTTTATCGAATCGAAAAAATGTCGGATTGTATAGTGGCGCATAGTTTTAAATATGCATGTTCACACGATTCGATAGTGTATCGCGTTCGGAAATTTTTCCATATCCGGACAAATTTACATTCGATTTTGTCTCTGCAAACCGTAGGTATACCGTGAGACGATAAAAAATTCTAATCGAACATTAGTGGCGCTTGTATATAAATACGCTCGTTCACATAATTCATATTTTGTGGATTTGTGAAAAAATCAACCATCTCACGGAAAAATCTTTTTTAGGTATTTGAAGATTCGAAATGGTAGTAGATGAAAAATTTGTAGACAATTACAAAAATCGAAAACCAACTAATTGGTTAATAAAATTTTGAATTTGCTTGTGGCTTTTTCAAGTTTTTTGAAAACTCGATATTTGCTTTATAATATTTTATAAAAAAAATTGACATACTTTTCTGTACTGTAATGATAACCTGTCTTTCCATTTGATAATATAGTTCATACAGTAACACTAACTAAGGTAAATATTGAGGTTATTAAACTTTAATTGACTTTAATGGGCGGTTTGTAATAAATCCGTAATTATCTTGATACATAATGATGTAACCACAAGTTATTTGTATTAATAAATAAATGTATGAACAATCAGAAAATAACAAACACTCCCTTTTACTCATAGATAATTTGTTAAAGGTTTTAATTACACTTCAACAATGGTTTTTTAAGTTGGCTAACAAATCGAATCTTTTGTAATTTTTCTGCAAATCATGTCGTGGAACTGAAACAATCAAAATTATGAAACGACATACCCATGTAGAAGCATCCATTGAATTTAATAATAACTTGTATGAAATATACTGGTGACGTAGATAAATTATGAATTAATTTTGTCAATTTTGTACCAACAGTAACATTGCCAGCACATAGACTATGTCACGAAAGAATATGTAAGAATAACCTATAAACGGATCACAAGATTCGATTTCTCTTAAATAATCCCATATTCCAGCGAATAAAGTTTAATAAGATGAACCAAGGCTCCACAACAAATCTGTAGTCAAGATTTTTACCTCTTCGTTTGTCTATGGATAATCTCCTTATTTTCCAAATATATAAATGCATCCTGAAAGGTTTATCGTACATGTATTGTACCATTCTATAGGGTGTAGTTATTTTGGTATTGTGTACAAATCTTTTGTCTGTGTTTTATAGTTACACAATATGTTGATGACTTGCAGATTGCTTCTCTATGGTCTACATGTTTACAACTACCCACTAAACATTCAATTATTAGTTATTACTGGGTCTGGGTGGCGATGGCACTTTACTGGTACGCCAGGTCGGCAAATTCGTGAAATTTCTCTCCGGCCGTCAATGTTTAGCAAGGTTTACCAATAGTCACTAATCTTCGGTAATGCATTATAAGCATCTAGCTATTGGAAATAGTAAAGTACTTAGTTCTATAGATGTATGTAAACTTTATTTATACGGTTTAACGGAGAAAAGTAAAGCATTTAATACATTTTATAACATTTTTTATATAGAAAGGTTTTTTAAATTATAGTATGTTTTTTAAATGTTATTTTTACGCCATAACATAACCGATTAATGTTCTTATATATAATAATTATTTTTTAGGTTTTGACTATTTATCAATTTTTTTGTTGAAGTTACATTATGCAGTCTATATACTCAAATTTAATGAGAGTCAGTTGGATTCATTTAAAAGCATTCATTTCTAAATATTTTAAACGCGTTTGAACATATTACGTCATACTAGAGATACTCGCGCCTCGCGCCTTTTAAGAGTACTGGGATAAATAGTTATACCGAAAGTAAATGGCGTGTTTACATGATGCCAGTAACTGGCGCCAGTCTTACTGGCATACCAGTGCTTGATTAGGATAGCGCTGGACTGGTACGTTTACACGTATCCAGTAGCTAGCGACAGTCTCACTGGCACCCTAGTTCCTACTTGGTGAAGTTTACCCTTCACATGTACGCCAGTCACTGGAACGCTGTGTTTACACGTGTCTACAACCACCGGCGCGGGGTTGGAGGGGACGCGGATGAGGGCCACTTGCATGAAAAATAGACCAACTTTCTATTCAGGCGTGTTTACATGATGCCAGTGACTGGCGCCAGTCTCACTGGCATGCCAGCGCTGGCATGGTACTGGCATCATGTAAACACTTTCTTGTGCCAGTCCAGCGCTGTCTCGAAAAGAAAGTTGGTCTATTTTTCATGCCAGTAGCCTTCACTTGTCAGACCAGCCAGACATCGAGAACGGGTTCATTCGATCGTTTCTTCATCCCCAAAGTCTCCAGATCGTGGAACTCCTTACCTTCCCACGTCTTCCCCACTCGCCCCAACTTGCAATCCTTTAAATCTCAAATTAATAAATTGGCTCTTCTGCCCCAAGAGATGTTCTCGGTACATTTGTATTTAGGTAATACCTAAGAGGACATAGATTCCCTGCAGGTATTAAAAGTTTAATGTATTGAAATAATAGAAGCAGTAATATTGCTTTGCCTCTTATTACAAACTTTCGATTTCCATGTAATAATATTTATATATTAAAATTTAAGTTTCGAAACTTGAAAATATTCGATTGCTTTCAAACAAAACCTATTATGGTGGAATCGTTAGGGGCTTATCATTTTTCGTTCTGGTTTGTGCTGAATTATCTAATGTATATAAAGGTATGTAGACACGATTTGTTACTTTATCTCGAGGAAATACCATGTTTTCGATTACTCATACTCGCTAACATTACGAAATTTTAAAATATTTTAACTATAACTAAAAGAGTTTGTGGAACAGTTGAGATCTAGACTGCATTATAGAATTTCGTTAGGAATTTAATGTTATTTAACAGTAATGAATATTCATTTATTGGGTTTTTGTGTATTATTTGAGAAATTAAGTTGTAGTTAATGGGATTTTAAATATATTAATAATACATTAATACACACACACGCATATATATTTAAACATAAATTAATAAAAAAATGTAATGGATATTAAAAAAACTGTAGATATAGTTAAAAATTGTCATTGTCATAGAAACATTTATGGTATTTAAAAAAAATTCTCTATGTATGTATGCGTTTTGAACCAGAAAAAATGGTGAAAATAATTTTAGCTACAGATGTACTTTATAATATGTCTTAGAAGCTAAAGAGAATTTGCCTGATATTAGTTTCGATGAAAAATTAGGTGAAATACCCGATTTGGGGCTCTCCTCTTATTGAGGATAAGGCTGTTATTAATAAATACAATATTTACAAGATAAATAATAGTTCTGTAAGAAATATTTTGAGAAGCTTTAATTCTTCTAATAATTTTAGTGTTGTTCTTTGTGTAACTTTTGTTCTTTTATTTTAACCTTCAACTATTTTAATATTGTTTTGCTTTCAAGATTTCTTGTTTATGTTTTCAAAACATTTTGTTGTGGTTGATCCTCTGCATTTTTTATGTTATTCAATTCGATCTTTCCATCTACTTTCCATCTAAGTTGGGAAATTTCTTTAGTTTCTTATTTCTTGTTGAGAGTGCAATCCTTTTTGCTTTTACCAACTGTATCTTTTGCAGTACTATTGTAGCAATTTTCTACCGTCGGCGTCGTTTTGTTAGAGGTTATATTATTTCGTTGTCTAAATGCAATTCTTGTTCCTTTTAACATTTACTGAATTAACATTATCATTTAAAATAATACAAGATTATAGTATGTGTATATTCTCTAATTATTATGATATAATTTAATAAAAATTAACCCATTGTATAATTTACTGAAACCGTCAAATTACACCTTTAGTAAATTTAGGTTTAACCACTTTTGGTATCAACTTAAGTACTTTATCATCCACCTTCTCTTTTGTATAGCTGCATCTAAATATAACACATTAATTAAACTAACTTAATGTATCAATGCTTTTTGGGCTGTTAGGCCGGCGTCGATTGTCATGTTGACTTGACGTTTCGCCAACACGAGCGGTTGGCATCTTCAGAAGTTGCTTTCTGGTTGACAGTCTGCGAACTACTGAGCTCTGTGTGAACGGAGCCCGTATTTATACGTCGGGAAGGAAGTGGGCGGGGCCTCAGTTGCTTTCGATTCCAATCGGTTCTGGTCGGTGTTGTTCGTTAAGGGTAGAGTTTTCGCACCCTTAATTATGGGGACCCATGTTTTGTTGATCTTGACTGCTTCCTCTTTTTTATTAAAGTTGTTCGGATGCTTCTCTATCTCTATGGCTTCTCTATAGAGTCTGGAATGGTATGCTGATGTAGTAGCGTGGACTTGGGTCTCCTCAAACTTAATCCGATGGTCCATAGTGAGGGTATGTTCCGCTACGGCGGATTTGTCCGTCTGCCCCAGACGACAGTTGGATTTGTGCTCTTAAATCTTTGTGTTGATCGAGCGTTTGGTAGTTCCTATGTACATGCTTCCACGTGTGCACGGAATGCGGTAAATTTCCGAAGCCGACAGTGGATCTCTTCTGTCTTTTGCCGATCGAAGACATTCTTTGATTTTTCTCGTTGGTTTGAAAATAGTTTTCACATTTTTCTTTCTTAGCAATCGACCAATTCTGTCTGTCACTCCCGGAATAAAAGGCAGAAATGCTGTTGCCACTGGTTGGATTTGCTCATTTTCTTTGGGTCTACGATTTGTTGGTCCAATCGATCTTTTGATTTCCCGTTCTGAATAACCATTGGCCCATAAAGCATCATGAATATGAGTTAGCTCTGCGTTTAGTGCCTCGGTTCGCAAATCCTTCTTGCCCTTTCTGCTAAGGTTTTGATGACTCCATATTTCTGACCTGGGTGGTGTTTGGAATCCCTCCAAGTAAATACCGATCCGTATGTGTTGGTTTTCTGTACACTGTGTGGCTCAATGATCTTCCTTTTCGTGATAATAACACATCAAGGAACGCTAGCTTGTTGTCTTCGATTTCCATCGTAAACTGTATATTTTCATGGATGCTGTTAATGTGTGTCAGAAATTCTTGCAATTTATTCTGCCCATGGCTCCATATTACAAATGTGTCATCTACATATCTATACCAAACCTTTGGCTTGTATGGGGCACTGTCCAAAGCTAGTTGTTCGAACTTTTCCATAAAGAAATTTGCTATTACCGGGCTGAGAGGGCTTCCCATTGCTACTCCTTCGATCTGTTCGTAAATCTTGTTGTCCCATGAAAAATAAGTGGTGTTGAGGCAATGTTTAAACAACTTGGAGATGTCCTCTGGGAATTTATCATATATATGTTCCATTGCATCGCTTAGGGGCACTTTTGTAAAAACCATTGATACATTAGACAATGGCCGCGAATGCCTTTCACAGTTTAACTTAGTTAACTTTCAAAAATTAACGCACCACTTGATATAACCATATTTCTTTCTTAGCTTTTACTGGTTAAATTTTAGTTATTTATTATACAAGGGAAAAAAGTATTAGATTTTAGCTCGAGGTCGTGTTGCCTCCCGACGCGAAGCGGAGGGAGACAAAAAACCGAGAGCTAAAATCTAATATTTTTCCCGTGTATAATACACTAATTTTTTCTGTGACGACGATTTAATATTTTAAATAAAATAATATATTAAAATCGGAAAATTACTGATGCAAAATTTGAATTTTAAAACTAGTAGGCTTTTGTCCTTATAGTGACAATTAGACCTGCGTTGCTAAGGAAACCTTTATTTATGTGTATATATCCGGGAAAAAAGTACTCACTTTTTTCCCATGGTAAAAAAGTAATAATTTCATAAAAAGTGACGTTTTGTGTCCCGTTAACAGAGATAAAATGTCAAACTTTTTTCTCGTCGCAGAAAAAAAATATTTTTTTAGGTTGTAAGTATCTGGAATTCTAAAGAATAACGTTTTGCTATTATATGGGATTTGAAGATAAAGTACTTTTCTCCTCTTTGGTTTATACACCCTTTGGAATTTCTATCGCTAGTCTTAATTAACATTCTTAAATAACTTCATTCTCCTTCAACATTTTGCATAAGAATTATATTATAATTTTTTTAATTATAAAAAACTTTTTCTTTAACATTTAAAGTGTGCAAGTAGTCATTTTGATAAATCTTTAAAAGTTATTGTGAAATAAGCTTGAGGTTCACAGTGTTCCATACTATAATTTCACGATTTGGTCAACCTTTGAACATATCAGATGGCTTCAGATCAGGAAGAAATCTTCGCCACAATTGTTTGGGTAGACTTCATGCTTTAAGTGAATATTTTATCACAGTAAGAAATTTTTAAATGCAAATTGTAAACGTTTATAATATCTAAGTTAGTTGTCATCTGCAAATAATGACAAAAGTAGATTGCATTTGGCCAAAGGAACCTGTCTGGAACATTAAGCATTGGATAATTGGTAATATAGTTTAGTTAAAAGTGTACGAGTAATTCGACGTAAAATAAAACGCTACTTACATTGTGACATAAGACTGACAACTTCTTTTAATGGTACAGAGGTCTGATAAAACAAGTACTAACTGCTACTTTTGCGAGACTGCCAGCAATCTCGTTTGCAGTTTTAGGCTATTTTGGATACGACAGTGGTAGATTGTAAGGCCTTCAAACAGCTGGGCTATCGGGCAATTAATATTCTGGCTGAATAGAGGCGTTTTTTTAATACACTCTTGAGAACAGCTAACAGCCCCTTTTATAAACTTCATGGTATAAACAAAGAAAACAATAAAAAGAAGTAGCTCTAATAAATAATTTATTACTTTTAATGTATTTTAAAGTAAATTTAATTAAATTCTTATTTTTTTAACTGTAGAATTTTATATCTATATATATATATAAAAATGAATGTTTGTCTGTATGTCTGTATGTACTCAATGAACTCAAAAACCACTGGATCGATTATTATGAAAATTGGTATGTATATGTATCTTTCCACGGAGAAGGTTTGTATGATATGCTCATTGATGCCACTCGCCACCAGGTGGCGCTGCAGACTAGCAACTTCTGTCCCGTTCAACCGATTGTCATGAAAATTGGTATGTATATGTATTTTTCCACGAAAAAGGTTTGTATGATATGCTCACTGATGCCACTCGCCACCAGGTGGCGCTGCAGACTAGCAACTTCTGTCCCGTTTAACCGATTGTCATGAAAATTGGTATGTATATGTATTTTTCCACGGAAAAGCTTTATATGATATGCTCATTGATGCCACTCGCCACTAGGTGGCGCTGCAGAGTAGCAACTTCTGTCCCGTTCAACCGATTGTCATGAAAATTGGTATGTACATGTATTTTTCCACGGAGAAGGTTTGCATGATATGCTTATTGATGCCCCTCGCCACCAGGTGGCGCTGCAGACTAGCAACTTCTGTCCTGTTCAATCTATTGTCAGGAAAATCAGTATGATGATGTATTTTTAACGGGTAAGATGAATATGATATTCGTGTTAATGGAAGTTACCACCAGATGGCGCTTCCATGTATCAAATTCAATACTGATTAATAGATATCTACACGAATTCGTATAAATATAAGTTCGAAAAATATATTTTTGGTGTGATAAGTAAAACAAAACTATAAACTTTCTTTCCTTCTCTATCTCTTCTTCTCTTTTATTTTTCTTAAATTTATTTTAGTTGCTGGCGTAGCAACGCGCGCCGGGTGCAGCTAGTTTGGATATAAAAATGCCTTTAAATATTCTCATTATCGCATTGACTAGTAAAGTACTCTTAAGTAAAAAGTCTTGTTTGTTGATTGTTATTACAATTTGTTCTTTGTTTTTGCAACAATACCTTGGCATATTTACAAAAAAATGATTTTTTTTTAGTTTAATTCGAATAACCTTTCTGTATGTATCATCTTCTTAATGTCTTTGACATTATCGTCTTGCAACGCTCCTACACAGAATTTTAAAAAAATTTACAATTGTTATTGAAAAACAGGGATAATTCTAAATTAATTATTTATTTTAAACGTTTATAATAATTTACTTGGTATTTTTTATTTGTTTTTATATTAATATGTTATTCTTTTATTCATTTATTCTTCCTTTGTTTCCTTTTATTTTGCTTCTTTCAATCTTTCGTTCATTTTTGTACTGTTACTCACACTTTATCCTTCTCTTTTCATTTATTATTTCATTCATTCTTGTTTGCCGTCTTACCCTATTTCTTTCTTTTCTTCTTTTTCATTTAATCTTAATCTTTTTCTGTATTATCTTCTTTTTTTAATTATTTTTCCTTTCATTTTTATGCTTTGGTTCTTGTGCTTTTTTCTTTTATTCTTTTTTTATTAATTTTTTCGTTCTTTCACTATTACGATATTTTTTGATACTAATTTATACATTTATTCTTTCCTTCATTCATACGATATTACTTTTTTTTTCTTTGTTATTAAGCTTTTTTTTTTTCATTTTAAGGTTGTTTCTTTCTTTTTTTCTTTCATTATTTTATTCATTTTTAATTTATTTATACACTGTTTCACTATGCTGTTTTTTATTTCTTTATTGATTCTTTAACTCATTATTATATTTATTTATTTATTAAATATTTCATTCATGCTCTTGATTATTTTTTTATTCATTTTTTATTCATATTTTTATTTATTTTATTTATCACTGTATTATTTTTGTTATTCATACTCTCAGTTATTCTTACATTTATTCTTTTATAAATTTTTTTATTGATTCTTTGATTCTTTTATTGACTTAATTATTATTTTATTTATTTATTTGTTGATTCATTCTTCAAACCATATTTTTATTTGTTTCATTTAGTCTTTTTGTTATAATCGCTGTTCTTTAATTATTTCATTAGTTGATCTATTTTTTCTTTTATTTGTTATTTCCGGAAAGGTGTAGTGCCATTACGGGCCGCCAAGAAAAATTACCTGAAACAGTGCCAATACGGGCCGCGACCTTTTTGTCAGAAAATCGGAGTCCCATTACGGGCCGGCCCCCCGTGAGGCGATCAACTTACATTTTACAATTAGACATGTGTTTGTAATTTTATCTAGAAAAGAGTGCCTCACATTTTTTATGTATTTGGAGAAAAAAATTTAACAATATCATATCTGTTAATTATTTTCTTTAATTGCCAGTTATAATTATATAATATCTAGATTTACGAAAACCGAATAGCAAAAATAACTAAGAAGTGAAAGTAATTCCCATTGTGACAAACATTAAAAATTATTAAGAAAAAGCGATATTAAATTCATTACGATTAATTGTGGAAAACTCCAACATTAAAATTAATATTAAACTCAGAAATAACAAGTGAAAATAATTTCTATTCCTGGAAAGATTAAAAATTATTAAGAAAAGTTCAATTTAATTGTGTTTCGGTCGCTTTATAGAGGATTTAGACTACATCTCTACCTGTTTCCAGAAATACCTATTTTTATGACATCAAAATCAATTATCCTCTTTGGAGTTTACAAGAAATTATCTGAATTTAATATAATTATGGAATTATTTTCTAGATAACTTGTTGGTGACAAAGGCATTTAAGTAATAATCCGAGTAGGTTCCTTCTATTCTAGACACTACCGCTTTTAAGGGCTGAAAAATAAAAATATATTTCAGTTTAACTTTCATCCTTGTAAATTAAACATGGATAGTACCGTTGAATTTGTTAAAAGTGTTCGAAGTCATCCTCAAATAATTTATGAAGGGTATAAGTATTGTTTAAAAAGAACCAACCAAAATCTTAGCAAGAATTGGAAATGTATAATTGGACAATGCAGTGGACGAATAACAACAGATCAAGAAAATAAAGTAATTCATACAAATACACACTCTTGCCAAGCAATTCCAAATGAAGCGTACACACAGATTGAAAAATGTAAATCAATCTGCAGAAAACGGGCTAGAGAAGAAATGACATCGATTCCAAAAATTTTTCAGGAAGAATTTCACCTAGCAAAAGATGCAGGCTTAGAATTCGTGACAAAAATGCCAGAATTTGAATCTGTCAAATCATCCTTGTATCGCCAACGAAATAAAGCATTAGGAATACCGTTATTGCCGAAAACCCGAAAAGACTTGGTAATTCCCGATTTTTATAAAAAACGATGAAGAAAATTTTGTTATTTTTGGTGAAGGCACTATTAACAGAATTATTGGATTTGGATCTAAAATTGGCGTAAAAACTTTAACATCAAGTAAAACCATTTTTGGAGATGGAACTTTTAAAAGTTGCAATTATTTATTTGATCAACTGTACACTTTCCATGTGGATTTAAAAAGCAGTGAAGTGGAGACATGTGCACGACCAGCACTGTATACATTGTTACCGAACAGAAAAAAGGAAACGTATGTCAAGTTATTTACACTTATGAAAAAATACATACCAGATTTTGGTCCAACAAAGTTGAAAATAGATTTTGAAGCAGCAACAATAGCTGCTTGTAGAGAAATCTTTCCGGACTGCCAGCTCAAGGGTTGCAATTTCCACTTTAATCAAGCATTATGGCGACATGTTCAAAGTTTGGGACTTACAAAAAAATATAAAGAAAATCCAGACATTAAAAAGCATATAAAGCTTACAGCTGCTTTAGCACATCTACCTCCAGAATTGACGGACGATGGCTGGTTATATATAATGGAATCTAGTCCAACTGATCAGAAAATTATTGAATACAATGATTATTTCGTAACACAGTGGTTAGAAAATCCAATAATCCAAGATATGTGGATCTGTCACGGCGAAGAGCACAGAACAACAAATGTTTGCGAATCTTGGCACAGTCGCCTCAATAGAAACATTGGAAAATCGAATCCAAACATAATTGAATTGATTAAATCTTTAAAAAACGATTCATCGCATTACGATATCATTCAACAAAGGATCGAAAACAATATTTCTCCGAAAAAACGTGCTCCAACATATATTGACATAGATCGACGATTACAAAAAATCATGAATGAATTAAGAGAAAATCAGAATGGAGGGGAAGCATTACATAAAATATCAAATAACATATTTTAAAATGCTGACATAGATTTCCAGATACTTAAAACAACAGCTCTTTTCAGAGCTACAATATATTTTTATTATATATATACATAATTAAAAAATTGGCCGTTTTAATCTGAAAATTTGCATTCGGAATTTTTGATTTATTTTAGATTCTAAACAACTTCCTTAAATAAAAATATTGTTTAAAATAATAAATACTTCTACCTTGAGACATTTTCATGTTTTCTTAATTTACTAACACTCTTTACATCCAATCTAAAATTTTTGTTAATCTCATTTTCAAACGAAACAAAAAATTTTTACTTTAATTTTTTGTCATAAAATGCATAATAAAATATCTAGGTATAATTTCTTGGGTTGATAATTTAATCCGTATTAAGAATTACAGATTAAGACGTTTGTTTCTTAAGAAAAAGATTTATTTATTTTGCAAAAATTATTGGGCGCTATTAAATTGCACCACGGCTACGGGGGGTCTAAAATCCAACCTTTAAATTGCACCACGAAAATTGGGATATAGGATTAGGAACCCCTGCAGATAATATTGCACTCTTTTTCTATTGAATAATATAAACTTACCTTTTAAGTCCATCCTATTTAAATTAAGTATACTTTGGAGTTCTAAATATATGTATAGGCAGGTATATTAAAAAATATATAATTAAAATATTTATTAAAAAATAAAAATATAAACATTTACATAAAGATTATAATATACAGATATACAAAAAGATATAGAAACTTAAGAGTAAAAAAATAAAATTAAATTAATTTTTACATTCATACAGTATTTGAAGCGTTGTAGGTATGAACTTACCGAAATCCATGGTTAATTGTACCTGCCGACCCCCTGTAGCGGTTAGTGGTGCTATTTAAGTGTCTGCTTAATCCCTTATTTTCACGTTTTGTATAATATAAGAAATTGGTGGTGCAATTTAAAGACACCGAAATTATTATATAAGTTGTTAAGTAAACAGAAAGGATCACATTGAGGGATTAATGGTTGTTATTTTTCAAAGAACTCAATTTAAAATTATTTTTACCTGTTTGATAAGTGGGGGTGATTTTGTGGGCTAATATTAATTTTTTTCAAGTCAAAATTCATTTGAAAAGTGCTAAATAATAATATAAAGTCGACAATAAAATTGAATTTTACTGAAAATCAAACATATCTATTTTTTTTAAATAGCAGGTGTTCTAATGTCCTAATCGCGGCCCGTAATGGGAAATATTACAGGTAAACAAAAATCAGGCAGCCCGTAGTGGCACTCATTAGGGTCGCGGCCCGTAATGGGACGGCCCGTAATGGGAATAAGCCTTCCGGAAAATACGAGTAGATGTCCGTTTATGACATTACCTGACATATTCGGTACGAGTAGAGTCCCGTGAAAGAAGCAGGTAGAAATTGTTTCACTTATTCTACATTTTGCACTTTTAGCATAAACAGTTAGAAGTAAAAATGATCTTGAAGTAATTGAAAGCGAAAATGGAAAGCTCATTATTTTTAAAAACTTTAAGCAAAACATCGCTGGAAAGTTTTTATGTTGATGGCACTTTTAAATCCTGTACAAATCATTTTTTACAATTATTCACCCTTCACGGGCTACAGAACAATTACTACATTCCATTTTTAAAATTTAATTCATTTATGTAAAGACATTGCTATATAAAATTCTCCAGCCAAAAATTTTGAAGTTGCCATTCATCAAGGCTTGAAACAAGCCAGAAGGAGCTATAATAGGTTGTTGTTTCCGTTTAGGTCAAGCTTGGTAAGTCTCGGGACTCTACTCGTATCTGCCCCTTAATTCTTTCTTTAAATCGTAATTATTTTTTTGTTATTTTTGATGGTTTGTTTTGAATGGCAAGATTACAAATGACGAATACCTATATTAGCAAGTGTAAATTAAAAAAAATGCGAGAAAGATTGGAAAAATTTAAAAAAATAACGAAAAATCTATCAAACATAATTTATAAGCTATCAAAAATTATTTTTTTACTTACTAGTTTTAAATATCAGTTAAACTAGCTTCTACTATTTTTGGAACACTGATTACTAATCTTATATCCGTCTATTGAGTAAATAACATTCTCTAAAATTTTTAATCAATGGCAGAACTACTAACATTTTATTTAAATACTTATTATAATTTTTATGCCTTATTTTATATACAGGAAATCATAAAAACATAATTTTTTTAAATGTTTGTTCTTTTCATGCAAATGACCAACTGTCTGTATTAAATTTATAAAATAATAAAAATTACAAAGACTTTCCCCACGGTAATAACAAATGAATTTAAGTGAAATGTTATTAATGTACGGAGATTAAACATTTTTATTGCTTTTTGTTTAATATTTAAAATGTAGATAATTAAATTGGAAAAAATTACATGCAATATAAATAGTACCTACCCAATAAAACTTAGGAAAAAAATATATTCAATTAATGACGCATTTCACCTTTTTTTCATGGCTGTTGAATGTGTTAAGAGTTTTAAGTATTTTTTTTTTCATTACCTACCTAATAATAGGATTATTTAATTTTAAAACTCATTTTCATGATCCGTGCGATGTAGAATTGTAATGCTCTTTTTTAATGTGTTTTGCACAAACTACATGACATTTCTTTTAGTAAACCTACTAAACAAGTGGATATATTGTGTAAAAATTTTTATATTGAAATTTAGATTTTTAATTAAATAATTTTTTTTATATATTTTTTTATTTATTTCAACAATTATTTGGAATTTATTTTTGCGTTATTTTATTACAATTTTTATTATTTTTTCTAACGTTTATTCACATTTAGTGACTGGTTTCAATTTGTCTCCTATTTTCAAAGTATTTTCGATTGTCTACACAGATAATAAAACTGAAACTGATCGCTGTCTGTGCATGGCAAATGTAGGGCCTTTATATATACACAAGAGAACCCAAAACAAAACAATGTTTTTTCATTACGTTCTTTTGTCTGTATGTTTGTGCACACTTTTCTCAGAAACGGTTTAACCAATTTGGATGAAGTTTCCAGGGATATATTGTGATGGGTTTTACTTAACATTTAATTTAATCACGTAATATGTACCAAGTAAAATTCTCAGATCTATATGTTCAATCATATTAAATAGAGTTCAGCTTAGGCTGGAAGTACATCAGGTGGGCGCGACGTGGCCCCACACAGTTACGCATGCTGAAGAAAGAGTGTCGCAAGCACCAGGGTATGGAGTGCGGGAGGTGCTCGGGCAACTCGACAGACGTCGTTGTAGAATTTATCCAATGTACAAATCTTCCTATGCTTAATGCAGAAATTGAATATTTGATAGTCATGTCCTTGAAAAAACAATTGTTTTAATCAAATGGTGTAAATAAGTTGATTATGATATAATGCGATGGCCGTAAGATTAGGTAAGTTTTACATAAAATATTAAATTTTTTAAAATATATATATTTTTTAATTTATTTTAAAAACTATGAATTATATTTATGATTACAAAATATTGGTATCCTTACACGTTCGTTTTTATTTTGGAACTAATTTATAGTCTCGTCAACGAGTGCTTTTTAGGTGAAAATTTTTCGCTGGCTCATAAAAATATAATTTACGTGACGGGTCATTCGATTCGGAATCGATGCAAAAAGTTTTTGCATAAATTTAAGGGGCGCTCGTAAAATTATAAAAGTTTACTGAAAAAATAAAAAATGGGTTTAAACTTTTCTTATATCTCAAAAACTATTTGAAATATGTATATTAAATGACATTCTTGTTTCTATACTTTCTAAAATCCCATTACACATCTAAAATACTCGTTTACTAACTATTTGAGATTTTTCAAATCTATAAAAATGTTAAAAAAAAGAAAGATATTTTCTTAAATAAAGTCTGAACTTCCGGAACAGTGGGATCAATATTTATAATCTTCACTGCGTAAAAATATGTTCGAAAACGAGTACTCGGGTGTGCGCAAGCCAACATTTTAACATAAACATTATTTAAACATATCTATTAAATATTAAAATTTTCATTCGAAAAAAATTGACAACATAATTTTCTTCAAATTACGTTTTTTAAGCCACAAAGAATAAATTTATAGTATACTGTAATACAAGTGTTACAATAACAGGTTTCGTAGTACGAGTGCAGTTTGTGAAACGAACCGCGAAGCGGTGAGTTTCGCAAAGAACGAGTACTACAAACTGTCATTGTAATTCGAGTGTTACATACTATTTTTTATAATGAACTTTTAAAAGTATAAAAAAATAAATAAAATGAGAGTTTTTTGAAATATTTATTTATGTTGGCAATCTTCACACTTGTGACACTTGACAGTTTTAATGATTTTAAATTTGAATGTTTGTCAAATTTGTATAAAATATTCTGAACTTCGCAATATCGCTGATAATGTAGTTAATAATTTACTACAACATACTTTTTGATAACTCTTTCGTTTACAATCAGTGCAGTGCAACCAATTGTTTAAAACAAAAAGTTACCAAAAACAGTGTTACAATGAATCTATTTCGATACTGTTTTTAGTGTCGAAATAGAAACTTTGTGAACGTGAATTATAAAATAGTATATTGTAATACAAGTGTTACAATGACAGGTTTCGTAGTACGAGTGCAGTTTGTCAAACGAACCGCGAAGCGGTGAGTTTCGGAAAGAACGAGTACTACAAACCGTCATTGTAATTCGAGTGTTACATACTATTTTTTATGATGCACTTTTAAAAGTATAAAAAATAAATAAAATGAGAGTTTTTCGAAATATTTATTTATGTTGGCAATCTTGACACTTTTGACACTTGACAGTTTTAATGATTTTAAATTTGAATGTTTGTCAAATTTGTATAAAATATTCTGAACTTCGCAATATCGCTGATAATGTAGTTAATAATTTACTACAACATACTTTTTGATAACTCTTTCGTTTACAATCAGTGCAGTGCAACCAATTGTTTAAAACAAAAAGTTACCAAAAACAGTGTTACAATGAATCTATTTCGATACTGTTTTAGTGTCGAAATAGAAACTTTGTGAACGTGAATTATAAAATAGTATATTGTAATACAAGTGTTACAATGACAGGTTTCGTAGTACGAGTGCAGTTTGTCAAACGAACCGCGAAGCGGTGAGTTTCGGAAAGAACGAGTACTACAAACCGTCATTGTAATTCGAGTGTTACATACTATTTTTTATAATGCACTTTTAAAAGTATAAAAAATAAATAAAATGAGAGTTTTTCGAAATATTTATTTATGTTGGCAATCTTGACACTTTTGACACTTGACAGTTTTAATGATTTTAAATTTGAATGTTTGTCAAATTTGTATAAAATATTCCGAATTTATCAATAACGCTGATAATGTAGTTAATAATTTACTACAACATACTTCTTGATTTACTACCTTAACTCTTTCGTTGACAATCAGTGCTGTGCAACCAATTGTGTAAAACAAAAAGTTACCAAAAACAGTGTCACAATGAATCTATTTCGATACTGTTTTTAGTGTTGAAATAGAAACTTTGTGAAAGTGAATTATAAAAAATATGTTTGTACCTATTATTAAAAAAATCGCTCGATCTTTTTTTTAAATAACTCACAATATACAAAGTTACGATGTCGTAAAAGGTACCTTGTAATAACTTCACACTAACGAAAAAGTAGTGTGAAATTATTACTGCTTACTCATTAGACAATAGTGTATTACATTTTCAATAAAATCAATTCATAATAAGATAACAAGAGTGGCAAGTAACAGTTTATACACGAGTGAAAAAATTATGCGACAAGTGTGTTATCTCACAAGTTTGCAAACCTCGAGTTATGTTCTATACTTCATCTACACCTATTTAATACAAATTAAAAAAGTTAAATCAGAAAGTTATATTAATACATTACTTAAAATCGATTCTTATTGTAATACTTATTTTATTGCAAAAGGCATTATTTAAAGGATTGCATAGTATAAAACACGTTCATTGAATAAACCTATAAACAAATTTCCTGTTCCAATAAATTTCTATTGTAAATTTTACTATACTAAATGTAAAAATAAAAAGTTAGCGCAACTTTTCTCCATGCAAAACAAAGTTCCAGAAATAATGAACCCGCCCAAGACCAGGTATTAACTTCTAATGATATTGAGGACTACTGTGTATTCAAATAAATTTCTGTATAATTAGTTACATACAGGCAGGGAAACAACCTAAACAAATAACAAACTCTCCTATTGCAAAAGTTGTCGCTGATTCATTGTTAAACAATACTACTTAATTACATAACATTAAATACATTATGCATGGTTAAAAAGAAATAGAATCCACCCTGTATAAAAATTCTTAAGAATAAAAGAATCCGCAGATGGCTCTCACACGTGTTTAGAGAATTAATTGATGAATATATTAAGATAGCATTGTTTTGTAATGTAAGAAGACCGATAAACGCATTAGTATAAACAGAAACGCTTATGGAAGATGAAGTGCTGACTTGTGAATGTGTTTTGTTTGAAAAATTAAAATATTTTAAATTTAAATAAGAAATTTATTCTCCACTAAAATCAATAACTTAATGGTGCATCGGAAAAGTTTGTTGTTAAAAGGGAATTTCTGATGTTACTATAAAAGATACAAATTTCTTAGAAGTTGTTTTATATTAAGTTTAAGCTGATAAAAGGACTCTGCTCATTTATTTTGTAATGAGATACTTTCCCTAATGAAATTAATTTTTTATTATTTAACTTACCTAAATTATAAATAAATTAAACACTGTTACTAAGGGTCATGGTTCGAACTTAATCCGGTTTTGCTCTTCAGGACTTCATGTTCTCTGAAATTAAGGAAAAGGGCGCCAAGTACAATTAGCTTAAATCAAATTCTAATCTTAGTATGTGATCGTTTAATTTTCTTAACAATAATTAAAAACAAATAAACACACATAATTTTCAAAATCATCTCTTATTTTTTACTATCCAGTTCCTCGGTGGATAAGTCTGTCTTCTACTATTTTTCTGCTAAATAGAATCTTACTGTAAAAGTTCCAGATATTGTGAAGATATTGATCCAAATGAAAGATCATCCAGTTTTATTGGTAGATCTTTGGACCTTCTTGTACTAGCTTTTGTATAAAAAAGGTTTTTCACAAAACTCATTTAATATTTGACAAAAGACAAAACAAGTACCAGAATGACAAGATGGTTAATGAAAGCTCTTAGACTTAAGATATGCGTAAAACTATAAATAAACTAAGGAAAAATCTACAACTTAATATAGGAAATCTTTCGCATAGTAAAAGCGTTGAACAACACAGGTTGTTACTAATTCTAAAAACAAATTAAATTTTAAATTTGTTTTTTGTCATTTTAACCTGTAACCTATAACGATTTTTATATCGTTACGTATTTTTGTTTTCTTTGGTTCTTAAAATACTTATACTCAAAACGTATTTTCAGTTCACTCTTGTGCGCCATATAATATCATCATAGGTATTCCCAGTGTTCTACACTTACTTTTACCTATATTTTTTTCTTTTTAGAACAGTTGAAAGATTAGGGAAGGTTTAAATGATGAGATACATAAATAATATATAACGGAAAAAACGATAATTTAATATTCCAAAACAATATGTATTTATTATATAATTCTATGAATTCATAAAAGATGACATTGTAAGTTAATTTGTTTCATACCTAGAATACAGATACCCGGTATATGGCATTGTATTTGGATTTCATAATAAATAGATAAACGAGAAACTAAAGTAAAATGGAAAATAGTTAAAAAAAACAAAAAAATTGTGGAAAAAATGAAATCTAAGAAAATATATACTAAATTAAATATTATAACGCCATCGTAAGGTGGCGCAGTTGATATCGCATATATTTAAACGAGCAATTCTTAAGCCGGCTCCACACATGCGTATACGAATATTCGCCAATTGTACGAATATTTGGAGCAAATAATCGTGTGTGAATATTTGCTTTTGTCTACCATCCACACATATTACTTTAAAAAGCGAATATTTGTATTCGAATAAAAATATAGAAAATATTCTGATTCGGAGATCCTACTTGTTTATATGAATTGGATGACGTTTTATAAAAGCAAAAACATTTATTTAGATACATTGAAACAACTTTAAACATACAAGGTATATTGCAATATTTCTATTCCTATGGTCAGGATGGTGGGGATCCCAAAGGCATGGTTTAGCTTAATAGCCTTCCAAAAAATGCATAACTGCTTCATTTGTCCACACCATGTCAACTATCACTATTTTTAGCAATTCTATCACAATACGAAACAAATCTAACTTAAAAAATGTGTTGACATTCAAGACGAATGTGTGGACGGTAGTGCGAACACAGACAATACGAATATTCGGATGCTTTGATTTGTATCAAGTACCGACTCAAGACGGAAAACATTCGTGTTCGGAGAAATATGCTAAATATTCGCCAACGAACACAAATATTGTATCCACATATGCGGTATTCTCCGCAAACACCGATTATTCTTTGACGAATAACGCAAGTGTGGAGCCGGAGTTACTGAATTAAGCACTATGATGCCACCGTAAGGTGTTGCAGTTGATATCAAATATATTTAATCAAAATACATCGAAAAAATAGTAAAAACCTGGAAACTACGAAGGAAACATAATATATACGATAAAACAAGAAAAACATTAAAAAAATGGCCCTTGGTAAGCCAGGCGCATCAGTAGATTTATATTAATTTTAAGTATACGTTTTAGAAAAAAATGTTTTAGATAAAAGTTGTAGGTCTTTTTGAGACAAACAAAAAAGTCCCCTAACATTTTTTTGTACAGGGTGAAGTAAAAAAGTTACGAATTTTTTTCCATTTTGATTTGATGTCACGCCAAAACGGCTGTACCGATTTGGCCCATTAACGAACTCGACCGAGATTTTTGGACGATTCATTTTTGTACCAAATTTCATTTCGATCCGTTAAGAAATGCGACCGCTATCGTGTCCACAGATTTCGTTATATCGGAACTATACATACATATATATATATATATATATATATATATATATATATATATATATATATATATATATAAAGTACTTCTTAGTCGTTTGCTGATTATTTAAGACACAGTGAGGTAAATAGTGGGTATTTTGCAAAAATTAGGCGAAGTGTACTCTTTAAGATTTAATAGGTACTTCAATATTTCGTTAAAAATATTTTAACATCTTCAGGAAGTTACTACAAATGTTACAATTCGATTAAAATAATAACTAGTTCATATAATGTTTTACTTACTCTTGTGAGGATGAAGCCAACGATGGAATTAGGTATAATGCAAATAAAATATTTAAAACAATCACTATTATTAAATTATTAGTAAAATTTCTTAAAACACTCTACAAATGTTGAAAAACTTAGATGTCATCGTTATGTTGGATTAACATAAAATAGAGACATAACTACTTCGATTTTTTGAAAATATAAGAACAAAGCCAGGAGAGTGAGTATATATTATTGATTTGTTAAGGTTAACTTAATAGGTTTAGGTTTATTTAATATGAAGATAGGTAATAAGAGTGAATGTTAATAATTACTAAGGTCTTAGAGGATTAAATTATTAAATTATTACGTTGCTCTTTAGCTGAACATACTAACAAAACCAACCATAACTTTGACTATTCTTCTATTAAGATTCTTTCCACTTGTAATAACTACAAAAAAAGACTTTTCTTAGAGATGACACATATTTTACAAGAACCTAACAGCATCAACAAACGTACTGATATACAACATCTCAGTGAAATTTATAGTTTCTTATTATACTTAGATAATAACCACCTACCATCTACTATCAGTTCTTCCTCTATAAATGAATAATCTCATCCTTTAAAAAAGTTTACATCTATATTCATCTCCAATAATTCATAATAATTTAATAATTTAATCCTCTAAGACCTTAGTAATTATTAACATTCACTCTTATTACCTATCTTCATATTAAATAAACCTAAACCTATTAAGTTAACCTTAACAAATCAATAATATATACTCACTCTCCTGGCTTTGTTCTTATATTTTCAAAAAATCGAAGTAGTTATGTCTCTATTTTATGTTAATCCAACATAACGATGACATCTAAGTTTTTCAACATTTGTAGAGTGTTTTAAGAAATTTTACTAATAATTTAATAATAGTGATTGTTTTAAATATTTTATTTGCATTATACCTAATTCCATCGTTGGCTTCATCCTCACAAGAGTAAGTAAAACATTATATGAACATAACTAGTTATTATTTTAATCGAATTGTAACATTTGTAGTAACTTCCTGAAGATGTTAAAATATTTTTAACGAAATATTGAAGTACCTATTAAATCTTAAAGAGTACACTTCGCCTAATTTTTGCTAAATACCCACTATTTACCTCACTGTGTCTTATATATATATATATATATATATATATATATATATATATATATATATATATATATATAAAGTTTTGAACGGAAGGTGTTTTTGAGGTCAGGGGTGCCCAAAACGAAAAACTGTTGTGAAATTTTCCCGAAGTCGTGACATGCGAACCAGCTGAATAGTAGATATAAATCTACTAAAAACGAGGG